>JAITYX010000001.1:5175000-5795000 GCA_021018815.1 Talinum fruticosum | reverse complement strand
CAGCAGGAGCAACAGCAAGTCGTCGTTCCGCCCTCGCTGGCGAGAGACAACGGAAGGGGAAAAGAAAAGGATTGGCGGCAGCAAGGTGGCGGCCGGGGACTCCGGCGACGACTTTCCGGTGGAGGCCAAAGGCGCCGGCGGCAGCTGGGTGGCGATGGCAAGGGGCAACGTTTCGGGGAAGTGGAGGAGAGGTGAGAGAGAGATGAAGATGAAAGGTGTATCTCGCTTGTTTTGTAAGCCCCAATTTACTAATAAACTCCCGAGACTTCCAATGAACCCTTCCTCTTTTTTGTTTTTTTTGTCTAAAAAAATCTTAATATCTTCCTCTCGATTTTGTTTTTGATTTTACCACATGATTAAATGTTTAATCACATAATTTCAAACTCTCTCTTCTTTTTTTTCATTTACTTATTATTTAATTATAAGTAAACTGTTTTTCGAGACACAATTTTACATTATTCGAAATGTGAATTGTACAATTTACCCATTATTATTTGCGATTAGCACATTTTATTTCGATTTCATATTTCGCATGGCTCACTCGCTCTTAAACAATATTAATACGATAAAATAAAAATTTTAAATAATTATTACGATTAAGTTACTGGGGTGTTACGCGGTGCGACTGGCAATGGAGCGTGAGAGATGTAGAGAGAGAGAGAGAGAGAGAGAGAGAGAGAGAGAGAGATTGAATTGAGAGCATAAGAGGAAGAGTGGAAAGAGAGGGGGTTTGTTCCTTAGCTGGGACGAAGTTAAAGATTAGTTTTACATAGTAAAAAAACAAGTTAGCTATTTCTTAAAATCCTAGTAAATTTTATTGATTAACTACAGAGAAAGAATTATGCGAAAGTTAGAATCTTTGGGTCGATTTAAAGAAAGAAGGTGACTTCTTAAAGTATAATAAAATTAAATGAAAACTGTAAAATAAGGAATTGGGGAGATATGATAGAAGGGAGTGAAAAACACAAAAATTCATACACACTTATGAAATTGATCGACCGCCAACAACGAAGAACGATGAAATTAGTTTTCCGATGCCACAATTCAACGACGAAATTGAGTGAATATGAAATTGAGCGACTGCGAAATTGACGGAATGACAGAGATGAGATTGAGAGAAAACTATCCCCAATTCAGCGAAAATGAGAGCAATCGCTGAACTAGATGTTACCGCCACAAACCCAGAATCGGTGAACTAATAATCGAGACAAAATTGAGAAATGTAAGAGCAGAGACGAGGGAAATAGAGTAGAGATGAGGGATGCCACAATAGAGACGAGAGAGAAACTGAAGCCGAGATGCTAGAGCGAGAGAGGAAACCACGATCCTAATTAATCGAGTTTATGCCGGGAAAATGTGTAGACACCTAAAGGTGTCGTCCTTGGTCTCGTTATTTACGTGTTTTGTTTTCTTGGCCCGATGATAATCCCAAGTCCTGTTTGCGGATTTAGATTTCAAACCGTGATCGATAGGTGCAATATATGCCGATCAACCACAAAGAACCCCCAACACCACTTAAATAACCTTTTGTCTTGGGTCAATCCACAAATCCTCTTTTCTTTCGGATCGTCCAAGAGGGGGGCCAAGCCTTTAGAGATTGTGGAGTCCCATGATGCGTGCTGGGAAATTCCAAGTACGGAATACGCATTCTACTTTTGTCCAAGTTAGATAAGGAGTCGAAGACACGAAGACGAACTTAAAACATTGCATTTCATGATCGGGAGCATCAAAGTGCTGCGTTTTGCGTTTCATGAGACAGCCCACACGAGGCTAGAAGCTTTCCCCTCCAAATGACGTCGTGAGGACGGCGCCCGCCTTTACAAGCAAAGTGGAACACTCGCATTTTGAGCTTGGAGAGTCCTCGGAGACACAACTAGGGTACGAAACCCTAGGAGGGTCCGGTTGGCTCGCGCCCGCTTTCTCCATTTTAACCGGTTCTATCTCGGTTTTATCATCTTCCGATTCGGTTCTATCTCTTAAGGAATGGTCCGATTTTCTTTCAAATATTTGGACGGATGAATGGAGGCAAACCCTAAGTCATTTGTGACCTAGGTCCTGTCCTATAAATAAAGAGCCTTGGCTCTTATTCCCATACTGGTTTCTCGCCTTAGCATCACGCTGCTGAAAGCTAACTTAAATGCTCTCATCTAACCGCATTACTCTACTGAATTTTCCATAAACACTCGTCTTTCACCATTGAATCCATGCAAAAAGCTAAAGAATATTAGATTATTCCGATCTTTGGGCACTCATTCAACCGATCACTACCATTCCCTAGACACAATTAAAAAACTAGCCCTTTTCTTTCGATTGTCACCATTGCATCGAGAGATCCGGCGAGGAGATCTAGATTTGCAAGGTGGGACAACCCGAGGGCCATATTCTAGCCTTCAAACTGTTATATTTATTTATATTTTATTCGTTTTACGTATCGTGGTTTAAGAGATGTAATTGCTTTAATTTCCTCCACGACCGATGTGATCTTTTATTTCCCACTTTTCTTTCTTTTATTGCTTTCTTTATCGCTTTTCTTTAACATTTTCCTTATTATGTTTTGGTTGCTTTAATTTCATTTCTCATGTTGTATGCTTGTTTTCTTACAGTTTATTAACACAATATCTCGAATTAGTAATGACTATCTTCGGACGGGCGAAACAAAAGGGTTTATCCTTACGTTTCGCACCCTCGCCCCGAATCCGATTCTCGGTTCAAGACCGATGGAGTCATTTTTAGCCGCTTCTTGTCTTAGTTTTCCCACACTAAGATTGGAAGAGCAAATTTTTGTTTTGTTTGTTTTCCTTCTTAAAACCGACTTGCGACTCCCTCGATCTATGCTTTATTTTATGTAAATTCGAATCTAGTTGTTTTCTCGGTTGCAGAAAGAAATTACATTAGGATCTGGATTTGCCCATAGGGCATAGATCGAGGCTGGTTTCACTAGCCACTCCCTCTGGCGCCACCTTCCCCGGTGCGAGGCTAAGGCCGGCACCATGGGGTGGCGACGATGGCTTCGGTCTAGATTGTTGTTTTCACACCAATTTGGCCCTAAAGCTCCACGACAGTAATCATAACCCTAATATCATTTCTTCCTAAATTAGAAAATAAGATCCCGAGACTTCGAAATTATGCTAAAATAAAATGATTAATAAAATCGCCAATCAAATCTGATTTAATTCATTTTGACTTGATTTAATAACATTCGAAAATCTTAATAAAAGGTTCATTCCCACATTCTAAAATACATCTTCAAAAACCATCTTCTAAATCAATCTTTAAAAAAGACCCGACACAAGTGGGGAAGCTCAGCAGAGGCTCTCGGGCCGGCCGTGGTTCCTACGAGTGGCGACTCCATTAGGGATAAACTTTTTATTAAAAGGGAAAAACTTGAAAATTTGAGTAGTGTGTTTTTAATAATGTTCTTGCATTAGACATCCTGCATTTAACAACCTTTGAATTAGTTTAAATATTATTTTGGACCACTAGAAAAACTTTATTGTACCCACTCTTTAGCCCTTTTTGGAGAGAGGCTCCCACTCGGTTCCTCGGCGGGCCCAACTAGGCTTATTTTGTCAAGGAAACGGTACCTCCTCCCGCGTAGCACGCCATCTTAGGCTAAACCTTTTGGTTCACCGAGAGCACCGGAATTTTGGTTGGTATCCTTATGCGTGCAACCCATAGGGGACGAAATTTCGGACTACGTGTCACCATGTATCCGGACTCTTGAATTCATGGGCCATAGAACTTTTGGACTATTAGGTCACCTTGACTTCATTTGCATGCTTGAATGAGTGTGTTTGTTTTAGATTTAATCTTCCGCTCGTGAGACTTTAGGAATAGGTGAGGAGCACTTGATTTAGACCCTTGCATGGGTGAAAATAAAACACTTTAATAAATTTCCTAGATTCGGTCTATTATGTGCATTTAGCCAAACAGTCAAAATGCCATTTTTCCTAATAAGGTCGGTCCATTATTTGCATTTTTTCGTGTCATCTCAAAATTATCTTTCTACTAGCCTAAGTAGTCGCTATTTGTGAAAGGGGTCTTACCTGAAGCTCCCTTTTCTTATTGTTCAGTCCTTTTACTTTTCTTTTACATTATCACATGTCATTTCATATTAGGTTGGTCCATTTGCATTAGCCAAATAAAATCATCTCATATTAGATGAGTTTATTCGCATTAGCCAAAGGATAGATAAGTCCGTCATTTTCATTTTGCATTTAGTCTAAAGTTCATCTCAAATAGGAAAATGCATTATCATATAGGAAGCGTCTTTTCTTTAAGGATATGTGTTAATCAAATCATTCTTTATGTGCATCCAAATAAAAGCATCCTTAGTCTCTTTGGGTCTTGCGCTTAAGCCCCTTCCTTCTAAAAGCGATCTTCTCTCACATGGTCCTAAACCTCAACCTTTGGGCTGTAGAATAGGGAAGTCTACAAGTAACTAAGTATCGTCGGAATCGAACTCTAAAAGATTAGAACGTCTAGCCAAGGAGTCCGGCACATCATCATGTCTTTCTACTCCGCGGTCTACAGCGATGTGACAAGCTTCGTGCATACTACACCATCACAATCCACTCCTTATTCTAAGACGATACCTAAAAAGAGTTCCCTTCCAATGGATCCTAATCCTGAACAAGTATCTTAACCTCGGTATTCTTAATGAGAATATAACTAAGGTGGAAACCAGGTGAAGTGATCGGGAGGAACGGATATCCTCCATATCAAGAGATCTTAAGACCATCATAAGGGCTATGGAGGCTAGTCGGAGAGATGAGGAAGCTAAACGTAGGAGAAGGGAAGAGATCAAAGAAGCCGAGTGTGTGCAAAGGGAAATGGCTATGGTTATACCACCTCCACCCATCCAATTTTCTCCGGATAATCGAAAACATGAATCTCCTAAGCTTGAATCCAAACCTCGGTCTAATTCCCGTATAGATAAGATAGAACGGATGTTGAGGGAGTCATCCATGTTTAGCAATCATTATTTTGATCATAAGGGATTCACTTCAATTCATAAGGGTAAACTATCTCCTAAGTTTACCATGCTTGATATTAAGTTCAAAGGTTCGAAAATCCCCATCAACACGTACTCAACTTCTTGGGAGCAATGACTCTTAAGAAAATTCCTGAAGACACTTACCACATCATCTTCCATTAGACATTTGATATTAATGTCATGCCGTGGTATAACGTGGTTGACCCACGCAAGGTTGCCAATTGGACAAATTTGTGCAAGGAGTTCCTCCATCAATACTCCTATGACATAGATCTACCTGTTACTCTTAGAAACTTGGAGTTAATCAACCAACGTGAGAAGGAGAGTTTCACCGATTTCCGACTGAGATGGAGAGCAAAGGCAGCCCACATGGTTGACCGACCCTTTGAGAAGATCAAGTCTCGTATTATTGTGAAGAACCTTAAACCCAATTATAATCAGCACCTCCAATTCCTACCCATGATGAACTTTTCAACCCTTAGAGATATTGGCTTGCTGATAGAAGAAGAACTGTCCACCGCGTCCACGAAAGTCGCAACCTGGATATAGAGGTAAATATCATTCCAAAGAGAAGAAAACCTCCAATACCGGTAATGCTACCAGGGGTGTAGATGTTAATGCCCTCAACAGGTATACTAACTAAACTCCTATGGATACTACTTATGCTCAAGCCCTTGATCGTCTCTTGGAGAAAGGGAAGATAAAGTTGCTACCTATTAGAGTAGAATCGAAACCGCGAAACAGTCCTAAGAATTGGGACGGCGGGAAAATTTTACAAATACCATTGTGCACGAGGACACGATATCGAACGGTGTTGGACATTCAAGAACAAACTAGAAGATATGTTTCGAAATGGCCAATTACCCCTACCTAAGGTTGCCCGAAACCAAGTAACAACAAAAACCCTTTTAGCGGCACCTTAGCCATCTTTATCGAACCTACACCGAGTCGGTTGGATCCTTCTATCTTTATCCAAGATGTTAATGAGTCACAATCGCTTCTCAATCTGCAGTCATTAGATCCGAAGTCTAGGGGCTGTGGGTAAGTAATGAAGAAGATGTCTATGAAACGAGAGATGATTTTGAAATAGGAAAGAAACAAGAAAGTTTTCCAACACACTAGTAGAGATTGTTTTCAAATAATTAAAATACATGCAGGATTACATTGAGAATATTTGGAGGAATAGTGTTGTGACCAGTGGCAAGCCACTGAATATTTTGTAATGTTCATTCAAAATAAAATAACTCGCCTTTTACCAAAAAGGAAAAACCAAGTTGAGTTTACTAGAAAGTTAATAGAATAGAGTCGGGAATAAAATTTGGAGGAATGGGGACATAATAATTCCCGATATCATGCATTTAGTTTAAATAGGGAGAGAAATGATATCTCATTCTTAACACTTTTGGTCCAACTAGGGAGTGAAATTAAATCTTCTTTTTTTCTTTTTCATTTTCAATATTTTTCAATATATGAAGTATGATATTTTTTATGGCTAATGTTTGATATAATCATCAATGATATTTAGTTTTATTCATTCCTCGTTTCATATAATACCTTTTTCCATATGACTTTAGCACTTGTAAATTTAGAGGGAGAAAATAAAATTGGCAACACATCAACATATGCATGTTGCATATGTTCTAGTCAACTTGGAGGCCATGTGATACGAGAGCTGGAAGAATTAAAAGCATAAAGATCTTGTTAAAGTCGAAGGAAAATGAATAACAAAATGAAGTATTAGAGAGAAAAATTGAGAGAGAATGAGTGAGCTCTAGAGAGAGAAAAGTCCAGTTTCAAAACTCATTTCTCATTATTATAAAATTGTGCAATGCATATAGTTTATATCTTGAACAGAAAGAAGGAAACAAAAACAAAATTGAGCAATACTTGCTCAAACACTTTTGGCATTGTGCCGTAACACTAACTAATTCTAACACCCCTCAAATTGGTGGGTGACTCGACCACACCCATTTTAAAGAGAATATCATCACGTTGAACAACGGTTAATGGTTTAGTGAGCACATCCGTAAGCTAAGAATGAGTAGAAACATAAGACAGAGAAATAAGGGCAATGAAGCTTCTCTCGCACAAAATGGCAATCAAGTTGTGTTTGGTTCGCTCATGGAAGATAGGGTATTGGGCATTGTGGATAGTAGCTAAATTGTCACATTTTACAACAACTGGAATCATCGAAGGGATAGTGAGTTCGTGAAGAAGTCGCGTGAATCAAGCTAGCTCAGCGACAACTTTCCCGGGACTTCTATACTCAACTTCAGCGAGAGGAAAAAGAAATGGTACCATCTTAGATTGCCATGAAATAAGCGAATCTCCAAGAAAAATAACAAAATCATGTGTGGTGATCAAGGGCTGATGCACTTTGATGTATAGCGTAGAGGTTATACCACTCGGATGCATGGTGCCGAGAAATAGTCTAATTTGAGTGATTTTGGGGGCTACGAGGAGGTACCAGCGAGCAATGCATGTCCCCGAAGTGAACGGTGAACAAGCGGGTAGCGGACAAGCATAACCAGGCGCTAGCGTGCAAGAGAGCGGATAGGCGTCGACGAGTAATGGGTAATGCTAATGGCAAGAAACAAGCGCTGAGGGAGTTGTAGAGACTAGTGAACAAGAGACAGACAAATGCTAGCAGGTGAGCGATAAGCGATGCTTGGCGAGTGAGAGACGACATCAAGCAACGAGGCTAGCGATTGATGAGCAAGCGTCAAGCTAGCCGAGTGTTGAGCGACAAGAGACAACCGTAACCAGATATGAATGAGATAAATCCAAAGCCACCATTCAAACTAGGATATGAATGAGATAAAGGCAAGACACCACTTAACCAAGGAAAAAAACACACTCAAGTGCTAAAAGGCAAGGCCACCTATACAAGATTATAGTTCTTACTTTAAAAACAAATCAACACCTTGAATTTGCTTTGAGAGATTTTGAGGGTTAAAGCCAAACGGGATTAAACGTTCATTCAACAACATATGTTGCCTACAATGTGAGAAGGAGGAGGCTGTTTATGGGTAGCTAATGCTCCTTTCACATGCCTAGACATGCTCAAGTAAAAGTATAATTAGCTTAAGACTTAAATAAGATATTTCACAAGCTAAGCAAGGGAAAATACATAAGCTAGTTTTAATACAAGTTGAACAATTGGTTAAGCTAGCAAATAGGCAATTTGGAAGCTGAAACTATCTAGCAAAATAGTCTCTTTTAAGTCTGTCCAATGGGATGCAAGTAGTTTCCCACCCTTTGCTCAATTATGGGCCTCTCTTAGTGAAGAAATCCCTTGGGTGAGGAAAACACTTTCGTATGTTGCTAAGGAGCCTAGTTTTAGAAAGTTATAGGGTCTGAAAAATAGGGAAAAGTTGGCCTGCAGTTGGAGCTTGAAACATCCAATTATTACTTGGTTTTTGAGGAGGTCTTTCTCCAATGATGGAAGATTCCAACTAATGTGACAGGGCACTAGGACCACCTTCAGGATGATAACTAACTTGAAAAATTAAGAAAAACACCAAAATAATGGGTTTAGAGTCTTAAACAACCTAATTAAGCAAACCAGGGAGATTATAGTCAAATCTACGATAGTTGTGTACTTGGCTTGATCTCTCAAAATCTAAAGCTCATTCACCAAAAAAACTAAGGTGCTTAAAAATAGACTCATTAGGGAGTCCAACAAAGCAAGACGCATACCATAACTCTTCCTAGAACATCATCAAATTAACAATCCAAATTGGTGGAAATTCTGAACTTAAAAAGAGAAAACAAGGCATAGTTGAGGTAGTTTCGCCGCCATTGACATAGATCACCTCCTTGATCATGAAGGTCACCTTGCTATGGATCACAAAACCACTTACAAATCTTTTCGTGTGAGGGCAAGCAACCCAATCAGAGTCACAATAGGCCTAGAGATCAAATGTGGAAGAAGATGTGAGAGCAAGATTGACATCTTTACTGAGGTATCTCGGAACATGAAGAGCGACCTAAAAGTAAGGTTGTCTAGGAAGTCTGTAGGTATTGACTTAAATGTTGCACAAAAATGCTATGTCTGGTCTAGTATTAACTAGATAATTCAACTTTGATGCATGAAAAAGCACCCTAAAATGTCCTAGAAGATGATCAATGTCAAAAGTGGAAAAATACAACCTCAACTTAAGCCTTGTTACTTTTTTTTAGCCCTAAATTTTCACCATTTTGGACTGACTATTGGACTAAGTTCCAGGATAATTTTGGGGATGTATCTTATATGGATGGACTCCTTAATGAGTCTAGTTTCATGTCCCAAAATTATTACTGCAGATGAGTTGTGGTTCTTGACTAATCAAGCAATTAGTGGACCCATCGCAGATTATGCTTTAAATTGCGTGGTTTAGTTAGTTAAGGAAGACAAGCTACTAAACTCATTGTTTTTTGTGATTTTAATAATTGGAAAAGTTAGATCACTTCCTGAAATTGAATCCCAATGTCCAACATTGTCATTTTGGAAGCTTCTATCACTAGAACAAGTGGCCCCAAAATCGGGAAAATTCCGGATGTTCTAACTTGAACTTCGGCATGCTTTTCCTCTGCTCCAGGCTCAACAACCTCTACCCTATTTGACCCAGATGCTGCCTTGGGAGCTGAATTATGTTCCTTTGGAGGTTTCTTGTGAGAGAGAACCATAATTCACCCAATAGAAGGGTGGCTACTCTTTCCTTATTGGCTTGCCTATTTTTGCTATGCTTTGCTTGGAAGTTTTGCTTGCAACTTGCTGCATTATTGGTCCATCTTTTGAGTAGATTTCTTGACTATTTTAGCATTATATATTGGTTACTTTAGCTTGTAAGTAACGTAGGTTAGCTTAAGTAATTGTACATTATTTTTTAAAGCATGATTAAGTGTAATCAAGGAGTTTGGCTATGTAAATCCTCCTTTCTCACTTGTATTTAGTTTTTTAGACTTGATGAATATTTGAATTACAAAGATGATTGCTTTTCCCTTGAAAATCTCTTAAGCATTTCCATGCATTGGACTTGTTTTTAGGAGTGGAAACTTTAATCAAACTTGTTAGTGGTTGAGGCCTTTACACATTTAAAGGTGTTTTATTTTGGTTGAGTAGCAAATTAACTTTAACTTAACCTTTTAGAGTTGTGGATTTTAGCCTTCTCTTATTCATATCAATTCTATGTTCCTTACTAGTTAATGCTTGAATCATCGCTCACTAGTGTCCACCCATCATCCACCGTTCATTCCAAGTGCCAGTCCTTGTCTTAGGCCTATCCTTCGCAGTGCCTAGCACTGCTTGTCTCATCCTTAGCGTCCACTTTCGTCCAACACCCAGCTTGTCCACCGTTCATCATAGTTCCAACATTGTCTTTGTCGTGTCTACCGTAGCTTACCCCGAGTCAGCATTAGAATCTAGTGTGCTTGTCCAATGCCTAGCTTCTCTAGCACCATTGTCTTCCTCGGTAGCCAGCTACCTAGCGCTGCACGCTTGCCTAGTGCCAACATTTCCTTGGCCACCGTGTTATAATAGGACAACAAAACTCAGCCACACGCCTTAATTTCTCGATACTCACCTCCCGAGTGGTGCAACCCCCTAGCGCCATATATAAAAGTGGTATTAGAGCACAACCTAGTTGTGAGTATATTTTGGTGAGTTTATCCTTTACGTTTGCTCAACGCTTTAGGTAATTGAAGATCCCACAAGCCCAAACACATTTTCCTAGCCATAAAGAACCATGAGCACCTTAAAAAGGCCTAAACACAAACCATCCAAAACCTATGGCCGGGGAACTTGTATACTCTAGCTCTAAGAAAACTTCCATCACCTTTCAAATGAAGTAGGACAAGTTGCGTTTCAGCTAAGAGAAGTCTTAGCTAGGCTATAAAATGTCCATGGAGAAGGGAGTGTGCAAAGTGGAAGCGACCGTAGCTCTCGATCAACTCCATCTAGTTATGGTTATTCTTGCTTGGAAGAGCAACCAAGGAGAACAAGGAGACATCCAAGACAGCCCATGGATGACCTTAAAGAAGCAAGGATTGATCGTCAATCGAAAGCTCAAACCTGGACATTTACTTGAAGTGGGTTCAAGCCATGGAAAATTTGTGTGATTTCAAAGCCTACATCGACGAGAAGTGTTTTAAGATGGTCATGCTGAACTTGAACAGGTACGCCTCTTTATAATATGAAAACATTAAGAAACAACGAATCAAAGAGCATAAGCCTAAGATCAACACTTGGTCTAATCTTAAAAAGCACATGGAGAAGAGGTTTCCTCCAACTTCCTATAAACGAGACCTTCATGCCATAGCTAGAAAGTCTTATTCTAGCTCAAGCCCTGAATCGAGCCCACAACCAACACCATTTTTGTCCCTAAGACCGAGACAAGCCCAACGTACAAAGGTTTAGGGAAGGGTAAAGGCTTTGTCTCGCGGTCCCTTGGAGAGAATGTGTTAAGTCGTATTTATACATATTTTTAGTAGTTATTTACTTTATATTCTATAGTTTATTTTATCTAAATTATTCTATTTTGTTTATCTTTAGGTAATTATCGAATAAAGTGGGGAAGAGAAGAAAAGACGTTAAAAGTGAATTTTTACCTACCGACAAGCGTTCAAGAAAAGATATGAAATCGGTCTAAAAATAATGATTTATAAAATATTTATTTTATGAATTTTTATTTTAAAGAGGAGAGTGAACAGAAATAATCATACTCTTAAACTTACTACAACTCTTCATTAAAATTGCATGAGACGAAGGGAACTTAGAAGAGAAGAAAGAGGAATCAACATCTCACGCCATCTCTCTCCTCTCGGCTTCTTATCCTCCCACGCAGCCCCTCAACACAGGAGCGTAAAATCATGCATCATCAATAGGTCACAACTCCCAAGCAACCCTCACGGGCATATAATCATCCCCTCATCACCATCATCAACGCATAGCATCATCTCCCCTCTCCATCTACGCAACCCACCTAACTCCCTCATCCTCCCGCCGCTTTATCATCAATCATCTTCACCCATCACTCCTCTCTTACTCGTTAAACCTCATTTTTGCTGGTTTTTAAGGCATTATTTAACCCAATTTTGAGATGATTTCAATGATATTTATTTAGTTTTGGGTTAGATTTTGCTCACTTTCTCTTTATCGTCACCTAAACTCGTAAATCTCTTTATTACAGGTTTTTGGGCTTAAATTTGAGAGATTCGAGGAAAATTTGATGAAAAGCGATGAAGAGAAGAGTTCGGGCCCAAGAGGAGGTAAGAAAGAAGCCTAAAACACATCAAGAGAAGTCGCACAACCCCTCGTGCGAAGCCGCACAGCCGTGCGGATCATCGAGCGAAAGGCTCGAAGTGAAGGAAGGCCGCACGGCCGCCTGTGCACATCTTGCACGGCCGTGCGACAAGTTACTGAAGTTGAAGACGCGCACAGCACCGGTGGTGAATCCGCACGGCCGTGCAAAACAGGCAGAGAGCACAGAGTTTTCGCACGATCGGCTGTACATAACCTCGCACGGCTGTGCGAACTGCGGCAGATTTTCGTACGGTACCACGTGCGACTTTCCCATGGCCGTGCGACTCATTGTTTCGGTGGTTATTTAAGTTTCCCAATTGTAATTGTTGAAGGATTCTATTCCATAATTGAGGGATTTAACTAGGGTTTTCGAGAGGAGCTCTAAGAGGAGACTCAAGAACACTCTTTATTGTTCATCTACTTCAAGTTTTTATGATTGAATCACATCAAGTTTTTCATTCGGTAATCGTAATTTCTTCTCTTTATCTTTTCTTCACAATTCCTCTTTGTTTCTCTATGGCTATTTTTCCCAATCTTTGTCAATTGTTTAGTATCATGTTTAGGGGCTAATTTCTCTGCTTAGGTTGGGATTGATCCCTATTATACCTTGATAATCGTGAATTGAGTACCAATTGAATTGTTCCATGCTTGTTAGGTTAGAATTCACTTCGTTCACCACTTTTTCATTGATTGCCTCGAGAGAGGACTCATATGCTTTTATTAGGGTTTTGTGAACATCGAAAGATGAAAACTTACCTAGAATGACGTTGTGAACGTTTGGAACTTTGATATAAAAATAATTAAGATTTTAATCGTGGGTTGTGAGATGCATTCATTGTGATTTTGCTCTTTATTAATCCCATGAAAATAGGTGATTAGATTGTGCAAGATTAGTCTTTGACCTTCGAAAGTAGGCGAAGATAGGCTTAATTGGTGTCTCCCTCTTCTAAACTACAAGCATAGGCAAATCTCAAACGGTATTCGATTTTGGTTTCAGGCATATTAGTGTGATTAATCCCAATCTAAGGCTTTTTGTTCATCGGTTTTTCTTAGTTATTTTGTTATTAGTTGATCCAAAAACCAAATCACTCGTCAAACCGAGTTTTTTTTACCTAGATAGAAAGTTTAAGTTAGCTTTAATATTTGAAACACAACTCTCTGTGGACACGACCCGTGCTTGCCGGCTAGCTACAGCTACACCGTGCACTTGCGGTATAATAATTCTTCCTAACACTTACGCCAGCCACCTCCTCCCATCTTCATCATCACAACCTCATCTCAAAGCCTCCATCCCACGGCACCTCACGATCCTTGCGGCCAACCTTCACCATTGTTGTTGATCATCAATCACTATTTGTCATCGTCCGAAGAAATTAATTTATATTTTCTATTTTGTTTTAAAGAGTAGTAAATTTAATTAGATTAAAGCTTACATATTATTATATCTTTCCTCATGGATTCGATCCCCATTTTGTTATGCTATCTTTTTTATTATAAGCTTAAATAGTGGTTTAATTTGTAACCGTACGACAAGCTAACAGAATGGCAAGTAGGAAGTGTTTCAAATGTGACGAGTATGGTAATTATCAAGTTGAATTCCCAAGCGGAAAGTCCTAATTGTCAAGGAAAAAGAGGAGGTTGATCACACCCTCTTGAATCAAACGAATGAGACGGAAAAGGCGCAAACCACGTCCTTAATCGGAAAGGACGTAGAGGAGATTAATCATATCCCTCTTGAACCAAGTGAATGTGAGAAGAAGGAGAAGCTATCTCTTAGAGCCAAACCATGTTGAGCTCTTGACTTTGCAAAAAGTCCTTCACACCGCCGAAGTCCCAATGTTGGATGAACAAAGGGAGGCCATATTTCATTCACTCTTCAGTATCAAAGGCAAGGTATAAAATTTGATCATTAATAGTGGTATTTGAAGACTTAGGTATGACTGACCTAAAAATTACGCCTTAAAAGAATAATTGTCAAAGTATTAGACTTAATTCTACTTTAGAAAGTAGAAATTAACTTAGTCATTATAATCGAACCTAACCGACTCGCTCAATCTAACCCAAATATTAAAGTTGCCAAAGCATTTTCATATTTAATATGTCATTTTGAATATGTCAATCTTCATGAAAGGGATTAGAATTAATTGTTTTAATTCCATTTAGGTTAGAATCATTACGCTGTAATTATCACGAGAAATCAGCACTCTTGTGCCACGAATTATGTCATAAGAAACATAAAATCGTGGGAATTTTTATCTTGCCATGGGAATTTTTTTGTCAATACATGTGTCTATATAAATAATAAATATGCAACGATTTAAAATTTGTGACAAAAATTACTTCGCCACAAGAAACTACTACCCATGGCAATAATATGTCACAAGTTTAAATTATGGTGGCAAAACATTTACTTGTGCCATGACAATAATATGTCATGAGCATAAATTACAATGGTAAAATTTACTTGTGCCACCAGCGTATACTACTTGTGGCAATAATATGTCATGATTAGAAATTCTTATGGAAAAGAATTACATGCATACCGAACATAAAAAAGGATGGAAATTTTAGATGATGTTTGATTAAAAAATATATTACGCTGTGCACCATTTATGACCCATTTTTAGATAAAAATAGTATATGCTTTTTTACAATTTTTACTTGTTTTTTTAGTAAAAAAAGTAATAAGCTGAACCAAATGAATAAGTCACCACAACAAAGATGAGAATAGACAACATGTAAAATTACAACATTATTAGAACTGTCATCGTTGATAGTCTAAGACAACAATTTTAATGTGTTGTCTTTGAACTTGATCTAATTATACAAAGTTTCATTGCAATAGCAAGAAAAATATAATCTTTAACAACATTTGGAAACAATCAAATCAATCTTTGTTATTGTGCCCAACAAGTGCGCGATACAAGAGAGAGAGGAGGATGTGGCACCAAACCGTAGCAAATGCCATCATCATTGTCCATTGTTGCCGCTGTTAAGAGGCGGTTGACCTTGAACCAACGACCAGGGATAGCCAAGGAGGTCGGATTCTCGACGATATAGTCTAAACGTGAAAAGGTCTTAAGGGTCATGTTTTACGTTGGGTAGACATGGCATTTGTGGTGGTAGCCGGTGACACCAACAAGCAAGCTGACCGGAGGGTGGCGGGGAAATCAAGGAAAAGTATTAAAGGAGATGTGCTTGGTTTCACCAAATGCTAACCAATCTACAATTTTTCAATCAGATTTTAAGGTGGGTAATTTTAGACTCTAAACTATATTACTTTGGAAAACCCAAATCAGTTTAGTTGTGGAATTATATTTCATGCAATACAAGGTGATTGATAATTTATGAGTATTGTTACGTGTTTTAGTGTACATTTGATTGATAGTTATTGTAATTTCGGGTTGTAATTTTGCTGCAAAAGTTAAGTTAAACCCATTGAACCTGAATAAAAAAGATTATTGACACTTTATGTAACAGCCCAAAATTTTAGCTAATAATAATTAACTTGCGCATGAATATTTGACTTTGTATATGTGATTTAATAGGTCGTATAATATTTTTGTTGGCCTTAATATTTCTGAGAACAATTAGAATTACGTGTTAATTTACATGCATTAAAATTATTTACATTATGTTTAATAAATTACCTAGGCACATAAAATTGGGCAAGGTAAAGTCAAAGTCAAGTTAAATCGAGCCAAGCTAAGTTAAGCAAGGTCAAATGCAAACTTAGTAATTAAGAAAAAAATATAAGCCAATTGTTTTAGCTTAGACATGGATTTTTTAAACCATGGTTTTGTTAGTCCATAATTTTTTTGTAGAATTAAAAATACACATGGTTTTAGCTCATGATTTTTAAAAACAATTTGACAAGTATCATAATTTCATTGGTTTCAAGTTTTTATAAATATGAGTTGATTTTACTCATGTAACACCCCGAGTCTTCATCTTATTTAATTACTCTAAATTTGTATCTTATTGTTTTAATATTATTTAAGGTCAGTGAGCCGCGTAAAATTGTGAACAGGCGTATGTACTAAAATTATATAATTTATTTCATTACGAATTAATAAATGCTTATAAGTACGGATAATTATTTGAACATTTTTAAATTCACAGAGATATACATATGTTGGAACAACATAGATTTTGAGCTAGAAAGATTAATCGATATGCTTAAGGATAAAACAAACAAGAAAAAAAGAAAAAAGAAGTTACTTGGAACATGATGGCGGTGTAGGAATGAAACAAAAAGGGGAGGGGCTATTACTTACTGGAAAAAAAAAATCAAAAACCCACTCTCAAAACTCCATTTTCTCGGCTCTCCTCTTCCCACCTCCCTTTCTGCCTCTCCTCCCTGCGGGCTATCAGCCCACAATCGCCGTCGACCACCACCAGCCACTGCCGGTCCTTCGTCGCCGCCAGCGAGCCTCCACCGGCGCCTCCACCGACACCTTGCTGCCGCCACCAACTTCTCTCCCCCTTTCCCTTGTTTCGCGTCGGCGGGGCAGAACTCGCCCTTGCCGCTGCCGTCGTCGCTCGACCAAGGTTGGAGCCACCTCCCCGGCCGCCGTCCGCCGCCGTCTAACGCCACCTCGACACCCTCAAGCTCCACCACCGAACCTCCATCATCCATTTTCATCTCTAACCCCTTTGAAGGTATTTCTCTAATCCCTAATTTCTAAATAAATTATATCCCAAATTCATGTTATAATTGAATAATTAGATAAGTAGATGTTGTAATCCATGTTGTAATTGGGTTTGAATTGGTTGTGGTGAAATTGGAAGAACTTTGGGGAGTAATTGAAGTATGGTTATATGTGAAAGTAGGGTTGAGTATATGTTCATAAGGTGTTGAAAATTTATTTGAGTTATTCAAATTGTGCATATACTTATCGAATTTTTATATGAGAATGGGTATCTGCAAAAAGTCAAATGCTACTTCTCCTCATATAATCAATAGGTTAGATGTGATAATATGGTAGTGAGTTGGCTGCTCAATTTTATGGTTCTTGATTTGTCCGAAGCTTTCCCTTATGTGAATTGTGCTCAACAATTGTGGGTAGAGTTGATTGAAAGATTTGGTTAGAATAATGGTCCTTTGTTGTATCAGTTGGAAAAGGATATTACCGATTTATATCAAGGAAATGATTGTGTAGATGTCTATTACATAAAGCTAAAGAAGTTGTGGGATGAAATGAATGATTTGCCTGAAGTGCCTTAATGTAATTGTAGTACTACTTGCTTTGCAATTAAGAAAACCATTGAGTTAGAACAAAGGAAGAAACTCATGCAATTTCTAATACATTTGAATGAGGATTATGACACAGCTTAGAGGTCAAATTTTGATTCCGGAACCTCTCCCCACTATTAACAAGGCATATACCATGATTCGAAGGGTTGAAAAACAAAAACAAGTCACCAACAATGTTATCGAACAGGGAAGCTAGCTTCACTTGCTGGTTTTGTTAGGTCGAGGGAATGTTTGAGTTTTAATTTGGTTTACCTTGTGGCCAACTCCTAATCTTCAACCGCGGATTTGTCTCGATTGGGGTTAATATCAAGAGGGAAATTAGAAAGTTAAACCAGCTAATGAGTTAAACAATTGATAAGTGTAAGGCACATAAAATAGTTCCTTAGACATTGAAGCTTAATTAGATAATACATGAAGAGATAAAGGAGACGAATGTGAAAACTTATCAAAAATAAACACGAGAAAGTCTAGTAAGTTTATTAATGCAAGGATTAAATTTCTGTTTGAAGATAGAAAATCTATAGGAACGACTATTCAAGGAAGCAAAGAAAATCAAAATTAAAAGGAAATGATCTATCGAGGTACGTTATTGCTTGTACCTTTTCCAAAGTGTTTATCTTTATGATTGAGTTTCCTGTTCAAATAATACAAATAATTTGGACCCACTTCACGATCATAGTTCACAGTTTACATTAAATTTATCAAAGTTACAATTCACATTACAGCTTACGAGCACGATTACAATTCATAGTACAGCTTACGATGCAGTTTACTGCATTACGATTATAATTCACGATACAGCTTACGGACACAGTTGCAATTCACAAGTACAGCTTACGAACACGATTACAGTTCACGATACGGTTTATAGACACAAGCATAGATTCACAGTACAATTTACAGACACGATTACAGCTTACAGATGCAGTTTACGAACACGATTACAGTTCACGATACAGTTTACGTACACGATTACAGTTCACGATGCAGTTTACGATACACGCTATGACTCACGAGGGCCCTCCCGATCGATCAAGATAAATGAATTGTGTATACAAATCACGATTACGAATACGATGATATCACGAAATGGGTCCTAAGTTATTTCAATACCTTAATGCATAATGAAATTACTTCGGTTTTACACATAAATAGCTTTCGAAGCCGATTTTAGTTATCTATGCGCATTCACTAACTTTTATAATATATATTTTTACGATGACGAGGGTAGCGTATCGGGCCTATGGCTCATTCTTATTTTTATGTTTTCCTAAATGTTTTTAGGGAAAGAAAAGAAGATGAATGTAAGGCACAAAGTGACAAGGGCAAAGGAATCGGGAAGTGTTGACTCATATCGATGATCGGACTTTAGTTTTATTCTCGAAATGTTTTATGGATGACTTTTGATGGTTGTGTTTTGGTTAAAAATCACCGTGGATTCAATTTGCTTGCTGAGTTTATTCCGGTTGATGGTAAAATTGTTAAATTCTATAATGTATTTTGGGGAGAACGTACTCATGTTTGGTGACTTAGATTTTGTACATATTGGGTTTCACGTTACAAGACTTCAAATGTAAGTGTTTGGGTAAATTGAAAAGATTATCGTGTGCTTGTTGTAAGGTTAGCCTAGTCTCTCGAGGAGGGACGACGAGTAACGCTCTAATATGACAGTGTATTCCGCTGCTTGGTTATATTATATTTATTCAATAAGTGTGTTTTATATAGTAATTATATTGGGCGTTACAACTCCTAAAAGCACACCAAAGAAAAGAAACAAAACACAAATAGGGAGAATAAAAAGAAGAGTTTGGAGACTTTTCTTAGTAGATTAAGAAAAGGAAGAGTTTGAAGCCTTTTGCTTGGTAGATTCGGAAAGTAAAGAAAGATCAAAGAGATCCATTTGACTAAATTAAAGTGAGTAATTCTTATATTTTCTTTTAACTAAAAAAAGGTTATGGAAAGATAATTAAAAATGAATAATGCATGGATATAATAATCTATACTTAATTAAAGAACTAGAAAGTGAATTTCACTAAATTAGCAACCCACCTTAATTTTATCTTATGATTTGTTTTATTGTTTGGATGCATGTATATAATTGATGAGCATAAGATATATTTTAATCTTGTTAAAGAGAATAATGATTGTTAAATATAAAACATAATTTCGGATTATAACGTATTTTTCTGCACTTGTTTGAATTTCAGCGAATTATAGAATACATAAAAAAATATAAAAATTTTACTCTACCTTCTACATATAATAAAGCAATTTACTGTAAAGTTTTATGAATTTTTGATTAGTATATTCTAAGTTATTAATTTCTAAGTAAACATTGCTTGATTTATGCTAACTATGGACTTATTATATGTTTCTGATCTGTTAGCTCATTTTGGTGATTACTATGGAGCACGAAATTAGTAAAGTAAACTATAAATAGACTATGTGTACTTATATAAATTATTTTGAAAGTGTTAAATCAACTTTTATATGTGTTTGTGACTATATACATCTTGACTAACTTATTGATGCAAGATATGGATACAAGTTTCCTTGAAAGAAATATGATAATATAAATTTAAGATATGCTAAGACTATATTTAAAAGGGGAATCAAGTTCATGTCTGCATAAGACTATTACTTACGTGTTACGGTCTAGAGTCGTGGCCATAGAAGCGGTTTGTCTTCTTGTGTTTCAGGTTACCTGGTTGGAGAGGTTTTTACCAATTCAATAGGATGTGATTCTCGGCCTGTGTGTGTATGTGATCTGTGTGGGTCCTTGGTTGAACCTTGTGATGGCTTCGGTTGGTTCACCAAGTGTCAATTATGGCTCCACAATTTGTGATTTTAGGCGGTTATGTTCTCTAGAGCGATGGGTGCCTATATGGTATCTTGTGATGGCTTCGGTCAATCCACCAGGATGTGTTTATTGCCCTTGTATTTTGTGATAGTTCCTTGTGTTGGTCATGAGTGGATTTCCCCAAGATTAAGAAACTAAATGATATAATTAAGACTCGAACCATATATTGAGTTATGACTAAGCATGATATGATATTTGTAAGATTATAAAATTCGTTACATCAACGATGATGGAAAACCTATGTGAAAGTGTGTTTATGTGCATATAAGATATGGTTATAATCGGGTTATTAGTCTAACTTAGCGGATGTTACTTTCTTTTGGACTCGAGTGAGGACTAAGAGCCCAAAAGAGATGGTTGGTATGCGACAATTATAGTTAGTTTAGTGAATAAAATAACGATGATGTATGTTTAGGGACTTTAGTGAAAATGAGAGTCTCTAAATCGTACGTGGTATGCGACAAGTATGGCGGAATTAGTCTAATCATCTGTTTTATAATATAAGTGTGTATTTTGTGAAATATTAAGCGCATGATAAATATGAATGTACAATTCTACATGCGAAGTGTGACTCGTATGTATACCACCTTCCACGTGTTGCATGTTATGATTTAAGTTATTCGTATTACTTGTTTATGTGCTTGTGTGTAAACCGAATAATGTGCAAAGTGTAACGTTGGGAAATATAAGCATTATTCACTAGGCTCGGGAGCTCATGAGCTCACCATTTTTTCAGGTTTCGTAAATTAAAGAGATCAAGGATGCCTCTAAGAAGATTAATGGTTAGCGATAATTTAGTGACTCAAGATAGGAAGGCTATCCATATTTTTATTTCGGACTATGTTGGTAAAAAATAAAAAAGGTAGGGTGTATTTTGCATGAAATTTGTAAGGTCGTTATGGATATGATTAAGTAAATTTAAGTCGCATGTTTAGAGGTACTCGTCCGATTTTATGTTAGAATTTTAGAAAAGTTTCCATTGCAATTTGCCCGAGAGTTTAAATAAGGTTAAGAAGTTAAGATAGCATGGTGGATGTCCAAGTGGGATATGCACAGCGGTGACGCACTCGACTACTCTAAGTTGGTGGGTTATAGAAGTGGTATCGGAGCAATAGTCCTACGACCTTTAGGAATTATGTGTGTATGTGTTTTAGTGTGTAATATGTGCTTATAAGTTTGTTGTTGTGTTGATATGTGTTTATGTGACTAAATATATGTTTTGTTGTAGTTTATTTGATCAAAGCCCCTAGCATACTAATGAACCTATAGTTACTCTTAATTTAGATGGTTGCTTGAAGAAGGAGGAAATGGTGTTGACCCCGATGGTTTTCTCTTGGAGAGGCTAAGTCACCCTAGAGGTGGGTGAATAGGGTGATGATAAAATTTGCTTGAAATTTAAAATATATATGAATCTGAGGTGAGCGAGAGTCAAGAGTGAACTCAAAAAGCATTGACTCAAGGTTCAGTAAGTAGTGAAGAAACAGATTTAAACAGACTCAAACTGTCCGAGTCTAGAATGCACTCGTAAAAGTAATAACTCGAAAGTACGTGAAACCCTCCCGGGCAGAAAACCACGGACCATGCTAATCCAAGCATGAAGTCAAATCCACTATTTTGAGTCCACAAAATACGATAGACCGATTTGACTCGAGTTGCTCCCTTAAACAACTCCTTGCAAGTTTTTCTAAACTCGAAATTCCCTTATCTCGATCTAGTACTTCCTAACCGAGATAACCCTTACAGTTAGGGACAACTGAGCTAAGTTAACCCTTACAGCTCGGTTAAGGGACCTTAGATAGAGAGTAAGAAAGAGAGTGTTTGTAACTCGAGTACATGACCTTACAACTCGGAGAAATATTAAATACGGAATTGGAGTTGTAAGTAGAAGATTGAGAATGAATACAATGACTTTTGCTCAAGTATGTGTATTAACAATTGGTTCATCCATCTTCAAGTCTTGGAAGTTGGCTTCTATTTATAGATGACCAAGCAGCTTAGCCATTGTGTCCATCTTCCGACTAAAAGTCCCTTGTGACCGTTGTAATGGATTTTCCGAGCCACTCGGAAAATATCCGTTGAGATATGAACGTTGGGCAACGGCTCTTGACTCCTTTGGAAGTCTCAATACCACTGGTGGTGTCTTGAAAAATAAGGTGGAAACCACCGTTGAGCTTAGTGTTGCAGATTTCCAGCTTTGGAAATAGACAACCCCGGCACAGATGTCCGGGGCTAGGTCGGAGGTGGAAAAAGCCTTGTCTCGCTGGTGATTTGACGTTTTAAAGCTCGGTTACTTTTGCAATTCAAAATTAGGATAGCCTCGTTTGAATAACCTATAAAAGTAAATCAATTTGGTTCTCAAAGTATAAAATACTTTGGTCAAAGATTAGACACGAGATAATAACATAATTAAGATAATTAAATGACTAATGATCCGAGTCGAAAATGAATGGAATTTTCTGAGTCTAATATCCAAGATACTTAAAATTCCATCTTGGTTAGTCTAGAAGATAATCAAGGCAAAGTAAAAGATCGAGTAAACTTACTTGATCTAGACTAAACAAAGTTCAAACTAAATATGCCGACTTGGAATATTAAGTTAACAATGTAATTCCCGCAACATGAAGTCGGACTCGAGTTTATGTGCGAGAAATAAAGTGTTTGAACATGCGATATATCCGAGCATTGAGTGACTTAGAACCGAGTGTGAAGTGGTAAGTACAAGTATGCTTTCCGAGTCGATCGAGTTATGCATAAACATATATAATAGTTTTTATAACATTCGGAGAAAATGTTATATCACTCGTAAAAGCTTCTAAGGCACATGGAATGACTTGAAATCAAAACCCTATTAGAGATGAAGTCTTATACCTGATTCCTTGATGGAACTCAGAAAAGTGTAAGTATAAAGTCCGAGTCTTCGAGACCCTATGATAGGTGTTAATATCCCGAATAAGTTTCTTAAGCTACAACCTTCGAAGTTTAGGGAAACCGCAAATCCTTCTAAATTAGATGAATAGATGAGAGAAATTGATAAGATATTCAAGACTATGATGTGTCCTGAAGAATATAAGGTTGGGTTGGCTACACACCTATTTGTTGGAGAAGCTGATCATTGGTGGGACTTTGTTAAGCCAACCTTAGAAGAGGAATAAGCAAACCCATTAACTTGGGAAAAGTTCAAAGAGAAAATGAATGAATAATATTATCCTAGAGATATACAAAGGGCCAAGGAGTTAGAATTTTCAAACTTGGAGCAGGGGCAAGATGACAATGATGGAGTACGGTGCTAAGTTTATAGAAGTTAACCGATTTGGAAGGCACCTAGTAGATATAGAGCAAAGGAAAGTGGACCGATTTGAAGATGGTCTAAATATTGACATACGTACGGTATTAGCTTCTCATACATTTACTACTTATCAAGAGATATATCATAGAGCGATACGAGTTGAAAAGATCTTGAAAGAAAGTAAGGCTAAGAGTACAACTCACTCAAAGAAATTTAGTGGAGGAAATTCCAATCTTGGGAAGCAAAAGAACATCGTTGAAGAACAACAACATGGAGATATGAAAACCAATAAGAGGCATTGTAATCAATGTAAAAGGTGCATGGTGGAACTAGATGCTATTAGGCAACTAGAAAATGTTTTAATTGTGGAAACCCTAGGCACAAAGCTGCTGATTGTCCTGAACCCAATAAGAAAGCTATAAGAAATGCAAAGAGATCATATCAAAATGAAGGGGGCATTATTCAACCACCAAACAAAAAGACGGAATACGTGGGCGTGGGAAGAGCTTACATAATGATGGCGACATATAATAACTAATGTAATCTACACTCGGGAGTCAAGTATGTTAAGTTTTGAGGGCGAAACTTCGTTCTACAAGGGAGGGGGAGGATATAACACCCCGAGATTTTAGCTAATAATAATTGACTTGCACATGAATATTTGACTTGTATATGTGATTTAGTCGGTCGTATAATATTTTTGTTGTCCTTAAGACTTTTGAGAACAATTAGAATTATATGTTAATTTACATGCATTAAAATTGTCGACGTTATTTTTAATAAATTACCCAGGCACATAAAATTAGTCAAGTTAAAGTCAAAGTCAAGTTAAGTCTAACCAAGTCAAGTCAAGCCAAGTCAAATGAAAACTTAGTAATTAACAAAAAAAAAAATAAGCCAATTGTTTTAACTTGCACATGGATTTTTGAAACCATGGTTTTGTTAGTCCATAGTTTTTTTTTTTTTTATAGAAATAAAAATACATATGGTTTTAGCTCATGGTTTTTAAAAATAATTTGACAAGTATCATAATTTCATTGGTTTGAAGTTTGTATAAATATGAGTTGATTTTACTCTTAGAAGCACATCAAAGAATAGAAAAGAGAAAGGAAATAAGAGTTTGGAGACTTTTCTTGGTAGATTAAGGAAAGGAAGAGTTTGGAGGCTTTTTGATTAAGGAAAAAGGAAGAGTTTGGAGGCTTTTGTTTGGTAGATTAAGAAAGTAAAGAAAGATCAAAGAGATACATTTGACCAAATTAAAGTGAGTAATTCTTATATTTTCTTTTAACTAAAAAAGATTAGGGAAAGATAATTAAAAAGAAATAATACATGGATATAATAATCTATACTTAATTAAAGAATTAGAAAGTGAATTTCACTAAATTAGGAACTCACCTTAATTTTATGTTATGATTTATTTTGTTAGTTGGATACATGTATATTATTGATGAGCAAAAGATATATTTTAATCTTGTTAAAGAGAACAATCTTGTTAAATATAAAAGCTAATTTCGGATTATAACATATTTTTTCTACACTATTTGAATTTATGCGAATTATTGGATGCATAAGAAAATATGAAAATTTTACTCTATCTTCTACATATTATAAGGAAATTTATTGTATAGTTTTATGAATTTTTGATAAGTATATTATGAGTTATTAATTTCTCAGTAAAAATTGCTTGATTTATGCTAACTATGGAATTATTATATGTTTCGATCCGTTAGCTCATTTGGAGATTACTATGGAGCATAAAATCAGTAAAGTAAATTATAAATAGACTATGTGTACTTGTATAAATTATTTTGAAAGTGTTCAACCAATTTTTTACGTGTTTGTGACTATATATATATCTTAACTAACTTATTAATATAAGATATAAATACGTGTTTTCTTGAAAGAAATATGATAATATAAATTTAAGATATGCTAAGACTATGTTTAAAAGGGGAATGAAGTTCATGTTTGCATAACACTATTGCTTATGTGTTACGTTATAGAGTTATGGCCATAGAAGTAGTACGCATTTTTGTGTTTCAGGTCGCCTGGTTGGAGAGGTTTTTACCAATTCACTAGGATGTGATTCTCGACCTATGTGTTATGTGATCTGTGTGGATCCCTGGTTGAACCTTGTGATGGCTTCAGTTGGTTCAACATGTGTGAATTATGGCTCTACAATTTGTGATTTTAGGCGAGTGCGTTCTCTAGAGCGATGGGTCCCTGGATGGTATCTTGTGATGGTTTTGGTTAATCCACCAGGATGTATCTATGACCCTTGTTTTTTGTGATAGTTCCTTGTGTTGGTCATGAGTGGATTTCCCTAAGATTAAGAAACTAAACGACATAATTAAGTCTCCGACCCATATGTTGAGCTATGACTAAGCATGATATGATGTTTGTAAGATTATAAATATTCGTTACATCAACGATGATGGAAAACCTATGTGAAAGTGTGTTTATGTGCATATAAGATATGGTTATAATCGGGTTATTAGTCTAACTTAGCGGACGATTCTTTCTTTTGGACTCGAGTGAGGACTAAGAGCCCAAAAGACATGGTTGGTATGGGACAACTATAGTTAGTTTAGTGAATAAACTATTAGTGATGTCTGTTTAGGGACTTTAGTGAAAACGAGAGTCTCCGAATCATACGTGGTATGGGACAAATATGGCTGAGTTAGTCTAATCATCTGTTTTATAACATAAGTGTGTATTTTGTGAAATATTAAGTTCATGATAAATATGAATGTAGGATTCTATCTGCGAAGTGTGACTGTGTATGTATAGCACCTTTCACGTGTTGCATGTTATGATTTAAGTTATTTGTATTAGTTGTTTATGTGCTTGTGTGTAAATCGGATAATGTGCAAAGTGTAATATCGGAAAATATAAGTGTTATTCACTGGGCTCGGGAGCTCATGACCTCACCATTTTTTCGGGTTTTATAAATTAAAAGGATTAAGTATACCTCTAAGAAGATTAACGGTTAGCGATAATTTGGTGACTTAAGATAGGAAGGCGCTCCATATTTTTTACTTTAGACTATGTTAATAAAAAATAAAAAAGGTAGGATGTATTTTGTATGAAATTTATAAGGTCGTTATGGATATGATTAAGTAAATTTAAGTTGCATAAGTAAATTTAAGTCGCATGTTTAGTGGTACTCGTCCGATTTTGTGTTAGAATTTTAGAAAAGCTTCCACTACAATTCGTTTGAGAGTTTAAATAAGGTTAAGAAGTTAAGATAGCCTGGTGGATGTTCGAGTGGTATATCCACGGCGGTGATGTGACTGACTACTTCAGATTGGGCTGTTACACTTTATTACCTTATACTATTGACAAATGATAAAAAAAGCCTCATATGCTATCAAAAACAATAAATTAGTATACTTAGGTATCGTAATTTATTATTTTCGATACTCGAGGGGCTTTTTATTTATTTATTTATTTTTTATCATTTGTCACTAGTACAAGGTACTAAAGTTTCAATTTTTCTATTGAAAAAGTAATTGAAACCTAAACTTGAGGTGAAATAAGCTGGACTTGAACCGAATTGAACTTAAGTCGAACGAACCTAAATTTGCAACAAACCGAACTTAAACTTGAATAAAGCTAAGCTTGAACTAAACCAGTTTGTATTGAATGAAATCTTAATAATTAATGAATTGAACACAATAAGTTGTTTCTTATAAGAATAATAAATTTATTTAAATTAATTATCGGGGTTAGATTAATTGATTAGGTTTAACTAAATAAGTTTTGTTAATTAATTAAATATACGTGATTATCTATTTAACATACTTGTTATGTGTTGTTGTTTTTGGATAAAATAAATAAAGAGATTTCTCCAATAGGAAATATTAGACTCGAGTTTGAATTATTTAAATGGACCTTGTGAGTTATATTTAGACCCGATCTTTCCTTAGCGTTCATTCTACAATTGGACCCAAAAAAAGAAAGAGAGAGGAGTGTGGTTCGTAGCAGCTGGGGAAAAAGCCAGCAGTTGGGCGATCGATCGGTTAATTGATAGAATGTGGGGATTAGAACCCCACTTCTTTTTCTTCTTGTAGTCCCATAGAGAGAGAGAGGGAGGAGAGAGAGAGGGTGTGCAGCGAGAGGGAGAGTGAGAGAGAGAGTGAGGAGTGGCGCAGCTGGCGGCTCCATGGCCACCTGGTCGGCCGTTTGCTACCAAGAGAGGGGCTTAGTAGCCCAACTTCCACTAGGGTGCGCCGGAGAAGGAGCGACGAGTGAGAGATAGAGAGAGATTGACAAGGAGAGAAACAAAGGGAGAGATAGAGACAGGGAAGAGAGCGAGAGCAAGAGACCGAGAAGGAGAGGAGCACGAGAGTGAGAGTATGAGGGAGAGACAGACAGAGACGATGGGTGAGAGACAAAGAGGGAGAGGAAGAGACCGACGAGAGCAAGAGAGAGTAGCAAGGAGAAAGGCGATTGAAAAAGATAGAGATAGAGAATGAGAGACTAGAGGTAGTAAGGGACGAGGGGAAACGAGCAGCACGAGAGAAGAGGAAGAGGAAACCAAGCCAAAAATTCTGTCCATCTCAATTCAAATCATCCTAGACCTAAGATTTTGAGGTGAGCAATCTTTGACTCTTAATTGAAGACTTAAGTATGACTCTATTTCTCTTCGTAGTTTTGAAATCAAGTCATTCGCACACTTTAGAAAATCTATCTTTAAGTTTCCATCTCTGTTTGACCCACTCGGAATGCTATTCTTGAGTGAACACTTGTTTCTAGGTTTCGAACCCACTCAACTTTCCCTTAAACAGACATCTTGCCTAAATTATTTCATATGCTCAACTTGTTATGTCAACTCGCTCATTGTAAAAGTTAAATCGGATTTACTACGTTAATTCTAACTTAAGCCAAATTTATTTGAACTGAAATTATCACATGGAAAATATGAGGAATTCTGTCTATATATTTCTCTAACTCTTTTACCACCTCAAGAGAGGCACAAGTAGAATTGAAACATATTGAATTTTGGAGTCGAAAATTCCATTTAATTAGTTTAATGATATTTAAGTGTTTAATTATTTGAATTAAATTTATATCTTTGACTAATCTTGGACCAAAGTATTTTTATACTTTGAGTGCCTCTTTGATTTGTTTTCATAGGTTGAATAAAGTTGTTTAGTCTCATTTTGAAAAGCAAAAATAACCAGACTTCTTATCGTTAAACACTAGCGGACGTAAAAGCCACATTTTCGGGATAACTCATACACTTTGTACGGTTGTTTGTTTCCATTTACGGTAAATTTCGACTTTGAGTTTAGTGGTTGTTTCCACCCCAGCTTTCAGTCACAACAAGTGGGTTGGATTACTTTATGAGCCAAGAACTAATGCACAATGTCTATCTTCACGGCGATTCTATTTACGAAGGACTCGGGCTATCCGTTACAACGACTAATGAAGCTTTCCAATCATGACCGAGATACAACGGCGATCCGCTTTGCTGATTTTAGATAAAAGCCACTTCACAAGACTTGAAAGATTGCTGAACTCAACTCTCAACTTATACACTCAATCTTTCTATCTTTCAACTCGTACTTAGTTTTCGAACTTTTGAGTTGAAACAAGAAGTCTTGTAATTAGTTAAATTCTTTCTTACTCAATTCTTCTATAATTTCCTTTAATTGAGTTGTAAGGGGTAACTCAGCTAAGTTATGCCTAGGAAAAACTTGTATTTAATTGTCGAAGGGAACAATTCAGAGAGTTAATCCTTTGTATTTTGTGGATTCAAACTAGTGGATTTGACATGGTGTCTTGATTGATACTATCCATGGTTTTCCGGCCCGAAGGGTTTCCATGTAAAATATCTGGTTCTAACTTTTTGAGTTCATTATAGACTCAGAACATCCTTTTGAGTTTTGACTCGTGCATCAAATTTCATAATTCCGTAAAATATCCTTCACACCCTATTCATCCCCCTCAAGGGTGATTCGAGACTCTCAAAGAGCAAACCTTCAATTGGTATCGAGCCTAACTTTTCAAAAGGATCTAACAATCCAAGGTCTAAAGATAAGATGGCTCTTAACTGTGGAGAGTTCAATAAAGGAAGATCATTCACCGGATCTCCAAAGTTTAAAGGATCAAACTTAGCACACTAGAAGAAGATCATGGAGTGTTTCATCCAAGGCTATGATGAAGAAGTGCGGGAAATTATTTGCAATGGCAACTATGTTTCGACCAAGCTAGATGGAACTCGATTAGTAGCCAAGGTGAAGCTAGAGTTTACTCCTGAAGAGAATGAGAAGCACGAAAGAACTTCAAGGCAATGAACATTTTGACGTGTGTCATTCATACAACTGAATAAAACAAAGTATCCACTTGTGATATAACCAAAGAACTATGGGACTCACTTGTTGCCACTTATGAAGGTACAAGTCAAGTGAGCTAGGAAAAGATAAGTCATTACCTCCACAAGTACGAAATGTTCAAGATGGAGGCTAATGAGAACATAATGCAAATGTACATCCACTTCACTGAGATTATTAACAATCTTAAATCCCTTGGAAGGAAGATGTCCTACGAGGAGATAATCACAAAGATTCGATGATTCTTTCTAAAAAGAGATGGGGACTAAAGGTGACAGCTATTGAGGAATCTCAAGAACTCACTCATCTAAAACCAGATGAGCTCATTAGGAAACTACTCACCCATGAGTTACATGAGTTACATATATAGCAAGAAGAATGCGAGGTCAACAACAAACGAAACATTGCTATCAAAGCCTTAGAGGAATGCGTTACGAGTTTCGGCTCCTCATATTCTAAAGAAGACCCATGGAACTTTTGGCCTAAGGATTCAAAAAGATGATGAAATACAAAAAGTGGCGAGAAGAGGCCAAAGCAGGAAGTCTTCAATAAGGAAAGAAAAGGTAAATTCTCATCCCTTTCAAATTTGACTTTGACTAAAAACTTCGGTTGTTTTGAATGTGGAAGTAAGGAGCACATTGTCAAGGACTGTCCAAAAAGAAGAAAGGACATAAAGAAGAAAAAGGCAATAGTATCCACATGGAGTGATGATGAGTCAGAAGAAGATGATGACAAAGATGGTGAATTTAAGTGTCTCATGGCTTTGACGGACTCGGAAGGTGGATCCGAGTTAGAAAGTAAAGCATCAAACACCGAGGAAGCTAATCCTCGGGAGATAACTAACTAATTTCTTATGTTTTCTAAGTATGACTTAGCTAGATACATTTTTACCTTGGAGGAAAAGTCCAATTCGATTCTTCGACTTTTAAAGAGAAATTGGAGTCTCTTAATTCGGAAAACAAATATTTACAAAATAATTTGGAAAAACCGAGACATAATCTGAATGTACTAGAGACTAGTTCTCAAGACAATGAGACTGAGTTAGAGTGCCTTAGAATAGAGAATGAGCTCTTGAAAAAGAATCTTATTAAGTCTCGGGAGTTGGTTTTAAAACTCACTCAAGGTTAGAAAAACCTTGACTTACTATTAGGTTGGTTCTTAGTGTGTTTCTTTTCAAAAAGAAGCTCTTGACTATAATGCTAAACAAGAGGACAACTCCTATAAAAATCTTTTCAAAACTAATTCCAGAATAATCAAGTTTAGAAAGGCTGAGCATGGTCCTGTTCATTCAATGAAGAAAGGGACGGAACCCAGGCCAGTTTTTAAGAAAAAGTGTTCATAACCTATTTTCAAAAAGAAAAGATTTCAAAAGAAGGAGACTCGAGAGAAAAGACTCGAGAATCAGAAAAAGTCCAAAATTATTAAAATCTAGGTTCCCAAAAGTGCTCTTCCTCAAAAAATGACCATATTAAGAACGATTCTTGGGTTTGTAAGAGGAAGTGAGAAGGGTTATAGTTTGTTTCTATCTTGCAGGCAACTTAGAAAATGAGAGATCATTGGTACTTAGACATTGGTTGTTCTCGTCACATGTTTGGAGACTCAAGACTCTTCTTAAAACTAGAAGAGATGAAAGGAGGAAAGCTCACATTTGGAGATAACAATGAAGGCGAAGATTATAGGTATTGGTAGAGTTAGCCATGGTGACAACTCGGTCGATCCAGTCTATCTTGTCAAGGGATTCAAGTATAATTCACTAAGTATCTCTCAACTATGTGACAAAGGTCAAGAGGTAAGATTCACTTAGACCAATTGTTTCATTTATGACCCTACCACAAATGACGTCGAGTAACACCTATACCATTCCTCTCACTAATTCCACTCAAAATCTATCTTGTTTAAAAGCTTCGATTAATGATGATTCATGGATATGGCATCGTAGACTAGGTCATATCAGCATGCATACTCTTAAGAAAATTGCATCTCAAGGGTTAGTTAGAGGACTACCTAACTGCACCTTTAAGAAAGTTAAAATATGTGATGCTTGCACAAAAGGAAAACAAGTCAAATCATCATTTAAACCACTCAAAACTATTTCTACATAAAAAATGCTTGAATTGATTCATATAGATTTGTGTGGTGAAATCCTTGTTAAAAGCTTAGGAGGTAAATCATATGTACTAGTCTTCTAAAGAAAACGATTTACCTGGGTTTGTTTTCTAAAGAACAAGAATGAAGCCCTTTAAAGAGTTCACTAAGATCCGTAGGAAAATTCAAGGAGTCCGAGACTCGAAAAGAAGAATACAAGCCGACCATGAAAAGGATTTCAATTATTTAGAATTTGTAGAATTCTATGATAAGAATGAAATCTCGAACAACTTCTCAGCACCAAGAACTCCTCAATAGAATAGAGTAGTAGAGAGAAAGAACATAACTCTTAAAGAAATAGGAAGGACTATGATAATCCAATGCAAATCTCTTAGCATTTCTTTGTTTCAAGGATATGTTTCTCTATCATTTCTCCGATACTTTATATAATAGCATGTTTTAATATGAGTGTTTACTATTTTGCTATGATTGTGATCATTTTATTAAACTCAAATAGTTATTGTACATCTCCGATACTTAACACTATTTGAGTCCCGAAAACTTAATATTCTATGTTTCTATCTCATATTTCTAAGTGCTGAATGCCTTTTATTAAAAGGGGAGATTGAAGAGTTAGGTATGCCTCTATCTCTCATCATACTTTTGAACTCAAGTCATTCACACACTTTAGAAAGTCCATCTTTAAGTTTTCATCTCTGCTCGACCCACTCGGAAGGCTATTCTTGATTGAACACTTATTTATGGGTTTCGACCCACTTAGATTTCACTCGGACATACATCTTGCCTATATAATTTAATATGCTCAACTTGTTATGTCAACTCGCTCATTGTAAACGTTGAATCGAATTACTGCCTTAATTCTAACTTATGCCACATTTATTTTAACCGAAATTAACTCATGGAAAATATGAGGAATTGTGTCTATAGATTTCTCCAACTCTTTTACCACCTAAAGAGAGGAATTGAAACATATTGAATATTAGACTCGAGAAAATTCCATTTAATTAGCATAAGGATATTCAAGTGTTTAATTATTTTAATTAAATTTATATCCTCGACTAATCTTGGACCAAAGTATTTTTATACTTTGAGTACCACTTTGATTTATTTTTGAAGGTTGATTAAAGTTGTTTAGTCTCATATTGAAAAGAGAAAACAACCAGTTTCTTATCGTTAAATACCAACAGATGAAAAAGCTACATTTTCAGGGAGCTCGGACACCTTGTGCGGGTTGTTTGTTTCTATTTTTGGTAAACTTTGACTTTGAGTCTAATGGTTATTTCCACCCCATCTTTCAGTCACAACAAACAGGTTGGATTACATTTTGAGCCAAGAATCGATGCACAATGTCTATCTTCATAACAATTTCATTTCTAAGAGGACTCAGATTATCTATTACAACGATAATTGAAGCTTCCCGATCAAGGCTGAGATACAATGACTATCTGCTTTAATAATTATAAATAGAAGACACTTCATAAGATTTAGAAGATTGATGAACTTGACTCTCAACTTATATACTCAATCTTTCTACCTTTCAACCACTGTACTTAGTTTTGTCAACTTCTAAGTTGAAACAAGAAGTCTTGTAATTAGTCAAATTCCTACTTACTCAATTCTTATGTAATTTTCCTTGACTCGATCCGTAAGGGTAACTCGGTTCGGTTGTACCTAGTTGTAAAGGTTAACTCGGTTAGAAAGTACTAGGACAGATAAGGGATCTTCGTGGCTAGGAAAACTTTTATTGAATTGTCTAAGGGAATAGTTTAGAGAGTCGGTTGAAGACTCAGGTATAACTCTTTATGATTTTGACTGCAAGTCATTATCATTCTTTAAGAGGCTTATCTTTAAGTTTTTAATACTTGTCGACCTACTTATAAAGTATCTCTTGAGTAGAACACACTTCACTAGGTTTCGACCTACTCGGATGCAACTCGGACGGTTGTCATGAGTAAATAATTTCACGAACATATCTTATTCTAAGCATTGACTGCATGAGTTAACCGATGCTACACTAATTCTTATTTCTAAGTCGAGTTTATTCAAAGAAATTATTTGACACAAGATGGAATTTGAACCTATTGAATATTAGACTAAGAAAATTCTATTCTCTAAAGTTAAGGATAATTAAGCACTTAATTATGATGAATTAATTTTTATCCTTTCCTAATCTTGAACCAAACTATTTTTATACTTTTAGTACCACTTTGATATTCTTTTTCACAATGATTAAAGTATTTTAATCTTGATATGAAAAGCAACGTAACCGGCTTCTAACCATTAAACAACGACATACGTAAAAGCACTTGTTTCGGGACAAGGCTTAGACACCATGTGAGGGTTGTTTGTTACCAAATCCGGTAAACTTGAACTTTGAGTCTAACGAGTTGTTTCCACCCCATATTTCAGTCACAACCAGTAGGATTGATTGCTTTTTGAGCCAAGGACTTAGCACAACATTCACATTGAGAACGACTCCAATTCGATCGGCTCGGACTATCCATTACAACGGCTAGTGAAACTCTCAAGTCCAGCATCGATCCACAATGGCTAATGTGCCTTGCTTGTATAGATAGAAACCTTTCTACCAAACTTGAAGATTGCTGAACATTGTTGGAACCGAATGAAATCTTTTCTCTCTCAATCTTCTAGCTTTTATAGCTCTATTCTTAAGTTTATACTTTCCGAGTTGTAAAGAGAAAAGTCTTGTAATCTCTCTTACATATTTTAATTCTTTGTAAAGTCCCTTGACTGAGCTGTAATGGTTAACTCAGCTAAGTTGTCCCTAGCTTTAAGGGTTTTCTCAATCGGGAAGTACTAGAATAGATAAGGGAACTTTTGTGTCTAGGAAAATCTTGTAATTGAATTGTCTAAGGGAGAAATTCAGTAAGAGTCGATCCGTGTATTTTGTAGATTCAAAATAGTGGATTTGACTTAGTGCTTGGATTATCACTATCCGTGGTTTTCTGCCCTATAGACACCTAAAAAGTGTCATCTCTTATCTCTTTTATTATGTGTTTTATTATATCGGCCGGTGATGAAATTCGGAGTCCTATTTGAGGACTTGGATCTCGGATCGTGTTCGATTGGTGCGACAAAAGCCAGTAAACCAACAAGAACTCCTAGCACTAAATAAAAAGCCTTTTGACTTGGGTCGATCCAAAAATCCCTTTTTCTTTAGGACAATCCAAGAATCGGGCAAAGCCTTTAAAGACAACAGAGTCCAAGTCTTGCTGGGAAATTCCAAGTTCAAAATACTACATTTTATTTTTTCCAATAACACAAGGAGTCGAAGACCCGAACGGCGTTCAAGCATTGCATTTCATGATCATTAGCATCAAAGTGCTGCGTTCAAGCTCCACAAGACAGTCCACACGAGACTAGGAGCTTTTCCCCTCAAAATGACGTCGTGGACGGTGCACTGCAACCCCGAATTTTAAGTGAAATGCTGCTTTTGGCTTGGAGAATCCCTTGGAAACACGGCAGGGCTCGAAATCCTAGGTAAACCCGGGTGGCCGACCCCATGAACCGGGATTCTATTCGGTTCTATCCTTGTTTTATCCGGTTCAATCTTGTGAGATTCTGGACCGGTTTGTTTGCGGTTGCTTGGACGGCTGGCCGAGTGTAACCCTAGGTCATTTGTGACCTAGGTCTTTCCCTATAAATAGAGAGCCTTGGCTCCCATTCCCACATGGCTTTCTCCTATGCATAATGCCGTAGAAAGCTAATCAAATTACTCATACCTAAACGTTAGTCTGCAGAAATCAATTCCTCTTTCCTACTTACCGCCGCTGAATACGTGTAAAGAGGTAAAGAATAATAAGTTATTCTGATCTCTCGGGCACTTATTCAATTTATATTTCCTATTCCTTACCTATTCAGCTTTTACACAATTCACAAAAATAAGCCCTTTTCTTTAATTGTCGCCATTACTTTACGTATTGTGGATTAAAGAGATGTAATCACTTTTTCAATTCATCCCTGCTCGATGTAATCTTTTAGTTTTCGCTTTTGATTTCTTTATCGTTTTCTTTACCGCTTTCTTTATCGCTTTACTTTAATTCAGTTTGGTTGCTTTTAATTTCGTTTAGCATGATGTATGCTTGTGTTTAGCATGTTATTTTAGTACACTACTCAAACTAGTAATGGCCGTCTTCGGATGGGCGGAATGGAAGGGTTTTCCCTACATTTTCTACCCTTGCCCCGGATCCGATTCTCGGTTCAAAGATCGATGGAGTCAATTTTGGCCTCTTTTAGTCTTAGTTTTTCCATACTAAGATTGAAAGAGAAAGCTTTTGTTTTTGCTAGTTTTCTTCGCAAAGCCGACTGGCGACTCCCTTTTTGTGCTTTATTCTCATTGAAAATGCATCCCGATTATTTTATGATTGCAGCGTAAAAAAAGAGATCCGGATCTGTCTACCAAGCGCAAGGTCGAGGATGACTGTTTCAGCCCGAGTCCATGGCTCGCACCGATGATTGCCGAGTGCAGGTTGCCGCCTACACTTGGTGGTCAACGATCGAGGCTTGGTCCGGACCGGTGTTTTCACACCGGTCTATCCCTGAAGCCTCACGGTAGAAACCCCATTTTCTAATTTTATTTGTTTTTGAATTAGGAGATAATATCCGGGAATTCTAAAAATAATTTATAAAATTAAAATGATTAATAAAACGCCAATCAATTCAATCTGATTTAACTTGTTAACTTGAGTTAATAAAATTCGGAGTCTTAATAAAGGTTCATCCCCACTTTCTAAAAGCCATCTTTAAAACCCTAAATCATTTTCCAACTTACGTGCAGATCTGTTGGGACCGCGACCAGTGGTTCCTACACTGTTGATTCCACTAGGGATAAATCATTTGTTAAGAGGTCAAAACTTAAAAATTTGAGCGTGTGTTTTAATGATATGTTTGCGTTAGGTATCCCGCATTTAACAATCTTTTGAACATAGTTTAAATATTGTTTTGGACCCCTAGGAAAGGTTTATTCTAGCCCCTATTTACCCTTTCTAGAATGAGGCTCTCACTGGATCCTAGGTGGGCCCAATTATGCTTGATTGCCTAAGGAAACGGTACCTCTTCCATGATAACATGCGCTCTTGGGCTAAACCGTTTTGGTTCACCGAGAGACACCGAGAATTCCGGCCTTTACTCTCGCTGTGCCCTACACGGAGAACTAAATTCTCGGACTATGAATCACCATGTATCCTATCGTGTCTAAACCTCTATTGGCCATAAAATGTTTTTGACCATTAGGTGGTCCCTTGCCTTCATTTGCATGATTGAATGAGTGTGTGTGATTTAGATTTAATCCTTTTCTTGTGAGCCTTTAGGAATAGGTGAGGAGTGTTGATTAGCCCTTGCATGGTTGAAAATAAAACACTTTAATAAATTTCTTAGAGTCTGTCCATTATGTGCATTTAGCTAAAAGTCAAAATACCCTTTTTTTCTACTAGGGTTAGGTCACTACTTGCACTTTTGAGTCATATTAAAATGTTTTCTTTGAGTGGTCTAAGTAGTTACCGCTTGTCGATCCAAAAGGGATCTTACCAGAGATCCCCTTTATCTTTGGTTAGTTAATGTTTTTGACTTTCTTCTTTTTCTCCTTTCACATCCCTATTTTACGGTTGCATTGGCCAAATCAAATTCATCTCATATTAGGAGAGTCCATTTTTGCATTCGCATTAGCTAAATCAAATTCATCTCGTATTAGGTGAGTCCATTTTGCATTCGCAGTGGCCAAAAAAATTCATCTCATATTAGGATAGTCCATTTTGGTATTTGCATTAGCTAAATCAAATTCATCTCATATTAGGTGAGTCCATTTTTCATTCGCATTAGCCGAATCAAATTCATATCATATTAGGTGAGTCCATTTTGCACTCGCATTAGCCAAATAAAATTCATCTTATATTAGGAGAGTCCATTTTTACCGTCACATTAGCCAAATCAAATTCATCTCATATTAGGCGAGTCCATTTTTCATTGGCATTAGCCAAATCAAATTCATCTCATATTAGGTGAGTCCAGTTTGCATTTGCATTTAACCCAAAGTAAATTCTTCTCAAAAATAAGGAAATGTATTATCATTTAGCTAGAATAGAAAACATCTTTTACGTAAAGATAAGTCATCCAGTGGCTAGATCATCATCTCAACTACGTTATACATCATTTCTTTCTCATTATTGTATTCTTTATGTCCATCTAAATAAAAGCATCTTTAGTCTCTTCGGGTCTCTCACTTAAGTTCCTTCCTCCCAAAAGTAGTCTTCTCTCACATGGTCCTAAACCTCATCCTTTGGGCTACAGAATAGGAAAGTCTATGACAACGGAGTATCATTGGAATCCGAGCTCCAAAAGTGCCTCACTAAGGGATCCGACACATCTTCTTTTCTTTCCACTCTGCGGTCTACATCGGTGCGATAAGCTTCGGTGCACACCATTCCGGCTTAGTCTATTCCTTGCCATAAGAAAGTACCTAGAAAGAGTTCCCTTCTTATGGATCTAAACCCAGAGCAGTCTCTTAACCTCGATCTACTTAATGAGAACATAGCTAGGGAGGAAACTAGGTTGAATAATCAAGAGGAGAAGATGTCATCTATATTAAGGGATATTAAGACTATTATAAGGGCTATTGAGGACGAGTAAGAGAAATGAGGAAGCTGAACGCTTCGAAGAGGACGGGGATCGGTTCCGCCACCTCTACCTATCTTGTCTCCTCTAGTTAGTCTCAAACACGGATCCCCTACACATGAATCCAAACCTCAAACCGATCCACGTGTAGATAAGATAGAATAGATGTTAAGGGAGTCATCCATGTTCGGTAATCACTACTTCAATCATAAGGGATTCACTTCAATCCCTAAGTGTAAATTACCTCCTAAGTTTACCATGCCCGATATCAAGTTCAAAGGTTTTGAGAATCCCTAGCATCACGTACGCAACTTCTTAGGGGCAATGATTCTTAAGAATATTACCAAAGACACTTACCATATCATCTTCCCTCGACTTTTGACAACGATGTAATGAAGCGGTATATGGTTGACCTCAGTAAATTCGCCAATTAGATTAATCGTGCAAGGAGTTCCTCCATCAATACTCCTATAACACTCATCTGCCTAATACCCTCGGAGATTTGGAATTAATCAAGTAAGGTAAGAAGGAGAGCTTCACGGATTTTCTTACCGGATGGAGAGCAAAGGTTGCCCACATGGTTGACCAGAGACTCGAGAAGGACCAAGTCGGGATCATCGTGAGAAACCATCAGCCCAATTACAATCATCAACTCAAATTCCTACCCATGATGAATTTTTTAACCCTTAGAGATGCCGGTTTGCTTGATAGAAGAAGAGCATGCTGCCGCGACCAAGGTATAGAGGTAATTATCATTCAAAATATAAGAAAAACTCCAATATAGGCAATACTAGCAAGAGTGCAAATGTCACTGCCCTCAATAGGTATATTGACTACACTCCTATTGATACTACCTACACTAAAGTCCTTGACCGTCTCTTGGAAAAGGGAAAGATAGAATTGCCGCCCATTAGAACAAAATCGGAACTTGCGAAACAATAAAAAAATTGGGACGTGGGAAAATTTGCAAATACCATCGTGCATGAGGACATGATACCAAACGAGTGTTGGACATTCAAGAACAAACTAGAAAGCATGTTTTCAAATGGCCAACTCCCTTTGTCTAAAGCTGCCCAGAAACCAAACAACAATAAAAATCCTTTTAGCAACGACATTAGCCATTTTAACAATAATATCCCCGGGTCCACAATAGACTCGGGAGGCCCCAAAAGAGCCCGAAGCTACAAAAGAAGAAGACCCAATCCTTAAGCAACTACAAAAATTAAAAAATGATATCTCAATTTGGCAATTAATATCTGCTTCCCACAAACATAAACGAGGCTTTGATTGATGCACTCAATAAGATCGAGGTCTCTCCCGAAACTACGCCGGAGGAAGTGGTAGGATTGGTTAACAGTGGGGATGGAACTATTACCTTTGATCGAAGGATCTCCCAAAAGAAGGCATTGCACACAACAATGCCCTTTACTTAGCCATAACTTGCATCAACAACTTTGTTTCCCTAACCTTAGTAGACAATGGATCAGCGAGTAAACATATGTTCCCTGGAGAACTACTAGAAGGTTAGGAATTAGGCAGCAACAACTCTCTAAACAGATCTGTCTATCTTCGAGCTTATGACAATTCTAAAAGAATATTCTTGCGACTAGTGACCTTGCAAATTAATATAGGCGCTAGTAGAAAGGAACACTATTACCGAAAACACTTTTAACGACGGATCTTTAACGACTCGTTAAAAGGATAAACCATCATGAAAAATGGACCCGTGGCATTTTTGTAAATAAGCGGCATTGTTTACCACCTATGACGATGGTTGTTTCAATGAACCGACGTCATATGTTAGGTCTGTGAACATATTACTATGATTCATTGAAAGAATCGTAGTTAAAAATGACTTTTAACTACGGTTCTTTTATTTGAACCATAGTTAAAAGTTTCTCGGACTTTTAATTACGGTTCTTTCATTTGAACTGCAGTTCAAAGTTTTTCATTTTTAGGTTAAAGTTATTCATTTTCGGAAAACCTATTAACCCTAACCGTGTCTCCCTCTTTCTCACTCTCTCTCTCTCTATTAGAATGCTGCTTAATACCCTCCATCCCGTCTCTCCGATCTCCTATTGAACGGCCCCCTTCTCTTTTTTTTTTGGTCTCCCATGGAGCTTGAAAACCTCTTTCTTGCTCTCTTTTTAGTCTCCCATGGAGCTTAAAAACCTCCCTTTCTCTATCTCTCTCTTCTCTCTCTCTCATGGCCCCGAAAGACCTCCTCTCTCTCTCTCATGGTGCTTGAAATACCTCCCCTTTCTCTCTCTCTCATGGAGGCTGAAAGATCTCCCCCTCTCTTTCTCTCTCTTCGAATGGCTGCTTGAAAAATTGGGTGCTTCCGATCTCGAGGGTGAGCACCGTTGACGGCGTGTTCTTTACCGACAAGACATTAGGCGCTTCGGATCTTTGAGGCTGAGCACCGTCGCCGGTAGAAGTGGAGACAATTGTCCTGACTCCTTCACCGTCATCCTCGCCACAAAACATATTTCCTGGAGACAACAGCGAGTGGCTCGGTGGGCGAGTAACGAGCAGTGACGTCTCGATTCAAGTTGGAGTGAAATCGAAGTAACCATCAGCTATGGATTTGTAGAAACTTCACACATGGAAAAAGGAGAGAAAGAGAGAGAGATCCACAGCGAGAAAACGCTAAAATTGACTCGGATAAGGGCTATCGAATTCAAAGAGAAGTTGAAGCGGACTAGGTGAAGATCTCTAGTTCTACAAGTGTTTGATAGTGTGAGTGTTTCTTTTTGAGCGATTGAATTTGATTGAATAAACACATTTTGGATTTTGATGCAATTCATATTTCACATATGGATTGTTAAATTCATGGTTAAAATCTCATTCTTCTCATCAACTTTTAGTTTTTAGATGCTGGATTGTTTTTCTTAGTTTGTCTTTATAGTGTTCAAATCTATTCTAGTTTTAGAATCTAGGCTTGATTTCGTTGTATAATATGAACTGGAAACTAGAGACGCCTTTTGTTGTTTGAGCAATTTTGTGTTCATATCTTGCTGATTATGTTATGCTATTGTGTTCTCGAAACGTCTCTTCCTGAATAATTTATTTTTTAAAAATAATAATTGTATTTATGACGATGATTGTTCAAGAAAAACCATCGTTATAGGTCACCTATAACGACGGTTCTCTTGAAGAATCGTTGCCATATGTGTTCTTTTTACTACGGTTTTAAACCGTAGTAAAAGATACTACATACAACGACAACCACATACACGATGTCTGGCTAATCGTAGTTAAAAGTGATTTCGTAGTAGTGGAACATCGAATTCGAAGTCCTAGATATCCCAGCTACCTTTAATTTACTTCTAGGATGCCCTTTGTTACATGATCATTGGACGGTGCCCTCTACACTCGCATCGAAAAGTCAAGATGATCATCAAATGTCAAGTTATAACTATCAAGGGAGATAATCTTTATGCTACTATTACTTCTAAGGAATCCATAGTCGAGATTGAGCATGATGCCTATGATGAGGAACTATATGGATTCGAGACTGTCGCTGCCTTAGAAAAGGAGTGAAGTGGCATGTGACTCCTTGGCATCTTGTGCATGCAAGTGAGAGTTTTTGTGCCCATCAATCGGCTTTTCGGATTAGATTTTTTAGTCTATTTTCGATTGAATTATTTAGGTAAAACATTGAACTTTCGTCAATTTGATTATATACTAACAAGTATGTTGGGAGCTTTAAATCAAAGAACTATCGAAGTTTTAGCATCAAAATATACCAAACTTCGAGCTCCGATCAAGCTAAGCTTAGGACCCTTTCACCAAACTTCGAACATATGCCTTGCGATCAAGTCCAAACCCTATGTTGGAGTTTAGGTTCTACTACAACTAATTCCAAGCATTATAAAATAACTAATATCAAAAATCGAAGTAAGAACCCTTTAGTGTCTACTTTGACAATTCGTCTTTTAGACTCGGTCAAAGTGGGGGCTAACTATCGACACCTAAAAGCTGTCATCTCTTATCTCTTTTATTATGCATTTTATTACGTCGGCACTGATGATGAAATCCCGAGTCCTGTTTAAGGATTTGGATCTCGAGACAGTGTTCGGTTGGTGTGACAGAGCTGGTAGACCATAAAGAACCGCCAACATCAAATAAATAGCCTTTTGCCTTGGGTCGATCCAAAAATCCCCTTTTCTTTCGGACGATCCAAGAACTGGTCCAAGCCTTCGGAGAAAACAGAGTCCATTGGTGTGTGCTTGAGAAATTCCAAGTTCGAATCGCATTTTACTTTTGTCCAATAAGACAAGGAGTTGAAGACCTAAAGACGACATTAAAACGTTACATTTCATGATCACTAGCATCAAGGTTGTGTTTAAGCTCCACAAGATGCTCCACACGAGACAAGGAGCTTTCCCTTCCGGGAATTTTAAGTGAAACGATGTGTTTTGGCTTGGAGAATCCCTTGGAAACACGGTAGGGGCGAAACCCTAGACAAGATCCGGTTCTATCCTTGTTTTATCCGGTTCAATCTTGTGAGATTCTGGCCCGGTTCGTTTGTAGCTTCTTGGATGGTTGGCCGAGTACAAACCCTAGGTCATTTGTGACCTAGGTCTCTCCCTATAAATAGAGAGCCTTGGCTCTCATTCCCATACAACTTTCTCCTATGTGTAATGTTGCAGAAAGCTAACCTGAGCACTCATAACTAAACGTTACTCTGCCGAAATCAATTTTTCTTTCCTACTTACCGTCGTTGAATCCGTGCAAATAGCTAAAGAATATTCAGTTGTTATGATATCTGGGCACTTATTTAACTGATCTTTCCTATTCCTTACATATTCTCCTTTTACACAATTCACAAAAATAAGCCCTTTTCTTTGATTTGTCGCCATAACATCAAAAGATCCAGGTGTAGAGATTTAGATCGGCAAGGTGGGACAACTCGAGGGCAATTGTTCAACCTTCAAATGATTAGTTAATTTATGTTTTATTTATTTCTTTTTGTATTGTGGATTAAAGGGATGTAGTATGTTCTTTCAATTCCTCCCCACCCGATGTAATCTTTTAGTTTTTCGCTTTTTCTTTCTTTATCACTTTCTTTACCGTTTTCTTTATCCCTTTCCTTTAAATTGGTTTGGTTGCTTTTAATTTCATTTACCATGATGTATGTTTGTGTTTAGCATGTTATTTGAGTATACTACTCAAAATAGCAATGGCCGTCTTCGGATGGGAGGAATAGAAGGGTTTTCCCTACATTGCATACCCTAGACCCCGGATCCGATTCTCGGTTCAAAGACCGATGGAATCAATTTTAGCCTCTTTTAGTCTTAGTTTTCCTATACTAAGATTGAAAGAGCAAGCCTTTGTTTTTGTTAGTTTTCTTCCTAAAGCCGATCGGCGACTCCCTTTTTGTGTTATATTCTCATTGAAAATGCATCCCGGTTATTTTCGGGTTGCACGGTAAAAAAGAGATCTGGATCTGTCCGCAAGCCGGAGGCCGATGCTAACTGTTTTAGCCCGGGCCCCTGGAATGCGCCGGTGACCACCTAGTGCAAGCTGCCGCTGCACTCGGGTAGTCGGCGTCCGAGGCTTAGGTCCATGCTAGTGTTTTCACATTGGTCTGTCCCTAAAGCCTCATGGTAGAAACGCTAGTTTCTAATTTCATTTGTTGTTCAATTAGGAGATAGTATCCAGGGAATTATAAAATTAATTTATAATGTTAAAATGATTAATAAAACACCAATTAATTCAATGTGATTTAACTTGTTAACTTGACTTAATAAAATTTAGGACTCTTAATAAAAGGTTCATTCTTACTTTCTAAATCCATCTTCAAAACCCTAAAACATTTTCCAACTTTCTAAAACCCTTACGCCAAAAGAGAGGCACGTGGGGAAGCTCGGTCCGGTCTCGGTTCGGGACTGCGACCGTGGTTCCTACATGCCCCAGGAGGGTTTCCACGTATTTTCTCTGTGCATCACTTCGAGTCCAATCTAGACATAGACTAGTTTTCTAAGTCTTTGTAGAAAACTTTATAATTTCATAAAATTTCCTTCACCCCCTAGGGTGATTCGGACTCTCAAGAGCAAACCTTTAATTGGTATAAGAGCCTAGCCTTCTCAAAGGATCTAACAAATCTAATGTTTAAAGATCGGATGGCTCTTAACTATGGAGAATTTGATGGAAGATCTTTCACCGGATCACCTAAGTTCAAGGGATCAAACTTGACACACGAGAAGAAGATCATGGAGTGCTTCATCCGAGGATTATGACGAGGACACTAGAGCATCATATGTAATGACAACTATATAATCTGAAAGTTCTTAAGACTAGTATTCAAGATAATAAGACTAAGTCCGAGTGCCTTAGAATAGAGAATGAGCAATTGGAGCAAAAGCTCAATGAGTCTCAAGAGTTGGTTTTAAACCTCATTCAAGGTTAGGAAAACCTTAATCTATTACTTGGTTCTCGGTGTGTCTCATTTCGAAAAGAAGGTCTTGGATATAATGCTTGAAAAGGAAGACAATTCATACAAAAACCTGTTCAAAACTGATTTCAAAACTATTAAGTTCGGGAAAGCCGAGCATGGCCTCATTCATTAAAAAAAAAAAAAAAAAAAAGGACTGAGCCTAAACCAGTTTTCATGAAAAATCCTTCTCAACTTATTTACAAAAAGAAGGGTTTTCAAAGGAAAGAGACACAGAGTCAATTCTCAAGAAATAAGAATTAGAATCGGACTAAGCGCACAGATCATTCGAATTTGGGTTCCCAAAAGTGCGTTTTCTCGAGAAAAGGACCACGAGTAAGAAAAGTTACTAGGTTTGTAAGAGGAAGTGAGAAGGGTTAGTTTGTTTATGTTTTACAAGGTACTCGAAACAAAATGGTCACTGGTACATAGACTGTTGATGCTCATGCCACATGTCCGGAGACTCAAGACTCTTCTCGGAATTAGAAGAGATCAAAGGAGTAAGAGTCACATTTGGACACAATAGCAAAGGCAAGATAGTTGGAATTGGGAGAATTAGACAAGGACACAACTCAGTCAGTCCAGTTTACATTGTCAATGGGATCAAATATAATCTTTTGAGCATATCTCAGTAGTATGACAAAGAACAAGAGGTTAGGTTCACTCGGACCAATTGCATCATTTCGATGCGGTCACCAAAGAGACAATGCTCACAGTGTCGAGGTTAGGTAACACCTACACTATTCCTCTTTATGACTCTAGTCAAGAGTTATCATGTTTAAAAGCTTATTTGAATGATGATTCATGGACATGGAATCGTAGACTAGGCCATATCGGTATGCATACTATCAAGAAACTAGCATCTCATGAATTATTTAGAGGTTTACCTAACTGTTCATTTAAGAAAGATAAAATCGTGATACATGCATAAAAGGAAAACAAGTAAGATCTTCTTTCAATTCCTCACCGCCTGATGTAATCTTCTAGTTTTTCGCTTGTTCTTTCTTTATCACTTTCTTTACCATTTTCTTTATAGCTTTCCTTTAATTTGGTTTGGTTGCTTTTAATTCCATTTACCATGCTGTATGTTTGTGTTTAGCACATTATTTTTGTATACTACTCAAAATAGTAATGGCCGTCTTCGGACGGGCGGAATGGAAGGGTTTTCCTTACATTTTGTACCCTCGCCCGAGATCCGATTCTCGGTTTAAAGACCGATGGATTAAATTTTAGCCTCTTTTAGTCTTGGTTTCCCATGCTATGATTGAAAGAGTAAGCCTTTTGTTTTTGTTAGTTTTCTTCCTAAAGCCGATTGGCAACTCCTTTTTTGTGTTATATTCTCAATGAAAATGCATCTTGATTATTTTCTGGTTGTAGGAGTAAAGAAAAGAGATCCGGATCTGTCCGCAAGCCGAGGCCGAGGTCGACTGTTTTAGCCCGGGCCCTGGACTGCCCGGTGACCGCCTAGTGGAAGCCGTCGCCTGCACTAAGTAGTCGGCGTCTAAGGCTTAGGTCTATACCGGTGTTTTCACATCGGTCCGTCCCTAAAGTCTCACGGTAGAAACCCTAGTTTCTAATTTTATTTGTTGTTCAATTAGGAGATAATATCCTAGGAATTCTAAAAATAATTTATAAAATTAAAATGATTAATAAAACACCAATTAATTTAATGTGATTTAACTTGTTAACTTCACTTAATAAAATTCGGGACTCTTAATAAAAGGTTCATCCCCACTTTCTAAAATCCATGTTCAAAACTCTAAATCATTTTCTAACTTTCTAAAACCCTCATGCAAAAGAGAGGCACGTAGGGAAGCTTCGGTTTGGTCCCGGTTCGGGACCGCGACCGTGGTTCCTACATGCTCCAGGAGGGTTTCCACGTATTTTCTCTGTGCATCACTTCGAGTCCAATCTAGACTCGGACTAGTTTTCTAAGTCTTTACTTTGCGAGAAAACTTTGTAATTTTGTAAAATATCCTTCACCCCCTAGGGTGGTTCGGAATCTCAAGAGCAAACCTTCAATTGGTATACGAGCCTAGCCTTCTCAAAGGATCTAACAAATTCAATGTTTAAAGATCGGATGGCTCTTAAGTATGGAGAGTTGGATGAAGGATGACCATTCACCGGACCACCCAAGTTCAAGGGATCAAACTTGACACACGAGAAGAAGCTCATGGAGTACTTCATCCATGATTATGATGAGGAGGTCCGAAGCATCATATGTAATGACAACTACATAATCCGAAAAGTGCTTGAGACTAGTACTCAAGATAATAAGACTAAGTCCGAGTGCCTCGGAATAGGGAATGAGCAATTGAAGCAAAAGCTCAATGAGTCTCAAGAGTTGGTTTTAAACCTCATTCAAGGTCAGAAAAACCTTAATCTATTATGAAGGTTTGCTCGGGGAGAGTCCGAGTCACCCTAGAGGGGGCTGAATAGGGTGATAGAAGTTTTTCGTGGAAACGTTAGCTCTTTTGTTAACGAAGAGACAGAGACGAGGTTCCGAGTCAAACAGCGAGGTCGAAAAGCTTGGACTCGAAATGTTATCACGAATAAATAAGCAAGTCAAGCAGGAGTAATATGCCTGTCCGAGTCTAGAATGAACTCGGAAAGATAACACTTAGAAAATACATGGAAACCCTCATGGGGCGAGAAAACCACGGACCGTGTCAATCCGGACATGAAGTCAAATCCACTATTTTGAGTCCACAAAATACCGTGAACTGATCGAACCCGAGTTGCTCCCTTAGCAACTCTATACAAGTTTTCCTAGACTTAGAAATTCCCTTATCCGATCTAGTACTTCCTAGCTGAGATAACCTTTATAGCTAGGGACAACTAAGCTGAGTTAACCCTTACAGATTAGTCAAGGGACCTTACAGAGAAAGTAAGAAAGTGTTTGTAATCGAGTACAAGACCTTACAACTTAGAAAGTAATGAATTACGGAATGGGAGTTGTAAGTAGAAGATTGAAAGTAAATACAATGACTTTGCTTAAGTACGTGTATTAACAATGAGTTCGGTTCGTCAATCTTCAAATCTTGTGAAGTGGCTTCTATTTATAGATGACCAGGCAGAGTAGCCGTTATCTTCATCTGCTGACCGCGAGTCCTCTCGTTGCCGTTGATAGAAGCTTTACGAGTCACTCAGAAAGTATCCGTTGTAATGTGAACGTTGGACAACGGTTTAACTCTCTTGGAAGTCCCAAAACCATTGGCAGTGTCTTGAAGGATAAGGTGGAAACCACCTTTAAGCTTGGCGTTCTAGTTTTCCAGATTTGGAAACAGACAGCTACGACACTATCTTTTGGGGCTGGAGCAGAGAAGGTGAAAAGCCATGTCTGCTTGGTGATTTGACGTTCGAAGCCAGGTTACTTTTGTGGTTTGAAAAAGGTGTATCCTTGATTGAATAACCTACAAAAGTAAATCAATTTTGGTTCTCAAAGTATAAAATACTTTGGTCCAACGTTAGACACAGATAATAAAATAATTATGATGAATAAATAACTAATTATCCGAGTCGGAAGACAAGTGGAATTTTCCGAGTCTAATAATAATGATACTCGAATTCCATCCGACTTAGTCTAAACGATAGATCAAGTTCCGTAAAGAATATCGAGTGAGATAACTTGATATAGACTAAGTATGAAACATACTAGAGGTATTAACTTTAACGAAATAGAGCTTATAATCGAAGTAAGATTCTGAGTGAGAAAAGACGAAATACTAGTCTATTCAATCTGCGATAAATCTGAGTGATGCTTGGACTCGGAACAAAGAACTAGTTTTCCGAGTCACTTACGTAAAAGCAAGAAATATAAGAACTAAAAAGCTGTATCACTTACAGAAGATACCATTTTACTCAAAGAAGTTTCGAGATACGGAGAATGCCTTGGAATCAAAACTTTATAAGTATGAGATGGTTATACCCGATTCACTTAATGTAACTCGAAATGCGTTGAGAAGCGTCCGAGTTTTCAATCTCCCCTTTTTGATGAAAGACATTCCATACTTAAACAGAAACTTTGTTAGTGAAAAAATTTGATTTTGAGTGGTTGCGCATGAGATGAGATGAGTAAGGCATACTTAATGTATCGGAGCAATACTCAATGTATCGAAGCAAAAAGTAAAGTATGCTTTATCAAGAAATTAATATTAACTCGAAAAGTATATATTAACTCGAAAAGTATATATTAACTCAGAAAAGTATGGTAACAATAATGAACTCGAAATTAATAATGAAATGCATTAGTCCATTAATAATGAATATATTCGAAGGGCGGAAAAACTCCCCTAAACAAGACAACAAGTTTTTCCGACTCTATTTCTCCCCTTGCCTTTCAGCAAAACAACAACAAAAAGAAGGGAAGAAAAGAACAATTAGTACAACTTAGTTGTTCGGACAAAAACAAAAAAAATATTCGAAAGAAGAAGACACTGCGGACCGAGGAATTGTGACTCGGTGCAGTGGTGCCTACGAGGGAGAGGGAGTGGAGGTGGAGGGAGTGGAGGTTCACCGGCGCTAATATAATCTTGACGATGTGCTTGACCGCGGAGGAGGGAGAACCAGTATGATCATCGAGGCTCGGCTCCGAGTGGCCGACCCGGAGTGAGTGGATCGAGGGGTTCTTCCCTTGGAACCTCGATAGGCTGGAGAGGGCTGCTCTGTCTCGACCCGCTGGAGTAGCAAGGTCTTCGACCCACCCAGGCATCGCTGTCCGAGCCGAGTACAGCCTATCTCGAGCTTGTGTAGCAGGCTGACCCTCAGCAGTTCCCACTTGCTTCTTCGTGGTGTTCCTTCCCTTGCCCGGAAGGTCTCGCCTCAGCCCGCAGTTCCTCGGCGTCTGCTGCTTCGCATCTGCAGCTTCTTCTTCTTCATCCCCGCTGTCCGAGGAGGTCGGACTCGGGCTCGAAGACGCTTCGGACGCTTCGAGTCATCATGGTCTTGAGCCGCCTTGGACCGTCTCTCTCCGAGGAGCTCGACCAGCTCCTTCTGCTCCTTCACGAGTTCCCTCATCTCAAGAACTAGAGACTCGCTGCTCTCGGATTTGGGATTGACCAGTCTTTTGGTTGATGGTCGATTTTGGAGAATAGATTTGAAAGCCCGGAGCATGTCTCCGAAATCGGTGGACACGGAGCCGATCTTGTCCATAAAAACGGGGACAAGAGAGCAGAGAGAGTTTTAGAGGCACCCGAGGTGGAGGCACCACCAGGTGGAGAGGGGAGAGAGAGAGGGGTTGATTTTTGAGTCCGAGGAGGAGAAGGAGGCCTCAACTCCGAGTTATGTACCTAGACACCGGGTTCGGTTCCCGGTATCCGTACCCTTGCAGTTCCTTCTTTCCGACAACAACGGCAGCCTCGTACACTCGTGTTTGGGTCCGAGGGGAGAGGAACCTGGAATTGTTTGAAAACAAGGGTCGAAGAGCACCGAAAGGAAGCGAGGTGTTCTTCTTAGATTGAAGTTGAGCTGGCACACTGCCATCCGCTCAATGATGGAGGGGAAGAGGTCTACTTCGTAGCCCTCAAGAATGTCAAAGAGAGCTTTGAGGTGCTTGGAGTTAGGGTTCTCCTTGTTGGAATGTTGTGAGAAAAAGGTTCTCATCCGCAGAAAGCACTGAAGGCGAGCTTCGACTTCAACCGAGTCACGTAAAAGTTTTTCCGGGACTCAGGAAACTCTTTGGCGTATTTTTCAAAGAAGTCGTCGACGACTTCGAGTGAAAGGAATGGGGTTGCTGTTCAAGAAGAGGGAGGAGACCTTGAACAAGCGGTGCAGGAGAGAGGTGTTTAGACGAACAGTTGTGTTCGAACCCCGGAGGTTAGAACATTTTCGGAGTGGGTGAGGTGAGTGTAGAACTCGAAACGAGTTCGGGATAGATGAACTCGCTGAAACACAGGAAGTTGTATGCTCCGGTGGTTTGAATGTGGGACAACCAAGAAAATTTGGTTTTGGAAAGAATTTGTCGTCCAGACGCAAGGTGCCTGGGTGACAATGGGTTTGGAGGGGTTGAGCTTTACGGCGTTTTGGTGTGAGGTTTTTGGAAGAAGAGGAGACCCGGAAGTCGGGATGGTTTCCTCTTTTAGGCATTTTGAGAGAATGAAGGAAAGATGAAACTTTCGAGTAGGAAAGAGAAGGAGAGGTAGAAGAAAAGAAACGAAAAGATGTAGAAGAAAGAGATGAGAGCAATCGAAACTTACAAGAGATGGCTTCTTCGACGCTGCGTAAGTCCAAGGATGACTATTCACGTAGAAATCTTCCGCGAAAAGTTTCGTTTGAGAGAGATGGAATGTAGAATACCGAGACGAAGATGAATAGGCGCTATTTATAAAAGAATAGAAGCCCGTCAACTATCCGTTAAGTGTAACTCCGTTCGACTCGGCTTGTCCATCGAGCCACCGAGGACCGGTGTGACGGTTCTCTTCAACGGTTAAGATTCCAGCGGTTAGAAATCCACTGGCTAATATCTCGATCACAACGCGAGAGAGAGAGAGAGAAAGATTTTGAAAATATGATCCGAAACTCTCCACTGTTCTAGAGATGGTTTCAGAAAATTTGAAGTCCAAGTTTCTCTACGTCCGAGTTTGACTCGGATTGGTTTATGAGTGACTCGAAACACGAAATAACTACCAGCCCAAGTATCACTGAATCAACCGAGCTAATGGTTATTAAAAGTGAAACCACATAACACGTAATTATGCAATGAATAAGAATAGCACATATTTAAGCATTTAACATACCAAGCTCATTCCGAATAAAACAAAACCGATCTTCACCAAGAGGCTTAGTAAAAATATCAGCTAATTGAAGATTAGTAGGAATGAACTCAACTTCAATATCACCTTTTTCCGAGTGATCGCGTAAGAAGTGATATCCGACCTCGATATGCTTTGTTTTCGAGTGCTTGGACAAGATTCTTGGTGATACTGATTGCACTTTGGTTGTCACACTTGATTGGAATTGAGTTGAGGAATAGTCCAAGATCCTTCAAGTGTTGCTTAATCCATAGAATCCGAGCGCAACAGGCTCCAACTGCAATATATTCGAGCTTACTGAGTTCCGCTTCTTTGAGTGCCAAGATATTAGGGATTGACCCAGAAATTGGCTAGCTCCGGATGTGCTCTTTCGATCAACTTTGTATCCTACATAGTCCGCATCCGAGTATCTAGTAAGAGTCGGTTCCGAGTCTCCGGAATACCATAGACCTAAATTCCGAGTGCCTGCAAGATATCCGAATATTCTCTTCACCGCAAGTGAGATGTGATTCTTTTGGGTTAGCTTAAAATCTTGCGCATAGGCAGACACTCGAACATTATATCTCGGCTCGCTGGAAGTAAGATATAGCAAAGATCCAATCATACCTCGATAAAGTTTCGATCTATTGCTTTACCTTTCTCGTCCGAGTCAAGCTTTATACTCGCTGCTCATAGGTGTAGATGCGTGCTTTGCATCTTGAAGTTTGTATTTCTTCAGCAGTTCCTTGGTGTATTTTGATTGATGAACAAAGATTCCATCTTTGTCTTGTTTGATTTGTAACCCAAGGAAGAAGTTGAGTTCTCCCATCATACTCATTTAGAACTCTTGACTCATCAACTCGGAAAATTCTCGGCATAGAAATTCATTAGTAGCACCGAAGATAATATCATCAACATAGATTTGAACAATAAGAAAATCTTTCCCCTTGGTGTTTATGAACAAAGTCTTGTCGATCTAACCTCCTTTAAAATCATTTTGAACCAAGAAGCTACTCGAGTCTTTCATACCAAGCTCGAGGTGCTTGTTTAAGACCATAGAGAGCCTTTTGAAGTTTGAAAACATGATTTGGAAATTCTGAGTTTTCAAAATCGGGAGGTCTGCTCGACATAGACTTCTTCTTCAATAAAACCATTGAGAAATGCACACTTAACATCCATTTGATATAATTTAATATGCATGCAGGATGCAAATGCCAATAGTATTCTAATAGCTTCGATTCTGGCTACAGGTGCAAAGGTTTCCCCACAATCAATTCCTTCTTCTTGATTGTAACCTCGAGCCATAAGTCTAGCCTTGTTTCGACTACCACACCACCCTCATCAAGTTTGTTCTTGAAAACCCATTTGGTTCCTATAACTCGGGTGATCGAAGGTCGGTTGGTCGAGTCCGGACCTGGTTTCTCTCGAATTGATTGAGTTCCTCTTGCATGGCCTCTACCCATTCAGGTTCATTAAGGGCCTCTAATGCATTTTGGGGTTCGAGTTAATGAAATGAATGCAGTGAATGCACATAGATTTTGAAGAGAGGAACGAGTTCTTACCCCACTCGTTGATATTAGAAATGATGTTTTCTTGGGGATGACTGGAAATAAATTTGAATGCTTTACCAGCTTCTTTGATTTACGAGGTTTGTGGGCTGAGCCGCTTGATTTTCGTAAGATTGTTCCGAGTGATGCTCTTCATTAACTTGCTCATTCCGAGCGAGCTCTTGTGTTGTCTCATTCTCGAGTGACTTCATTCCGAGCAGGTTGAGTCCGAGTCTTTGTAGGCTCGGCTTCGTCATCATCTCTTCCGAGCTTCGGTTCCGAGTATGACGACTCGCTTGGCTTCTCCTGTTCAAGCTCATCAAACACTATGTGGATACTTTCCTCCACTTTGTTAGTTCTCTTATTGAAGATGCGATAAGCTTTGCTATGAGAGGAGTAACCCGGAAAAATACCTTCATCTCGACCGAGCATCAAACTTGGTCGGTGATCCTTACCATTGTTGTGAACGAAGCACTTACATCCGAATGGTCCGAAATAGGAAATATTTGGCTTCTTCCCTTTGTAGAGCTCATAAGGTGTTTTCTTCAGAATGGGTCCAATGAGGCATCTGTTCAAAGTGTAGTTAGTCTGTGTTGATCGCCTTCGCCCGAAAATAGTAAGGCAAGTTGTGTTCGATCATCATCGTCCTTGCTATTTCTTCAAGGGTTCTGTTCTTTCTCTCTACTACTCCATTTTGTTGAGGAGTTCTGGGTGCTGAGAAGTTGTGAGAGATTCCATATTTGTCACGTAACTCGAGAATTCCGAGTAATCGAACTCCCTTCCATGGTCGGTTCGAATCCTCCGGATCCGAGTCCGAGACTCAACTTGAATTTTTCTGCAGAGCTTGCTGAACTCCTTGAAAGCTTCATTTTTGTGCTTAAGAAAACACACCCACGTAAATCGTGAATAATCATCAATAATAACAAGTATGTAAGATTTACCTCCGAGATTCTTCACAGGGATTTCACCACATAAGTCCATATGCAGTAATTCAAGCACTTTGGATGTGGAAACCGACTTCGGAGATTTGAATGAAGATCCGACTTATTTCCCTCGGTGCATGCTTCACATACTTTGTCTTTTTCAAAAACACAGTTAGGTAAACCCCTAACTAGACCATTAGATGCCAATTTCTTGATAGTATGCATGCTAATATGGCCTAATCTACGATGCCAAGTCCATGACTCATCATGGAGAGATGCTTTTAAGCAAGATAAATTCCGACTTGGGTCGAAAGAGGAATGATGTAAGTATTACCCGATCTCTTACCCGAAAACTTGATCTCTTTGGTAGTGACATCGAAATAGTGCAATTGGTCCGAGTGAATCTTACCTCTTGATTTTTTGTCACATAGTTGAGAGATGCTTGGGTAGATTATACTTTAATCCCTTGACAAAGTAGACTGGATCGACCAGATTGCTTCCCTTTCCAATCTTGCCTATCCCAACTATCTTGCCTTTGCTGTCATCTCTAAAAGTGACTTTTCCTCCTTTGTACTCTTCTAACTCGGAAAAGAGTCCCGAATCTCCTGACATGTGGCGTGAGCATCCACCGTCTAGGTACCAATGTCCTCTTGATCTTTTCGAGTACCTTGCAAAACAGAGACAAGCTAACCCTTCTCACTTCCTCTAATGAACCCAGTAACATTCCTTACTGTGGTCCTTTTCGAGGAAGAAGGTGTTTTAGAACCCAAATTTGAATGACTTTGGATTTTGTCCGATTCTCGAGTCTTCCTCTCGGAGAACCGAGTTTGTGTCTCTTTCTTTTTGAACACTTTTCCTTTTGAAACAGGAGAGAATGGTTTCTTTTTGTAAACAGCTTCTAGGCTTAGTCCTTCCTTCATTTCGTGAATGGGACAATGCTCAGCTTTCCTGAACTTCATAGTTCTGGAAGCATTTTTAAACAGATTCCGAGTAGGAATTGGATTCCTCTTCTCTGTTGAAACCAAGACCTTCTTTTCGAAAAGAGACACATTGTGATCCTAAGAGCATGTCAAAGTTCTTCCGACCTTGAGTAAACTTTAAAACCAGATTTTGAAACTCAGTGAGCTTCGTTTTAGTTGCTCATTTTCTTTCCTGAGTAACTCGGACTCGGTCTCATTAGTTTGAGCACTAGTCCCGAGTTCTCCGAGTGTGAGTCTCGGCTTTTCGAATTCGTTTTTCAAAGAATTGCTCTCGAAGAAATTGACTCAAGTTGTTCTTTGAAATGGGAAGAGTCGAATTGGACCTTTCTTCCAAAGTAAAAATGTATTTAGCTAAATCAACTTTGGAGAATTTGAGGAAGTAATCTATTACCTCTTGAGGGTTAGTTTCCTCATTGTCCGAGTCCGAGTCCGAGTCCGACTCCTTGTCGCCTTCCGAGTCGAAATTGCCATCGGACATTTCGAGTCGTCCGAGTCCTCATCATCTTCCGATGAATCCTCATCGCTCCATGTTGCCATCATGGCTTTCTTCTTCTTTCTGTCTCTTTTCCTTTTCGGACAGTCTTTGACTATGTGGTCTTTGCTGCCACACTCGAAACACCCGAATTCTTAGATAAAGATAACTTTGAAGGAGAAGAAAACTTACCTTTTCTCGTCTCTCTTATCTTTCTCGTAGAATTCTTCTTTTGGCCTTTTGTCCCATCTTTTGTGCTTCATCATTCTCTTGAAGCCTCTTGCAATGAGTGCCATGGGATCATCTTCCGAGTCAGAGGAGCTCGGATTTGCTTCTTTGGATTCCGAGGCTTTAAGTGCAATGTTCCGTTTGGTACTGCCCTCACCATCCTCTTCTTCTAGATGGATTTCGTGTGTTAGAAGCTTTCCGATGAGCTCATCTCGGCTTTAAGAGTGAGAGGTTCTAAGCCTCCTCTATGGCAGTCACTTTGGGACCCCATGTTTTCTTGGGCAGATTTCGAGTATCTTTCTGCACATTTCCTCGTGGGAGATCTTCTTACCTAGTGATTTGAGATTGTTGGTAATCTCAAGTAAATCGAATGAACATCCGAGTGATGTTCTCTTCTGGCTCCATCTTGAAAAGCTCATATTTGTGAAGATATTGACTAATCTTCGCTTGTCCGACTCGGCTTGTGCCTTCATAAGTGTTAACCAGTGTGTCCCACACTTCTTTTGCTCGTGTCGCAGTGCAGACACCCGATTGTATTCCTCCGAGCTAATGACGCACATCAGAATGTTCATTGCCTTGAAGTTCTTTCGAACTTCTCGCTTCGCCTGGAGTGAATTCAGCCTTTGTCTTGGGAATGATTCTGAATTCCTCTGTCTTCATTGGAATGTAGTTTCCTTGTCGTATGATTTCCCATACATCTTCATCATGATCCATGAGGAAACATTCCATGAGCTTCTTCTAGTGCCCAAAGTTTGATCCTTTGAATTTTGGTGGCCTGTTGGAAGATCTTCCTTCATCGAACTCTTCGATGTTCGAGCCATTTGATCTTTAGACCTTTGGATGGTTAGATCCTTTCCGAAAGGCTAGGCTCGATACCAATTAAAGGTTTGCTCGGGGAGAGTCCGAGTCACCCTAGAGGGGGTGAATAAGGTGATAGAAGTTTTTCGTGGAAACGTTAGCTCTTTTGTTAACGAAGAGACAGACGGGTTCCGAGTCAAACAAGCAGGTCGAAAAGCTTGGACTCGTAAATGTTATCACGAATAAACAAGCAAGTCAAGCAGGAGTAATATGCCCGTCCGAGTCTAGAATGAACTCGGAAAGATAACACTTAGAAAATACGTGGAAACCCTCCTAGGGCGAGAAAACCACGGACCGTGTCAATCCGGACACGAAGTCAAATTCACTATTTTGAGTCCACAAAATACCGTGAATCGATCGAACCCGAGTTGCTCCTTTAGACAACTCTATACAAGTTTTCCTAGACTCGAAATTCCCTTGTCTAATCTAGTACTTCCTAGCTGAGATAACCCTTACAGCTAGGGACAACTAAGCTGAGTTAACCCTTACAGCTTAGTCAAGGGACCGTACAGAGAAAGTAAGAAAGTGTTTGTAATCGAGTACAAGACCTTACAACTCGAAAGTAATGAATTACGAGAATGGGAGTTGTAAGTAGAAGATTAAAAGTAAATACAATGACTTTGCTCAAGTACGTGTATTAATAATGAGTTCGGTTCGTCAATCTTCAAGTCTTGTGAAGTGGCTTCTATTTATAGATGACCAGGCAGAGTAGCCGTTATCTTCATCTCGCTAACCGCGAGTCCTCTATGACCGTTGATAGAAGCTTTCGTGTCACTCGGAAAGTATCCGTTGTAATGTGAACGTTTGACAACGGTTTAACTCTCTTGGAAGTCCCAAAACCATTGGCAGTGTCTTGAAGGATAAGGTGGAAACCACCTTTAAGCTTGGCGTTTCGGTTTTCCAGATTTGGAAACAGACGGCTACGACACTATCTTTTGGGGCTAGAGCAGAGAAGGTGAAAAGCCATGTCTCGCTGGTGATTTAACGTTCAAGCTGGTTACTTTTGTGGTTTGAAAAGGTGTATCCTCAATTGAATAACCTACAAAAGTAAATCAATTTTGGTTCTCAAAGTATAAAATACTTTGGTCCAATGTTAGACACGAGATAATAAAATAATTATGATGAATAAATAACTAATTATCTGAGTCGGAAGACAAGTGGAATTTTACGAGTCTAATAACAATGATACTCGGAATTCCATCCGACTTAGTCTAAGCGATAGATCAAGTTCCGTAAAGAATATCGAGTGAGATAACTTGATATAGACTAAGTATGAAACATACTAGAGGTACTGACTTTAACGAAATAGAGCTTATAATCGAAGTAAGATTTTGAGTGAGAATAGACGAAATACTAGTCTATTCAATCTGCGATAAATCCGAGTGATGCTTGGACTCGGAACAAAGAACCGGTTTTCGAGTCACTTACGTAAAAGCAAGAAATATAAGAAGTAAAAGCTGTATCACTTAGAGAAGATACCATTTTACTCAAAGAAGTTTCTAAGATACGAGAGAATGCCTTGGAATCAAAACTTTATAAGTATGGGATGGTTATACCGATTCATTTAATGCAACTCGAAATGCGTTGAGAAGCGTCCGAGTCTTCATATTACTTGGTTCTCGGTGTGTCTCATTTCGAAAAGAAGGTCTTGGATATAATGCTAAAGAGGAAGACAATTCTTACGAAAACCTATTCAAAACCGATTCGAACTATTAAGTTCGGGAAGGCTGAGCATGGCCCCATTCATTGAAAAAAATGTGGACTGAGCCCAAACCAGTTTCATAAAAATCCTTCTCAACCTATTTACAAAAAGAAGGGTTTTCAAAGGAAAGAGACATAGAGTCAATTCTCGGGAAAGAAGACTCGGAATCGGACCAAACCCGAATCATTCAAATCTGGGTTCCCAAAAGTGCGTTTCCTTAAAAAGGACCACGAGTAAGAAAAGTTACTAGGTTTGTAAGAGGAAGTGAGAAGGGTTAGTTTGTTTATGTTTTACAAGGTACTGAGAAACGAAAGGGTCGCTGGTACATAGACAATGGATGCTCATGCCACATGTCCGGAGACTCAAGACTCATCTCAAAATTAGAAGAGATCAAAGGAGTAAAAGTCATATTCTAGACTCGAAATGTTATCACGAATAAACAAGCAAGTCAAGCGGGAGTAATATGCCTGTCTCGAGTCTAGAATGAACTCGGAAAGATAACACTTAGAAAATACGTGGAAACCCTCCTAGGGCAGAAAACCACGGACCGTGTCAATCCGGACACGAAGTCAAATTCACTATTTTGAGTCCACAAAATACCGTGAACCGATCGAACCCGAGTTGCTCCTTTAGACAACTCTATACAAGTTTTCCTAGACTCGAAATTCCCTTGTCTAATCTAGTACTTCCTAGCTGAGATAACCCTTACAGCTAGGGACAACTAAGCTGAGTTAACCCTTACAGCTTAGTCAAGGGACCGTACAGAGAAAGTAAGAAAGTGTTTGTAATCGAGTACAAGACCTTACAACTCGAAAGTAATGAATTACAGAATGGGAGTTGTAAGTAGAAGATTAAAAGTAAATACAATGACTTTGCTCAAGTACGTGTATTAATAATGAGTTCGGTTCGTCAATCTTCAAGTCTTGTGAAGTGGCTTCTATTTATAGATGACCAGGCAGAGTAGCCGTTATCTTCATCTCGCTAACCGCGAGTCCTCTATGACCGTTGATAGAAGCTTTACGTGTCACTCGAAAGTATCCGTTGTAATGTGAACGTTTGACAACGGTTTAACTCTCTTGAAGTCCCAAAACCATTGGCGGTGTCTTGAAGGATAAGGTGGAAACCACCTTTAAGCTTGGCGTTTCGGTTTTCCAGATTTGGAAACGAGACGGCTCGACACTATCTTTTGGGGCTAGAGCGAGAGAAGGTGAAAAGCCATGTCTGCTGGTGATTTAACGTTCGAAGCTGGTTACTTTTGTGGTTTGAAAAAGGTGTATCCTCAATTGAATAACCTACAAAAGTAAATCAATTTTGGTTCTCAAAGTATAAAATACTTTGGTCCAATGTTAGACACGAGATAATAAAATAATTATGATGAATAAATAACTAATTATCCGAGTCGGAAGACAAGTGGAATTTTCCGAGTCTAATAACAATGATACTCGGAATTCCATCCGACTTAGTCTAAGCGATAGATCAAGTTCCGTAAAGAATATCGAGTGAGATAACTTGATATAGACTAAGTATGAAACATACTAGAGGTACTGACTTTAACGAAATAGAGCTTATAATCGAAGTAAGATTTTGAGTGAGAATAGACGAAATACTAGTCTATTCAATCTGCGATAAATCCGAGTGATGCTTGGACTCGGAACAAAGAACCGGTTTTCCGAGTCACTTACGGAAAAGCAAGAAATATAAGAAGTAAAAGCTGTATCACTTAGAGAAGATACCATTTTACTCAAAGAAGTTTCTAAGATACGAGAGAATGCCTTGGAATCAAAACTTTATAAGTATGGGATGGTTATACCCGATTCATTTAATGCAACTCGAAATGCGTTGAGAAGCGTCCGAGTCTTCATATTACTTGGTTCTCGGTGTGTCTCATTTCGAAAAGAAGGTCTTGGATATAATGCTAAAGAGGAAGACAATTCTTACGAAAACCTATTCAAAACCGATTCGAACTATTAAGTTCGGGAAGGCTGAGCATGGCCCCATTCATTGAAAAAAATGTGGACTGAGCCCAAACCAGTTTTCATAAAAAATCCTTCTCAACCTATTTACAAAAAGAAGGGTTTTCAAAGGAAAGAGACATAGAGTCAATTCTCGGGAAAGAAGACTCGAGAATCGGACCAAACCCGAATCATTCAAATCTGGGTTCCCAAAAGTGCGTTTCCTTAAAAAGGACCACAGTAAGAAAAGTTACTAGGTTTGTAAGAGGAAGTGAGAAGGGTTAGTTTGTTTATGTTTTACAAGGTACTGAGAAACGAAAGGGTCGCTGGTACATAGACAATGGATGCTCATGCCACATGTCCGGAGACTCAAGACTCATCTCAAAATTAGAAGAGATCAAAGGAGTAAAAGTCATATTCTAGACTCGAAATGTTATCACGAATAAACAAGCAAGTCAAGCAGGAGTAATATGCCTGTCCGAGTCTAGAATGAACTCGGAAAGATAACACTTAGAAAATACGTGGAAACCCTCCTAGGGCAGAAAACCACGGACCGTGTCAATCCGGACACGAAGTCAAATTCACTATTTTGAGTCCACAAAATACCGTGAACCGACCGAACCCGAGTTGCTCCTTTAGACAACTCTATACAAGTTTTCCTAGACTCGAAATTCCCTTGTCTAATCTAGTACTTCCTAGCTGAGATAACCCTTACAGCTAGGGACAACTAAGCTGAGTTAACCCTTACGGCTTAGTCAAGGGACCGTACAGAGAAAGTAAGAAAGTGTTTGTAATCGAGTACAAGACCTTACAACTCGAAAGTAATGAATTACGGAATGGGAGTTGTAAGTAGAAGATTAAAAGTAAATACAATGACTTTGCTCAAGTACGTGTATTAATAATGAGTTCGGTTCGTCAATCTTCAAGTCTTGTGAAGTGGCTTCTATTTATAGATGACCGGGCAGAGTAGCCGTTATCTTCATCTCGCTAACCGCGAGTCCTCTATGACCGTTGATAGAAGCTTTCGTGTCACTCGGAAAGTATCCGTTGTAATGTGAACGTTTGACAACGGTTTAACTCTCTTGGAAGTCCCAAAACCATTGGCGAGTGTCTTGAAGGATAAGGTGGAAACCACCTTTAAGCTTGGCGTTTCAGTTTTCCAGATTTGGAAACGAGACGGCTCGACACTATCTTTTGGGGCTAGAGCGAGAGAAGGTGAAAAGCCATGTCTGCTGGTGATTTAACGTTCGAAGTCGGTTACTTTTGTGGTTTGAAAAAGGTGTATCCTCAATTGAATAACCTACAAAAGTAAATCAATTTTGGTTCTCAAAGTATAAAATACTTTGGTCCAATGTTAGACACGAGATAATAAAATAATTATGATGAATAAATAACTAATTATCCGAGTCGGAAGACAAGTGGAATTTTACGAGTCTAATAACAATGATACTCGGAATTCCATCCGACTTAGTCTAAGCGATAGATCAAGTTCCGTAAAGAATATCGAGTGAGATAACTTGATATAGACTAAGTATGAAACATACTAGAGGTACTGACTTTAACGAAATAGAGCTTATAATCGAAGTAAGATTTTGAGTGAGAATAGACGAAATACTAGTCTATTCAATCTGCGATAAATCCGAGTGATGCTTGGACTCGGAACAAAGAACCAGCTTTTCGAGTCACTTACGTAAAAGCAAGAAATATAAGAAGTAAAAGCTGTATCACTTAGAGAAGATACCATTTTACTCAAAGAAGTTTCTAAGATACGGAGAATGCCTTGGAATCAAAACTTTATAAGTATGGGATGGTTATACCGATTCATTTAATGCAACTCGAAATGCGTTGAGAAGCGTCCGAGTCTTCATATTACTTGGTTCTCGGTGTGTCTCATTTCGAAAAGAAGGTCTTGGATATAATGCTAAAGAGGAAGACAATTCTTACGAAAACCTATTCAAAACCGATTCGAACTATTAAGTTCGGGAAGGCTGAGCATGGCCCCATTCATTGAAAAAAAATGTGGATCGAGCCCAAACCAGTTTTCATAAAAATCCTTCTCAACCTATTTACAAAAAGAAGGGTTTTCAAAGGAAAGAGACATAGAGTCAATTCTCGGGAAAGAAGACTCGAGAATCGGACCAAACCAGAATCATTCAAATCTGGGTTCCCAAAAGTGCGTTTCCTTAAAAAGGACCACGAGTAAGAAAAGTTACTAGGTTTGTAAGAGGAAGTGAGAAGGGTTAGTTTGTTTATGTTTTACAAGGTGCGAGAAACGAAAGGGTCGCTGGTACATAGACAATGGATGCTCATGCCACATGTCCGGAGACTCAAGACTCATCTCAAAATTAGAAGAGATCAAAGGAGTAAAAGTCATATTTGGACACAATAGCAAAGGCAAGATAATTGGAATTGGCGGAATTGGTCAAGGAGATGACTCGGTCAATCCAGTTTACCTTGTCAATGGGCTCAAATATAATCTTCCGAGCATATCTTAGTTGTATGACAAAGAACAAGAGGTAATGTTCACTCGGACCAATTACTTCATTTCGATGCGAGTCACCAATGAGACAAAGCTCTCGGGTTTGAGGTCAGGTAACACCTACACTATTCCTCTCTCGACTCTAGTCAAGAGTATCATGTTTAAAAGCTTATTTGAATGATGATTCATGGACATGGAATCGTAGACTAGGCCATATCGGTATGCATACTATCAAGAAACTAGCATCTCATGAATTAATTAGAGGTTTACCTAACTGTTCATTTAAGAAAGATAAAATCGTGATGCATGCATAAAAGGAAAACAAGTAAGATCATCTTTTTAGCCACTCAAGATAGTATCTACATCCGAGTGCTTGAATTGATACTTATGGTTTTATGTGGTGATATTCATGTCAAAAGCTTCGAGGTAAATCATATGTGCTTGTTATTTTTGATGATTACTCACGGTTTACGTGGGTATGCTTTCCGATGAACAAAAATGAAGCTTTCAAAGAATTCACTAAGATCTGCAGGAAAACACAAGTGGAGTCCGAGATTTAGATCAGGAGAATTTGAACAGACCATGGAAGGGAGTTTGATTACTCAAAATTTACAGATTTACGTGACAAGAATGACATCTCCCACAACTTCTTAGCACTAAGAACTCCTCAACGAGAATGGATTAGTGGAGAGATAGAACATAACACTTGGAAGAAATAGGAAGGACAATGATGATTGAAAATGATCTACCTTACTATTTCTAGGCTGAGGCAGATGAACACATCAAACTACACTCTCAACATATGCCTCATTTGTCCCATTCTGAAGAAGACACCCTACGAGTTATACAAGGGAAAGAAGCCTAACATTTCCTACTTCAAACCATTTGAATGTAAATGCTTTGTGCATAATAATGGTAAGCAAGATCCGACTAAATTTGATGCTAGATCGGATGAAGGTATTTTCCCTGGTTATTCTTCACATAGCGAAGCTTATGGAATCTTTAACAAGAGAACTAATGAAGTGGAAGAAAGTATCCATGTTATCTTTGATGAAATTGATCATAGTAGGATAAGTGAATCCATTTTCTCAAATCTCAAGCTCAACCGAGATGAAGATGACACAGATAGAGGCTGAGCTCATAATGAACCAAAATAAAGGAACCGAGCCAACTCGGAATAAGCTAGTTCAAGAACCAGCTCGGATCGCAAAAGATCAAGCTAAGGAAGAAGATCAACAAGGTGAACCAGTTGAAGATCAGAATATTCAACCAACAAACCTGGTCAATTAGAGGATAGGTAAAGCTTTCAAATATGCATCAAGTCACCCACCTAAGAATATCATTTCTTACATCAACGATAGCGTAAGAACTACTTCTTCTTTACAAAACTTGTGTGCATTTTTAGCATTCATTTCATTAATTGAACTTAAAAATGTACCGAAGCCCTATTTGAACATGAATAGGTAGAGACCATGTAAGAAGAATTAACTCAATTTGAAAGAAACCAAGTCCGAACTTTGACCAAATAACCTTCCGACCACCTAGTTATCGGAACCAAATGGGTTTCCAAGAACAAACAGGATGAGGGAGGGTTGGTAGTCGAAACAAAGCCAGATTAGTTACTCAAGGATATAACCAAGAAGAGGGAATTGATTCTAGGGAAACCTTTGCACCTGTTTCTAGGATTGAGGCAATCGGAATTCTCTTAGTATTTGCATCTAGCATGAACATTAAGCTATATCAAATAGATGTTAAGTATGCATTTCTTAATGGTTTGATTCAAGAAGAAGTTTATGTTGAGCAATCACCTGGATTTGAAAACTCTTAATTTCCAAATCATGTTTTCAAATTGCAAAAGACTTTGTATGGTCTGAAACAAGCTCCTAAAGCATGGTATGAAAGTCTAAGCGGTTTCGGTTGAAAATGATTTCAAAAGAGGTCTTATTGACAAAACTCTTTTCACAAAAACCAAGGGGAATAACTTTCTCATTATTCGATTTATGTTGATGACATTATCTTTAGAGCTACTAATGAAACCCTATGCCAAGAGTTTTTTGAGGTTTTGAGACAGGAGTTCCGAATAAGCATGATGGAGAATTCAATTTCTTCCTTGGACGGCAAATCAAGAAAGAAAAGGATGACATCTACATTCATCAATCAAAATACACCAAGGAGTTATTGAAGAAGTACAAGCTATAAGATGTGAAACATGCAAGTAACACCAATGAGTAACAGATACCGGACTAGACTTAGATGAGAAAGGTAAAGCCGTAGATCGGAAACTCTACAGAGATACGATTGTCTCTCTAATTTATCTTACATCTAGTAGGCCAAAAATAATGTTGGTGCCTCGTCGACGTGCAAGATTTCAAGCTAATCCAAAGGAGTCATATCTATCTACGCTGAAGAGAATTTTTAGATATCTTGCGAGTGACTTAGACACTCGAAGACTCGGACTCGTAAACTATACCATTCCGAGTACTACCAAAGATAGGTACAAACCTCTTCCCTCGTATGTTTTGATTACAAGTTATTCTGCGTATTATAGTAAACTATTGCATATATTTTCATTCGATTCGACTGACTCGTAAAACTCATTTTCATCTATCATCTCACACCGATGTTTCGAGTCACTCGGACACTACTCAGATTTATCGCATGTTCAAATAATCTCTCTAACACTTCATATCCGAGTTCTAATCGCATATCTCAAAGTAAAGCGAGTTACTGACTTTAATTTGACTTTCTAAGTCAAGCATATTTGTTTGAGAACTTATACTATGATGTTTTCACTCTTATAACTTGATTTTTCCTAAGACTAACTTCGATGGAATTTGAGTATAATGAATATTAGACTCAAAAATTTCACTCTTCTAGGCATGAGATAATTATGTACTTAATTATCCTAATTAAATTATTATCTATGCCTAATATTGGACCAAAGTATTTTATACTTTGAGAACCAAAATGATTTACTTTTATAGGTTATCCAAACGAGGTTATCTCATTTTTGAATTACAAAAGTAATCGGCTTCAAGTCGTCAATCACCAGCAGACTAGGCTTTTCTACTTCGAACAAGGCCAAGAGGTCGTGTCGGGATTGTCTGTTTCCAAACCGGAAACCTTCAACGTTAAGCTCAACGAATGGTTTCCACCTTACTTTTCGGACAACACCAGCTTGATTGGAGCATCCTTAGGAGTCAAGTGCCGTTGCACAATGTTCACATCTCAATGGATCTTTTTCGAGTGACTCAAAAGAACCGTTACAACGATCACAAAGGACTTCTATTCGGAAATTAGTCATAACGGCTAATCTCCTTGGTCATCTATAAATAGAAGCCAACTCTCAAGACTTGAAGATTGCTGGACATATTGTCCATACACATTACTTAAGTAAAAGTCATTGTATTCATACTCAATCTTCTATTACAACTCCTAGCTTGTAATTCATACTTTCCGAGTTATAAAGTCTTGTAATCGGCTTCATACTCTTTCTTACTTTCGAGTAAGGTCCCTTGACTAAGTCTGTAGGGTTAACTCAGCTCGATTGTCCCTAGCTGTAAAGGTTATCTTAGTTAGGAAGTACTAGATCAAATAAGGGAATTTCGAGTCTAGGAAAACTCCGTAAAGAATTGTTTCAAGGACTAATTCGGTTGAGTCGATCGCCGTATTTTGTGAATTCAAAATAGTGGATTTGACTTGGTGCTTGGACTAGCACTGGCCATGGTTTTCTACCCCAAGAGGGTTTGGACGTATATCTTAGTTCATACTTTTCCGAGTCCAATCTAGACTTAAACTGTCTTGATTATTCTTTTCTAGCAAAATTCTTCCGAGTTTGTTAAAATTTCCTCATCACCCTATTCACCCCCTCTAGGGTGACTAAGACTCTCCAAGAGCAAACCTTCACACTCTATCTACCCCAAGAAGGTTTGCTCTCGGAGAGACTAAGTCACCCTGCAGGGGGAGGGAGTGAATAGGGTGATGAAGAATTTTAAATAAAATTTAACTCTTTTTGCATAGAACTTAGCAAAAATGCATTCCGAGTCTAGATTAGACTTAGAAAGATAAACACACGTAAGCACGTGGAAACCCTCCCGTGGCGTAAAACCACGGACAGTGCTAATCCAAGCACCAAGTTAAATCCACTAAATGAATCCTCAATTACACAGATCGAGTCTAACTGGAATTGCTCCCTTAGACAATTCCTTACAAGATTTCCCTAGACTCCGAAGTTCCCTTATTTGATCTAGTACTTCCCGACCGAGTTAACCTTTACAATCGGGGACAATTGAGCTGAGTTAACCTTTATAACTCAATTAAGGGAGTTACATAGAAAGTGAGAAAAGAATGTAACCGACTACAAGACTTTCTTTACAACTCGTAAAATATGAATATAGAGTTAGAGTTGTAAGTAGAAGATTGAGTGAGTATGAGACAAGCAATTGGTTCAATAATAAAAATTCGACTACCGTCAAGTCTTGCAAACTGGATTCTATTCATAAACATCCAGGTAGAATGACCGTTGAGTCTTGTTTCTGAATTAAAGTCTTCACTAGCCATTATAACGGCTATTTTAAGTCATTTAGAAGAGATCCGTTGGGATGTGAACATTGTGCAATGACTCTTGGCTCCAAAAGTGGTCCAATCATCTAATGGTGATTGAAAATTGAGGTGGAAACAACCGTTAGACCTAGAGTTGGAGTTTTTTAGTTTTAGAAACAAACAACCCTTGCATGGTGTCCGAGCCGTGTCCGTAAGTAGCTAAATTTTGCTCGTCTGGTGTTTAAGGGCTAGAAGCCGGTTGCTTTTGTATTTCAAAAGTAAATTAGCCTGGTTTGAATAACCTAAAAAGCAAACCACATTGGTTCTCAACGTGTAAAATACTTTGGTCCAAGATTAGGCATAGATAAAAATCAAATCGGAGTAATTAAGTGCTTAATTATCTTTGACCTAAAAGAATGGAATGTTCTTAGTCTAATATCTATTATGTTCGGAATCTATCTTGAGTCAATCCTTAAATGATCAAATTTGAAATTACATGAGTAATAACCATGAACTTGATTCATTCAAATAATTCTCCAAGCAATAAACGAACTTAAAATAAAGAATTAACGTTGTAATTCATTTTAACTTGAAGTGCAAAGTCGATGCTCGTAATAAATGAGTTAGAGAAATTATTTGATCATGCGGTGGTTTTGAGTGATGTCCGAGTGGGTCGAAGCACAAAATAAGAGATATGCAATGAAGTGCTTTCGAGCCAGTAAGAACAGTAATAAAAAATTAGATACGAGTTTCTATAAGGCTCGGAAAGACTTAGAATCAAAACCTAAGAGAGATAGAGAATTATACTTGAGTCTTTAATCTCCCCTTTTTGTTGAAAGACATTCCATAGTTATGATAGAAACTTATCAGCTCAAAAGGGAGTTTTCATATCGAATTGATCGGAGCAAAAAGAAATATATTCTTAAAAGAACCTTATAACATGCAGACTTAGGTCATAAACATAACTCAAAACAAGATTGTTGATAATGAATAAGAGCAAGAATTGTAATCGGAGCAGTATATGCAACACGGAAACAAATATGCTCGGAAAAAAATTCATTAATTGCTTAGAAACATATATACGCTGAACAAATAAAATAACTAAACTCGACAAAAGGGAACAGAACTCCCCTAAACCAAACATTCAAGTTTATATTTTTCTCGCCCTATGCATTTCATAAAAATAGGGAGAAAGTAGCGTAAAAGTATATCGGATGTTGGACAAAATAAAATTTGAGTTTAAGAAAAATTAAGAAGACTAAGAAGTAGGAGCAGGTTGTCCGGAGGAGAAGGGACGAGCAAGTGCACCTTCACTTGTAAGCTTGTGTTGACCGAGATGAGCGATGAGGTCGTAGAACTAGGATGTCGTGAATTTCCTCGGTCCCGTTCTTCAAACCAAAGCCATATCATCCTCACCTCTTTCGTCTTCCTCAAAAACAACTGTTGGCTGTGCTTCTAAGTCGTGGACTTTTGACTAACCTACATCGCCGACCTCTTCTAAGTTGCTCGAGCATGATTTGAAGAGATCAGCTCCGGTTCTTTTGCACCCTGGTCCTCAGCCGAGTAGCCATATCTCTTTCTTTTTCTTCTTTCCTCTTAGCTTCTCCTTCTTTGGCTGTGGCTTCTTCCTTAGCTTCTTCTTGACTTAGCCGGGCTTGAGGACTCCTTAGAAGTATCGACGTTTCGAGTGCTTAGTGTTAAGTCGTATTTTGTACGTATTTTTAGTAGTTATTTAGCTTATATTATATAGTTTATTTTTTCTAATTTATTATATTTTGTCTATTTATAGGTAATTATCAAATAAAGTGGGGAAGAAAAGAAAAGATGTTAAAAGCGGATTTTTAGCTACCGACAAGCATCCAAGAAAAGATATGAAGTCGGTCCATAAAAATAATATTGTATGATATTTTATTTTATGAAATCCTAATTGGAAGAGAAAAGAAAACTTGGAAGAGAAAAGGAAACTTAGAAGAGAAGGAAGAGGAATAACCCTAACTCCCTCACCATATATATACTACTTGTAATCATCATGAAAGGAGGAGCCCCTACGCAGCCCTTGCTGCCTCTTGCTGGCCGCCCAGCCCCTTTTTCCCACATCACACACATACCAGCCCCCTCATCATCACCTCCTTCGCTGCTCCTTCCTAGCTCTTGCTGGCAGCCGCCTAACTCCTTCCTCGCTGCTCACATCCCACGCACAACATCTCCTTGCTGCTCAAGACATACAACCAGCCGCCTCATCTCTTGCTCACGTTACAATCATCTCCTCATCACCATCATCAACATACTCTCTCTAATCATAACTCCTTTGCCACCCCACATAATAATCTCTCAACATCCTCTTTATCATAATCATCACCATCTTGATCATCACCATGGCAAGGAATATTATGGTAGTAATTTTATTATTGTAATTTTTATTTTAAAGACTCTATTTTTATTGTTAGTTTAATATTAAAGATGATATTTTTATTTAGTTTATGTGTCATAAATTATATTATGTTTGAGTAGTTTTTTTATATTTAGTATAATCTACTTGAAACCATGTTAAATTATTTATTTTGAAACAAAGTTTCGATCTTTACTTGTCTTATTGATTAGATCCATGATTTTATGATAATTTGATTTTAATGTTTATGATTTTATGTCTAATTAATTAGAGTGCACACTAATTAGTTTTATATAAATTCATATGATAGTTTAAAGGGTTTAAGTATGTAATTGATTGATCTTTTAGACATAAGTATCACCCTAGTTAATCATGGATGACTCATACCCATCTCTTTTAATTAGGAAATTATCATAAATCCTTCTTAAATCAATTTGCTAGTAGATTGGTTATTAGGTGCTAGATGATGTTTTTCTAATACTTAGTGCTTTAATTTGATTAAATTCTAGTACTAGTGCTAGGGTTATCAATATTAGCAGGGTTTATATTAGGGTTAGGCCTAAGTAAACTAATAACTAAGGAAAAATGGGGAAGATTTACTAGTGGTTGTCTTCTACAGCTTTAGCTCATGGGTAAATCCATTTGTGTGTTAATGATAAATAATAATTTTCATGGTGGATATAGATTATACTAAGTGTTTTTATAAATTTATTTGCTTTTTAGTTATTTTCTTTAGTTTGTCAATTTTTATTTATAAATTTATAATCTTTTATTATTAATTTCATTACCCCCTAAAGATCGAGTATTTTAGGTTAGTTTCAGTAATTTTATTTTAATTTAATTTTAAGTCTTTATATATTTTAAATTTCAGATTATTTTTCCGTCAGCTTTTATTAGTTTTGAGCCAGTTTGTTAGAAATTAGTTTAAAAATAGTTTCGAAGACTTAGACTTTACTCCGCACATTTCGAGTTCTATCAAGGGAATCAGGAATAAGACTTTCTCACTTATAGAGTTTTGATTCCAAGTCATTCTCTCGTACCTTAGAAACTTTTCCGAGTGATATAGTATTTCCTCTAAGTGATATAGCAATTACTTCATGTATTTTTATTGTCTCTGTGTGACTCGTAAAACATATATGCACTCACGTGGTTTCACTCGGTTCCGAGTCTCTCATCACTTAGAATTATCGCATGTTCGGATGACTAGTATTCGCATAGCCGCACTCACGTCCGACTTCATGTTACAAGTTTTATTCTGTTATAGTCGCGCTTCAAGTCTCGAACCATGCTTAGTCTAGATCAAGTTTGTTCACTCGATATTCTTTTATTTAACTTGATTCTCGCCTAGACTAACTCGGATGGAATTTTGAGTTTCATATGGATATTACACTCGTAAAATTCCATTCCTTTTCTGACTTAGATAATTAGTTAATTAATTATCTTAATTTTGTTATTATTTGTGTCTAATCTTGGACCAAAGTATTTTATACTTTGAGAACCAATTTGATTTACTTTTGTAGGTTATTCAAACGAGGATACACTTTTTGAAATACAAAAGTAACGAGCTTCAAAACGTCAAATCACAAGCAGATAGGGCTTTTTCCACCTCCGACCTAGCCCCGTAAGATCGTGTGAGGGCCGTCTATTTCCAAAACTGGAAATCCGCAAGACCAAGCTAAACGGTGGTTTCCACCTTATCTTTCAAGACACCACCAGTGGTTTTGGGACTACTAAAAGAGTCAAGAACCACTGCTCAACGTTCATATCTCAATAGATACTTTCTGAGTGACTCGAAGATCCTTGACAACGGTCACAAAGGACTTCCAGATCAAAAGATGGAGATAACTACTATGTTGCTCGGTTATCTATATATAGAAGCCAACTCTCAAGACTTGAAGGTTGGTCGAACATATTGTGAATACAGCTTACTTAATCAATAGTCATTGTATTTATTCTCAATCTTCTTCTTACAACTCTCACTCTGTATTTCATTATATTTCGAGTTGTAAGGTCTTATACTCAGCTACAAACACTTTCTTTCTTACTCTCTAAGTAATGTCCCTTAACCGAGCCGTAAGGGTTAACTCAGCTCGCTTGTCCCTAACTGTAAGGGTTATCTCAACTAGGAAGTACTAGATCGGATAAGGGAATTTCTGAGTTTAGGAAAAACTTGTAGAGAGTTGTCTAAGGGAGCAACTCGGGTTCATTCAGTCTATTGTATTTTGTGGACTCAAAATAGTGGATTTGACTTCGTGCTTGGACTAGCACGGTCCGTGGTTTTCTCGCCCCAGGAGGGTTTCCACGTACTTTCGTGTCTTCACTTTCCGAGTACATTCTACACTCGCATGCATTCAAAGTTTCAGCTTAATCCGCTTCATTACTCTTCACCGAAATTCCGAGTTCATACTTTTCTCGACCCCAATATAGACTTAGAATCAACTTCGTGCTGTTCTTTGTTCAAAAGAGTTTGATTTTCCGAAAAATCCTCCATCACCCTATTCACCCCCTCGTAGGGTGACTTAGTCTCTCCCCGAGCAAACCTTTAATTAGTATCGAGCCTAACCTTTCCGGAAGGATCTAACCATCCAAAGGTCTAAAGATCAAATGGCTTAGAACAACGGAGAGTTCGATGAAGGAAGATCTTCCAATAGACCACCAAAGTTCAAAGGATCCAACTTCGTGCACTCGGAAGAAACTCACGGAATGTTTCCTACTAGATCATGATGAGGATGTATGAAACATCATACAAATGGGAAACTACATTCCTATGAAGACAGAAGAAACAAGACTCGTCCCCAAGACAAAGGTCGAGTTCACTCTTAATGAAGCATAGAAGTTCGAAAGAACTTCCAGGCAATGAACATTCCGATGTGCGCCATCAGCTCAACGAATACAATCGAGTATCTCGCTCGTGATACATCTAAAGAAGTGTGGGATATGCTAGTCAACACCTATGAAGGCACAAGCCAGAGTTAGACAAGCAAAGATTAGCCAATATCTTCATAAGTATGAGCTATTCAAGATGGAGCTAGAAGAAAACATCACTCGGATGTTTATTCGATTTACTCGAGATTACCAACAATCTTAAATCTCTGGGTAAGAAGATTTCCCACGAGGAAATGTGCAGAAAAATACTCAGAAGCCTACCCAAAAAGAGATGGGGTCCCAAGGTAACTCGCTATCGAAGAGGCTCGTAACCTATCACTACTAAAGCCGGACGAGCTCATTGGGAAGCTTCTCACTCATGAAATCTACCTAGAAGAGGAGGATGCCGAGGTCAGCACCAAAAAGAACATAGCGCCGAAAGCCTCGGAAACTAGAAACGCAGATCCGAGTTCGTCTCGAATCGAAGAGGATCCCATGGCACTTATTGCGAGAGGCTTCAAGAGAATAATGAAGCACAAAAGATGGGATAAGAAGCCAAGAGAGGAGTTCTACAAGAAAGACAAGAAGGATAGGAAAGGTAAATACTCATCTCCTTCAAAGTTATCTTTGACTAAGAACTCTGGCTGTTTGGAATGTGGCAACGAAAGATCACATAGTCAAAGACTCGTCCAAAGAGAAAACGGGACAGAAAGAAGAAAAGGGCTATGATGGCCACATGGAGTGACGAAGACTCGTCGAAGATGACGAGGACTCGGATGACTCAAAGTGTCCGATGGCAATCTTCGACACGTAGGCTGAAATAGAGTCGAACTCGGACTCGGACAATGAGGAAACAAATCCTCAAGAGGTAATCAAATACTTTCTCAAATTCTCCAAAGCTGATTTAGCCAAGTATATTTTCACTTTGAAAGAAAAGTCCAATTCCGATTCCTCTCATTTCAAAGAACAACTTGAGTTAATTTCCTCTAAGAGCATTTCTTTGAAAAATGAATTGGAAAAGCCGAGACTCACACTCGAGACCTCAAGACTGGTGCTCAATCTAATGAGACCGAGTCCGAGTTACTCAGAAACGAAAATGAGCAGACTAAAGCAAAAGCTCATTGAATCTCGGGATCTTGTTTTAAAATTTACTCAAGGTCGAAAAACCTTGACATGCTCTTAGGATCTCAATGTGTCTCCTTCGGAAAAGAAGGTCTTGGTTTTAACAAAGAGGAGGAATCCAATTCCTACTCGGAACTTTTCAAAAGGATTCTAGAACCGTAAAGTTCAGGAAAGCTAAGCACAGTCCTACTCATAAAAATGAGAGAAGGACCGAGCCTGCATCCGCTTTATAGGAGAAAATCATCTCCTCCAGTTTATAAATGAAAAGTTTTCAAAAAGAAAGAGACACAGACTCAGCTTCTCTAAATGAAAGACTCGAAATCACACTAAACCTAAAGTCATTCAAATTTGGGTTCCGAAAAACCTTCTTCCTTAGAAAAGAACCACAAGTAAAGAGTGTTACTCGGGTTCGTTAGAGGAAGTGAGAAGGGTTAGCTTGTCTCTGTTTTGCAGGGTACTCAAAAAGATCAAGAGGACACTGGTACTGGACGGTGGATGCTCACGCCACATGTCAGGAGATTCGGGACTCTTTTCTGAGTTAGAAGAGTACAAAGGAGGAAAAGTCACTTTTAGAGATGACAGCAGAAGGCAAGATAGTTGGGATAGGCAAGATTGGAAAGGGAAGCAATCTGGTCAGCCCAGTTTACCTTGTCAAAGGATCGAAGTACAATCCGCTTAGCATCTCTCAATCTGTGCGATAAAGGTCAAGAGGTAAGATTCACTCGGACCAACTGTTACATTTTTGATGATACTACTAAGGAGATCAAACGCTCGGGTAAGAGATCGGGTAACACTTACATTATTCCTCTTCTCGACCCGAATCGAATTTATATTGTTTGAAAGCATCTCTTCATGATGACTCATGGACATGGCATCGTAGATTAGGCCATATTAGCATGCATAATATCAAGAAATTGGCATCTCATGGTTTGGTTAGAGGTTTACCTAACTATGCTTTCGAGAAAGATAAAGTCTCGTGAAGCATGCACAAGAAGGAAACAAGTCGATCTTCATTCAAATCCTTGAAGACAGTTTCAACATCCAAAGTGCTTGAACTGCTACACATGAACTTATGTGGTGAAATCCTCGTTAAGAGCCTCGGAGGTAAATCATATGTACTCATTATTATTGATGATTATTCACGATTTACCTGGGTGTGTTTTCTTAAGCACAAAAATGAAGCATTCAAAGAGTTCAGCAAGCTCTGCAGAAAAATCCAAGTTGAGTCTCGGACTCGGATCCAAAAATTGAACCGACCATGGAAGGGATTCGACTACTCGGAATTCTCGTAGTTTTGTGAGAAAAATGGTATCTCTCACAACTTCTCGAGCACCAAGAACTCCTCAACAAAATGGAGTAGTGGAGAGAAAGAACAGAACTCTTGAAGAAATAGCTAGGACAATGATGATTGAGCACAATCTACCCTACTATTTCTAGGCCGAGGCAGTCAACACAGCCAACTACACTTTGAACGGATGCCTCATCGGACCTATACCGAAGTAAACACCATATGAGCTCTACAAAGGGAAGAAACCCAATATTTCCTATTTCAAACCTTTTGGATGCAAATGCTTTGTTCATAATAATGGTAAGGATCACTTGACCAAGTTTGATGCTCGGTCAGATGAAGGTATTTTTCTAGGTTATTCATCTCATAGTAAAGCTTATCGCATTTTCAATAAGAGAACTAACAAAGTGGAAGAAAGCATCCACGTTGTGTTTGATGAGATTGAACAGGAAAAACCAAGTGAATCATCATTCTCGGACCTGAAGCTTAGCAGAGAAGAAGATCGTGATGAACCCGAGTGTGCCAAGATTCAAACTCAAACAGCTCGTAATAAAGTCACTTAGAATGAAGTGACTCGTAACGAGATAGCTCAAGAATACACTCAGAATGCTCGAAGAGCAAACCGATCACTCGGACCAAGCCTCTGAAGATCAAGCAATTCAGCCTACGGATCTTGTAAATCGGAGAACAGGTAGAGCTTTCAAGTACGCTTCTAGTCATCCACTAGAAAACATATTATCCGATATCAACAAGTGGGGTAAGAACTCGTTCCTCTCTTCAAAATCTATGTGCATTCACTACATTCATTTCATTAATTGAACCCAAAAATGCACTAGAGGCCCTAAATGAACCTGAATGGGTAGAGGCCATGCAAGAGGAACTCAATCAATTTGAAAGAAACCAAGTCTCGAACTCCGACCGAACGACCTTCCGACCACCCAGCCATAGGAACCAAATGGGTCTTCAAGAACAAACTGGATGAAGGTGGGTTGGTAGTCGAAATAAGGCTAGACTTGTGGCTCAAGGTTATAATCAAGAAGAAGGGATTGATTGTGGGAAAACCTTTGCACTCGTTGCCGAATTGAAGCCATTAGAATCATGTTGGCATTTGCATCTAGCATGAATATCAAGTTGTATCAAATGGATATGAAGTGTGCATTTCTTAATGGTTTAATCGAAGAGGAAGTCTATGTTGAGCAGCCCCTAGATTTGAAAACTCAGATTTTCCGAATCATGTTTTCAAACTTCAAAAAGCTCTTTATGGTCTTAAACAAGCTCCCGGAGCTTTGTACGAAAGACTCGAGCAATTTCTTGGTTCAAAATGATTTTAGAAGAGGTCGGATCGACAAGACTCTCTTCATAAAAACCAGAGGGAAAGATTTCCTTATCGCTCAAATATATGTCGATGATATAATTTTTGGAGCTACTAATGACATTCTCGTGCCGAGACTTTTCCGAGCTAATGAGATAGGAGTTTCAAATGAGTATGATGGGAGAACTCAATTTCTTCCTTGGTCTACAAATCTTCAATTAGCTGATATTTTTACTAAGCCTCTTAGTGAAGATCAGCTTTTGTTTTATTAGGAATGAGTTTGGAATGTTAAATGCATAATTATGTGCTTCTTATGTGAAAATCTCATTGTATGATTATGTGTTATGTGTTTACAGTTCATTAATAACCATTATTTCAGTTGACTTAGTGATACCGAGCCGATAGTTACTATTTGTGTGTAGTTTCGAGTCACTAAGAAACTAAGCTAAGTCAAACTCGGATTGTTGATCACAAGTGGACATCAAATCTCCGAAATCATCTCTAGATAAGTGGAGAATTTCGTAATTTATTTTCAAAATCTTTTTCTCTCTCTCGTGCGCTGTGATCGGACAACTAGACGTTGGAAGACAAATCGCTAGAATTCTAACCGTTGAGAAGAGAACCATCACACCGGTCCGAGGTGACTAATGAAAGAGCCGAGTTAGAACGGATATTGAAGGACGATTATTTTCCTATAAATAGCGCCTATTCTCCTTCATCTCGCTACTTTACATTTCATTTACTCTCTCTCTTTCTCGAGATGAAAACTTCGCGCACAACCTCTCTACGTCTACAAGTGACTTCGGACATTTTCAAGCTTCGTGAAGCTCATCTCAAGTAAGCTCGATCGCTTTCAACTCTTTCTTCTACTCTTTTACTTTCACTCGTCGACCTATTCTCTTCTACTCTCTCTCAAGGTTTCACTTTTCTCTCTTTTCTCATCCAAAATGCCGAAAAGAGGTTCTCATCCCGACTTTCTTGGCTCTTCCTCAAAGAAGCCTCAGCACAAAAGCCAAGAAGGCTCCTCCAACTCAAAACCTCTCGTCACCCAAAGATCTTGTGCTGGATGATAAGTTCTTCCCAACCACCAAATTCTCGTGGTTGACCCACATCCAAACAACTCGGGTTTATAACTTTCTTTGTTTCAGCGAGTTCATCTACCCCGAACTTGTATCCGAGTTTTACACTCATCTTACAAGCTCGAAGGTGTTCTAACCTCCGTGGTTCGAACATAACTATTCGTATAAATACTTCCCTTCTCCATCGCTTGTTCAAGGTCTCCTCTCTTTCTTGAACAAGAACCCTATTCCTTACACTCGAAGTCGCCGACGACTTCTTCGAAAAGTACGCATAAGAATTCCCCGAGTCACGCAAAACTTTTCCGTGACTCAGCTCGAGATCGAAGCATATCTTCCGTGCTTCCTGCCGATGAGAACTTTCTTCTCTTAGCATTCTAGCAAGGAGAACCCCAACTCCAAGCATCTAAAAGCTCTTTTGACATTCTTGAGGGCTACAAAGTAGACCTCTTTCCTTCCATTATCGAGCAAATGGCAGCTGTGCCAGCTCAACTCCAAAATAAGAAGAAAACCCCTCTTCCTTTCGGTGCTCTTCTCACCCTTGTCTTCAAACAATTCAAAGTTCCTCCCCTCGCACCCAAACGCTGTCTCCGAGGCTGCCATTGTTGTCGGCAAAAGGAACTTCAGGGGTATGGATATCGAGAAACCCAACCTGGTATCTAGGTACACAACTCGAGCCGAGGCCACCTTCTCCGCCTCGCACTCGTAAAGACACCCCCTTTCTCTCCCTCGCCCCACCTGGTGGTGTTTCCACCTCAGGTGCCTCTACGTCTCTCTCCTCCATTTTTCCTCCTCTTTCATGGACAAAATCAACTCCGTGTCCTTGGAATTTAAGGACATGCTCCGGTCATTCAAGACTGTCTATCAGCCCATGACCATCAACCAAAAACAGCCTAGCCTCAAATCCGAGAGCAAGAAGACTCGCTTATTGAGATGAAGGCCTTGGAGAAGGAGCGAAGGAGCCGATCGAGCTCCTCCGGAGAGACAGTCCAAGGCAGCTCGAGACCATGGCGACTCGGACACATCCGAAGCGTCCTCGAGCCCAGCCCAAGACTCCTCGGATAGTGGGGAGGATGGAGAAGAAGACCAAGAAGAAGCAGACGCCGAGGAGCTCGCGGGCTGAGGCAGCTCCTTCCGGGCAAGGAGAGGAACAAAAAGAAGAAGAAGAAGGACCAGCTGAGGGTCAAAATGCTCCTCAAGCTCAACTGGAAGTACTCAGCTTAGACAGCAGCCTCGAGTGGGTCGAAGACCTAGCTACACAAGAAAAACCTGCAGTGGGTCGACCGAGCGGACTCCTCCAGCCTATCGAGCTCCACTTGGAGGAACCTCTGGATCCTCTCGTTCGGGTCAGCCACTCGTAGCCGAGCCCTTGATGGCGATCCCTGTCCTCCCTCCACCGCGCTCAAGCACATCGTCAAGATCCTATCAGCACCGGCGTATCACTCGTCCTTCTTCTTCTACTCGAGACAACCCCTTCTCCCTCTTAGGCGCCATGCACCGTGTCACAATTCCAAAGTCTCGCAGATTCTTCTTCTTCCTGAAATTTCTTTTCCTTTTACTTATCTCTTTTGTTCGGACATCAAATATGTACTACTTGTTGTATTCTTCCCATTTTTTTGTTCTGAAAGGCAAGGGGAAAATATAGATAGGAAAACTTGTTGTCTTGTTTAGGGGAGTTTCTCACTCTCTATCTCTCGTATATACTTTCTTTCACTTCAATGAATTAATGCATTCCTTTCAAATTCTCTCGAGCTTATTCTTTAATGCAAACATTTCCGAGTTAGCATCATCTTTAAAATAAATGCATTTCATTGATAATTGCTGAGTATCTATTCTTTATGATCTCGATACTTTAAGTATGCTTTACTTATCTTATTTTCTGCGCAAGTATACAAAAATAGATCGATATCACTAACAAACTAACAAAGTTTCTATCTAAGTATGGAGTGCCTTTCATCAAAAGGGGGAGATTGAAGACTCATACTTTACTCCGCACATTTCGAGTTCTACTAAGGGAATCAGGTATAAGACTTTCTCACTTATAGAGTTTTGATTCCAAGTCATTCTCTCGTACCTTAGAAACTTTTCTCGAGTGATATAGTATTTCCTCTAAGTGATATAGCAATTACTTCATGTATTTTTATTGTCTCTGTGTGACTCGTAAAACATATATGCACTCACGTTGTTTCACTCGGCTCCGAGTCTCTCATCACTTAGAATTATCGCATGTTCGGATGACTAGTATTCGCATAACCGCACTCGAGTCCGACTTTATGTTACGGGTTTTATTCTCGTTACAGTCAGCGCTTCTAGTCTCGAACCATGCTTAGTCTAGATCAAGTTTGTTCACTCGATATTCTTTTATTTAACTTGATTCTCGCCTAGACTAACTCGGATGGAATTTTGAGTTTCATGGATATTAGACTCGTAAAATTCCATTCTTTTTCTAACTCGGATAATTAGTTTGTTAATTATCTTAATTATGTTATTATCTATGTCTAATCTTGGACCAAAGTATTTTACATTTTGAGAACCAATTTGATTTACTTTTGCAGGTTATTCAAACGCGGATACACTTTTTGAAATACAAAAGTAACCTAGCTTCAAAACGTCAAATCACCAGTAGACAAGGTTTTTTCCACCTCTAACCTAACCTCGTAAGACCGTGTCGTGGCTGTCTGTTTCCAAAACTGGAAATCTGCAAGACCAAGCTAAACGGTGGTTTCCACCTTATCTTTCAAGACACCACCAAGTGGTTTTGGGACTACTAAAAGAGTCAAGAACCGTTGCCCAACGTTCATATCTCAACGGATACTTTCGAGTGACTCGAAGATCCTTGACAACGGTCACAAAGGACTTCCAGTCGAAGATGGAGATAACGGCTATGCTGCCTGGTCATCTATATATAGAAGCCAACTCTCAAGACTTGAAGATTGGCCGAACATATTGTCAATACACTTACTTAATCAATAGTCATTGTATTCATTCTCAATCTTCTTCTTACAACTCTCACTCGTAATGTCATTATATTCCGAGTTGTAAGGTCATGTACTCGCTACAAACACTTTCTTTCTTACTCTCTAAGTAAGGTCCCTTAACCGAGTTGTAAAGGTTAACTCAGCTCAGTTGTCCCTAGCTGTAAGGGTTATCTCAGCTAGGAAGTACTAGATTAGATAAGGGAATTTCTAAGTCTAGGAAAAACTTGTAAAGAGTTGTCTAAGGGAGCAACTCGAGTTCGACCGCCTACCGTATTTTGTGGACTCAAAATAGTGGATTTGACTTCGTGCTTGGACTAGTGTGGTCCGTGGTTTTCCGCCCCAGGAGGGTTTCCACATACTTTCTGTGTCTTCACTTTCCGAGTACATTCTAGACTCATACTGCATTCAAAGTTTCAGCTTAATCGCTTCTTTACTCTTCACCGAAATTCCGAGTTCATACTTTTCTGACCCCAATATCGACTCGGAATCAGCCTCTGTATGTTCTTTGTTCAAAAGAGTTTGATTTTCCAAAAATCTTCCATCACCCTAGTCACCCCCTCTAGGGCGACTTAGTCTCTCCCCGAGCAAACCTTCAGTTTCTTTTATTATTTTTTGTGATTTATCTTCTTTTAGGGTTTAGATAGAGTCCTAGTTTGATGTGATTAAATTTTAGAATTTTTGGAATTAATTTGATAATTTTTCAGATTTAATTCTTGAATTTTATTACTGCTGATTTTTAGTTAGATAATTTCGTAAATTCAATTTTAAATTTTATTTTTATATTTTTAGGGTCTGGTTAGGTCTAGAAAATTAGTGTTAACATTCTAGGTAATTTTAATATTTATTTTCGTTATTATTTTAGTGCGTAATTTTACTCATTTAATTTTCTATCTCGGAATTTGTTTATTTTCTCGCTCTAGTTTTCTGTTTTAATTATTCTAAAAATATACAAAAAAATATTTCTGGGATATTTTAGTTCTATTATTATGTATAAATTATTTATTTGGTTGTTAGATAATTTTCTATGATTTTTAGTTATTGATTTTAATTTTAATTTTCTATTTTGTTTTTAAGAGTAGTAAATTTAATTAAATTAAAGCTTGCACGTTATTATATCTTTCCTTGTGAATTCGATCCCTACTTCCGTATGCTATATTGTTTATTATAAGCCTAAGTAGTGGTTTAATTTGTTACTCGTACGACAAGCTAACACTTAGCAATTTGGATCTCGCGCTCTTGGAGGTGGCGGATCCGATCACGTTGTTCTTGGATGATCCTCTTGAGCTCGGATATTAGCTCTTGGTTCTCTCGAATATGAGACTCGTGCGGTCTTTTAGAGCGTAACCAAGGTTGGAATGAAGGTTTTGAAGATTTTAAGAGTTGCTTAAAATCCTCAGCCAAAGAAGCAAATTTATTTACCTTTTCGAGTAAACACTTCGAGCAAATGGAGGCGGTTAAGAAGCGTAAGGTCCAAGCAGTGAGAAGTGATATCGCTAAAGGAGTCCGAGTTTGAGTAGGAAGAGGTGGAGGAGGAGGTAGCTCAAACACATGAATCTAGACACCAGGCTTGACTTCCTGGTATCGAAGACCCGAGAGCTCGTTCTCGCCTAGACAAACAACAGGTTCCAAGCATGCTTTGGGGTCGAGGGAAGAGAGACCTTGAACTATTTAAAAACAACGGCCGAAGAGCCCCGAAAGGAAAAGGAGCTAACTTCCTAGAATGAGCAGGGACAGTTGCCATTTGCTCGAGAATAATAGGAAAGAGGTCTACTTTGTAGCCCTCAAGGATATCAAAAAGAGCATTGAGAATCTTGGAATTAGGATTATCCTTGCTAGAATGATGAGAAAAGAATGTTGTCATCGGGATGAAGCAAAGAAGTCTTGCTTTAGATTTCATCCGAGTCATAGAGAACTTTTTAGCGTATTTATCAAAGAAATCATCAGTGATTTCTATGAAGGGTACGGGGTTGGAATTGAGAAAAAGAGTTTTGACATCGAAAAGCTTGTGGAGAAGAGAAAGATTGATTCGAACAACCTTCTCTTGAACGACAAAAGATATGACACCTTCGATGGTCTGTCATATTGGAGTAGAATTCGACACGAGTTCCGGATAAATGTACTCCGAAAAAACAAGTAGTTGTACACACCGGTGTTCTTGATCTTTGGTAACCATGAAAAAGAAGTAGAAGTCAAGAATTTGTCATCCAATGTGAAGTGTTGAGTGACAATGCAGTTTGGGGGATCCGAGGTACCATCTTGAGTAGCCTCGCTCTTTGATTTGGTTCGAGCTTTCTTTGTGGGTGACCCTCCTTCTTGAGTGGTTCCTCTCTTCATCATGTTCGGAGAATGGAGAACGAGAGAGAATAAAAAGAGATAGAGTACAATAGAGAGAACAGAGAGAATTGAGAATTCGAGAGAGAGAGAGAGCGAAAGAGCAGAGAGTGTTGAGAACAAAGAGAGCAAGTAAGCAGTGGCTAAAGTGAAGAAAAGAAAGTGAAGGGGTGCTATTTATAGCGAAAAGAGACTTTCAACCTTCTTTTGACCCGAATACCAAGCAACTTTCTCGGACCGTTGTGTCGTTCCGCACTCGTAACGCCTAGTTTTCCAACAACTTTCTTCCAACGGCTAGTTTCTTCCGATTGAAACACATGATAGAGAGAGAGAGAGAGAAGAAAGAGTTTTCGAAAACATTTCGGAGATTCCCAATTTATCTAGAGATGACCTCGAATTTTGATGTCCATTTTGCTCACAACATGAGTCCGACTCAAGTATCTTTTCTAAGTGACTAAGAACACTCGTAAAGCTATTAACTTATAGCTCAGCCTCAATCTAACTCAAGTGATCCATTCGTTATCAAAGCATATAACACATAATCATGTAAGAATAATTCATGCAATAATACATAATCATGTATTAATCATGTCAAGTTCATTCCTAATCAAACAAAATCGATCCTCACTAAGAAGCTTAGTGAAAATATCAACTAATTGAAACTTAGTAGGAATAAATTCAAGCTCAATATCGCCTTTCTCAAAATGGTCTCTCGGAAAATGATACCCGACCTCAATATGCTTAGTCTTTGAGTGCTCGAATTGGATTCTTAGTGATATCGATTGCACTTTGATTGTCACACTTCATTGGGATAGATGTGAATGATAGTCCAAGATCCTTCAAGTACTCGCTTGATCAAGAGAATCTGAGCACGTAAAGCTCTAGCTACAATATACTCAACCTCGACAATTAATAGAGCAACTAAGTTATGTTTCTTTGAATGCCAGGAGATGAGGGATTGACCTAGAAATTGACATGCTCCTGATGTACTCTTTCTATCAACCTTGTATCCAAGCATAATCAGCATCCGAGTATCCAAGTGAGAGTCGGTTTTGAGTCTTTTGAAAACCATAGACCAAGATTGAGTCTCTACAACATATCTAAAAATTCTCTTCACCGCAGTGAGATGTGATTCTTTTGAATTAGCTTGAAATCTTGCACAAAGGTAGACACTGAACATGATATCTCGGCCTACTAGATACGAGATAGTGTAGAGATCTAATCATACCTCTGTAGAGTTTATGATCTATAGCTTTACCTTTCTCGTCCGAGTCTAGTTTTAAACCGCTACTCATAGGTGTTGTTGCATGTTTCACATCTTCTAGGTTGTATTTCTTTAATAACTCCTTGGAATACTTAGATTGATGAACATATATGCCATCCTTGTCTTGTTTGATTTGTAGACCAAGAGAGAAATTGAGTTCTCCCATCATGCTCATTTGAAACTCTTGTCTTATTAACTCGTAAAACTCTTGGGATAGAGTTTTATTAGTAGCTCCAAAAATGATATCATCAACATAAATCGAATGATAAGAAAATCATTCTCCTTAGTTTTTATGAAAAGACTTTTGTCAATCTGACCTCTTTTAAAACCATTTTCAACTAAGAAATAGCTCGTTCTTTCATACCAAGTTCGGGAACTTGTTTAAGACCATATAAAGCCTTTTGCAACTTGAAAACATGATTTGGAAATTCTGAGTTTTCAAATCCAAGGTGTTGCTCAACATAAACTTCTTCTTGAATAAAACCATTCAGATAAGCACACTTGACATCCATTTGACAAAGCTTGATGTTCATGCTAGGTGCAACTGCTAAGAGAATTCTAATTGCCTCAATCCTAGCAATAGGTGCAAAGGTTGCCCCACAATCAATTCCTTCCTCTAGTTTGTAACCCTAAGCAACAAGTCTAGCCTTATTTCTAACTGCCAACCCTTCCTCATCCAGTTTGTTCTTGAAAACCCATTTGGTTCCTATTACTCGGGTGGTTAGAAGGTCGTTTGGTCAAAGTCGAGACTTGGTTTCTTTCAAATTGATTAAGCTCTTCTTGCATGACCTTGACCCATTCAGGTTCATTTAGGGCCTCTAGTGCATTTGGTCAAAATCCGGAAAATGCACACAAATTTTGCAAATAAGAACGAGTTCTTACCCAACTGTTGATATCGAAAGTATGTTTTCGGTGGGTGACTGATGCATATTTGAATGCTCTACCTATTCTGTGATTAACCAAGTTTGTTGTTTGAATGGCCTCGAGTCTCTATATTAGCTTGTTCTTTAGCATTCTCGGTTGGCTCTTGATTTTCTTCATTCCGAGTAACAACATTTTGAGTTTCCCCAGTCCTTCAATTTTGACTCTTTATGAGCTCAACTTCAGCAAGGTCATCTAAGAAGGTGGATTCACTTATCCTACCAAAATTAATCTCATCAAAGACAACGTGGATACTTTCTTCCACTTTGTTAGTCCTTTATTAAAAATTCGATAAGCTTTACTATGAGATGAGTAACCAAGAAATATACCTTCATCTAATATAGGATCAAACTTAGTCAGATGATCCTTACCATTGTTATGCACAAAGCATTTACATCCAAATGGTCCGAAATAGGAGATGTTGGGTTTCTTTCCCTTGTATACCTCATAAGGTGTTTTCTTCGTAATAGGTCCGATTAAGCATCAATTGAGTGTATAATTTGTTGTGTTGATCGCCTCAGCTCATAAATAGTAAGGTGGATCATTTTCATGCATCATGGTCCTTTCTATTTCTTCAAGAGTTCTGTTCTTCCTCTCCACTACTCCATTTAGTTGAGGAGTTCATGGTGCAGAGAAGTTGTGAGAGATGTCATTCTTGTCACGTAAGTCTCGCAAATTTTGAGTAGTCGAACTCTCTTCCATGGTCGGTTCGAATCCTTCCGATCCGAGTCTAAGACTCCCTTGAATTTTGCTGCAGATCTTAATGAACTCTTTGAAAGCTTCATTCTTATTCTTCGTAAAGCACACCCAGGTAAATCGTGAGAAATCATCAACAATGACAAGCACATAAGATTTACCTCCAAGGCTTTTCATAGGAATTTCACAACACAAATCCATATGAACTATTCAAGTACTCGGATGTAGACACGGCTTTGTGTGCTTTGAAATATGATTTGACTTGCTTCCCTTTTGTGCATGCTTCACAGGTTTTATCTTTCTTAAATGCACAATTAGGTAATCCCCTAACCAATCCATGAGATGTAAGTTTCTTGATTGTATGCATGCTAATATGACCTAGTCTATGATACCAAGTTCGTAAATTATTATTCAAGGATGCTTTTCAAGAAGATAAGTTCTGACAAGAATTTGAAAGAGGAATGGTATAAGTGTTACCTAACCTTAGACCTGAGAGCTTAGTTTCTTTGGTGACTACATGAGAAATGTAACAGTTGGTCTAACCGAACGTTACCTCTTAGCCTTTGTCACATAGCCGAGAAATGCTAAGGAGATTGTACTTCAGCCGTTTTACAAGTTAGGACTGGACTCGACTTAGTTGTTTCCTTTGCCAATCTTGCCAATCCCACTATCTTGCCTTTGCTATTGTCTCCAAATGTGACTTTACCTCCTTTCAAATCTTCTAATTTAGAAAAGAGTCTTGAATCACCGAACATGTGGCGTAAGCACCCACCGTGTAAGTACTAGTGACCCTTCTTCTTCTAAGTTACCTACAAGACATAAACAAACTAACCCTTCTCACTTCCTCTTATAAACCCAATAACTCCCTTTTGCTATGGTCCTTTTCTAAGGAAGAGCACTTTTGGGAACCCAAATTTGAACGATTTTGGGTTTGGTCCGATTCTGAGTCTTCTTTCTAGAAAGTTGAGTTTGTGTATCTTTCTTTTGAAACTCTTTTCTTTTGTAAACAGGTGGAGAAGACCTTTCCTCGTAAACCGGTCCGGGTTCAGTCCTCTTTTCATTTATATGAATGGGACCATGCTCAGCCTTCCCGAACTTTACAGCTTCGGAATCGGTTTTGAAAAGATTAGAATAGGAATTAGATTCCTCTTCAGCATTGTAGCCAAGCCGTCCTGTCCCGAATGGTACACACTAAGAAACGAGTAAAAAATCAAGGTCTTTCTCGACCTTGAATGAGTTTCAAAACAAGCTCTTGAGACTCATTGAGCTTCCTTTTCAATAGCTCATTCTCTCGTTATGAGTGACTCGGATCGAGTCTCATTGTTTTGAGCACCGGTCTTGAGTACTTTTAGATTTTATCTCAAGTTTTCTAACTCAGCTTTTATAACATTGCTCTCAATAATAAGAGACTCAAGTTGTTCTTTGAATTGTGAAGTGTCGAATCGGAGTTTTCTTCTAAAGTATAAATATATCTCGTGTAACAACCCGACCCTAAATCACATTATTTATTTTATTAATTACACTATTTATATAATTGAGCGCGTGCACTTCAATTCGATATTTTGTATTTACATTATCCTTATACATGTGTTATGCAACTAAGGCGACGGAGTGGCCCTAATAAAAATCTCATAATAAGATTTTAATTCGTGAACATCGTTATTAAAAACAAAATTAAAAGTAACAGTAAAAGAAAACAAAATAAGTAAATAAATAAATAAATCAAAATAATAAAGTAACCAAATCAGATTTTTCTAAAGAAAAATCCGGAGAAGGAATTATCCGGAATGTTGAGGCAGACTTAAAATTCAGTCATCCCTCACCATTCACTCATCCTCTCTCCCGTGCTCCCTCCCTCGTTCTCCCCGCCTCACCACCTCTCTCGCCTCCCAGTCCGGCCACCGGACGCCACCCACGCCGGCCGAAGCCGGCGCTAGGCGCCGCCCGGCAGGCGCCCTCTCACTCTCCTCGCGCTACCGCTCTGTCTCTTCCTCGCGTGCTCGCTTGCGTCCCCGCTTCTTCCCTCTCGCTGGCGTCGCCTTCTTCGGTCACTAGCACAACCGACGCCGGCTGGAAGACCGGCGCCGGCCACCATTCTCTCCCTCTATCTCTCTCACTCTCCCGCGCTCTCGCTCTCCACGCTGTTCCGCAGGCGCGGCTCGGCTTCCTGCCGCGGGCCATTTCACAGCCAACCACCAGCTGCTGCAACCGCCGAGATTCGCCGCCGTGCTGGCCGGTGTCCGCTTGAGTCCAACTGTATCGCCATCACTCCACCCTTCTCTTGGCTGCCCTCTCTTGATTTTGAAGGTAAAACTCTACACCCTAAATTATCAATTTCATTATCTATTTGAGCAATTGTAATCGTAAATTGAAGTATGATTAGAAATATATTTGTGGAGTGAATTCAAAGATTAAATTAGGAAAATTCGAATTGGTGTGAATAATCGAGTTATGGCATCCCAATGGATTGGTTGTGTATTGTATGAATGAGAACGAATGTGATTCTCGTGGGGAGATTATGAATTAGTGAATGAGTTTGGGAGATGTTTACTATAGAATTGGGTAAATTGATGAATTTATTATATGTTGGAAATGGTTATATTGAACAAATGAATGGGAATGTGTATGTAGAGAGTGAAATTAAGCAATGTGTAAGTGTAGACATATGAGGGAGATTTGAACATTAAGCATACCTAATAGTGGTTGTGAATGTGAAATTTGTCGGAGAACAATGCTTATGATCTTAACATGGTGTATGTACGGGTTTTGAACAATTTGGTGGAATTGTTACATTTTGCAAATAGCTAGAATTGAACTCAAAGGAAGGAAAAAATATGCAGGGAGGATGAAGTCAAATAATAGATTGTGTAAGAGGCATGGGGGACATCTAAACACTTGGTATGCTTAATTTGGATATGAATACGAGTTCTGTCGAGGAAATAACGCTTAGGCACTTAAAATGGTGTATATAAGAATTTTGGGCGATTCGGCAAAGTTGTGAAACCTTCCGATGGAAGGGCATTTGATGGATTAATTAATTATTTAACTATGAGTTTTGAGTGCAGAGAAGGGAGAAATGAGGAAGGAATTAAGAATAAGTGTTGTGTATATATGTATACCATTTTCAATCCAAGTCAACTAGCAAATCGAATAACACCAACATCATTGGGTATTTAGTTAGCCTAATCAACTTCTTTAATTAATATAAATAAACGCAAGTAAAGCTAAGTAATACAAAATCGATTTTCATACGAATATAAGAAATGAAATACATTGTTAAAGCTTATACAAATTCAAGCATTAAAACTCAAGAAAACATTATTAACCCTAGAAATCCATTTTAAACGTAACTAAGGCCACTTCCGTTGCCGAATAGCCGGTGACTCAAATTTCCGCAAAAGGGGAGAAACAAATATTCTCAATTCGAGTACGTTCATTGCCTCGTACCTTTCGAAAACTCACATGTTTCATCAAATCTCAACATTTCTCATATATGCAACTAATAATAAATCATTTGCAAATCACGTTTTGCCACCTAATCAAGTGGTCCCCGCCCAATCATCAATTATCGTGGCTTATGCCCATCAATTATCAATCGTCAATCATCAAGGCTTATGCCCAACCCGCGCGACTTCAACTCGGGTTCTCGGTCGGCCCGGGAGGTGTGCACCTTACTAAGATCGTATCAATTATCAAGGGGTTCCACTTTCGGATAATAACCTAGCAAGCAAGTTTTAATTATATTCTCTCCCCTGTTTTCAAACTAAAATGAATTGAAATGCGCGCGCTCAATCAATATATTCTTCAAAGTTATTTTACAGATGCAGGAATGTTCGTATCGAGTTTCGACTCACTCTTCCAAATATTTTACTGTTTTTGTTTTAGGAAGAATCATAGTGAACAATCAACCATTCACTAAGTCCGACGAAGGCAAATCATAGCTGGACACATTGCATTTGTGGTTCTCGAAGGTACATAGACGCTCACAGTGACTTTACCTCCAACCAGGGTTAGGTATGGCCTTGGGAATTATTGCACGTCGTATATTAATCTGTGGAATAGACAAATGTCTAGGTTGTATAAATATTGTGTTCAAAACAAGTAAATTGTATTGTGGGATGACTTGGATATTTGGGTAACTGGTAATTACTTTGGAATTATAACAGATGGCTGCATAAATCGTAAGTCCTTTTATTCCAATTATTTAGCCTTGTCCTATTATTAGGACGACGGTGACGCCTTCGACCGTTAACTTCCGCCGCGACCTTACCTAATATCCTCGAGTTAGGGAATTATTAAGTAATGGTAACCGGGGCGTTACAATCTGGCTAAATCAACTTTGGAGATCTTGAGAAAGTATTCAATTACCTCCTCAATATCCGAGTTCTCATTGTCCGACTCGGATTCAGCTTATGAGTCTTTTAGTGCCATAAGACACTTTGAGTCATTAGAACCATCTTCTTTAGATGAATCATCATCACTCCGGTAGCCATCATAGCCTTCTTCTTTATGTCCTTCTTTCTTCCGGGACAATCTTTGACTGTGTGCTCCTTGCTGCCACATTCAAAACAACAAGAGTTCTTAGTTAAAGATAACTTTAAAGGGGATGAGTATTTACCTTTCCGACCCTTCTTATCTTTCTTGTAGAACTCTTCCTTTGGCCACTTTTGGCACTTATTGTACTTCGTCATCTTTTCGAAAGCCTCGGGTAATGAGTGCCATAGGATCCTCTTCCGATTCTAAGGAGTTCAGACTTTCTCGTTTACTTTCTAAGGCCTTTAGTGCAATGTTGCTTTTGGTGCTCACCTCGGCATCCTTTTCTTTCGGATGAATCTCATGAGTGAGCAGCTTCCCAATAAGCTTGTCCGGCTTTATCGGAGACAAGTTCTAAGCCTCTTTATGGCTGTCACCTTGGGACCTCATCTTCTCTTTGGTAGATTTCTTATAATTTTTCTTACCATTTCCTCGTGTGAAATCTTTCTACCGAGAGATTTAAGATTATTTGTAATCTTTGTGAATTGAGCATACATATGAGAGATGTTCTCTTCTGGCTCCATCTTGAACAACTCATATTTGTAAAGATATCGACTTATCTTTGCCTACTTCACTTGACTTGTTCATTCATAGGTGTTGACAAGTGTGTCCCACACCCTTTGGCCGTGTCACAGTGCTAACACTCGTTATATTCTTCTTGCAATGTGCAAAGTTTGACCCCTTGAACTTAGGTGGTATGGTAGATGATCTTCCTTCATCGAACTCTCTATTGATCCGAGCCATCCGATCTTTAGACCTTTAGATTGTGAGATCCTCTTGAAAGGCTAGGCACTAATACCAATTGAAGGTTTGCTCTTGGAGGGACTAAGTCACCTTAGAGGGCGGTGAATAGGGTGATGAAGAAATTTTAATAAAATTTAACTCTTTTTGCATAGAACTTAGCAAAAACATATTTTGAGTCTAGATTAGACTCGTAAATATAAACACATGAAGCACGTGGAAACCCTCCCGGGGCGGAAAACCACGGACAGTGCTAATCCAAGCACCAAGTTAAATCCACTAAATGAATCCTCAATTACACAGACTAACTCTAACTAGACTTGCTCCCTTAGACAATCCCTTACAAGATTTTCCTAGACTCGAAGTTCCCTTATCCGATCTAGTACTTCCCGACCGAGTTAACCTTTACAATTAGGGACAACCGAGCTGAGTTAACCCTTATAGCTCAGTCAATGCACCTATAAAGAAAGTAAGAAAAGAATGTAACTGATTACAAGACTTTCTTTACAACTCAAAAAATATGAAATATAGAGTTGGAGTTGTAAGTAGAAGATTGAGTGAGTATGAGACCAACAATTGGTTCAATAATAAAAATTTGGCTACCTTCATGTCTTGCAAACTAGCTTTTATTTATAAACATTCAGGCAGTAATGACCGTTAAGTCTTGTTTCGGATCGAAGTCTTCACTAGCCATTGTAACGGCTATTATGAGTCATTTAGAAGAGATCCGTTGGGATGTGAACGTTGTGCAACGGCTCTTGGCTCCAAAAGATGGTCCAATCATCTAGTGGTGATTGAAAACTAAGATGGAAACAACCGTTAGACTTACAGTTGGAGTTTTTCGCTTTGGAAACAAACAACCTTGACACGGTGTCTAAGCCATGTCCGAAGTAGCTAAATTTTGTCTCGCTGGTGTTTAACGGCTAAAAATCGGTTGCTTTTTGTATTTAAAAATAAATTAGCCTTGTTTGAATAACCTACAAAAGAAAATCACATTGGTTCTCAAAGTATAAAAATACTTTGGTCCAAGATTATGCACAGATGAAAATTAAATTAGAGTAATTAAGTGCTTAATTATCTTTGGCCTAAACGAATGGAATTTTCTAAGTCTAATATCCATTAGGTTCATATTCCATCTTGAGGTAATCCTTAAATAATCAAATTTGAAATTACATCACTAATAGCCATGAACTTGATTCATTCAAATAATTCTCCAAGAAATAAACTGCCTTAGAACAAAGAATTAATGTTCTAATTCATTTTCACTTGAAGTGCCAAGTTAGTGCTCAAAATAAATGCATTAGAGAAATTATTTGATCATGCGATTGTTCCGAGTAATGTCCGAGTGAGTCGAAGCGCAAAATAAGAGATATGCAATGAAGTGCTTTCCGAGCCAGTCGTAACATAATGAAAACTTAGATACGAGTTTCTATAATGCTTAGAATGACTTAGAATCAAAACCCGAGAGAGATAGAGAGTTGTACCTGAGTCTTCAACTTCTATTTGTACAAAGCAAAGTAGAGTAGCCATTGTGACCGATTCTCGGACTGGGAACCTTTACTAGGTGTTGTAACGGGTAGTTTGAGTCCCTTAGAAAATGAGTCGGTGCAAATGTGAATGTTGTGCTTTGGTCCTTGGCTCAAAAGGTAGTCGAACCCACTAGTTGTGACTAAGATCTAGGGTGGAAACAACCGTTAGACTCAAAGTTGAAGTTTACTGGATTTGGTAACAAAACCTTGGCACGGTGTCCGAGCCTTATTCGAAACAATGCTTTTCTATCTACTAGTGTTTAACAGTTAGAAGTTAGTTGCCTTTACTTTTAAAATGAGATTAAAAGTAATTTAATTAACCTGCAAAAGCAAATCAAAGTGGTACTCAAAGTATAAAACTACTTTGGTCTAAGATTAGGCAAGGATAATAATTAATTCATAGTAATTAAACACTTAATTATCCATAACCTAAGATAATAGAATTTTCTCGAGTCTAATATTCAATAGGTTCCGATTCCATCTTCCGTCTCGTCTTTTAGTTGATCAAGAAATTAAGATTATATAGACACTATGCATCAAATTGATTAAGTAAATAATTTCTTGCTAATAACACTCGACTTAGAAGTAAGAATTAACGCAGTAATTCTTTTTGGTTAATACATAAAGTCGAGCTTAGAATAATATGTGATCATGAAATTATTTACTTATACAATTGTCCGAGTTGCATCCGAGTAGGTCAAAAACCCAAGTGTTGTGTGTGCTTACTCAAGAAATGCTTTTGAGTAGGTCGGACAAGTAATGAAAACTTAAAGATGAGTTTCTTAAAGAGTGAGAATGACTTGAATTCAAAACCATAGAGAGATAGAGAGATATACCCGAGTCTTCAATCTCCCCTTTTGATGAAAGACATTCAACACTTAGAAGAAGAACTAGAATTTCATATAGTTAAGTTTTCATGGCTTAGAAATGAATGACTATAAGATGTTCATAGTGACAATAAGTTAGAGTTTGTTATTAGAGAAAATTGATGCAAAAATATCCGAGATAAGATATATATGAGAGTATTTTTAAGAGTAAATGAAATAGATATGAGCAAGTATCGGAGCAAAAAAAAAAAAACCAGAATAGCAGTAAGTCAATGATGCTCGAAAAAGAAAAATTTCACTACTTAGAAAATAAATACAAAGACATAAAATGAACTCCCGCTAAACGAAACGTCTATCTAGTTTTTCTCTCCCTATGCATTTCATCAAAATAAATTGAGGAGGGAGGAAAAAGAGATACAAAAATATTGGACAAAAGAAAAGAAATTTGATAATCGGGAAGGGGTGGAGTAGTGTGAGTGGAGGAGGAAGAACGAGGAACCTTTCTTCTACGACGATAGCCTTGAATTGAAATTGTTAGGCGACGAAGAGGTGGTAAGAGGAGAGCTAGTTCTTGAACTTGAAGTGTAGACCTTCGATCTAGAGTTTTTACTTCCTCTATTTCCTCTTCCGAGCCCTCAGCCTTCTTCAGCTTGAGATGGCTATGCAGAAGGATGAGCATGGGATTGACCAATATCCCCAACCTCTTCCGAGGCAAACTCGGTGTGCTCGAAGGAGATTCCTTAAGTTCTTTCTCTTCTTGGCCTTCAACTTGGCCTCGCTCCAGCTTTTTCTTCTTCTTCCTCTCCTTTTTCTTCTTTTGGTTCTTCTTCTAACTTAGAGTCAAAAGAGCTAGAGGACTCCGAGGATGATTCTTCTTCGAGTGAGAGTCCGAGTCCTCAGCAGCCTTGGAACTACGCTCTTGAAGATGACTCGATCTGGTCTTGTTGTCGCTTAATGACTTCCTTAAGCTCGGAGACCAAAGCTTGACTCGAGCTATCTCGCTTTGAGTCGTGCTCGAAGTTGAGTCAAGATAGGCATGAAAGCTTGGAAAGCACCAAGAGTTAATTGTAACTTTTTGGTGAGAGCAAGCAAATTAAGAGGCTACCTTCGAAGTAAATATGTAAAAGGAGCAGGCTGAGAAGAAGATGGACCAGCTATCGAAGAGGAGTTTCAGTACTCTTCTAAGTCTCGAGGAGGAGGAGGAAGCTCGAAAAATGAACCTAGACACCGGATGATATTTCCCGGTATCCTACGCCAACTAGCTTAGCCGTACCTATACGGACGGTTGGCTCAAGACATTTGAGTGGATCATCAAGAAGATCCACATTGAAATGAGTAAAAACAGCGAGTGAGCAAAGCTCGAAAGGAAGACGAGGTTTCTTCGATTAGTAGGAACAGGTTATTTGCTCGAGGATGAAAGGGTATAAATTTTTGTGGCACAAGTACAAGTGTATATATATAAAATAATAAATACGCCACGATCTAAAATTTTTGTGCCAAAAAGTACTTGTGCCACAAAAAAGTAGGTTCTAATTCCATCTTGTGTCTATCTTATAGATGATCAAGAGATAAGATTATATAGACACTATTCATCAAATTCATCAAGTAAATAATTTCTTGTTGATAATATTATCTTAGAAGTAAGAATTAACATAGTAATTCTTTTCTAGTTAACACATAAAGTCGAGCTTAGAATAGTATGTGCTCGTTAAATTATTTACTCATGACAACCTGTCCGAGTTGCATCTAAGTGGATCGAAACCTAGTGTTCTGTGTGCTTACTCAAGAAATGGTTTCGAGTAGGTCGGATAGTAATGAAAACTTAAAGATAAGCTTCTTAAAGAGTGAGAATGACTTGAATTCAAAACCATAGAGAGAAAGAGAGTTACACCTGAGTCTTATAGGGTTTAAGGGGCTTGATTCATACACTAAATGCAATCGTGATTCTTATGAAAGTGATTTAGAATTTTTTATTTTCTTTTTTCTAGTTTTATTTTACTAGAGAACGAGTAAAGTCTAGGTGCGGGGAATTTGTCGAGTCCAAAAACATGATATTTTTAAATACCTTTTTACATCTTTTTTTTATAATAATTATTAAATTATAATTTTGAATTTGATTTGTCTTAATTTCGTAAGAAGTGTGGAAAAATTCGAGAAATAAGTCGAAGAGTGGAAAATTGAAGAATCGGATAGTCAATTTAGAGTTGGGCCAAACCGAGCCTAAAGTCTCTTCCCTAAGCCCCTCACATGCCGTGCACGTGAGTTCCTTGCCCTCTCTTTCCCGTCTTTACCCGTGCTTCCGAAACCCATGAAGTCACTAGAAACCGTAACACCCTCATTTTCTTCCTCTCCTCTTCGTGCTACCTCACATTCCTTAAAACCCTAGCCTCACGCCCATCTCTCTCCTCACCTGCTCCCTCTTACTTTCGTTTCCCCTCGGCCGAAACCCTAATTTCACTTCTAAAGGTTTGCTCCTGGAGAGTCTAAGTCACCCTAGAGGGGGTGAATAGGGTGATGAGGAAATTTGAATAAACTTATTAGAAAATTGTTTGCTTGAAAAAGATAAATAGGTGAGTCTCGAGTCTAGATTGGACTTAGGAATGTAAACACTCGAAATACATGGAAACCCTCCCGGGGAAGAAAACCACGGATAGTGCTAATCAAAGCACCATGTCAAATCCACTATTTTGAATCCTCAAAATGCAAAGGATCGACTCTACCCGAATTGCTCTCTTAGACAATTCCTTACAATGTTTTCCTAGACTTAGAAGTTCCCTTATCCGATTTAGCACTTCTTAACCGAGATAACATTTATAGTTAGTGACAACTGAGTTGAGTTCATGCTTACAGCTTAGTCAAGGAACCTTACTCAAAAAGTAAGAGAAGTATGTAACTATTTACAAGATTTTACAACTCGGAAAATATTAATTACAAACTGGGAGTTGTAAATAGAAGATTCATAAATGAAAATAATGACTTTTGCTTAAGTAATGTGTTTCAGCAATAATTCCAAGTAAATCTTCAAGTCTTGTGAAGTGGCTTCTATTTATGGATGACCAAGCAGAGTGACTATTGTGTCTTGGTCCCGAACGAAGTCTTTATCGGTCGTTGTAATGGCTCTTCCGAGTCACTCGTAAAAGATCCATTGGGATATGAGTGTTGTGCAACGGCTCTTGGCTCCAAAAAGCACTCCAGTCAACCGGTGATGTCTCGAAAAGTAAGGTGAAAACCACCATTGAGCCTAGTGTTGGAGTTTTCCAATTTTGGAAACAGACAACCCCGACACGGTGTCCGAGCCCTGTTCGAAGTAAATAAAGCTTGTTTCGTTGGTGATTGACGACTAGAAGCCAGCCTACTTTTGTATTTCAAAAATTAGATAACCTCATTTGAATAACCTACAAACGTAAAACACTTTGGTTCTCAAAGTATAAAATACTTTGAAGACTCGGACTTTATACTTACACTTTTCCGAGTTCGATCGAGGAATCGAGTATAAGACTTCTTCTCCTACAGACGTTTTGATTCCAAGCCATTCCATGTGCCTTACAAACTTTTCCGAGTGATATAGCATTTTCTCTGAATGTTATAGCATCTACTATATATGTTTCCAATTGCTTCGATCGACCGACTTAGACAGACTTACGTCTACACGCTCCTTCACACTCGGCTCCGAGTCATTCAACACTCGGATATATCGCATGTTCAAATACTTTTTGTTCACGCACATAAACTCGGGTCCGACTTCGTGTTCCAAGAATTACATTGCTAATTCATTATTCTAAGTCAGCATTTTTGTTTGAACTTCGTTTAGTCTAGATCAAGTTAGTTTACTCGATATTCTTTATCTAACTTGATTCTCTTTTAGATTGACTCGGATGGAATTTTGAGTATCATGGATATTAGATTCGGAATTTTCCATTCCTTTTCTAACTCGTATAATTAGTCATTTAATTATCTTAATTATATTATTATCTCGTGTCTAATCTTAGACCAAAGTATTTTATACTTTGAGAACCAAATTGATTTACTTTTGTAGGTTATTCAAACGAGCCTATCCTCGATTTTAAACCGCAAAAGTAACCGGCTTCAAAATGTCAAATCACTAGTAGACAAGGCTTTTTCCACCTCGACCTATCCCCGCACACTCGTGTCAGATTATCTCGTTTTCCAAAATTGGAAATCTGCAACACCAAGCTCAACCGTAGTTTCCACCTTATTTTTAAAGACACTACCAAGTGGTTTTGGGACTTTCAAAAGGAGTCAAGAACCGTTGCTCAACGTTCATATCTCAACGGATATTTTCCGAGTGACTCGGAAAATACCTTACAACGATCACAAGGACCTCCAGTCGGAAGATGGACACAACGGCTAAGCTCCTTGGTCACCTATAAATAGAAGCCAACTTTTAAGACTTGAAGATTGCCGAATCTATTGTTAAGACACATACTTGAGCAAAAAGTCATTGTATTCATTCTCAATCTTCTACTTACAACTCCAATTTCGTATTTAATAACTTTCCGAGTTGTAAGGTCTTGTACTCGACTACAAACACTTTCTTTCTTACTTTCTAAGTAAGGTCCCTTGACCGAGTTGTAAGGGTTAACTCAGCTCGCTTGTCCCTAACCTGTAAGGGTGATCTCGGTTAGGAAGTACTAGATCGGATAAGGTAATTTCGAGTCTAGGAAAAACTTGCAAGGAGTTGTTTAAGGGAGCAACTCGAGTCAAGTCAGCTCATCGTATTTTGTGGACTCAAAATAGTGGATTCGACTTCGTGCTTGGATTAGCACGGTTCATGGTTTTCTGCCCCGGGAGGGTTTTCACGTACTTTCGAGTTATTACTTTTCCGAGTACATTCTAGACTCGGACAAATCTGCAATTCGTTTAATCTGTTTCTTCACTACTTATTGAATTCCGAGTTTATGCTTTTCCGAGTGTATCCTTGCCTCTCACTCATATCAGATCCTTATTTGTTTTAATTTTCGAGCAAGTTTCCTCATCAACCTATTCACCCCCTCTAGGGTGATTTATACTCTCCAAGAGCAAACCTTCATACTTTGGTCCAAAATTAGGCATAGATAATAATTAAATTAAGATAATTTAGTACATAATTATCTTAGCCTTAAAGAGTGGAATTTTCTTAGTCTAATATTCAATATACTCAAATTCCATCGAGTCAATCCTAAGGATGATCAAGTTAAAAGAATAGGATATCGTAGTATAACAACTTGATTTGGACCAATAATTCTAAACAAATAAACCGACTTAGAAAAAGGAATTAACACTATAATTCAGTTTGCCTTGAATTGTGCAAATCGAACTCAAAATAAAGGAGTTAGAGAAACTATTTGAACATGTACTAGTTCTCGAGTGATGTCCGAGTGAGTCAAAAACATCAATGTAGAAGATATACAATAATGTGTTTTTTGAGTCGATCGAAACGAATGAAAACTTTGTCGAGAGTTTATATAACACTTAGAATGACTTGAAATCAAAACTTAGGAGGGATGAGGTTTATACCGAATCTTTATGTAGTACTCGAATGACTTAGAGTTAGGATCCGAGTGTTCAACTTCCTCTCTTTCTCTTCGGTAACTTTAAAACGAGAAACCTTAGCTATCGAACTCTAACCATGTCCAACTCTTCTCTCCCTCAATTTTCTTCGAGAAACCGTGAAGACTCCTTCCACAACTCAAACTTTGTCTCTTCTCCAGCCCGAAACCAAGTTCGCCTCCATCTCTTCTCACCCTCATTCTACTCGGACTCTAGCCATAAGTGAACAGAATCCTTGCAAGGATAGGCTTCAAGGACGTAGAAAATAATAATGATAAAAGGAGAAAAAGCTCGACAGAGCATGAGGGGATCGGGCCGACACACGGTGATGAAATGACACGCTGGAGCCGCGAGTTAGGTCCAAATTTTCCACTTTCTTCAATCAACTTTTAGTTCTTACTTCTCAAATTTTAGTTTAGGTTTAAATTTTCAGTTTGAGACTTTGGTTTTCAATTTTAAGTTTTAGTTTAGAGTAGTTTAATCATTTCGCAAGCAAGTTAAGTGTGACTTCGAGATTGAACTTATCTAGATTTTCATTTGAATTTGGGATTGTGAACCGTGTTGTTCGAACAACTGGTATAATTTTTCCTCTCTAGCTTCTATTTGTTCGATTTTCCTTTTTAGATATAATTTATTGCAATTTGATTCTTGCTCTTGGTTTTCTTTGGTGTTCAATTCAGCTTTTAATTGAATCCCTATTGATATACTTGAGTTGGTGATGAGTTGATGATTTAGTTTTTGATATTTGCTAGTTTAGTCTATGTTACATTGATGATTTAGGATAATTTAGTTTCTTGTTGTTTATTCAACTTTCGATTCATGTTAGTTTAGTTTAGTTCAAGTTTCTAGATTTAAGTCTTCAATTTGAGTTGCAATCCGATTTTAATTTATTCCATCTCTCGTGGTTCGACAAACACCCCGTACTCTCTAAATTCACTTCAACAAATGACTAGAGGCATACTTGAAAGCTCTATCTCGACCTCTAGTATGCCCGATTGGATGGTTAAACACTTGTTTCTTCAGACTGTCTCACTTGGTTCTATCTGTTCTTTTTCTTTTTCTTTAGTGGTCTCAGTTAGTTCTTAAACTAACTCATTCTAAGTTGGCTCAGCTTGCTTGTTTTCAATTATTCCAAGCTCAGCCTTCCACCGCATCGTCATCATTTATATTGCGCTTAAAGTTGGAGAAGGTAGAATCACTTATTCTTCCATTATCAATTTCATCAAAGATAACGTGGATAATTTCTTCCACTTTGTTAGTCCTTTTGTTGAAGATATGGCAAGCTTTGCTATGTGAAGAATAACTAAGAAAAATACCTTCATCTTAACCTTGCATCAAACTTAGTCAAATGATTCTTACCATTGTTGTACACAAAGCACTTACACCCCGAATGACTTGAAATATGAGATGTTTGGTTTCTTTCTCTTGTAGAGTTCGTAGGGTATTTTCTTTTGAATAGGTCGAATGAGGCATCTATGAGAGTGTAGTTTACTCGTGTTCACTCGCCTCAGCCCACAAACAAGTAGGGAAGATCGTTTTCAATCATCATTGTCCTTGCTATTTCTTCAAGAGTTATGTTCTTTCTCTCCACTACTCTGTTTTCTTAGGGAATTCCGGGTGCCAAGAAGTTGTGGGAGATACCATTCTTGTCATAGAAGTATGCTAATTCGGAATAATTGAACTCTTTCCATAGTCAGCTCATATCCTTCGATTTGAATCTCAACCTCCACTGGAATTTACATGCAGACCTTTGTGAACTCCTTAAAGGCTTCATTCTTATTCTTTAGAAAACAAACCCGTGTAAACCGTGAGAAATCATCAACAATGACAAGCTTATATGATTTACCTCCTAAGCTTTTGACAGGGATTTCACTACATAAATCCATATGAATTAATTCAAGCACTTTCGAGGTGGAAATAGTTTTAAGTGCCTTAAAAGATGATATGACCTATTTCCCTTTTATTCATGTATCACATATTTTATCTTTCTTAAAGTTGCAGTTAGGAAGTCCTCGGACTAACCCTTATAAAGGGAGTTTCTTAATGTTATGCATACCGATATGACCTAATCTATGATGCCATGTCCATGAATAATCATTCATAGAAGCTTTTAAACATGACAAATTTTGAGTAGAGTCGAAAGAGAAATAGTGTAAGTGTGACCTGACCTCGGACTAGAGAGCTTTTATCTCGTTTCTAGTACTATCAGTAATGAAGCAATTGGTGTGATTGAAGTTTACCTCTTAACCTTTGTCATACAACTAGGAGATACTCAATAGATTATATTTGAGTCCCTTGACAATAGTAGACAGGATCGACCGAGTTGTCACCATGGCCAACTTTACCATTGCCAACAATCTTGCCCTTGCTGTTATCTCCAAATGTGACCTTTCCTCCTTTCATCTTCCCTAGCTCGGAGAAGAGTCTTCAATCTTCGAAACTGTCTAACTACCAATGATCTTTCCTTTTCCGAGTTCCTTGTAAAATAGAAACAAACCAACCCTTCTCACTTCCTCTTACAAACCTAGTAATTCTCCTTACCGAGGTCAATCTTTGATGAAGAGAACTTTTGAGAACCCTTATTTGAATAATTTTGGGCTTGGTCTAATTCTTAGTTTTCTTCTTAGGAAACTTAGTCTCGAGTCTCCTTCTTTTGAAACCCTTTCCTTTTGTAAATAGGTTGTGAAGACTTTCTTTTATAAACAGTGTCCGGGTTCATTCCCTCTCTTCTTTGAATGAATAGGACCGTCTTAGCTTTTCTAAAATTGATCTTTCTCGGAATCATTTTTAAAAAGATTTTTTCTGAGTTGTCCTCCTGTTTAGCATTATAGCCAAGTCCTTCTTTTTGAAATGAGACAAATTGAGAACCTAAAAGTAGATCAAGGTTTTTCTGACCTTGAGTGAGTTTTGTAACGCCCCAAACCCATAATCACCGGTTTTGACTAAACAAGCCGTTAGCCGATGATTAGCGCAGTGGAAAGTAGGTCGAGGGCATTACCGCCGCCCTTACCGGAGGAAAGGGCAAGGCTAAAACAATAGGTACATTTCTAACCTTGGGTTACACTTGCTTTGCCGCTAACAACAAGTGTCTCATGATAAGGCATAAACTATAACTTGTATGAAGATTAAGCATAAGTATAGACTACGATCCGGTAAACTACAACAACGGCACTTAACCCTTGATACCCCAACTAGGTTATCGCTGCGAGCCTCTAAGTCCTTAACGGACCTTTGCTTCAAATCTTCCACACCTTTACCTAAAACAAAACAAGAAAACATTGTCGAAATGTGAGCCGAAGCTCAATACATTCACTATCATGCAAGTAAAATAATAGTTATGAACTAATTGAGTTGAGCGCATGCATTTCAATTCATTTGTAAATGAGGGGAAGTGAATAATGTAAAACTCGTTGCTGATTAATTATCTGAATGGATCCCTTTACGATCATCGGGTTTCCCTAAACGCATGTGCACACACCCGCACCGATCGGATAGTCCGGTTGAAGGCGGTTAACCGTTACGGGGTTACCAACCTCAATATTGGGCGTACCAAATAATGGCACTTGATGGGCGGGTCCATATTAATGATGGCAAATATTATTTGCAAATAATTCTTTATTGTTGTTGATGTCGGCCATATCCGGCCTTGGTTTGTAAATAAAACATCGAAGGGTACGATCAATGAACGTACCTTGCCGACGTTCCTCCTTCTTTCTCTTATTGGGCGGAATCCGGATGAACGCACGACGCCGGTGTTTGGTGACCTTAATTAAGGACATAGGAGTTTTATTAATAACTGAATTTTTATGGCTTATTTATTTATTAAATCATTTCAAACATGCTTGAAATGAAAATTAATAAAGTTAGCTTTCACAAAGAAATACTAATGAGATCCTTGATTCACACGATTATCTTATTTATTTACAAGCAACTTTAAAGTATATATATATAACTTTCTTCTAAGCACATATATAAATACATGTATACATTTATATATATACATGAGGTAACCTTAAATATACCTAATTTTCTTCCAATTAATATATTGAACATTTATCTCCTTTAATCAAATCTTTATGTACCACTTTTTAACCTTATTTTGTTTTGTAAAGGTCCAAAAAGTGTTAATCCTCAAACTCCGGATTCACTTACTCCCTAGAATCAAAAATCACCATCAATCTCTTTCTTAATCTTCTCATTAGGTCAAATAATTATTTGACTAACCAAAAGTAATTCTTGACTCAGAATCACTTCCTGAATGTCCTTTATCTAGCCGTTGTCCATAATCACCCTTTGTACAGGGATTGTCCATAAATGTCCTTCATACAGGGATTGTCCATGATTTGTTTTTAATTCAAGTACATCCAAATGTCATCAATTATCACCAAATTCTCTCAAACCCCATGAATCAGTCACATATATGCCATAACCATGAGCAAACTTTAATCTTCAAACAGATAAAACAAAATAATGACTGATTACAACTTAAACACTTAAATTAAAAAAATGAAGAACCGAATCTGAAAAATTAACCTAAAATTAAACGAACCGAAACCGAAATTTACTTCAAAAAAATTAAATCAAAAGCTGAAAATTACCCTAGAACCAAAATGGACGGGAGTTAATTTTTGAGGGGTTTTGATGTGGTTGAGGGCGGTGGTTTGAGGATCGGAGTTTACCGAACGGAGTGGTCGGCCGCGGTCGCGGCAGTCGTCGGTGGCAGTGAGCGGCGCCGGTGGTCGACAGAGGCGGCCGAGGCCGGACAGGGGTTAGAGGCCGAAGAAACCGTGACCAACTAGGTAAAACCGAGGCAGGAGCAGGCGCAGTAACGTAAATATAGCTGGCGGTGGACTCGGCGTTTGATGGCTGGGACGACGACCGTAGGGGAGTAGAAGGTGACGGTGGTTGTCGGTAGTGTTGGGGTGGCGTCTCTCGGTGGCTGAGATGAACGGAAGAGGGAGACGGTGGAGGCAAGCGAAAAAAAGGGATAGGGTTTTGGGTGTTTGATGGGGGAATCGACGAAGATGGTGATGATGGTGGTGGTGGCTAGCCGGCGGTGGCTGTCGGCGTGGCGCGAGGGCCGCCGGTGCTGTCGGTCGGCGGCGAAACAGAAGGGCGCAGAGCGGAGGAGGGCTCGGTGGTAGAGAGAGAGGAGAGGGGACGAAGGCTGGAGAGGGAGAGAGAGAGTGCGAGGGATTAATCAGCTGTAGGTTAGAATAATGAAGCCCTAGGTTAACTTATGCTTTTATACCCCCTCCTTTAGCCTTCCTCCGAATGGGCCGGTTGACCCTACTCAATCATCTCGGCCCAATTCTCATTAGTACTAATTCTAACCCAACTCACTCATCCTCAATATTTCTTAATCTTCTAAACTTATTATTTTTTTCATTAAACTTATCTTAATCTAAGAATTTTTTTATTTTTAGTAATATTAAATTTGTACAAATTATATTAGTTTCATTTGTTTAAGGATCTTATACTTCAGAATAAATTAGTTATATAATAATGTTAATTATCTTCTAGGTCATTAAGATTTGTAAAATACTCGTGCGTCGTCGTTGTAATCATCCGGTTCCTGTACTTTAAACAACAAGGACATATATATTGATATATATACACGTACGTATATACACATGAGTAATATGAAAATATTTGAAAATTTGAAATGCACGCGCTCATGCTAATCTTGAATGTATTTATAGTTAATTATTTTCTTAGGGACGGGGTGTTACAAGTTTCAATACCAAATCTTAAGACTTTGTCGACTTTTGTTTTAATTTCTCATTTTATGTGCTAAGGCACTCTAACTTAGTCTTATTATCTTGAGAACTAGTCTCTAGTACCTTCAGGTTAAGTCTCGCATTTTCCAAATCAGCTTTTAAAATTTTGTTCTTAGACTTAAGAGAGTCAAGTTTTTCTATGAACAAAGAATCGAATTAGAATTTTTCTCTTATGTAAAAATATATCTAGCCAAATCATGCTTAGAGAACTTAAGGAAATAGTCGATTACCTCCCGAGGGTTATTTTCCTCAATGATTGAAGCTTCACTCTCTAACTCAAATCTAGCTTCCAAGTTTGTCGCTGCCATGAGATACTTTGATTCATCATCTCGTGTCATCATCTTTTTCTCGACATATCATCACTCCATGTTGCTACCATTTCTTTCTTCTTCCTTCGATCCTTTCTTCTCTTTGGGCAATCTTTGACGATGTGTTCCTTCCTTCCACATTCAAAACAACCAGAATTTTTAGTTAAAGATAAATTTGAAGGGGATGGGAATTTACCTTTCTTTTCCTTCTTGAAGACCTCATGCTTTGGCTTCTTCTGCCACTTCTTATATTTCATCATCTTTTGAAGCCTTTGAATAGAAGTGCCATGGGGACATCCTCATAATCCGATGAGCTTAGACTTGGACCAGGTTCCTCCGAGGCTTTGAGAGTAATGTATCATTTGATGCCGACCTCGGATTCTTCATCCTCTAGATGTAACTCATAGGTTATGAGTTCATGCCGTCTCGGCTTAGTGAGATCCCGAGCCTTTTCAATGGTCTGTTACCTTTGGTCCCCATCTTCTCTTTGGAAAACCTCTTAGAATCATTATGACAATCTCCTCATTGCAAGTTTTCTCCCTAAAGGGACTTGAGATTGTTGACAATCTCACCGATATACATCCGAGTTATGTTCTCATCAGCCTCTATCTTGAACATTTCGTATTTGTGGAGATACCGATTTATCTTAACTTGCCTCACTTTACTTATGCCTTCATAATTGGTGAGAAGAGTGTCCCACACTTCTTTTGCTGTATCGAAGTGATTACTCTATTGTACTCGAGGCATCTACGGTGCACATCAGGATGTTCATTCCCTTGAACTTCTTTTTGTGCTTCTCATTTTCTTCGAAGTGAATTATGACTTCACTTTGGCTACTATTCGAGTGCTATCCAACTTGGTAGGAATGTAGTTGTCGTGGCGGATGATTCCCTAAACTTTGTCATCATAGTCTTGGATGAAGCATTCCATGATCTTCTTCCAATGGGAAAAGTTGGACCCTTTGAACTTTGGTGGGTGGTGAAAGATCTTCCTTCGTCGAGTTCTCCATAATTGAGAGCCATAGGATCTTTAAACCTTGGATTGTTAGATCCTTCTAAAAGGCTAGGCTCGATACCAATTGAAAGTTTGAGCTCGAGAGTCCGAATCACCCTAGAAACGGGGTGAATAGGGGGTGAAGAAAATTTTACGAAATAATAAAACTTTGTACTCAAGTTAGAACTTATAAATAAGAGTTGAGCATAGATTGGACTCGTAAAGAGAACCATAGACTAATTTTACGTTGAAACCCTCCTGGGCAGTAAAACCACGACCGGTCGGCCTAGATACCAAGTTAAATCCACTATTTTGAATTCATAAAATACAAGGACTCGACTCTCTGAATTGTTCCCTTACACAATTAAATACAAGTTTTCCTAAGTACAGAGTTACTTTATCTCGACCTAGTACTTCCTAACCGAGATACCCTTTATAGCCAGGTATAACCGAGCTGAGTTACCCCTTACAACTTAGTCAAGGGAAACACAGAAGAATTAAGTAATAATGAGTGTAAATGATCACAAGACTTCTTGGTTCAACTCAAAAGTTGAGAAACTAAGTACAGAGTTGAAAGCTAGAAAGATTAAGTATAAGAGTTGAGAGTTGTGTTCCAAGCAATATTTTAAGTCTTGTAAAGTGGCTTGTATTTATAATTAGCAAAGCAGTACAACCATTGTGCTTTGGCCTTGACAGTAAGAGAATCACTAGCCGTCATAACGGATAGTCCGAGTCCCTTAGAAAAAGAACCGTTGTGAAGGCAATCATTATGCATTTGAAGACTCGGACTTTATACTTATACTTTTCTAAGTTCCATCAAGGAATCAAGTATAAGACTTCATCTCTTATAGGGTTTTGATTTCAAGTCATTCCATGTGCCTTAGAAATTTTTCTCGAGTGATATAGCATTTTCTCTTAGTGTTATAGAAACTACCGTATATGTTTACGCTTGATTCCGATCGACTCGTAAAGCATACTTCTACATGCCACTTCACACTCGGCTCCGAGTCACTCAACACAGTACATCGCATGTTCAAACACTTTCTTTCACACGCATAAACTCGGGTCCGATTTCATGTTCTAGGAATTAAATTGTTAATTTACTATTCTAAGTCAAGCATATCTTGTTTAAACTTTGTTTAGTCTAGATCAAGTTTGTTTACTCCGATATTCTCCTTATGACTTGATTATCTTCTAGACTCACTCAGATGGAATTTGAGTATCATGGATATTAGACTCAAAAATTCCATTCCTTTTCTAACTCGGATAATTAGTCACTTTACTATCTTAATTATGTTATTATTTGTGTCTAATCTTGGACCAAAGTATTTTATACTTTAAGAACCAAATTGAATTACGTTTATAGGTTATTCAAACAAGGCTATCCTATTGTTAAATTAAAAAAGTAACCGACTTCAAAATGTCAAATCACTAGCAGACGAGGCTTTTTCCACCTCCGACGTAGCCTTAGACACTATGTCGTGGTTGTCTCGTTTCCAAAACTGAAAATCTGCAACACTAAGCTCAACGGTGGTTTCCATCTTACTTTTCAGACACCACCAGTGATTTTGGGACTTCCAAAGGAGTCAAGAGCCATTGCCCAATGCTTATATCTCAACGGATATTTTCCGAGTGACTCGTAAAACCCATTACAATGGTCTCAAAGGACTTCCAGATCGAAGATGGACACAACGGCTAAGCTACTTGGTCATCTATAAATAGAAGCCATCTTTCAAGACTTGAAGATTACCGAACCAATTGTTAATACACATACTTGAGCAAAAGTCATTGTATTCATTCTCAATGTTCTACTTACAAGTCCAAGTTTGTATTTAATATTTCTCCGAGTTGTAAGGTCTTGTACTCGGCTACAAACTCTCTTTCTTACTTTCTAAGTAAGGTCCCTTGACCGAGCCGTAAGGGTTAACTCAGCTCGCTTGTCCCTAAGTATAGGGGTGATCTCAGTTAGGAAGTACTAGATCGTATAAGGGAGCAACTTGGGTCAAGTCAGCCTACCGTATTTTGTGGACTCAAAATAGTGGATTTGACTTCGTGCTTGGATTAGCACGGTCCGTGGTTTTCTCGCCCTAGGAGGGTTTCCACGTACTTTATGAGTTATCACTTTCCCGAGTGCATTCTAGACTCGGACAGCTTTAAAGTTCTCGCCTAATCTGTTTCTTCATTCTTTACCGAACTCCGAGTCGGTGCTTTTCCGAGTTCATCCTTGACTCCTACTCACCTCATAATCATATCTTTTTAAATTTCAAGCAAATTTTATCATCACCCTATTCACCCCCTCTAGGGTGACTTTGCCTCTCCAAGAGGAAATCTTCAATTGGTATCGAGCCTAGCCTTTCGTAAAGGATCTAACCATCCAAAGGTTTAAAGATCAAATGGCTCGTAACAACGGAGAGTTCGATGAAGGAAGCTCATGGAATGTTTCCTATTAGATCACGATGAAGATGTATGGAACATCATACAAGAAGGAAACTACCTTTACATGAAGATAGTAGAAACAATACTCGTGCCCAAGATCAAGGCAGAGTACACCACCGAGGAAGCAAAGAAGTTCGGAAAGAACTTCAAGACAATGAACATTCCGATGTTTGCCATCGCCTCGAAGACTACAACCGAGTGTCACCGTGACACAGCCAAAGAAGTGTGGGACACACTTGTCAACACTTATGAAGGCACTAGCCAAGTCAGGCAAGTGAAGATAAGTCAATATCTTCACAAGTACGAGCTGTTCAAGATGGAGGCGTAAGACAACATCACTCGGATGTTCATTTGCTTTACCGAGATTACAAACAATCTCAAATCTCTGGGTAAAAAGATTTCCCACGAGGAAATGTGCGTAAAGATACTCGAAGCATACCCAAGAGAAGACAGGGTCTCAAGGTGACAACTATCGAATAGGCTCGGAATTTATCTCTACTAAAGTCGGACAAACTCATTGGCAAGCTTCTCACCCATGAGATTCACCTGAAGAAGAGGATGCAGAGGTCAGCACCAAAAAGAACATTGCGCCGAAAGCCTCGTAAACCGAGAGAAGAAAATCTGAGTTCCTCCGACTTAGAAGAGGATCCCATGGCACTTATTGCTAGAGGCTTCAAGAGAATGATGAAGCACAAGAGATGGGATAAGAAGCTAAGCGAAGAGTTCTACAAGAAAGACAAGAAGGATAAAAAGGTAAACACTCTTCCCCTTCAAAGCTATCTTTGATTAAGAACTCGGCTGTTTTGAATGTGACAACAAGGAACACATAGTCAAGGACTATCCAAGGTGAAAAAGGGACAGAAAGAAGAAAAAGGCTATGATGGCCACATGGAGTGATGAGGACTCATCGAAGATGACGAGGACTCGGATGACTCAAAGTGTCCGATGGCACTTTCCGACTCGTAAGTGGAAACAGAGTCGCACTACGATCAATTAGACAATAAGGAACCAAATCCTTAAGAGGTAATTGAATACTTTCTCAAATTTTCCAAAGTTGATTTAGCTAAGCATATTTTCACTTTGGATGAGAAGTCCAATTCGACTCTACTCATTTTAAAGAACAACTTGAGTCAATTTCTTCCGAGCGCATTTCTTTAAAAATGAGTTGGAAAACCGAGACTTACACTCGGAGAACTTAAGACTAGTGCTCAATCCAATGAGACCGAGTCCGAGTTACTCGTAAAAGAAAATGAGCAACTAAAGCAAAAGCTCAACGAGTCTCAAGATCTTGTTTTAAAGTTTACTCAAGGTCGAAAAACCTTGATATGCTCTTGGGATCTCAATGTGTCTCCTTTAGAAAAAAGGTTTTGGTTTTAACAGAGAGGAGGAATCCAATTCCTTCTCGTAGCTTTTCAAAAGGATTCCGGAACCGTAATGTTCAGTGAAGGCCGAGCACGGTACCATTCATAAAAATGAAAGAAGGACTGAGCTCGGACCAACTTATAGGAGAAAACCACCTCCATCATTTTCTAAAAGAAAAGCTTTTCAAAAGAAAGAGACACAGCACTCAGCTTCCCTAAATAGAAGACTCGGAATCAGACCGGACCTAAAGTCATTCAAATCTGGTTCGAAAACCTTCCTCCTTATAAAAGGACCACAAGAAAGGGTGTTACTGGGTTTGTTAGAGGGAGTGAGAAGGTTTAGTTTGTTTCTGTTTTGCAGGCCACTCGTAAAAGATCAAAAGGGCATTAGTACTGGACAGCTGGATGCTCACGCATCATGTCAGAGACTCGTGACTCTTTTCTCGAGTTAGAAGAGTACAAAGGAGGAAAAGGCACATTTAGAGATGACAACAAAGGCAAGATAATTGGGATAGGTAAGATTTGAAAAGGAGGCAATCCGGTCAGCCCAATATACCTTGTCAAAGGGTTAAAGTACAACCTACTTAGCATCTCTCAAGTGTGTGATAAAGGTCAAGAGATAAGATTCACTCGCACTCAACTCTTATATTTCTAATTGAAGACTCGGACTTTATACTTACACCTTTCGAGTTCCATCGAGCAATCAGGTATAAGACTTCTTATCTTATAAAGTTTTGATTTCAAGTCATTCCATGTGCCTTAGAAATTTTTCTCGAGTGATACAAAGATTTACTCTAAGTGTTATAGAAAATATTTCATATGTTTTTGTCTCGACTCACAAAGCATACTTGAACTAACCGCTTTGTACATAGTTCCGAGTCACTCAACACTCGGAATAATCGCATGTTCAAACACTCGTATTCACACACATAAACTCATATCCGACTTCATGTTCCAGAATTACAATGTTAATTTTCTATTCCAAGTCGACTTATTTTGTTTGAACTTTGTATAGTCGAGATTAAGTTTGTTCACTCGATATTCTTTATTTAAATTCTCTTTTAGACTAACTCGATGGAATTTTGAGTATCATGGATATTAGACTCGTAAAATTCCATTCCTTTTCCGACTCGTGATAATTAGTCATTTAATTATGTTAATTATGTTATTATCTATATCTAATCTTAGACCAAAGTATTTTATACTTTCGTAACCAAATTGATTTACTTTTGTAGGTTATTCAAATGAGGCTATCCTAATTTTGAACTCGCAAAAGTAACCGGTTTTAAAACGTCAAATCACCGGATGACAAGGCTTTCTCCACCTCCGACCTAGCCCTAGACACTATGTCGTGGTTGTCCGCTTCCAAAACTGGAAAACCGCAACACCAAGCTCATCGGTGGTTTCCACCTTATTTTTAAAGGCACTACCAAGTGATTTTGGGACTTCCAAAGGAATCAAGAACTATTGCTCAACGTTCATATCTCAACGGATATGTTCTCGAGTGACTCGGAAAATCCTTTACAACGACTTCCAGTCGAAGATGGATACAACGGCTAGGCTGCTTGGTCATCTATAAATAGAAGCCAACTCCCAAGACTTGAAGATTGCCGAATCTATTGTTAATACACATACTTGAGCAAAAGTCATTGTATTCATTTTTCAATCTTCCACTTACAACTCCCATTTTGTATTTAATAACTTTCTAAGTTGTAAGGTCTTGTACTCGGCTACAAACACTCTCTTTCTTACTCTCTAAGTAAGGTCTCTTGATCGAGCTGTAAGGGTTAACTCAGCTCAATTGTCCCTAATTGTAAGGGTGATCTCAGTTAAGAAGTACTCGGATCGGATAAGGTAATTCCGAGTCTAGGAAAAACTTGTAAGGGAGCAACTCGGGTTGAGTCAGTCTACTATATTTTGTGGATTCAAAATAGTGGATTTGACTTCGTGCTTGGATTAGCACGGTCCATGGTTTTCTCGCCCAGGAGGGTTTCCACGTAAATTTTGAGTAATTACTTTTCCGAGTACACTTTAGACTCGGATCGTTTCAAAGTTTCGCTTAATCTGTTTCTTCACTCTTTACTCGAATTCCGAGTTAGTACTTTTCTGAGTCTATCCTTGCCTCTCTCTCAACTCGCATTCATATCTCTGTTTTAACTTTTCAAGGAAGTTTCCTCATCACCCTATTCACCCCCTCTAGGGTGATTTATACTCTCCAAGAGCAAACCTTCAATTGGTATCGAGCCTAGCCTTTCGGAAAGGATCTAACCATCCAAAGGTTTAAAGATCAAATGGCTCATAACAATGGAGAGTTCGATGAAGGAAGATCTTCCAGCAGACCACTAAAGTTCAAAGGATGTAACTTTGTCCAAGGCAAGAAACTCATGGAATGTTTTCTCGCTAGATCATGATGAGGATGTTTGGAACATCATATAAGTTGGCAACTACATTCCCATGAAGACGGAAGAAATAAGATTCATACCCAAGACAAAGGCCAAGTTCACTTCGGATGAAGCACGAAGTTCGAAACAACTTCAAGGCAATGAACATTCTGATGTGCGCCATCGCTCGTAAGAATACAACCGAGTATCTCGCTCGTGATACAGCCCAAAGAAGTGTGGAACACGCTGGTCAACACTTATGAAGGCACAAGCCAGGTCGACAAGTGAAGATAAGCCAATATCTTCATAAATATGAGCTATTCAAGATGGAGTCGAAGAAAACATCACTCGGATGTTCATTCGCTTTACCGAGATTAGCAACAATCTCAAATCTCTTGGTAAAAAGATTTCCCATGAAGAAATGTGCAGAAAGATACTCGAAGTCTACCTAAGAAAAGATGGGGTCCCAAAGTGACAGCTATGGAAGAGGCTCGTAACTTGTCTCTACCGAAGCCGCACAAACTCATTAGGAAGCTTCTCACCCATGAGATCCACCTAGAAGAGGAGGATGCAGAGGTCATCACCAAAAAGAACATTGCGTTGAAAGCCTCGAAACAAGAGAAGCGGATCCGAGTTCTTCCGACTCGAAGAGGATCCCATGGCACTTATTACTAGAGGCTTTAAGAGAATGTTGAAGCACAAGAGATGGGGATAAGAAGCCAAAAGAAGAGTTCTACAAGAGTTCTACTAATCTTCAATTAGCCGATATCTTTACTAAGCCTCTTGGTGAAGATCAATTCGCTTTTATTCTGAATGAGCTTGGTATGTTAAATGCTTAGTTTTGTGTTATGATTCTTGACTATTTCTGTGCTATGTGCTTGCATGTTTATAACCATTAGTTCAGCTTGACCACGTGATACTCGGGTTGATAGTTATTTCGTGTTTCGAGTCACTCAAAATTCTTTCCGAGTCAAACTCGGACGTAAGAGAAATTTGGACATCAAATTTTCTGAAGCTATCTCTAGAACAATGGAGAGTTTCGGATTATAATTTCAAAATCTTTTCTCTCTCTTACTCGAGCGCCGCGATCGATTATAACCGCAGATTTCAAACCGCCGATATCTCAACCGTTGAAGAAGAACTGTCACACCGGTATTAATGACCGATGGACAAAGCCGAGTCGAACGGAGTTACTTAACGGATAGTGAACGGGCGCGCGTATTCTCTATATATATTGACTATCCCTCTTCATCTCGATATTCTAAAACTCCTTCCCTCTCAAACGAAAATCTTCTCGCGGAAGTTTGCTACGTGAACAAGTGACCCTTGATCGTCCGCAAGTGTTGAAGAAGCCTCTCTCTCTCTCTCTCTCTCTCTCTCTCTCGTAAGTTTTCGATCGCTCTCTTCTCATTTTTCTTCTACCATTTTCGTTCTCTTCTCTTCTACACCTCCTTCTTTTTTTTTCTTTCGAAAAGTTTCATCTTTTCATCTCTCACAATGCCTAAAAGAGGAAACCATCCCGACTTTCAGTGTTTCTTCATCCTCTAAAAAGCCTCGCACCAACAAGCCGTAAAGCTCAACCCCTTCTAAACTCGTTGTCACCCAAAGACTCTTGCGCTGGACGACAAATTCTTCCCAACAACCAAATTCTCCTGGTTGTCCAATATCCAAACCACCTGAGTCTACCCTTTCTTGTGTTTCAGTGAGTTCATCTATCCCGAACTCGTTTCGAGTTTTATACTCATCTCACCCACTCCGAAAATGTTCTAACCTCTCGGGTTCGAACATTACTGTTCGTATCAACACCTCTCTTCTTCACCGACTATTCAAAGTTTCTTCTCTCTTCGAACAAGTAATCCTATTCCCTTCACTCGAAGTCGCCGACGACTTCTTTGAAAAGTACGCTAAAGAATTCCCCGGGTCTAGAAAGAACTTTTCGGTGACTCGCTTGAAGTCGAAGCCAAGCTTCGTGGCTTCGCCGATGAGAACCTTCTTCTCACAAAGATTCCAAGCAAGGAGAACCCCAACTCCAAGCACCTCAAAGCCCTCTTCGATATCCCGGAGGGATACGAAGTCGACCTCTTCCCCTCCCTCATTGAAGCGGATGGCCGCCGTGCCAGCCTAACTCCAGAGCAAGAAGAACACCTCCCTTCCTTTCGGTGCTCTTCTCACCCTTGTCTTCAAACAATTCCAAGTTCCTCTTCCTCTCGACCCTAACGCGGTGTCCGAGGCGGCCATTGTGGTCGGCAAGAAGGAACTCCGTGGGTACGGATACCAGAAACTAACCCCGGTGTCCGGGTTCACAACTCGTAGCTAAGGCCTCCTTCTCCACCTCGGACTCGAAATCAACCCCTCTTCCTCTTCCCTCTTCACCTGGTGGTGCCTCCACCTCCAGTGCTTCCAAAACTCTCTCTCGCCCTCTTGTCCCCTCGTCCTCATGGACAAGATCACCTCTGTGTCTTCCGAATTCGTGAGACATGCTCGGGGTTTCAAGTCCGTTCTTCAGTGGTCCGACCATCAACCAAAAGACCGGTTAGTCCCAAATCCGAGAGCAGCGAGCCTCTCGTTCTTGAGATGAGAGAGCTGGTTAAGGAGCAGAAGGAGCTAGCCGAGCTCCTTAGAGAAAGAAGGTCCAATGCGGCTCAGGACCAGGATGACTCGGACACCTCCGAGGCGTCTTCAAGCCCAGGCCCGACCTCCTCGGACAACGAGGAAGCCGAGGAAGAAGAGGAAGAAGCGGCAGATGCAGCGGAAGATGCCGAGGAACCTGCGGCTGAGGCAGCCCCTTCCAGTGCAAAGGAAAGAAGAGGCCGTGGCAACCGCCGAGGGACAGCCTGCTCCCCAAGCTCAAATTGTCTGTACTCAGCTCGGACAGCGATCTGCGTGGGTCGAAGATCTCGCTCCTCCAGCCGAGTCGGCCGAGCAACCCCTCCAGCCCCTCGAGGTCCCAAGGGAAGAACCCCTCGATCCCCTCTCTCCGGGTCAACCACTCGTAGCCGAGCCCCTACGAACTATTCCTGGTTCTCCCTTCGCCGCGCTCAAGCACATCGTCAAGATCTTATCAGCGCCGGCGCACCTTCGCCTCCACTCGAAATCCCTTCCTCCCTAGTTGGAGCCATGCACCGAGTCACAATTCCTCGGTGTCTCCAGCATTTCGCTTCAAAATTTTCTTTTTGTCCGGACAACTTATGTGTTTTACTTGTACTTTTCTCCCTTCTTTTTGTTTCTTGTTTTTGCTGAAAGGCAAGGGGGAGAAATGTAGTCGAAACTGGTTGTATTGTTTAGGGGAGTTTATTCCCTTGAAATTTCTTTTTAATGAAGTGATGCATTTCATTATTAATTTCGAGTTCTTTATTTTTCTCGAGTTAATGAGTTAAAGCATACTTTATATTGCTCGATATATTGTATATTGCTCGATCTATTCAATATGCCTTACTCTTGAACAAACTACTCGTAATCAATCTATTTTTTCTCTAACAAAGTTTCTGTTTAAGTATGGAATGCCTTTCATCAAAAAGGGGAGATTGAAGACTCGGACACTACTCAATATCTTTCCGAGTCATGCAAAAGGAATCGGGTATAACGATGTCATTCTTATAGAGTTTTGATTCCAAGGCATTCTCTCGTGTCTTAGAAACTTACTTAAGTAAAATAGTGTCTTCTCTAAGTGATTCGGCCCTCACTCATCTATGTTATCGCGTTTCGGTTAGCGACTCGTAAAACTGGTTCTTTATTCCGAGTCCAGTCTCACTCGATTAATCGCATTTCGAATATACCGAGTATTCCGCCGTTTCTCACTCGGAATCCGACTTGTGGTTAGTTACTCTATTGTTTGCATAGTCAGCATTAATAGTTCTTTTCGTACTTAGTCTATATCAAGTTTTTCCTCTCTCGATATTCGTTACGTAACTTGATTCTTTGCTTAAGACTAAGTCTTATGGAATTCTGAGCATCATGGATTTTAGACTTAGAAAATTCCATTTCTTTTCCGACTCGGATAATCTGTTGGTTAATTATCATGATTATTTTATTATCTCGTGTCTAACCTTGGACCAAAGTATCTTATACTTTGAAAACCAAAGTTGTTTTACTTTTGTAGGTTATCCAATCGAGGATATCTTTTCTAACTACAAAAGTAGCCGGCTTCGAACGTCAAATCACCAGCAGATATGGCTTTTCACCTTCCCCGCTTTAGTCCCGGAAGATTGTGTCGAAGTCGTCTCGCTTCCATATCTGGAAAAATGGAACGCTAAGCCTAACGGTGTTTTCCACCTCATTTTTCAAGACACAACCGATGGTTTTGGGACTTCCAAGAGAGTTAAACCGTTGTTCAACGTTCATATTTCAACGGATACTTTCGAGTGACTCGTAAAGCTTCCACCAACGGTCACGAAGACTCTCGGTCAGCAGATGAAGATAACGGCTACTCGCTTGGTTATCTATAAATAGAAGCCACTTCACTTGAAGGTTGCCGAACATATTGTCTATACACTTACTTGATCAAAGTTATTGTATTTACTCTCAATCTTTAACTTACAACTCCCACTCTACAATTCATTACTTTCTGAGTTGTAAGGTCTTGTACTTAGTTACAAACTCTTCTTACATTCTTTGTAAGGTCCCTTGACTAAGCCGTAAAGGTTAACTCAGCTTAGTTGTCCCTAGCTGTAAGGGTTATCTCAGCTAGGAAGTACTAGATCGGATAAGGTAACTTCGAGTCTAGGAAAATCTGTATAGAGTTGTCTAAGGGAGCAACTCGGGTTCTCGTCAAGTTCACGGTATTTTGTGGACTCAAAATAGTGGATTTGACTTCGTGTCTGGATTGACACGGGCCGTGGTTTTATGCCCCAGGAGGGTTTCTACGTAAAATCTCTCGTGTTCTTTCTCCGAGTTCATTCTAGACTCAGACAGCTCTTAGTGCTCTTGCTTCTTCGATTCATTGCTTTCGAGTCCAATCTTTTCGACTTTGTTATTAGACTCGGATTCTATCTTTGCCTCTTTTCTGCGCAAAAGTGTGTATTTTCGTAAAGAATTTTCTATCACCCTATTCACCCCCTCTAGGGTGACTCGGACTCTCCCCGAGCAAACCTTCACTTCTCCCTCTCTCGTATCGTATGTATCTATCGCTTGCCCCGCTTCACTTTCTTACTTCCCCTCCTTCCCCCATACTGAAGATCATGATAGAAATCCAAGCTCCTACTGCCCAACCTTTTTCTTATTTTGTGTTTTGTTTTCTCTAGCCACAACAACCCCATGCTAAAGATTATGATAGAAATCCAAGCTCTTTTCTTTTATATCATTGTTAAATCTCAAAAAGACGTAAATAGATATTTCAAAAAAAATATTAGCGAGAAATTTATGCTATAACTTGTTGAAGTAGGGGCGAGTATAGGTTGTTGTAACTTTTAATCTGAAAAATTGTTTACTTAGTTAATATACTTATAAAACTTCACTCATTTAATTTTTTCATAGTATTTGGCGTTTTTCATTCAAATTCCTACTTGGCAACAATAGAAGTAAAAAGAAAGGTAGTAGCACACAATTACCAAGGCCATATACATGATTTGAGAAAAGATATGTGTCCAACTCCTAGTCTCACGTGAAGGCTTTATTAAAATAAGATGGAGAATTAATTATCGAGTGTTTCCCTTTAACAAAAGTTTGTTAAAAGTTTTCTACCAATCAACCTTCATTCAACGCTAAAGCGTACCATGATTAATTGTTCTTTTTTCTTTTCCTGAAGGTTCCTTACTAGCACATGTGACAACGATTTAAGTATCTATAACACACAATTATTAACGTTTATTAGTGACTTGAATTTGGCACTATGCTCAAGCCTGATTATATATATACTTGAAATCTGAGTATTTTGAATTTGATTTTATTTTCACGTGTGGTATTTGAGTAATTTGAAATAAATTGAATTACTCATCACGAAATCCCTGACCACTTGTTCTCAAAATGTAAGTTTTTTGTTTTTTTTTATCAAGTTGTATGTTTTATATGGTTATAAATATACAGTTTAGTTACTTAATTTTCTTAGTTTACTTGTTAACTATAGATGTAAAGCTACGAATCCAAAAGGAGAAGATGTTAGGAAGTGGAAGAATCATTTGTTGTGGATATCGATGATATTTAAGATGAGGAAGAAACCCATTCAACTCGAGCCGGATGCCCCAAGTCAAAATGCACCAACAAACAAGGGCAAACAACAAGTGGCTAGAAAGTCCAACATTAGGGCGAAGTGTTGGAAACATTTTGACGAAATTATAGAGAATGGCAAGAGAGTGGTGGGTAAGTGCAAATATTGTGGTATTGTTTATAAGGCTCACCCTAATTGAATTATAAAAAGTGTAAAAGTAACCTAGATAATCAAAGCAAGCAAACATAAACTCAATTGGTTTTTTAAAAGGATGAAAAAGATGAAGGACAAGGAAAATTGAAGCCATGGGTATTGAATCCTCATAACGCAAGGGAGTCCATACCTAAAATGATCATAATTGATGAGTTGCCCTTTAGATTTATTAAAAAGTCAAGGTTTAAGCACATGATGTCGGTTTATTATCCTGGACTTAATTTGCCTTCACGTACTACTATTGCACCTTCACGTACTACTATTGCCGAGATATTTATCTTTTGTATGCGAATTTGAGGTTGAAGTTGAAAGACTATCTTGTGCATGCATGTCAAAGCGTATGTGTAACAACCGACACATGGACTTCACTTCGGAGGATAAATTATATGTGTGTAACTTGCTCACTTTGTTAATAGTGATTGGAAATTGCATAAGAAAATCTTTACCTTTTGTACAATTTTAAGTCATAAAGGTGATAATACTACTCTTGTTCTTGGGAAGTCTTTCGAGGAATGTGGGTTAGCTTCTAAATTGTTTAATGTGACTCGTTGATAATGCTTGGAGTAATATCACTGCATGCAATGCCCTTGTTGATGATTTTAAGCGACATGGTCGTTTTCTTATATGTTAGATGCATTGCTCACATACTTAATTTGGTTATATGGGATGGTTTGAAAGTTGTTAGGAAGTCCATTAGACGTGTTCGAGCTGCTATGAGATTTATTAGGCAGTCTCCTAGCATGTTACAAAGATTTCAAGAATGTGCAACTTTTGAAAAAGTTGAGTGCAAAGCTTTTTGTTTCTTGATGTTCCTACAAGGTGGAACTCTACTTATAAGATGCATACCATAGCTTTAAAGTATGAGCATGCATTCACTAGATATAGTAAGAGAGACCCTTATTATAATGTGGAATGGCAAAAGATGATGAAGCAGTATAGATCTCCCAATTCAAATGATTGGACACAAGTTAGACACTTAGTAGTATTTTTGGAGGCTTTTTATAATGCTACTTTGCATGTGTCCGGTACTTCTTATATGACATCCAATATGCTTTTCTTTGAGATTTTGGCCATTCATAAAATGTTGAGAAACTTGGAGGAGGTTATAGATGAAATTAATGTTGATGAGTTCGAGGCACATGATACTAGTGGAAGTGTATCTAGAGCCACAAACTTTAAAGGCATGGCTAAAAGGATAAGGCTCAAATACGATAAATATTATGGTTCACCTGAAAAATGAACCCCTTGGTTTATGTAGGTCTTGTGTTTGATCGTAGATACAAGTTGAGTGGCTTGGCAGTATCTTTTAATGATTTATATGGTAATTGTACAAGCCATTTACTTCTCATAATAGGCAACATGTTGGAGTACAAAATCAAGATGATGGGTGTGCTAGATCTATGGGTGGTGCTTCTCATGCACAATAGTTTCGAAAGAAGTTGAAAGGCGTTAGTTGATCATGAATTAAGACGGAGTTGCAGTAAGTATTTGAATGAGGAAATTGTGTTTGATGATGACTATGGGGATGATGTATGAGGTTGGTGGAGAGTACATGGTCCTCGATATCCTGTAGTTGCTCGCATGGCCTAAGAAGTGTTGGCTATGCCTATTCGATAGCAGCATCGAGTCAACATTCGAGTGCAAGAGGACGTCATCTTGATGTATTTAGAACATCTTTAACCCCAAAGGTAGTTTACTTTATTAATGTTTCTATTTACATGTAATAAATTTCAAATTTATTGAGCTATTTGTTTATTTGTTGTGATTATTTGATTGTAATTGTCAAAAGATGGTCCAAGCCCTTATATGTGCACAAGATTGGCCAAGGCCAACCACTATGATAGAGATGGAAGAGGACAATGAGGAGTTACGAGAGGTTGATACGGGTAATATTCATTTAATAATTTAGATTATTTACTTACTTTAATATATTAATATATATATTCTAACTTTTTTTGTTATTTTAATTTTCTTATTATTATAAATTTTAGAAATTTCTAAGTTAGGTATGAAGGATAACGTGATTGATGTGGTTGATACTTTGAACAACTAATCTTATGGTAACTTTCTTGTCATTATTATAATTCTTTTCTAAATAAATTTGGTTTTTTTTTTCATATAACTAACTATATATATCTTGTATATTATTTTTTGGCAAATAACAAGAGTTCAAGGAACACCAAGTTAAAGGTTTCAAAGGGCGCTATGTTCAAGGATTCAAAGGCACGTTAATCGAATGAATAGTTAATTTTTAGTACACTTTGTAAACTGGGTTTTATGAAATGTTTTTATGGATAGTTCATGGATTGTGATTTTTGATTGTGAATTAGTTTGTTTTGTTTGTAAAAGACTTTGGATTTTTGGTATTGTATTTTGATAGTAAAACTTTGTTGTTAGATTTAGGCATCTAGCTTTTAGGTGAATTTCATCATGTTATTGGTCATATGATCATATCATATCAAAATAATTATTTATTTAGGTAACTTGTTCATATATTACTTATTGTTGTTTAAGTAAACTACGGGAAATAATTTTGAAATATTTCATTCTCATCATTGAGCATTTTAAAAGTCGAGTACGACGCTAGACATTACATAACATAATTAAACTAATTTATAAGGCGGAAAAACCAAAAAAAAAAAAAAACTTGCAGATTGCGGTCCAAGTCGGTCCGGTCCAGGTTTACACAAAGTCCAGTCCTAGATCGAAGTGAGCTTAAAAAGTCCGGTCTGCGGTCCGCCTTTTTTGTTATTCGGGTTTCGGTCCGAGCCGATCCGATCCTGGACCAATGAACAACCTTACTAGTGAGCAGCTATATTAACGTAACCGGACAAGACTAGTCGATAAAATTGGTCGACCGAGAACCGGTCTCTTTAACTGTCGGGTTAATGGCTTGGCTCATTCGAGCAATTGAACTGGAAAAAATCGGTGTGAAACAGTCGACTCGCCCGACCCGCTTAATTGTGGTTCAACTGGTGAGCTTTTATCTGCCTCTGTCTCTCCTCTCTTAAGCCTTCTACCTCGCGCCCTCCGTTGTTGCTCACTCTCTAGCTGGTGACGGCCGGTCGGTACTGCTCATATGTCGGGATCTAGCGGTAATGATATTTAGAGGAGAGAGGCAACTTAATTTAGATCTACGTGAGAGAGAGAGGAGGGTGTGAGTTCACGGATATGTGATGATAAAGAGGAGACAGAGAGAGAGAGGAAGAAGTTGGAGAGAGAGAGAGGAGCATTAGAGGAGAGAAAGAAAGGAACTTTAGAGGAGAGGGAGATAGAGGCTACGGTTAGAGGAGAGAGAGAGAGAGGTGGGACAAGATTTAGAGTAGGGAGAAAGATGGAGAAAGAGGCTATTCATGGGAGGCCTTGAAAGCAATTAGGGTTATATTTTTGTATGACATAAAAAATATTTAAAATATTAGGTTATAGATGGGCTTTTTAGACAAGGTCAACAAAGGTTTACTCTTAAAGGGCTAAATCACCCTAGCGGGGGATGAATAGGGTGATGGAAGATTTTAAATAAAATCAAACTCTTTTTGTGCGAGAAATGAGCAGAAACAGATTATGAGTCTAGATTGGACTCGAAAGATAAACAAAAAAAGTACATGGAAACCCTCCTAGGGCAGAAAACCACGGACGGTGCTAATCTCAAGCACCGAGTCAAATCCACTAATTGAATCCTTAATTACAAAGGATCGACTCTATCCGAATTGCTCCCTTAGACAATTCCGTTACACGTTTTCCTAGACTCGGACATTCCCTTATCTCGATCTAGTACTTTCTAACCGAGTTAACCCTCACAGATCGGGGACAACTAAGTTGAGTTAGCCCTTACAGCTTAGTTAAGGGACTTACAAAGAATGTAAAAAAGAATGTAAGTGATTACAAGACTTTCTTTACAACTCGAAAGTAAGAGATTATAGATTAGGAGTTGTAAGTCGAAGATTGAATAAGAATACACTAAGTAAGTGTTGGAATATGTTCAGCAAGCAATCTTTAAGTCTTGCAAAGTGGCTTCTATTTATAAGCACCCGGGCAAAATGACCGTTAAGTCTTATTCGGACTGATGAACTTCAGTAGCCATTGTAACGGGTAGTGTGAATCACTCGGAAGAGATCTGTTGGGATATGAATGTTGTGTAACGGCTCTTGGATCCAAAAGATGGTCTAATCATCTTGTGGTGATTGAAACTAAGATGGAAACAATCTGTTAAACTCAAAGTTGCGGCTTTCAGCTTTGAAAACAAACAACCTTGACATGGTGTCCGAGCCATGTCCAAAAATGGTTAATCTCTGTCTGCTGGTGTTTAACCGCTAGAAACAAGTTGCTTTTGTATTTTAAAAGTATATTAGGCTTATTTGACTAACCTACAAAAGCAAATCTCATTGGTACTCAAAGTATAAAAATACTTTGGTCCAAGATTAGGGCCGGATAATAGTTAAATCCGAGTAATTAAGCACTTAATTATCTTTGGCCTAAAAGAGTGGAATTTTCTAAGTCTAATATCCATTAGGTTCAGATTCCATCTTGAGTCAATCCTTAAATGATCAAGTTAGAAAGAATAACACAATAGGATACATGAACTTGATCTAACAAATAAGTCTCCATAAATAAACTGAATTAAGAACAAAGAATTAACGTTGTAATTCATTTTAACTTGGAGTAAAAAGTCGGTGCTTAGAATATGTATATAAGAGAGATTATGTGATCATGCGATTGTTTTGAGTGATGTCCGAGTGGGTCGGAAGCACGGTTAAGAAAGATATGCAAGAACGTGCTTTCTAAGTGGGTCGGAACAGAATGAAAACTTAGATAAAAGTTTCTATAAGGCTCATAATAATTTAGAATCAAAACCCATTACGAGATAGAGAGTTATACCCGAGTCTTCAATCTCCCCTTTTTGATGAAAGCCATTCTATACTTAAGATAGAAACTTGTCGGTTCAAATAGTTAAGTTTTCATTACGAAATGATCGGAGCGAGAACAAAATCTCGATGAGAACTTAAGATATTTATAAGTGCAGCTTAAATCAAAACATAACTCAGAGCATGTTTCTTGATATTAATCAAATCAATAAGAAATAAATAGAGCAAATATGTTAGAGAGTCAAATATTAGAGCTATAAAAGCAGAGTAAAGTATGTAACTCAAAAACAGATATGCTCGGAAAAATAAATTTCATTCATTGCCGAGAGACATATATATAAGAAACAAAAAATAAAATAAAACGAAACTCGAAAAAAGGAAAAGCTCCCCTAGACCAAACATCTAAATTTCTATCTATTTCTCTCCCCTATGCATTTCAAGCAAAAATACCAAAAGGAGGGAGGAAAGATCAAGTAATTACAGTAGATGCTGGACATCTAAGTAAAAAAAAAATTAAGATTAAGATGGAGGGGCAGGTTGTCTTAAGGTTAAAGAGCGAGAAGTGTGCCTTCGCCTATACGCTTGTGTTGAAGTGGTTGAGCGAGGAGGCTGGAGAATTGGTTCATCGGGAAGTTGAGATGTCCTAGTTCTATGAATAAAAGGCATATCATCCTCGGCTTCTTCGTCTTCCTCAAAGACAACTGCTGGTTGTGTTTATGAGGCAGGAGCTTTGGATCGACCAAGCATCGCCGGCCTCTTCGAGGCACTCGAGCGTGATCGAGAGGAGATCAACTTAGGGTCTTTGTTGCCTCGGTCCTCAGGCTGAACAGCTTTCTTCCCCTTTGTTTTCTTTTTCTTCTTATTTTCCCTCTTCATCTTCTCCTTCTTCTTCCTCAGCTTCAGCTGATTGTGACTTAGCAGGGCTTGAGGACTCCTCGAAGTTTTAGTAGTTCCGAGTCCTCGCCTACTTTAGACCTGCGCTCTTGGAGACGTCCGATCCGATCTTATTTTTCCTTGATCATCTCCTTGAGCTCAAAAATCAGTTCCTGGTTCTCTCGGAGTTAAGACTAAGCTTGATTTTGCATCGGAACTAAGGTTGGAATGAAAGTTTTGAAGATTTTCGGAGTTGATTGCAAACCTTCAGCTAGAGAAACAAAATTGTTGGCTATCTATGCAAGTAGCTCAATAGAAGGAATGGATTGAGAAGCGAAGGTCCTGCGGTAAGAAGTGGGACCTCTGGAGTTGTCTAAGTCTAAGCATGAGGAGGTGGAGGAGGTAACTCGGACACATTAATCCAGAGACCAAGTTTAACTTCCTAGTATCCTAGACTCAAAAGCTCATTCCTACCTAAACAGATAAGCAGGTTCTAAGCAATCTTTGGGGTCGAAAGAAGAGGGACCTGAAACTATTTAAAAATAGCGGTTAGAAGTGCCCCGAAAGGAAAAGGAGCAGACTCTTAGAGCTAGTAGGCACAATTGCAATCTGATCTAGAATAAAAGGAAAGAGATCTACTTTGTAGCCCTCAAGAATATCATAGAGAATCTTGAGAACTTTTATGTTAGGGTTCTTTTTACAAGAATGATGAAAGAAGAAAGTTCTCATCGGAATGAAGTAAAGAAGTCTTGCTTCTAACTTCATCTCAATCACAGAGAAATTTTTCTGGACTCAGGAACCTCTTTAGCAAACTTATTAAAGAATTCATCAGCGATTTCAATGAAAGGAACAGATTGGAGTTTAGAAAACGAGTTTTCACATCGAAGAGTTTGTGAAGTAAGGCAAGGTTGACCCGAACGATCTTACCCCGAACAAGAGAAGTAATACCTTCGTTGGCAATCAAATGAGAATATAACTCAAACACTAGGTCTAGATAGATGTATTCATAAACACTAGGTCAAATGAGAATATAGCTCTTAGGTGAGTTTCGAGTAGCGTGATGCTAAGGCAGGAAGCCATGTGGGAATGAGAGCCAAGGCTCTCTATTTATAGGGAGATGTTAGGTCAAGGAAGTGACCTATGGTTAGCTCGGCCAGCCGTCCAAAGATACAGCAAAAACTGGGCCAAGATCAAAGTGATAAGATCGGATAAAGCAAAGGATAGAACCGGATAGGATCTAGTTCACGACGCCGACCACCGAAGCCGTTGCCTACGGCTTTGTGCCCTAACGTGCTTCCAAGGGAGTCTTCGGGCAGTGTTCCACTTAAGGTTTTTAGATGGCAGGTGCCGGCCATAGCACCTTTCCAAAAACAAAAAGTTTCCATTTTTGGCAGGTTTTCATTTTCGGTAGGTTTCCATTTTTGGCGTGTTTCTATTTTTGGCAGGTTTCATTTTTTATGTCGGATGCGTGCTCCTAGTCTCGGGTGGACTGTCTTGGAGCCAAAACAAAGCACTTTGATGCTTGTGATCATGAAATGCAGCGTCTAACATCGTCTTGAGGTCTTCGGCTCCTTGTCCGGTTGGACTAAAGTGAAACGCAATATTCGAACTTGGAATTTCTCGGCACACGCTTCAGGACTCCATTGTCTTTAGAGGTTTGGCCCGATTTTGGATCGTCCAAAAGAAAAGGGGATTTGTGGATCGACCCAAGGCAAAGGCTATTTATTTGTTGCTGGGTGTTTTATGTGGTTTAGTGGCTTACGTCACACCAATCGAACGCAATCCGTGATCCAAATCCTCAAACAGGACTCGGGATTTCATCATCGAGCATACAAAATAAAAATAGAGAAAAGGATGACACTTTTTAGTTGTCTACACCAACCCTTCCTCATCCAGGTTGTTCTTGAAAACCCATTTGATTCCTATTACTAGGTGGTCGAAGGTCATTTGGTCGAGTCCGGACTTGGTTTCTTTCAAATTGATTAAGCTCTTCCGGCCTCTACCCATTCAGGTTCATGTAGGGCCTCTAGTGCATTTTCAGGTTCTGTTAATGATATGAATACAGAAAATGCACATAGATTATGTAAAGAAGATCGAGTTCTTACCCCACTCGTTGATATCGAAAGTATGGTCTTAGGTGGATGACTAGATGCATATTTGAAAGCTCTACCTGTCCTCCGATTCACCAATGAAGACTCGGATTCTACATTTATATCATTCTGAGTACTATCAAGGAATCAAGTACAAACTTCATCCCTTCTAAGTTTTGATTACAAGTCACTCTAGGTGTTATTGAAACTTTTCCGAGTGTTACGTAAACTACCGCATATGTTTTCATTCGATTCCGATCGACTCGTAAAGCAAACTCTTGTTCATCAATTCACTCGATGGTTCTAAGTCACTCGGACATCACTCGATTTATCGCATGATCAAACATTCACTCTAACTCTTTCAAACCAAGTTCGACTTTATATTATAAGGTTAAGTGAATTACAACGTTAATTCAACTTTCTAAGTCAGCATGTTTTGAGTGAAATATATTTGTCTAGATCAAGTACTCATACTCGATATTGTCTTCTCTAACTTGATCTTTCTCTAGACTAACTCGGATGGAATTTGAGTATAATGAATATTAGACTCGTAAAATTCCACTCTTCTAGGACTCGGATAATTATGCACATAATGATCTTAATTAAATTATTATTTGTGTCTAATCTTGGACCAAAGTATTTTATACTTTGAGAACCAAAATTGGCTTACTTTTGTATGTTATCTAAACGAGGTTATCCTACTTTTTGAATTACAAAAGTAATCGGCTTCAAGTCTGTCAATCACCAGACAGACAAGGTCGTTAAGCTTGTCGTACAAAGCAACAAATTAAACCACTACTTAGGCTTATAATAAACAATATAGTAAGGGCAAGTAGGGATCGAATCCACGAGGAAAGATACCGTAAAAAAATCAAACTTCCAATCTAATTAAACTAACTATTTTAGTTATTTACCTTATAAAATTCAAACAAATCAACTTAACTACTAAATTTCTAATTTTAATTCTAAGAAAAACTTCTGAGATTATGCACTATTATTCTAATAATCTAAATTTAACAAAACTATCCTAATTAATTCTGGAAAAATCAAAACAGAAAATCAAATAAAAACTTAAACAGAAAATTAAAACGTAGAATAATTCAGAATTAAATAACTAAAAATAACAGAAAATTATCTAATAATAAAAATAAATATTCCAGACAGAATATAAAGCTTGGAATAACCCAGGAATGTTTTTTTATAAATTTTCAGAAAAGAAAACTAAAGCAGAAATTAAATAAATTCTAAAACAGAAAATTAAATAAATAATATTCTGCACTAAAATAATTACGAAAATAAATACTAAAATTACCCAGAATAATAATACTAATTTTCTAAACCTAACCAGACCCTAAAAATATAAAAACAAAATTTAAAATCTAATTTACGAATTTATTTTATTAAAAACCTGCAGTAATTAAATTCAAGAATTAAATCTGAAAAATATCAAATTAATTCCAAAAATTCTAAAATTTAATCACAGCAAACTAGGACTCTATCTAAACCCTAAAAGAAAATAAAACAAGAAAAATAACAAAAGAAACTATTTTTAAACTAATTTCTAACAAACTGACTCAAAAATAAAAACTGACAGAAAATTAATTCTGAAAATTAAAATATGTAAAGACTCAAAATTAAATTAAAATAAAATTACTAAAACTAACCTAAAATACTGATCTTTAGGGGGTAACGAAATTAATAATAAAAGACTATATATTTATAAATAAAAATTGACAAACTAAAGAAAATAACTAAAAAGCAAACAAATAATTATCAAAGATAGCAAATTTATAAAAACACTTAGTATAATCTATATCCACCATGCAAATTATTATTTATCATTAACACACAAATTGATCTACCCATGAGCTAAACTGTAGAAGACAACCACTAGCGGATCTTCCCCGTTTTTCCTTAGTTATTAGTTTACTTAGGCCTAGCCCTAATATAAACCCTACTAATATTGATAACCCTAGCACTAGCACGAGAATTTAATCAAGTTAGAGCATTAAGTATTAGAAAAACATCATCTAGCACCTAATAACCAATCTACTAGCAAATTGATTTAAGAAGGATCTATGATAATTTCCTAATTAAAAGAGATGGGTATGAGCCATCCATGATTAACTAGGGTGATACTTATGTCTAAAAGATCAAGCAATTACGTACTTAAACCCTCTAAACTATCACATGAATTTATATAAAACTAAATAGCGTGCACTCTAATTAATTAGACATAAATTCATAAACATTAAACACAAATTATCATAGAATCATGGATCAAATCAATAAGACAATAAAAATCAAAACTTTGTTTCAAAATAAGTAATTTAACATGGCTTCAATGAGATTATACTAAGTATAAGAAAAACTACTCACACATCATGTAATTTAAAACATGTAAACTAAATAAAACTAGCATCTTTAGTATTAATCTATCAATAAAAACTCAATCTTTTCTAATAAAAATTACAAAACTAAATTATACTACCGATATTAGTTTCTTTGACCCGGGAAGATGAAGAAGATGATGATGGAATGTGGCTGGCTGGGCAGTGGACAGCAGCAGCAGCAAGGGGCAGCAGCGGCAGCAGAACAAGCAGCAGCGGCAGCAAACGTGAGCTGTGTGTGTGGCTGCTTGGGAAGGCAGCGAAGGGCTGGTGTGAGGGATTGACGGAAGCAGGAGGTGGCGTGGGAAGGAGCTGGGCAGCAGCAGCAACAGGCGTGAGATGAGCAGCAAGCGTGAGGTGGTGATGATGTGTGGGTCTTCCTAGGTCTCCCTCCGGATGATAATAAGTAGTATATATAGGGTGAAAGAGTTAGGGTTTATTTCTCTTTCTTCTCTTCTAAGTTTCCCTTTTCTATTCCACTTAGGATTTCCTAAAATATAATATCCTAAAATAAATATTTTATTACATATTATATTTATGGACCGACTTCATATATTTTCTTGGATGCTTGTCGGTAGCTAAAAATCCACTTTTAACGACTTTTCTTCTCTTCCCCACTTTATTCGATAATTACCTATAAATAGACAAAATAGAATAAATTAGATAAAATAAACTATATAATATAAACTAAATAACTACTAAAAATACGTATAAAATACTGGCTTAACAAAGGCTTTTTCTACTTCGACCAAGGTCCGCATCAATCGTGTTAGGGCTGTCTGTTTTCAAAACTTAAAATCGTTTCGCTAAGCTCAATGGGGGTTTCCACCCCACTTTCAGACACCACTAGTGGATTAAGACATCCTAAGGAGTCAAGAGCCATTGCACAACGTTTCACATCTCAACGGATCTTTTCCGAGCAACTCGGAAGAACCGTTACACCGGTTACTGAGGACTTCTAATCGGAAGATAGTCACAACGGCTAATCTGCTTGGTCACCTATAAATAGAAGCCACTTCATAAGGCTTGAAGATTGCTGAACCCATTGCTGAAATTATATCTCTTTGTATAATACTCATTCAATCTTCATCTTACAACTCCAAGTCTCGTACTTAACACTTTTTTGAGTTGTAAATTCTTGTAATCAGTCACAAACTCTTTCTTACTCTCTAACTAAGGTCCCTTGACTCAGCTGTAAGGGTTAACTCAGCTCAGTTGTCCCTAGATGTAAAGGTTACCTTAGTTAGGAAGTACTAGATCGGATAAGGGAACTTCGATACCAATTGAAAGTTAGCTCTTGGAGAGATTAAGTCACCCTAGAGGGGGTGAATAGGGTGATGATGAAATTTGCTTCGAATAAAGAATAAAGTCATCCGAGTAGAGTTGGAGTCAAGGATGAACTCGAAAACACCCGACTCGAAATCAGTAAATAATATAGAAGCAGAATAGGCTGAACAAGTAAACAATCCGAGTCTAGAATGTACTCGGAAAATTGGTAACACCGAGAGTACGTGGAAACCATCCTGGGCGTAAAACCACGAGACCGTGTTAATCCAAGCATGAAGTCAAATCCACTATTTTGAATCCACAAAATACAGTGAGACCGACTCAACCTCGAGTTGCTCCCTTAGATAACTCCTTACAAGTTTTTCCTAGACTTAGAAATTCCCTTATCCGATCTAGTACTTCCTAGCCGAGATAACCCTTACAGCTAGGGACAACCGAGCCGAGTCAAGGGACCTTACTTAGAGAGTAAGAAGAGAGTTTGTAACTGAGTACAAGACCTTACAACTCAGAATATAATGAAATACGAATTGAAGTTGTAAGTAGAAGATTGAGAATGAATACAATGACTTTTGATCAAGTATGTATTTTTACAATTGGTTCAAGCAATCTCCAAGTCTTGAGAGTTGGCTTCTATTTATAGATGACCAAGCATCTTAGCCCTTGTGTCCATCTTTTGACTGGAAGTTCCTTTATGACCGTTGTGAAGGATTTTCTAAGTCACTCGGAAAATATTCGTCGAAATATGAATGTTAGACAACGGTTCTTAACTCCCTTGGAAGTGCCTAAAACCACCGACTTGATCTAGACTTAACATGATTCAAACTAGAAGCGCCGACTCTTACAAAATAAGACCTATAATATGAAGTCAGTCCCGAGTATGGTTATACGAATACCGGCATTTGAGCATGCGATAATTCTAAGTGATGAGTGACTCGGAACCGAGTGAAACAAGGTGAGTGCGTAAATGCTTTCGAGTCACACAGAGTCATGCATAAATATATGAAATAATTTTTGTAACACTTAGAGAAAATACTATATCACTCAGAAAAGTTTATAAGGCACAGAGAATGACTTGGAATCAAAACTTTATAAGTGAGAAAATCTTATACCCGATTCCTCGTAAAAGTGAGGTGTAAAGTCCGAGTCTTCAATCTCCCCTTTTTGATGAAAGGCATTCCATACTTAGACGTAAACTTTGTTAGTGATATAAGTTTGATTTTGTAAACTTGCTCGTAAAAGAGACTTGATATTTGATAGATCACAGAGCAAGAGAAGACATGAGTCCAGATATACGTAAGTTATTAATGAAATGCATTGATTAGAATGACAATGCCGAGCACGAAATCATATTGGATGAGAACTCGTAAATACTTGAATTTAAGCAACGAACTCGTAAACATTGGAACGAAATGCACTTTCATTGCCTTCATAAAAAAAATTACAAAGGTTGAGAGAGACTCCTCTAAACAAGACATCTAATTTTCTATCTATTCTCCCCTTGCCTTTCAAGTAAAAACAAAAAAAATGGGAAGAATACAACAAGAAGTACACGATGTCCGGACAAAAAAAAATAAAACATTGTAAATAAAAGACTAAGAGATTAAGGAGGGAATGGGTTTGTCCGAGTTGAAGAGGAAGGGCGAGTGGAGCGTCGGCGCTAATAGGATCTTGACGATGTGCTTGAGCACAGCGGTGGGAGGACGGGGATCTCTGGCAAAGGCTCGGCTCTAAGTGGCCGACCCGTAACGAGGGGATCCAGAGGTTCATCCTCGTGTATCTCGTCAGCTGGAGGGGATCGCTCAGTGCAAACCCGCCGCTGATTGTCCTTGTGCAGCAAGGTTTTTGACCCACTCGCATCGCTGTCTAAGCCGATCACTTTCGGTTGAGCTTTAGGAGCACTTAGAACCTCGGATGTTGCTCCTTGTTCTTCCCGTTGTGCCTCCCCTTGGCCGAAGGAGCTGCCTCAACCGTAGGCTCCTCGGCTTTTGCTTCTTCTTAATCTTTTCCTTCATCCTCTCCTCTATCTCGAGGAGGTCTTGGCCGGGCTCGAGGACTCTTCGGATGTGTCCGAGTCACCTTGGTCCCGAGCTACCTTGGACCGTCTCTCCTGGAGAAGCTCCATCAGCTCCTCTCGCTCCTTCACCGGGGCCTTCATCTCAATGAGCGAGTTCTCGCTCCTCTCGGAATTGAGATCGGGCAGTTTTCGGTTTATAGTCATAGATCGAAAGACAGTCTTTAATGACCGGAGTATGTCCTTGAATTCCGAGGACACAGAGCTGATTTTGTCCATGAAGGCGGAGGACAAAATGGAAGAGAGAGTCTTAGAAGCACTCGAGGTGGAAGCACCACCAGGTGGGGCGGAAGAGAAACGGGGGCATCTTTCCGAGTCCGAGGTGAAGAAGATGGCCTCAGCTCGAGCTATGTACCCGGATACCAGAGTTAGGTCTCCCGATATCCATACCCCGAAGTTCCTTTTGCCAACAACAACGGTAGCCTCGTAAACAGCGTTTGGGTCCGAGGGAAGAGGAACTTTAAATTGTTTGAAAACAAGGGTGAGAAAAGCACCGAAAAGAATAGGGGTGTTCTTCTTATTTTAGAGTTAAGCCGGCACAACTGCCATTTGCTCAATTATGGATGGAAAGAGGTCGACTTCGTAGCCCTCGAGAATGTCAAAAAGAGCTTTGAGGTGTTTGGAGTTGGGGTTCTCTTTGTTAGAGTGCTGAGAGAAGAAGGTTCTCATCAGCAGGAAACAGAGAAGTTGTGCTTCGACCTTATCCGAGTCACAGAAAAATTTTGCGTGACCTAGGGAACTCTTTGGCATACTTTTTAAAGAAGTCGTCAGCGACCTTAGTGAAAGGAATTGGATTGCTGTTCAAGAAGAGAGAAGAGACCTTGAACAGACGATGGAGAAGGGAAGTGTTAATGCGAACTGTTATGTTCTCGAACCCCGGAGGTTAGAACACCTTCGTAGCTGGTGAGATTAGTGTAAAACTCGGATACGAGTTCGGGGTATATGAACTCGCTGAAACAAAGAAAATTATAAACCCCGGTTGATTGGATGTGAGGCAACCACGAAAATTTGGTGGTTGGGAAGAACTTATCATCCAAGCACAAGATGCTAGGTGACAATAGGTTTAGAAGTGGAAGGGCCTTCTTGGCTTTTTGTGCGGGGCTTCTTTGTAGAAGAGCCAAGAAAGTCGAGGTGAGAACCTCTTTTTGTCATCTTTGAGGGAAAAAGAGAGAGTAGGAACGCTTGAGAAGGATAAGGAAAGAAGAACTCGAAGAGAGTAAGAAAGAAAATAAAAGAGTAGAAGAAAGAGTTGAGAGCAACCGAGCTTACTTGAGATGATCTTCACGAAGCTTGAAATTACCGTAAGTCGTTGTAGAAGCAGAGAGCTTGTGCGCGAAGTTTTGATTTTGAGTGAGAGAGTAAGTGAAAAGTAAAGTAACGAAATGAAGGATAATAGTCGCTATTTATAGGAAAATAATCATCCTTCAGTATCCGTTCGACTCAGCTCTTTCATCAGCCACCTCGGACCGGTGTGATGGTTCTCTCCTTCAACAGTTAAAATTCCAGCGGTTGTCTCCCAACGGCTAGTTGTCTCGATTATAGCGCGTGAGAGAGAGAGAAAAAGATTTTGAAAATAAATTATGAAATTCTCCACTTATCTAGAGATGATTTCAGAAGATTGATGTCCATTTTTCTCTAAGTTTGAGTCTAACTTCCGCTCGGTTTCGAGTGACTCGTAAACCGGAAGCACATAATAACTATCAACTCAAGTATCACTAAGTCAATTGAACCGATGGTTACTAATGAACACATAACACATAATCATGCAAAGAAGTTTTCACATAGAAAGCACATAATTATGCATTTATCATACCAAGCTCATTCCTAATAAAACAAAATTGATCATCACCAAGAGGCTTAGTAAAGATATCAGCTAGTTAAAGATTGGTAGGAATGAAATTCAGTTCAGTATCACCTTTCTCGAATGGTCTCTTAAGAAATGATACCCGACCTCAATATGCTTTGTCTTTGAGTGCCGAACTGGATTTTTGGTGATGCTAATTGCACTCGATTGTCACACTTGATTGGAACCGATTTGAAAGAAAGTCCAAGATCTCTTAAGTGTTGCTTTATCCATAAGATCCGAGCGCAAGCATGCTCCAGCTCCAATATACTCAGCCTCGGCAGCTTGATAAAGCTACTGAGTTTTGTTTCTTTGAGTGCCAAGATATTAAGGATTGACCTAGAAATTGGCAAGCTCCTGAAGTACTCTTTCTATCAACTTTGTATCTAGCATAATCAGCATCCGAGTATCCAAGTGAGAGTCGGCTTCGAGTCTCTTGAGTACCACGGACCTAAATTCCGAGTCCCCGCAAGATATCTAAATATTCTCTTCACCGCAGATGAGATGTGATTCTTTTGGATTAGCTTGAAATCTTGCAAATAGATAGACACTAAACATTATGTCTGGTCTACTCGAAGTAAGATATAGCAAAGATCCAATCATACCTCGATAGAGTTTCGATCTATTGCTTTACCTTTCTCGTCCGAGTTAAGTTTTATGTTGCCGCTCATAGGTGTAGCTGCGTGCTTTGCATCTTGGAGTTTATATTTTTTCAGCAGCTCCTTGGTGTACTTTGATTGATGGACATAGATTCCATCTTTGTCGTGCTTGATTTATAGACCAAGGAAGAAATTGAGTTCTCCTATCATACTCATTTGAAATTCCTGTCTCATTAACTTAGAAAAGTCTCGACACACAATTTTATTAGTAGCTCCAAAAATTATATCATAAACATGTATCCGATCGATAAGGAAATCTTTCCCCTTGGTTTTTATAAAGAGAGTCTTGTCGATTTGACCTCTTCTAAAATCATTTTGAACCAAGAAATTGCTCGATCTTTTCATACCAAGCTCGGGAGCTTGCTTAAGACCATAAAGAGCTTTTTGAAGTTTGAAAACATGATTTGGAAATTCCGAGTTTTCAAATCCAGGGGCTGCTCGACATAGACTTCCTCTTCGATAAAACCATTGAGAAAAGCACACTTAACATCCATTTGATATAACTTGATATTCATGCTAGATGCAAATTCCAATAGGATTCTAATGGCTTCAATTCGGCAACAGGTGCAAAGGTTTCCCCATAATCAATCCCTTCTTCCTAATTGTAACCTTAAGCCACAAGTCTAGCCTTGTTTCGACTACCAACCCACCTTCATCCAGCTTTTTCTTTGAAAACCCATTTGGTTCCTATGACTGGGTGGTCGAAGGTCGTTTGGTCAAAGTCCGGACTTGGTTTCTTTCAAATTGATTGAGTTCCTCTTGCATGGCCTCTACCCATTCAGGTTCATTTAGGGCCTCTAGTGCATTTTTGGGTTCAGTTAATGAAATGAATGCAGTGACTGCACATAGATTCTCGAAGAGAGGAACGAGTTCTTACCCCACCGTTGATATCGTATAATATGTTCTCTAGTGGATGACTAGAAGCATACTTGAATGCTTTACCTGTTCTCTAATTCACCAGATTTGTAGGTTGAATTGGTTGACCTTAAAAAGTTTGTTCTGACTTGACTTGTTCATCAGTTTGTCCTTCATCATTCTCGAGCTGGTTCTTGAATTGTCTCGTTCTCGAGTCATATTATTCCGAGTCACTTCATTCCGGGCTAGTTGGGTTTGAATCTTTATAGCCTCGCTTTATCATCATCTTCTCTGCTGAGCTTCGGATCCGAGAATGATGATTCGCTGGGTTTTTCGTGTTCAATCTCATCAAACACAATGTGGATGCTTTCTTCCACTTTATTAGTTTTCTTATTGAAAATTCGATAAGCTTTACTATGAGATGAATAACCCGTAAAAATACCTTCATCTCGACCGAGCATCAAACTTGGTCAAGTGATCCTTACCATTGTTATGAACAAAGCATTTACATCCAAAGGGTTTAAAATAGGAAATATTGGGTTTCCTCCCTTTGTAGAGCTCATAAGGTGTTTTCTTCCGAATGGGTCTCGATGAGGCATCTGTTCAACGTGTAGTTGGTCGTGTTGACTGCCTCAGCCTCAGTAAATAGTAGGGTAGATTGTGTTCAATCATCATTGTCCTAGCTATTTCTTCAAGAGTTCTATTCTTTCTCTCCACTACTCCATTTTGTTAAGGAGTTCTTGGTGCTGAGAAATTGTGAGAGATACAATTCTTGTCGCAAAACTCCGAGAATTCCGAGTAGTTAAACTCTCTTCCATGGTCGGTCCGGATTCTCTCGGATCTCGAGTCCGAGACTCAACTTGGATTTTTCTGCAGAGCTTGCTGAACTCCTTGAATGCTTCATTTTTGTGCTTAAGCAAAACACACCCATGTAAATCGTGAGTAATCATCAATAATAACGAGTACATATGATTTACCTCCGAGGCTCTTCACAGGATTTCACCACATAAGTCCATATGTAGCAGCTTCAAGCACTTTGGATGTGGAAACTGTCTTCGTGGATTTGAATGATGATATGACTTGTTTCCCTCTTGTGCAAGCTTCACAAACTTTGTCTTTCTTGAAAGCACAATTGGGCAATCCTATGAGTAAACCATGAGATGCCAATTTCTTAATAATATACATGCTAACATAGCGTAATCTACGATGCCATTTCCATAAGTCATCATGAAATGATGCTTTTAAACAAGATAAATTCTTACTCGGGTCGAAAGAGGAATAATGTAAGTGTTACCTCGATCTCTTACCCGAGAGTTTGATCTCCTTGGTAGTGTCATCGAAATGTAACAATGGGTTTGAGTGAATCTTACCTCTTGACCTTTATCACACAATTGAGAGATGCTAAGCAAGTTGTACTTTAATCCTTTGACAAGGTAAACCGGGCCGACCAGATTGCTTCCCTTTCCAATCTTGTCTATCCCAATTATCTTGCCTTTGATGTCATCTCCAAAAGTGACTTTTCCACCTTTGTACTCCTCTAATTCGTAAAAGAGTCCCGAGTCACCCGACATATAGCGTGAGCATCCACCGTCAAGGTACCAATGTCCTTTTGATCTTTTCTCGAGTGACCTCGCAAAACAGAGACAAGCTAACCCTTCTCACTTCCTCTAATGAACCCAAGAACACTCTTTACCGTGGTTCTTTTATGAGGAAGAAGGTTTTTCGGAACCCGCATTTGAATGACTTTGGGCTTAGTCCGATTCTCGAGTCTTTCGTTTAGAGAACCGAGTCTATGTCTCTTTCTTTTGAAAGGTTTTTCTTTTTGAAAACGATGGAGATGGTTTTCTCCTATAAACTAGTCTCGGGCTCGCTCTTTCTTTCATTCTTATGAATGGGACCATGCTCAGCCTTTCCCGAACTTTACAGCTTATGGAATCTTTCTTGAAAAGTTCTTAGTATGAATTGGATTCCTCCTCTTTGTTAAAACCAAGACCTTCTTTTCTGAAGGAGACACATTGAGATCCCAAGAGCATGTCAAGGTTTTTCTAACCTTGAGTAAACTTTAAAACAAGATCTTGAGATTCATTGAGCTTTTGCTTTAGCCGCTCATTTTCTCTTCGAGTAACTCGGACTCGCCTCATTGATTTGAGCACTAGTCTTGAGTTCTCTCGAGTGTGAGCCTCAATTTTTCCAACTCATTTTTTAAAGAAATGCTCTCGTGAGGAAATTGACTCAAGTTGTTCTTTAAAGTGAGAAGAATCAGAATTGGACTTTTCTTCCAAAGTGAAAATATACTTAGCCAAATCAACTTTGGAGAATATGAGAAAGTACCCAATTACCTCTTGAGGATTAGCTTCCTCATTGTCTCGATTGATCCGAGTTTGACTCGCTTTACTTCGAGTCGAAAGTGCCATCAGACACTTTAAGTCATCTCGAGTCCTCGTCATCTTCTCGATGAGTCCTCGTCACTCCATGTGGCCATCATAGCCTTTTTTCTTCCTTCTGTCCCTTTTTCTCTTGGGACAGTCCTTGACTATGTGTTCCTTGCTGCCACATTCGAAGCATCCAGAGTTCTTAGTCAAAGATAACTTTGAGGGAGAAGAGTATTTACCTTTTCTATCCTTCTTGGCTTTCTTATAGAACTCTTCTTTTGGCTTCTTATCCCATCTCTTGTGCTTCATCATTCTCTTGAAGCCTCTAGCAATAAGTGCCATGGGATCCTCTTCCGAGTCAAAGGAACTCGGATCTTCTTCTTTGGTTTCGAGGCTTTCAGTGCAATGTTCTTTTTGGTGCCGACCTCTCGCATCCTCCTCATCCAGGTGGATCTCATGGGTGAGAAGATTCCTAATGAGTTTGTCTCGGCTTTAGTAGAGAAAAGTTCTAAGCCTCTTCGATTACTATCACCTTGGGACCCCATCTTTTCTTAGGTAGGCTTCGAGTATCTTTCGCACATTTCCTCGTGGGAGATCTTTTTACCTAGACATTTGAGATTATTGGTAATCTCAGTAAATCGAATAAACATCTTAGTGATGTTTTCTTCTAGCTCCATCTTGAATAGCTCATATTTGTGAAGATATTAGCTTATCTTCGCTTGTCTCGACCTGGCTTGTACCTTCATAAGTGTTGACCAGGGTGTCCCACACTTCTTTGGCTGTATCACGAGCAGACACTCGGTTGTATTCTTCTCGAGCTTATAGCGCACATAAGAATGTTCATAGCCTTGAAGTTCTTTCCGAACTTAGCCTTTGTTTTGGGCACGCTTCTTATTTCTTTTGTCTTCATGGGGAGGTAGTTTCCTTCTTGTATGATGTTCCGTATATCTTCATCATGATCCAGGAGGAAACATTCCATGAGTTTCTTCCAAAGGCACAAAGTTGGATCCTTTGAACTTTGGTGGTCTCGCTGAAAGATCTTCCTTCATCGAACTCTCCATTGTTCTCGAGCCATTTGATCTTTAAACCTTTGGATGGTTAGATCCTTTTTGAAAGGCTAACCTCTAATACCAATTAAAAGTTAGCTCTTGGAGAGATTAAGTCACCCTAGAGAAGGGGTGAATAGGGTGATGATGAAATTTGCTTCGAATAAAGAATAAAGTCTTCCGAGTAGAGTTGGAGTCACGGATGAATTCGTAAAACACCCGACTCGAAATCGCACATAATATAAAAGCAGTAATAGGCTGAACAAGTAAACAATCTGAGTCTAGAATGTACTCGTAAAATTGGTAACACCGAGAGTACGTGGAAACCCTCCTGGGGCAGAAAACCACGGACCGTGCTAATCCAAGCACGAAGTCAAATCCACTATTTTGAATCCACAAAATACAGTAGACTGACTAAACCCCAAGTTGCTCCCTTAGACAACTCCTTACAAGTTTTTCCTAGACTCAAAAATTCCCTTATCTCGATCTAGTACTTCCTAGCTGAGATAACCCTTACAGCTTAGGGACAACCGAGCCGAGGTAACCTTTACAGACTCAGTCAAGGGACCTTACTTAGAGAGTAAGAAGAGAGTTTGTAATTGAGTACAAGTCCTTACAACTCAGGATATAATGAAATACGTAATTGGAGTTATAAGTAAAAGATTGAGAATGAATACAATGACTTTTGATCAAGTATGTATTTTTACAATTGGTTCAAGCAATCTCCAAGTCTTGAGAGTTGGCTTCTATTTATAGATAACCAAGCATCTTAGCCGTTGTGTCCATCTTCCGACTAGAAGTTCCTTTATGACCGTTGTGAAGGATTTTCTGAGTCACTCGGAAAATATTCGTTGAAATATGAACGTTAGACAACGCCTCTGGACTCCCTCGAAGTGCCTAAAACCACTAGTGGTGTCTTGAAAAATAAGGTGGAAACCATCGTTGAGCTTGGTGTTGCAGATTTCCAGCTTTGGAAACGGACAACCCCGACACGATGTCTCGGGGCTAGGTCGAACTGGAAAAAGCCTTGTCTACTTGTGATTTGACATTTTGAAGTCTGGTTACTTTTGTAATTCAAAATTAGGATAGCCTCGTTTGAATCACCTACAAAAGTAAATCAATTTGGTTCTCAAGTATAAAATACTTTGGTCCAAGATTAGACACGGATAATAATATAATTAAGATAATTAAATGACTACTTATCCGGGTCGAAAAGGAATGGAATTTTCTCGAGTCTAATATTCATAATACTCAAAATTCCATCTCGAGTCAGTCTAAAAGAGAATCAAGTTAAATAACGAATATTAGAGGGAATAAACTTGATCTAGACTTAACATGATTCAAACTAGAAGCGTCGACTCTTACGGAATAAGACCTTTAACATGAAGTCGATCCTAAGTACGGTTATACGAATACCGGCGTTTGAGCATGCGATAATTCTAATATTTGACTTGGTGCTTGGATTAGCACTGGCCGTGGTTTTCCGCCCAAGGTAGGTTTCCACGTAATTTCGAGTTGATACTTTTCTAAGTCCAATCTAGACTCGGATTGTCTTGATTATTCATTTTAAATTTTAACACCCTCCATTGTTGTTAAAATTTCCTCATCACCCTATTCACCCCCTCTAGGGTGACCAAGACTCTCCAAGAGCAAACCTTCAATTGGTATCGAGCCTAGCCTTTCAGAAAGGATGTAACAAACCAAAGGTTTAAAGATCAAATGGCTCGTAACAATGGAGAGTTCGATGAAGGAAGATCTTCCAACAGCACCACTAAAGTTTAAAGGATCAAATTTCGTACACTCGGAAGAAGATCATGGAATGTTATCTACTGGATCACGATGAACATGTATGGAACATCATACAAGAAGGTAACTACATTCCAATGAGGATGGAGGAAATAAGACTCGTGCCTAAAGCAAAGCTCGAGTGCACCACTAAAGAGGCGTAAAAGTTCAGGAAGAACTTTAAAGCAATGAACATTCTAATGTGTGCCATCCGAAGGTTTGCTCTTGCAGAAGTTAAGTCACCCTAGAAGAGGGTGAATAGGGTGATGGAAGATTTTTGAGTAAAACAAACTCTTTTGCACAAAATAGTGACAGAAATAGATTCCGAGTCTAGATTGGACTCAAAAAGTATGAACTCGCATTTACGTGGAAACCCTCCCGGGCGTAAAACCACTGGACGAGTGTCAATCCGGACACCAAGTTAAATCTACTAATTGAATCCTCAATTACAATGAATATGACTACCCGATTTGTTCCCAAACAAATCTATTATAATTTTCCCAGTGCTCGAATTTACCTTATCCGATCGACCTAGTACTTCCAAGTTGAAGTTACCTTATCAACTTGGGATCCTCCAATTTTTCCCAAGGTTAGAAGTTCCCTTATCTAACTTGGTATTTCCAAACTGAGGTAACCTTTACAGTTTGGGACAACCGAGTTGAGGTAACCTTTACAACTCGGTCAAAGAGAAAGAGTAGAAGAGTAGTAAGAATTGCAATACAACCGACTCATAAAAATACAACTCGGAATATTAGAATTACGAGTTTAGGAGTTGTATGCTAGAGAAGATGTTCAATATGGTCTCTCTCTTTTTCCATTCGTTAGTTGAAATCTTGTGCTAAGGCTTCTATAAAGAGTCTCGCCTTGAAGAGATAGCCGTTGAGCCTCCAACGTCTTTCTATTGAAGTTGTTTGAGTCAACTAGCCGTTGTAACGGATAGTCCGAGTAACTCGATTTCTTGACCACCTAGAAATAGCCGTTGTGCCTTGGTCCTAGCTTCTATCAACTCTTTTTCTAGCTTTTGTAAACTGAAAAAGTAGAACGAAAAGACCGTTAGACTCGTAAATAAAATATTACCCAAAACAATGAATGACAAGGTCGTCAGTAAGTTCCGAGCTTTTCTAGAAATTCCAGCTTTTTGTCCGGCGAGTGCTTGACGGTCGAAGCCTTTTGTTTTTGCTTTTTCTTCGGATAATTGACATTAGAAAAACCTGCAAAGACATTAAGCACAATGGTTCTCAAAGTATAAATATACTTTGGTCCATAATTAGATAAGGATTAGTTTAAATAAAGCATTTAATGACTAATTACCTTAATCTATTAATCTGGAATATTTCAAGTCTAATATTCAATATTCTCGGATTCCGGATATGCTAAAACTCATAAATAAGTCATTCAATCTTAATAGGCACATGAGTTATATAGACATTTTACAATTACGCATGATTAAACAAATAATAGCGTAGGCAAACTAAATGTCCGAGTTTGACTTAGTGGGTCAAAATCCGAGTTCGAATGCGTCGGATCCGAGTGCGTCGAATCTGGTTCTAAGTGGGTAAGATCCGAGTCCGAGTTCCGAGTGGGTCAAAATATGAGTTCCGAGTAGGTCGGATCCGAGTGGGTCAAACTTACTTAGTCCGTAATAACTAACTCGGATTCTACTTTCTAAGTCCGAGTCCGACCTAGTGGGTCGGACTTAGTCGATAATCTTAATATGCTTAAGTCCGAGTTCAATCAAGAATAAGTCATATTGAAATGATGAATTGTAAAGCATATGACTTAGTTAAATGAATTTCTTTTAGGATGCTTCTTGCTTTATCCTAAATTTAGATGAATGCATGAAATCAAAACACATTCAAGGGGTTAGTCGATCATACCGAGTCTTCACCATTAACTCAAAAGAATACAATAGAGTGTCAGCATGTGACACAAGTAAAGGAAGTGTGGGATACTCTTGTCAACACATATAAAGGCACCAACCAAGTTAGACAAGCGAAGATAAGCCAATATCTTCACAAATATGAGCTGTTCAAGATGGAGCCGAAGAAAAGATCACTCGGATGTTCATTCGCTTCACCGAGATAACTAACAATTTCAAATCTCTGGGTAAAAAGATTTCCCATGAAGAAATGTGCGGAAATATTCTAAGAAGTCTACCCAAGAAAAGATGGGGTCCTAAGGTGACAGCCATTAAGGAAGCCCGGAACCTCTCTTTATTAAAGCCAGAGGAACTCATTGGGAAGCTAATCACCCATGAGATCCATCTCGGAGGAAGAGGATGTCGAGGTCAGCACTAAAAAGAATATCGCGCCGAAGGCCTCGTAAAACAGAGAAGAAAATCCGAGTTCATCAAACTCGAAGAAGATCCCATGGCACTTATCGCTCGAGGCTTCAAAAGAATGATGAAGCACAAGAGATGGGATAAAAGGCCAAGAGATGAGTTCTACAAGAAAGATAGGAAGGATAGAAAAGGTAAACACTCTTCCCCTTCAAAGTTATCTTTAACTAAGAACTCGGTTGTTTTGAATGTGGCAGCAAGGATCACAGAGTCAAAGAATGTCCAAGGAGAAAGAGGGACAGAAAGAAGAAGAAGGCTATGATGGCCACATGGAGTGATGAAGAGTCTCCTGAAGAAGATGAGGACTCGGACGACTCAAAGTATCCGATGGCTCTATTAGACTCGAAACCGAATCCGAGTTAGACTTTGACCAATCGGACAATGAGGAAACGAATCCTCAAGATGTAATTGAATATTTCCTCAAGTTTTCTAAAGTCGATTTAGCTAAATATATTTATACTTTGGAAGAAAAGTCCAATTCGACTCTTCCGAATTTAAAGAACAACTTGAGTCTACCACATCCGAGAGCATCTCTTTGAAAAATGAATTAGAAAACCGTGACTTACTCTAAGAGAGCTCAAGACTAGTACTCAAGCTAATGAGACCGAGTTTGAGACACTCGGAAGAGAAAATGAGCATTTGAAACAAAAGCTCAATGAGTCTCAAGAACTTGTTTTAAAGTTTACTCAAGGTCGAAAAACCTTGACATGCTCTTAGGATCTCAATGTGTCTCCTTCAAAAAGAAGGACTTGATTTTAACAAAGAGGAGGAATCTAATTCCTACTCGGATCTTTTCAAAAGGATTCTAGAACTGTGAAGTTCAGGAAATCGACCACGGTCCTATTCATAAGAATGAAAACAGGATCGAGCCTGCACTCAGCTTTCAGGAGAAAACCTTCTTCACCGGTTTATAAAAGGAAAGATTTTCAAAAGAAAGAGACACAGACTCAATTTTCAAAAAGGAAGACTCAGAATCGGACCGGACCCAAAGTTATTCAAATATGATTTCCTAAGAGACTTGTTCCTCGAAAAAGACAACAATAAAGCGAGTTATTGGGTTCGTTAGAGGAAGTGAGAAGGGTTAGTTTGCTTTTGACTTGCAGGTAGCTCATCGGGTACCGGACAGAGTGGATGCTCATGCCACATGTCAGGAGATTCAAGACTCTTTTCCGAGTTAGAAGATTACAAGGGAGGCAAAGTCACTTTTGGTGATGATAGCAAGGGCAAGATAATTGGGATAGGCAAGATTGGAAAACGAAACAATCTGGTCAGCCCAGTCTACCTTATCAAGGGATTAAAGTACAATATGCTCAGTATCTCTCAATTGTGTGACAAAGGTCAAGAGGTAACATTCACTCGGACCAATTGCTCTATTTCTGATGAAACTACTAAGGAGACTAAGCTCTCGGGTAAGAGATCAGGTAATACCTACACTATTCCTCTCTCGACCCAAGTTAGAATTTATCTTGCTTAAAAGTATCTCTACATCATGATTCTTGGACATGGCATCGTAGACTAGGTCATGTTCGCATGCACACCATTAAGAAGCTTGCATCTCATGGTTTAGTCGAAGCTTGCCTAACTGTTCATTTAAGAAAGATAAAATCTATGAAGAATGCACAAAAGGGAAACAGGTTAGATCATCTTTCAAATCTCTTAAAACTGTTTCCGCATCCTAATTGCTTGAAATGTTACATATGGATTTACGTGGTGAAATCCCTGTCAAGAGTCTTAGAGGTAAATCATATGTACTTGTGATTGTTGATGACTACTCACGATTTACCAGGGTGTGTTTTCTTAAGCATAAAAATGAAGCCTTCAAAGAGTTTAGCAAGCTCCGCAGAAAAATCCAAGTTAAGTCTTAGACTCGGATCAAAAGAATTCAAACCGACCATGAAAGAGAGTTCGATTACTCGGAATTTGCAGAGTTCTATGATAAGAATGGTATCTCCCACAACTTCTTAGCGCCAAGAACTCCTCAACGGAATGGAGTAGTGCAGAGAAAGAACCGAGCTCTTGAAGAAATAGGAAGGACAATGATGATTGAACATGATCTACCTTACTATTTCTTGGCCGAGGCAATCAATACAACAAACTACACTCTGAATAGATGCCTCATTAGACCCATCTTGAAGAAAACTCCATACGAGATCTACAAAGGGAAGAAACCCAAGAATTCATACTTCAAACCCTTTGGATGTAAGTGTTATGTTCACAACAATGGTAAGGATCACTCGACCAAGTTTGATGCTTGGTCGGATAAAGGTGTCTTTCTTGGTTATTCATCTCATAGTAAAGCATATCACATTTTCAATAAAAGAACTAACAAAGTGGAAGAAAGTATCCACGTTGTTTTGATGTGATTGATCAGGGAAAACCAAGTGAGTCAACATTCTTAGATCCGAAGCTCGGTCGAGATAATCATCATGCTGAAGATGAGCCCGGACAAAGTCAAGGAAAAGTCACTCGGAATGAGGTAACTCGTAACACCCCGACTTAGAATGAATCGACTCAAGAGCCAGCTCAGAATGCTGAAGGTGGGTTGGTAGTTAGAAATAAGGCTAGACTTGTGGTTCAAGGTTACAATCAAGAAGAAGGAATTGCTTGTGGGGAAACCTTTGCACCGTAAGCTAGAATTGAGGCTATTAGAATCCTTTTAGCATTTGCATCAAGCATGAATATCAAGTTGTATCAAATGGATGTTAAATGTGCTTTTCTTAATGGTTTCATTCAAGAGGAAGTCTATGTTGAGCAACCCCTGGATTTGAAAACTCAGAATTTCCAAATCATGTTTTCAAGTTGCAAAAAGCTTTTCATGGTCTTAAACAAGCTCCCAGAGCTTGGTATGAAAGACTAAGTAGTTTGTTGGTTGAAAATGATTTTAGAAGAGGTCATATTGACAAGACTGTTTTTATAAAAACGAAGGGGAAATAATTTCTTATTGCTCGGATCTATGTTAATGATATAATATTTGGAGGTACTAATGAAATTCTCAGTCGAGATTTTTCCGAGTTAATGAGACAGGAATACCAAATCAGTATGATGGGAGAACTCAACTTCTTCCTTGGTTTACAAATCAAGAAAGACAAAGATGGCATCTATGTCCATCAATCAAAGTATACCAAGGAGTTGTTGAAGAAATACAAGCTTCAAGATGTAAAACATGCAGAAACCCCAATGAGTAGCAGTATAAAACTAGACTCGGATGAAAAAGATAAAGCCGTAGATCGAAACTCTATCGAGGTATGATTGGATCTTTACTGTATCTTACTTCCAGTAGACTAGACATAATGTTTAGTGTATGTCTGTGTGCAAGATTTCAAGCTAATCCAAAAGAATTACATCTCACTACGGCGAAGAGAATCTTTAGATATCTAGCAGGGACTCGGAATCTAGGTCTATGGTACTCAAGAGACTCATAACTAACTCTCACTAAATACTCGGATGCTGACTATGCTAGATACAAGATTGATAGAAAGAGCACCTCAGGAGTCTGTCAATCCCTCATATCTTGGCACTCAAAGAAGCATAACCGAGTAGCTCTATCAACTGCTGAAGCTGAGTACATTACAAGCTGGAGCATGTTGTGCTCAGATTCTATGGATCAAGCAACACTTGAGAGATCTTGGACTTTCATTCAAATCAATTCCAATCAGGTGTGACAATCAAAGTGCAATCAACATCACTAAGAATCCAGTTCAACACTCAAAGACAAAGCATATTAAGGTCGGTATCATTTTCTAAGAGATCATTATGAGAAAGGTGATATTGAACTTGAATTCATTCCTACCAAACTTCAACTAGCTGATATCTTTACCAAGTCACTTAGTGAGAATCAGTTTTGCTTTATTAGGAATGAACTTGGAATGATAAATGCATGATTATGTGTTTTTCTAAGTGAATTTACTTTGCATGATTATGTGTTAAATGTTTCTTTTCTATGCTTTAATAATAATTAGTTCATTTTACCCAGTGATACTGAGCTATGAGTTATTACTTGCTTGTAGTTTTTGAGTGAATAAGAAACTGTACTGAGTCGGACTCGGTTTTAGAGAAAATGGACATCAAACTTCGAAATCGTCTCTACATTAGTGCGAGAATTTTAGAAATTTCTTTTAAAATTTCTCTTTTTCTCTCTCTCTCTGTAAGACCCGGAATTTTGAGTGGATTAATTCTATAGTTAAATTAAGCTAAGTATTTATATCTAATTTTTTTAGGTGGTTATTATTTGCTTATGTGTTTATATAGCTTAATTAATAAGGGTAATTGCTCATTTTGTTACTATTAAACAAAACAGGACATCCAGGGCGGACTTATGTTTAATTATCCCTACTCTACCCCTCGGAAAAAAAAAGGAAAGGGGGATTAGTATTGGGAAACAGTGCTGGCAGCGAGGAAAGAGGAAGGAACGGGAGAAACCGACCAAGCTAATCTAAACCTCCGCAAACCGACAATCCCCGAATCGAGGTGGGTAGTCTTATACTCTAAACTATTAGTAATTTTGAAACCCAAATGAGTTTTGTTGTGATTATTGAATGTTTATGTCATAGAATGAAGTTAGGAAGTGGTTAGAACTAATTAGGTTATGAGAAAAGCGAATTGAATTGCTAAGTCCGAATCGAAACCCGAAGGAGCTTAGTAGTTGGTTAGAGCTGAGTTGAGATGCTGAAAGTTTAGAAGAAGTTAGGTTGAGTAGGTGTAATGAGTATTGTGAAGGTCTCAATTAGCACTTAGAAATGAAGATAGGGGATTTGGGTCTAAACTATGAATTGATGCTTTAGTTGAACCTTAGAGATTTCCTAAGTTCTTTGCGTTGGAAGGTAACGGCTTATATTGGGAAATAACGGGTTAAGTATAAAAGAGGAGTGTGAGTTCACACCGAGTGATGCACAATTGAGGCATGGGAGTGAGAGGTGGGTGAGTATTAGGATAATTGAGTTCAAAAGATAATTGAATCCTTGAGGTTGAACTAAATTCGAAGATAAACAAAGCTAGCGGAAGTGGAGCGATGAAAATAGATTAAGAGTTGTATGATTGAGTTTGGACAAGAAAGAACGATTAATGAGATAGAAACCTAAGATGAGACCAAATTACACTTGGAGATGAAGGGAGCTAGAGGAATTTTAGTAGTGAAGTAAGAATAACTAAGTACGAGTAAGAAGAGGTCGATTAGTAATGTGGAGGCGTAATCGGAAAACATTGAAGCAAAGATGGTAAATTGTGAGAAGTTAGGACATCTAAATTAATGGTAACTACTTGTGGTTATTGTGGCTCAGAAAAAGGAATTAATGTTACTAAATTAATAGATTTAGAAAGGCATAGTCAGAAAGGAGCCGAGGAGGACTCGTGTGTGTTGAGTTGTGATTAATTCCGCTAAGTGATTGTGTTAAATGATGTTCAAAAGTCGGTTTTGAAAGGAGTTCTATGTTTTACGCAAATTGATACTTGAATGTGACTTGTGTGATATATGCTTTTCAAACGTGAAAACGTACTTTGAAGAAGTGAAATTGATTTGAGAATGCTATTTGAAACAAGCTTGATAAGTGGATGTGTTAAAGAAACTGTTGTGAATCGACTTTGCCTGGATCGTTTAGCACAAGGAAGGATTCTTGCTAGGGGCAGCAAGCTAGGGGTCCTGTGTAGCGAGAAGCCCGATTGGAATCTTCCTAGATAGGTCCCGGGAGCCTTTTATTTGGGGTCGCGTCCCGGAGAAACCAGAGAAATCAAAGAAATTATGAGAAATTGTGAAGTGCTAGTTCGAGTCCCCAACCCGGGAAGTGATTCACCAAAAGAGATTCATTGAAAATGATTTATAAGAAGTGATTTAGTAGAAATGATTCAATGTCCGATTCAAAGTATTTGAAAGAAAGTGCAGAGGAATCCACCTTGTTTAATGTGATTCAATTCCCAAAATGATTGCAATTCGTGCCTTCAAATGATTGAAGTGTTATGAGCTTTATGTTGTAAATGATTTCAAGAGATTTCATTGAAAAGTATATAGATTTGTATTATATTATTACGCTTTCGCTGATTTCGTTATTATGAGTAATATGTGTAAAGGATTTCCATTTTATGGGTGTAAGACTCCGGTGAGCCCGTGGTTATTGCTCACCCCCACAAATTTCCCCTTTTCCCTCCCAAGTGTTGCAGGTACACTCTCAAGAGATGTATACGATACGTAGTGAAGACTCGGACTTTTACTTACTCGTTTCGAGTTCCATCAAGGAATCGGTATAAGACATCATCTCTTATAGGGTTTTGACATCAAGACATTCCATGCATCTTAGAAACTTTTTTGAGTGATATAACATTTCTTCCGAGTGTTATAGAATCTAGTATGGGGTTTTTGCTCGACTCGATTGACTCGAAAGCATAATTCTATATGCTACTTCTCACTCGGCTCTATGTCACCCAACACTCGGATATATCGCATGATTCAAACACTATCTTTTCCGCGCTCAAACTCGGATCCGACTTCATGATTCGAGAATTACATTTTTCCAAGTCAGCATATTTAGATTGAATCTTGTTTAGTCTAGATCAAGTATGTTTACTCCGATATTCTTTATCCGACTTGATTGCCTTCTAGATCGACTAAGATGGAATTTGAGTTTCATGGATATTAGACTCACAAAATTCCTTTTCTTTTCTAACTCGGATAATTAGTCACTTAATTATTTTAATTATAATATTATCTCGTGTCTAATTTTGGACCAAAGTATTTTATACTTTGAGAACCAAATTGATTTGCTTTTGTAGGTTATTCAAACGACGCTATCTAAAATTTGAATTACAAAAGTAACCTAGCTTCAAAACGTCAAATCACCAACAGACAAGGCTTTTTCCACCTCCGACCTAGCCCCGGACACTCGTGTCGGGGTTGTCCGTTTCCAAAACCGGAAATCTGCAACACCAAGCTCAACGGTGGTTTCCACCTTATTTTTCAAGACACCACCAGGTGGTTTTGGGACTTCCAAAGGAGTCAAGAACCGTTGCTCAACATTCATATCTCAATGGATATTTTCCGAGTGACTCGGAAAATCCTTTACAATGGTCACAAAGGACTTCCAGTCGGAAGATGGTCACAACGGCTATGCTTGCTTGGTCATCTATAAATAGAAGCCAACTTCCAAGACTTGAAGAATTGCCGAATCTATTGTTAATATACATACTTGATCAAAAGTCATTGTATTCATTCTCAATCTTCTACTTACAACTCCAATTCCGTATTTCATAATATTCCGAGTTGTAAGGTCTTGTACTCGATTACAAACTCTTTCTTTCTTACTCTCTAAGTAAGGTCCCTTGACTAGTCTGTAAGGGTTAACTCAGCTCGCTTGTCCCTAACTATAAGGGTGATCTCGGTTAGGAAGTACTAGATCGAGATAAGGGAATTTCGAGTCTAGCAAAATCATGTAAGAAGTTGTTTAAGGGAGCAACTTCGGTCAAGTCGATCTACTGTATTTTGTGGACTCAAAATAGTGGATTTGACTTCGTGCTTGGATTAGCACGGTCCGTGGTTTTCTACCCCAGGAGGGTTTCCACGTACTTTCCGAGTTATTAATTTTTCTAAGTGCATTCTAAACTCGGACAAGGTTAAAGCTTCTGCTTAATCTATTTCTTCACTCTTCACCGATTTCCGAGTTAGTGCTTTTCCGAGCTCATCTCCGACTCTCGCTCACATCGATTCATATCTATTTTAAATTTCAAGCAAATTTCATCATCACCCTATTCACCCCGCCTCTAGGGTGACTTAGCCTCTCCCCGAGCAAACCTTCAATTGGTATCGAGCCTAGCCTTTCGAAAAGGATCTAACCATCCAAAGGTCTAAAGATCAAATGGCTCGGAACAACGGAGAGTTCGATGAAGGAAGGTCTTCCAACGGACCACCAAAGTTCAAAGGATCTAACTTTGTGCACTTGGAAGAAACTCATGGAATGTTTCCTGGTGGATCATGATGAAGATGTCCGGAACATCATACAAGAAGGAAAATACCTTCCTATGAAGACAATAGAAACAAGACTTGTGCCCAAGATCAAGGCAGAGTACACCACCGAGAAAGCAGAGAAGTTCGAAAGAACTTCAAGGCAATGAACATTCCGATGTGCGCCATCAGCTCGGAAGAATACAACCGAGTGTCCGCTCGTGACACAACCAAAGAAGTGTGGGACACACAGGTCAACACTTATGAAGGTACAAGCCAGTCAGACAAGCGAAGATAAGCCAATATGTTCATAAATATGAGCTGTTCAAAAAGGAGCCGAAGAAAACATCACTCGGATGTTCATTCGTTTTACAAAGATTACCAACAATCTCAAATCTCCGGGTAAAAAGATCTCCCACAAGGATATGTGCAGAAAGATACTCGAAGCCTACCTAAGAAAAGATGGGGTCCTAAGGTGACAGCTATCGAAGAGGCTCGGAACTTATCTCTACTGAAGCCAAACGAACTCATTGGGAAGCTTCTCACCCATGAGATCCACCCGGAAGAGGAGGACGCAGAGGTCGGCACCAAAAAGAACATTGTGCTGAAAGCCTCCGAAACCAGAGAAGCAAATCCGAGTTCTTCGACTCGGAAGAGGATCCCATGGCACTTATTGCTAGAGGCTTCAACGAGAATGATGAAGCACAAGAGATGGGATAAGAAGCCAAAAGAAGAGTTCTATAAGAAAGACAAGAAGGATAGAATAGGTAAATACTCTTCCCATTCAAAGTTATCTTTGACTAAGAACTCCGGGTGTTTTGAATGTGGCAGCAAGGAACACATAGTTAAGGACTGTCCCAAGAGAAAAAGGGACAGAAGGAAGAAAAAGGCTATGATGGCCACATGGAGTGACGAGGACTCATCGGAAGATGACGAGGACTCGAGATGACTCAAAGTGTCCGATGACACTTTCGACTCGTAAGCGAAAACAGAGTCAGACTCATATCAATCGAGACAATGAGGAAGCAAATCTTCAAGAGGTAATCGAATACTTTCTCAAATTCTCCAAAGCCGATTTAGCCAAGTATATTTTCACTTTGGAAGAAAAGTCCAACTCGATTCTTCTCACTTTAAAGAACAACTTGAGTCAATTTCCTCCGAGAGAATTTCTTTAAAAGATAAGTTGGAAAAACTTAGACTCACACTCGAGAGAACTCAAGACTAGTGCTCAAATCATTAAGACCGAGTCCGAGTCACTCGGAAGAGAAAATGAGCAGCTAAAGCAAAAGCTCAATGAGTCTAAAGATCTTGTTTTAAAGTTTACTCAAGGTCAGAAAAACCTTGACATGCTCTTGGGATCTCAATGTGTCTCCTTCGAAAAGAAGGTCTTGGTTTTAACAAAGAGGAGGAATCCAACTCCTACTCGGAGCTTTTAAAAAGGATTCAAGAACTCGTAAAGTTCAGGAAGTCCCATTCATAAAAATGAAAGAAGGACTGAGCCCAAACCAATTTTTAGGAGAAAACCATCTCCACCGTTTTCCAAAAGAAAATCTTTTCAAAAGAAAGAGACACGAGACTTAGTTCTCTAAACGAAAGACTTAGAATCGGACTAAACCCAAAGTCATTCAAATCGGGTTCCGAAAAACCTTCTTCCTCGAAAAGGACCACAGTAAAGAGTGTCACTGGGTTCGTTAGAGGAAGTGAGAAGGGTTAGTTTGTTTACGTTTTGCAGGCTACTCGGAAAAGATCAAAAGGGCATTGGTACCTTGACGGTGGATGCTCACGACATATGTCGGGAGACTCGGGACTCTTTTACGAGTTAGAAGTCTACAAAGGAGGAAAAGTCACTTTTGGAGATGACAGCAAAGGCAAGATAATTGGGATAGGCAAGATTGGAAAGGGAAGCAATCTGGTCAGCCCAGTTTACCTTGTCAAAGGATTAAAATACAACCTGCTTAGCATCTCTCAATTATGTGATAAAGGTCAAGAGGTAAGATTCACTCAAACCAACCATTACATTTCGATGACACTACCAAGGAGATCAAAGTCTCGGGTAAGAGATCATGTAACACTTATATTATTCCTCTTTCGACTCGAGTCGAATTTATCTTGTTTAAAAGCATCACTTCATGATGACTCATGGAAATGGCATCGTAGATTAGGCCATGTTAGCATGCATACTATTAAGAAATTGGCATCTCATGGCTTAGTCGGAGGATTGCCCAATTGTGCTTTCAAGAAAGACAAAGTTTGTGAAGCTTGCACAAGAGGGAAACAAGTCGGATCATCATTCAAATCCCTAAAGACAGTTTCCACATCCAAGGTGCTTGAACTGCTACATATGGACTTATGTGGTGAAATCTCTGTTAAGAGCTTCGGAGGTAAATCATATGTACTTGTTATTATTGATGATTACTCACGATTTACCTGGGTGTGGTTTCTCAAGCACAAAATGAAGCATTCAAGTAGTTAAGCAAGCTCTGCAGAAAAATCCAAGTTGAGTCTCGGACTCAAATCCGGAGAATTCGAACCGACCATAGAAGGGAGTTTGACTACTCGGAATTCTCAGAATTTTGTCACAAGAATGGTATCTCTCACAACTTCTCAGCACCAAGAACTCTTCAACGAGAATGGAGTAGTGGAGAGAAAGAACAGAACTCTTGAAGAAATAGCTAGGACAATGATTATTGAGCACAATTTACCCTACTATTTACAGGGCTGAGGTAGTCAACACAGCCAACTACACTTTGAACAAATGCCTCATATGACCCATTCTGAAGAAAACACCTTACGAGCTCTATAAAGGGAAGAAACCCAATATTTCCTATTTCAAACCCTTTGGATGTAAATGTTTTGTTCACAACAATGGTAAGGATCACCTAACCAAGTTTGATGCTCGGTCGGATGAAGGTATTTTTCTAGGTTATTCTTCTCATAGTAAAGCTTATCGCATTTTTAATAAGAGAACTAACAAAGTGGAAGAAAGTATCCACATTGTGTTTGATGAGCTTCAACAGGAAAAGCCAAGTGAATCATCATTCTCGGATCCGAGGTTCAGCAGAGATGATGACCTTGATAAAAGTGAGCCTATCAGGAATCAAACCCAACCAACTCGGAATGAAGTCACTCGGAACGAAGTGACTCGGAATGAAACAACTCAAGAACCTGCTCAGGATGAAGGACAAACTGATGAACAAGCTCATTTAGAACAAACTTCGAAGTTCAACCAATTCAGCCTACAGATCCGGTGAATCGGAGAACAGGTAGAGCATTCAAATATACTTCTAGTCATCCACTAGAAAACATATTATACGATATCAACGAGTGGGGTAAGAACTCGTTCCTCTCTTCGAGAAAATATGTGCATTCACTGCATTCATTTCATTAACTGAACCCAAAAATGCACTAGAAGCCCTAAATGAACCTGAATGAGTAGAGGCCATGTAAGAGGAACTCAATCAATTCGAAAGAAACCAAGTCCGGACTCTAACCAAACAACCTTCGACCACCCAGTCATAGGAACCAAATAGGTTTTTAAGAACAAACTGGATGAAGGTGGGTTGGTAGTCGAAACAAGGTTAGACTTGTGACTCAAGTTTACAATTAGGAAGAAGGGATTGATGGTGGGGAAACCTTTGCACTGTTGCCGAGAATCGAAGCCATTAGAATCCTGTTAGCATTTGCATCTAGCATGAATATCAAATTATATCAAATGGATGTTAAGTGTGCTTTTCTCAATGGTTTTATCGAAGAGGAAGTCTATGGTGAGCAGCCCCTGGATTTGAAAACTCGGAATTTCCAAATCATGTTTTCAAACTTCAAAAGGCTCTTTATGGTCTTAAACAAACTCCCGGAATCCTAGTTCAAAATGATTTTAGAAGAGGTCGGATCGACAAGACTCTCTTTATAAAAACCAAGGGAAAGATTTCCTTATTGCTCGGATCTACGTTGATGACATAATATTTGAAGCTACTAATGAAATTCTACGTCGAGATTTTTCTGAGTTAATGAGACAGGAATTTCAAATGTGTATGATGGGAGAACTCAATTTCTTCCTTGGTCTACAAATCAAGCAAGACAAAAATGGAATCTATGTCCATCAATCAAAGTACACCAAGGAGTTACTTGAAAAACTATAAACTTGAAGATGCGAAGCATGCAGCAACACCTATGAGTAGTAGCTTGAAACTAGACTAAGACAAAAAGGTAAAGCAATAGATCGAAACTCTATCGAGGTATGATTGGATCTTTGCTATACCTTACTTCCGAGTAGACCAGATATAATGTTTAGTGTCCGTCTATGCACAAGATTCCAAGCTAATCCAAAAGAATCACATCTCACTGCGGTGAAGAGAATATTCGAGATATCTTACGGGGATTCGGAATTTAGGTCTATGGTACTCCGGAGACTCGAACCGACTCTCACTGGATACTCAAATGCTGATTACGCTGGATACAAAGTTGATACAAAGAGCACTTCAGGGCGTGCCAATTTCGGGTCAATCCTTAATATCTTGGCACTCAAAGAAGCAAAATTCAGTAGCTCTATCAACTGCCGAAGCTGAGTATATTGCAGCAGGAGCATGTTGTGCTCGAGATCTTATGGATAAAACAACACTTAAAAGATCCGGGACTCTCTTTCAAATCGGTTCCAATCAAGTGTGATAATCGAGTGCAATTAGCATCACCAAAAATCCGATTCAAGCACTCAAAGACGAAACATATTGAGGTCGGTATCATTTCTTAAGAAACCATTCTGAGAAAGGTGATATTGAACTCAAATTCATTCCTACAAATCTTCAATTAGCTGATATCTTTACTAAACCACTTAGTGAGGATCAGTTTTGCTTCATTAGGAATGAGCTTGGTATGTTAAATGCATCATTATGTGCTTTCTATGTAAAAACCTCTTTGCATGATTGTGTGTTTTATGTTTACAATTCATTAATAACCATTAGTTCAGTTGACTTAGTGATACTCGAGCCAATAGTTATTATTTATTTCTAGTTTCGAGTCGCTCGGAAACCGAAGCTGAGTCGGACTCGGACTTTGAGAAAAATGGACATCAAACTTCGAAATCATCTTTAGATAAGTGGAGAATTTCGAATTTGTTTTCAAAATTATTTTTTTTCTTACGCGCCTGTTCGGACAACTAGCCATTGAGAGACAAACTGCTGGAATTCTAACCGTTGAGGAGACAACCAGCACACCGGTCGAAGTGACTCGCTGAAAGAGCTGAGTCGAACGAATATTGAAGGTCGTTTATTTTCTTATATATAGCGCCTATTCTCCTTAATTTCTCCGGCGCTCCACTCGTCCTTCCTCCTCAACTCGGACAAACCCATCCCCTCCTTAATTTCTTAGTCTTTTATTTACAGTGTTTTATTTTATTTTATTTTTTGTCCAAACATCATGTACTTCTTGTTGTATTCTTCCCATATTTTTTTGTTGTTTTTGCTGAAAGGCAAAGGGGAGAATAGATAGAAAATTAGATTAGATGTCTTGTTTAGGGGGAGTCTCTCTCACGCTTTGTAAATATTTTATGTGAAGTCAATGAGAATGCATTTCGTTCCAATGTTTCGAGTTCGTTGCTTAATGCAAGTATTTATGAGTTTCCATCCAATATGTTTTCTTACTCAAGCATTGTCATTAACATCAATGCATTTCATTAATAATTTCGTGTATCCGGACTTATGACATCTCTTGCTCTATGAACTATGAAATCTTAAGTTTCTTTTCCGAGCAAGTTTACAAATTCAAACTTTTATCACTAATAAAGTTTCTGTCTAAGTATGGAATGCCTTTCATCAAAAGGGGAGATTGAAGACTCGGACTTTTACTTACTCGTTTCGAGTTCCATCAAGGAATCGGTATAAGACTTCATCTCTTATAGGGTTTTGACTTCAAGACATTCCATGCATCTTAGAAACTTTTCTCGAGTGATATAACATTTCTTACGAGTGTTAGAGAATCTAGTATGGGGTTTTCGCCGACTACGATTGACTCGGAAAGCATAATTCTATATGCTACTTCTCACTCGGTTCCGAGTCACCCAACACTCGGATATATCGCATGATTCAAACACTATCTTTTCCGCACTCAAACTCGGATCCGACTTCATGATTCAGGAATTACATTGTTCCAAGTCGAGCATATTTAGATTGAATTTTGTTTAGTCTAGATCAAGTCTATTTACTCGATATTCTTTATCCGACTTGATTGCCTTCTAGATCGACTAAGACTGAATTTGAGTTTCATGGATATTAGACTCGGAAAATTCCTTTTCTTTTGTGACTCAAATAATTAGTCACTTAATTATTTTAATTATAATATTATCTATGTCTAATCTTGGACTAAAGTATTTTATACTTTGAGAACCAAATTGATTTGCTTTTGTAGGTTATTCCAACGAGGCTATCCTAAATTTGAATTACAAAAGTAACCTAGGCTTCAAAACGTCAAATCACCAGCAGACAAGGCTTTTTCCACCTCCGACCTAGCCCTAGACACCGTGTCGGGGTTGTCCGTTTCCAAAACTGGAAATATGCAATACCAAGCTCAACGGTGGTTTCCACCTTATTTTTCAAGACACCACCGAGTGGTTTTGGGACTTCCAAAGGAGTCAAGAACCGTTGCTCAACGTTCATATCTCAACGGATATTTTCCGAGTGACTCGGAAAATCCTTTACAATGGTCACAAAGGACTTCCGATCGGAAGATGGTCACAACGGCTATGCTTGCTTGGTCATCTATAAATAGAAGCCAACTTTCAAGACTTGAAGAATTGCCGAATCCATTGTTAATATGCATACTTGATCAAAAGTCATTGTATTCATTCTCAATCTTCTACTTACAACTCCAATTCTGTATTTCATAATATTCCGAGTTGTAAGGTCTTGTACTCGATTACAAACACTTTCTTTCTTACTCTCTAAGTAAGGTCCCTTGGCTGAGCTGTAAGGGTTAACTCAGCTCGATTGTCCCTATCTATAAGGGTGATCTCGGTTAGGAAGTACTAGATCGGATAAGGGAATTTACGAGTCTAGGAAAATCTTGTAAGTTGTTTAAGGGAGCAACTTGGGTCAAGTCGATCTACTGTATTTTGTGGACTCAAAATAGTGGATTTGACTTCGTGCTTGGATTAGCACGGTCCGTGGTTTTCTGCCCCGGGAGGATTTCCACGTACTTTCCGAGTTATTAATTTTTCGAGTGCATTCTAGACTCGGACGGGGTTAAAGCTTCGCTTAATCTATTTCTTCACTCTTCACCGATTTACGAGTTAGTGCTTTTACGAGCTCATCTTTGACTCTCGCTCACATCGATTCATATCTATTTTAAATTTCAAGTAAATTTCATCATCACCCTATTCACCCCCTCTAGGGTGACTTAGCCTCTCCCCGAGCAAACCTTCACGTAGCGTATTCGGGGACTCCCACTTATTGTTGTGTGCTATTTGCTAAGTGATTCAAGTGACAATCGTGCATTTCTTGTATTTCTAAAGATTGTACTTTGTAATTTAGTTCATATAGTTGTACCGGATGTATAGTAAACCATTTAGATTGTTTTAAGTTTATCGCATGATTGGTTGGACTACGGCGTGTGGTCGTTGAGTTGTATACTCCGAGCGTGTGGCTCGTTGAGTTTTATTATGATTTTTATGCAGGTTTTGAGGCTTTAAGCCTAAGGGTTAACCATATTACAAATAGAACTCTGCCAAAAATTTTTGAATCTTCTAACCCTTATAGAAAATTACCTTCCTTACCTTTAAGTTGGGTGTAGACTGCCAAACCAGGCACCAAAAAGAGCCTTGGGAGTTCCTTTAAGGAACTTTGGCGATGTAATACTCCTAGGGGATGTTTTGAGGTGTTACACTCTCTCTCGTGCGTATTAATCGGAGAACTAGCTGTTAGAAGACAAACACTCGGAATTCTAATCGTTGGAGAGCAGAAGCAGTCACAACGGTCCGAGGCGACCGTTGGAGAGTTGGGTCGAATGAATATCGAAGGACAATTCTTTCTCTATAAATAGCATCCATTTTCCTTCATTTCACTACTTTACTCTCTACTCACTCACTCTCTCGCATACTACCTCTCAAGAAAGTTCAGTGTTTTCAAAGAGAAAACCTTCTCTCTTAAGCAAAGCAAGAAACATCTCAAGTAAGCACCGAAAGCTCTTAGCTCTCTCTCTACTCTCTTTTTTTTCTCTCGTGGAGCTATCTTCTCTCTCTCTCAAAGTTCATCTCCTTTCTTCTCGAAACTCCTCAAATATGCCGAAAAGAGGTTCCCACCTAGACTTTCTTAGTTTTGCAACCAAGAAGCCCCGAACCAAAAGCCAAGAGGGTCCTTCCAACCCCTCTAAAATCCTTGTCACCCAACACCTGACGTTGGATGACAAATTCTTCCCAACCACAAAATTTTTGTGGTTGAACCATATCAAAACCACAGGGGTTTACAATTTCCTCTGTTTTAGCGAGTTTATCTACCCGGAACTCATCTCTCGAGTTCTATTCAAATCTTTCTAGCTCTAAGGGGATCCTCACCTCTAGAGTTCAAGATGTCGTTGTTCGAATCAACGTCTCTCTCCTCCACCGCGTATTCAAAGTATCATCTCTTTTCCTCAACAGCAACCCTATACCTTTCAATGAGGTTGCTGATGAATTCTTCAAGAAGTACGGAAAAGAAATCCCCGAGTCACGCAAAAACTTTTCAGTGACTCGGATGAAGTCGAAGCTTGTCTTCTTTATTTTCTCACGATGAGAACCTTTTTCTCTCAACATTCCAAGTAAAGAGAATCCGAATTCCAAGATTTTCAAGGCTCTTTTTGACATTCTAGAGGGCTACGAAGTAGACCTCTTCCTAGCAATTATGGAGCGAGATGGGCTCTGTGCCAACTCGGATAAAGAAATCCACCCCTTTTCTTTTTGGGGCTCTTCTCACCTTCATCTTCAAACAATTCAAACTCCCGCTCCCCTCGGATCCTAACACGGCTTCTAAGGCTGCCATAGTAGTTGGCAGAAAAGAGCTTCTAGGCTATGGATACCAGGAAACCCAACTCGGGTGTTTGGGTCCATAGCTCAAAGCCGAGGCAACCTTCTCCTCCGCCTCGACTCAAACTCGGACTCCACTCTCTCTACCTCCTCCACCTGGTGGTGCTTCCACCTTAGGTGCTTCTCATATTATCTCTTCAGCTTTGTCTAACACAATGTTGGGCAAGCTCTCCTTTCTGTCCACTGAGATCAAGGACACTCTCCGGTCATTCAAGATCGAAGACTCGAAACCGCTCAATGCATTTCGAGTTGTATTGAAGGAATCAGGTATAAGAACCTCTCTTGTATAGAGTTTTGATTCCAAGGCATTCCCTGTACCTTAGAAACTTTTCTAAGTGAATTGGTATCTTCTCTAAGTGATATAGCATTTAATTTATGTATTCCTGCTTATCTTTAGGTGACTCGGAAAACCGATATACGTACCTCACTCAGCTATGAGTCCCTCATCACTTAGATACATCGCATGTTGTATAGACTCGGATCTGACTTCTTGCTATAAGATCTATCATGTTGAAGTTAGTGCTTACGATCCGATTTATGCTTAGTCATTATCAAGTTACTTCACTCGATATTCTTTATATAACTTGATTCTTCGCTTAGACTAAGTCGGATGGAATTTTGAGTTGTATGGATATTAGACTTAGAATATTCCATTTCTTTTGTAACTCGGATAATTAGTTGGTTAGTCATCGTAATTATTTTATTATCTCGTGTCTAATCTTGGACCAAAGTATTTTATACTTTGAGAACCAAAATTGATTTACTTTTATAGGTTATTCAAACGAGGATACACTTTTCAAATTACAAAAGTAACCGGCTTCAAAACGTTAAATCACCAGCGAGACATGGCTTTTCACCTTCTCTCGCTCCAATCCCGGAAGATTGTGTCGTGGCCGTCTCGTTTCCAAATCTGAAAAGCTGGAACGCCAAGCTTAACGATGGTTTCCACCCTATCTTTTGAGACACTACCAGGTGGTTTTGGGACTTCCAAGAGAGTTAAACCGTTGTCCAACGTTCATTTCACAACGGATACTTTCTTAGTGACTCGGAAAGTCCTTATCAACGGTCACTAATGGAGATAACTGGCTACTCTGCTCGGTCATCTATATATAGAAGCCAACTCACAAGACTTGAAGATTGCTCGAACCTATTGTTAATACACGAACTTGAGCAAAGTCAATGTATTTATTCTCAATCTTCTACTTACAACTCCCACTCGTAATTCATTACTTTACGAGTTGTAAGGTCTTGTACTTAGTTACAAACACTTTCTTACTTTCTCCGTAAGGTCTCTTAACTAAGTCAGTAAGGGTTAACTCAGCTTAGTTGTCCCTAGCTGTAAGGGTTATCTCAGGTAGGAAGTACTAGATCGAGATAAGGAAATTTCTAAGTCTAGGAAAACTTGTAAAGAGTTGTCTAAGGGAGTAACTCGAGGTTCGATCAGTTCACGGTATTTTGTGGACTCAAAATAGTGGATTTGACTTCGTGCTTGGATTAGCACGGTCCGTGGTTTTTGCCCTAGGAGGGTTTCCACGTAATCTCTAAGTGTTTACTTTCCGAGTTCATTCTAGACTCGGACTGTTTCAAATCCCGTGCTCGATCTGTCTCTTTAATCTTGTCGGCATTTCGAGTCCATACTTTTCCGACTCCGCTTTGACTCGTAAATTATTTCAGTATCTTCTTTGGCAAAAGAGTGTAAATTTCTACGAAAATCCTCCATCACCCTATTCACCCCCTCTAGGGTGACTCGGACTCTCCCGAGCAAATCTTCAATTGGTATCGAGCCTAGCGTTTCGTAAAGGATCTAACCATCTAAAGGTCTAAAGATCAAATGGCTTAGAACAACGGAGAGTTCGAAGAAGGAAGATCTTCCAACGGACCACCAAAATTCAAAGGATCAAATTTTGTTCACTGGAAGAAGCTCATGGAATGTTTCCTCTTGGATCACGATGAAGATGTATGGGAAATCATACAACAAGGAAACTACATTCCTATGAAGACAGATGAACTCAGGATCATTCCTAAGACAAAGGCCAAGTTTACTCCAGCGAAGTAGAGAAGTTCGGAAAGAACTTCAAGGCAATGAACATCCCGATGTGCGCCATCAGCTCGAGAGGAATATAATCGAGTATCTCGCCCGTGATTCAGCCAAAGAAGTGTGGGACACACCGGTCAACACTTATGAAGGCACAAGCCAGGTCGACAAGCGAAGATTAGTCAATATCTTCATAAGTATGAGATATTCAAGATGGAGCCGAAGAGAACATTACTCGGATGTTCATCCGATTTACCGAGATTACCAACAATCTCAAGTCTCTGGGTAAGAAGATCACACACGAAGAAATGTGCGTAAAGATACTCGAAGCCTACCAAAAGAAGATGGGGTCCCAAGGTGACTCGCCATAGAGGAAGCTCGTAACCTCTCACTCTTAAAGGTAGACGAGCTCATCGAGAAGCTTCTCACTCATGAAATCCACCTGGAAGAGGAGGATGCCGAGGGCAAGCACCAAGAAGAACATAGCACTCAAAGCCTCGTAAACCAGAGAAGCGGAACTAAGTTCCTCTTACTCAAAAGAGGATCCCATGGCATTGATTGCTAGAGGCTTCAAGAGAATGATGAAGCACAAAAATGGGATAAAAGGCCAAAAGAGGAATTCTACAGGAAAGATAAGAGGGACAGTAAAAGGTAAGTATTCTTCTCCTTCAAAGTTATCTTTAACTAAGAATTCTGGATGTTTTGAGTGTGGCAAAGAAAGACCACATAGTCAAAGACTCGTCCGAAACGGAAAAGGGACAGAAAGAAGAAGAAGGCTATGATGGCAACATGGAGCGATGAGGACTCATCGAAGACGACGAGGACTCAGACGACTCAAAATGTCCGATGGCAATCTCGACTCGAGAGCCGAAAGAGAGTCGATTCGGACTCGGACAATGAGGAAACTAATCCTCAAGAGCTAATTGATTACTACCTCAAATTTTCCAAAGTTGATTTAGCTAAATACATTTTTACTTTGGAAGAAAAGTCCAATTCCGATTCTTCTCAATTCAAAGAACAACTTGAGTCAATTTCTTCGAGAGCACTTCTTTGAAAAATGAATTGGAAAACCGAGACTCACACTCGGAGAACTCAACACTAGTGGTCAATCCAATGAGACCGAGTTTGAGTTACTCAGAAAGAAAATGAGCAGACTAAAGCGTAAGCTCATTGAATCTCAAGATCCGGTTTTAAAATTTACTCAAGGTTAGAAAAACCTTGACATGATCTTAGGATCACAATGTGTCTCCTTCAGAAAAGAAGGTCTTGGTTTCAATAAAGAGGAGGAATCCAATTCCTACTCGAACTATTCAAAAGGATTCCGTAACCGTAAAGTTCAGGAAAGCTGAGCATGGTCCCATTCACAAAAATGAAGGAAGGACTAAGCCCGCAACAGTTTACAAAAGGAAACCATCTTCTCCTGTTTTAAAAAGAAAGGTTCTCGTAAAGAAAAAGACACGGACTCAAAGAGGAGGAATCCAATTCCTACTCGAACTATTCAAAAGGATTCCGAACTGTAAAGTTCGGGAAAGCTGAGCATGGTCCCATTCACAAAAATGAAGAAAGGACTAAGCCCGAACAGCTTCACAAAAGGAAACCATCTTCTCCTGTTTTAAAAGGAAAGGTTCTCGTAAAGAAAAAGACACAGACTCAGCTCTCTGCAAGGAAGACTCGTAATCGACAAAACCCAAAGTCATTCAAATCTGTGTTCCAAAAACCTTCTTCCAAAGGACCACAAGTAAAGAATGTTACTGGGTTCCTTAGAGGAAGTGAGAAGGGTTAGATTCTCTCTGTTTTGCAGGTCACTCAAAAGAGATCAAAAGGACACTCGGTACCTTGACAAGTGGATGTTCACGCCACATGTCGGAGATGCGGGACTCTTTTCCGAGTTGGAAAAACATAAAGGAGGAAAGGTCACATTTGGAGATGATAGCAAAGGCAAGATAGTTGGGATAGGCAAGATTGGAAAAGGAAGCAATCTGGTCAGTCCAGCTCTACCATGTCAAAGGATTAAAGTACAATCCGCTCAAGCATCTCTCAACCGTGCGATAAAGGTCGGGAGGTAAGATTCACTCGCACCAACTGCTACATTTCGATGTTACCACCAAGGAGATTCAGCTTTCGGTAAAAGATCAGGTAACACCTACATCATTCCTCTTTCGACCCGAGTCGAATTTGTCTTGCTTAAAAGCATCTTTTCATGATGATTCGTGGACATGGCATCGTAGATTAGGCCATATTAGCATGCATACTATCAAAAAGTTGGCATCTCATGATCTGGTTAGGGGTTTACCTAACTTTGTTTTTGAGAAGGATAAAGTTTGTGAAGCATGCACCGGAGGGAAACAAGTCGAACTTCATTCAAATCTCTGAAGACAGCTTCCAAATCCAAAGTGCTTGAGCTACTGCATATGGACTTATGTGGTGAAATCCTCGTTAAGAGCCTCTGAGGTAAATCATATATATTTGTTATTATTGATGATTATTCTCGATTTACCCGGGTGTGTTTTCTTAAGCACAAAAATGAAGCATTCAAGGAGTTCAAGCAAGCTCGTAGAAAAATCCAAGTTGAGTCTCGGACTCGGATCCGGAGAATTCGAACCGACCATGGAAGGGAGTTCGACTACTCGACATTCTCGAGTTTTGTGACAAAAATGACATCTCTCACAACTTCTCAGCACCAAGAACTCCTCAACGAAATGGAGTGGTAGAGAGAAAGAACAGAACCCTTGAAGAAATAAGCAAGGACAATGATGATTGTGCACAACTTACCATACTATTTCTAGGCAGAGGCAGATCAACACAGCCAACTATACTCCGAATAGATGCCTCATCGGACCCATTTTGAAGAAAACACCTTATGAGCTCTACAAAGGGAAGAAACCAAATATTTCCTACTGCAGACCATTCGGATGTAAGTGCTACGTTCACAACAATGGTAAGGATCACCCGACCAAGTTTGATGCTCGGCCGGATGAAGGTATTTTTCTGGGATATTCTTCTCACAAGCAAGGCTTATCGTATTTTCAATAAGAGAACTAACAAAGTGGAAGAAAGCATCCACGTTGTGTTTGATGAGCATGAACAGGAAAAGCCAAGCGAGTCTTCATACTCGAAATGAAGCTCAGCAGAGATGATGATGAGACCGAGCCCACAAAGATTCAAACTCAACCGGTTCAAGTATGAAGTCACTAAGAACGAAGTGACTCAGAATGAGACAACACAAGAGACTCGCTCGTAATGAACAAGCTAATGAAGCAGCTTCACTCGTAACAAACTTCGAAGATTAGGTAGCTCAGCCCACAAATCTTGTAAATCGGAGAACAGTAAAGCATTCAAGTTCACCTCTAGCCATCCACTGGAGAACATAATATCTCGATATCAACAATGGGGTAAGAACTCGTTCCTCTCTTCAAAATCTGTGTGCATTCACCGCATTCATTTCATTAACCGAACCTAGAAATACACTAGACGCCCTAAATGAACCTGAATGGGTAGAGGCCATGCAAGAGGAACTCAATTAATTCGAAAGAAACCAAGTCTCGGACTTTGACCAACCGACCTTCCGACCACCCAGCTATAGGAACCAAATGGGTTTTCAAAAACAAACTGGATGAGGGTAGAGTGGTAGTCGAAACAAGGCTAGACTTGTGGCTCAAGATTACAACCAAGAAGAAGGAATTGATTGTGAGGAAACCTTTGCACTCGTTGCTAGAATCGAAGCAATTAGAATATCGTTGGAATTTGCATCCAAGCATTCATATTAAATTATATCAAATGGATGTTAAGTGTGCATTTCTCAATGGTTTTATTGAAGAGGAAGTCTATGTCGAGCAGCCTCCTAGTTTTGAAAACTCGTAATTTCCAAATCATGTTTTCAAACTTCAAAAGGCTCTCTATGGTCTTAAACAAGCTCCCAGAGCTTGGTATGAAAGACTCGAGCAATTTCTTGGTCCAAAATGATTTTAAAAGAGGTTAGATCGACAAGACTCTCTTCATAAAGACCAAGGGGAAAGATTTCCTTATTGTTCAAATCTATGTTGATGATATTATCTTCGGTGCTACTAATGAATATCTCGTGCCGAGAATTTTCTGAGTTGATGAGTCAGGAATTCCAAACGAGTATGATGGGAGAACTCAATTTCTTCCTTGGTTTACAAATCAAACAAGACAAAGATGGGATTTATGTCCATCAATCCAAGTATACTAAGGAACCGCCGAAGAAATACAAACTTCAAGATGCAAAGCATGCATCTACACCCATGAGCAACAAGTGTAAAGCTTGACTCAAACGAGAAAGGTAAAGCAATAGATCAAAACTCTATCGAGGTATGATTGGATCTTTGCTATATCTTACTTCCAAGCCGACTCGATATAATGTTCAGTGTTTGTTTATGCGCAAGATTTCAAGCTAATCCAAAAGAATCACATCTCACTCGCAGGTGAAGAGAATATTTAGATATCTTGCAGTACTCGTAACTTAGGTCTATGGTATTCCAGGGACTCGTAACCGAGCCTCACCGGATACTCGGATGCGGACTACGCTGGATATAAAGTTGATAGAAAGAGCACATCCGGAGCTTGTCAATTTCTGGGTCAATCCCTAATATCTTGGCACTCAAAGAAGCAGTAACTCGCAGCTCTATCAACCGCCGAAGCCGAGTATATTGCAACTGGAGCATGTTGCGCTCGGATTCTATGGATAAAGCAACACTTGAGAGATCTTGGACTATCTTTCAAATCCGTCCCAATCAAGTGTGACAATCGTAGTGCAATTAGCATCACCAAGAATCCAATCCAAGACTCGAAGACAAAGCATATCGAGGTCGTATATCACTTCTTACGCGATCATTCCGAGAAAGGTGATATTGAACTTGAGTTCATTCCTACTAATCTTCAATTAGCTAATATCTTTACTAAGCCTCTTAGTGAAGATCAATTTTGTTTTATTCTGAATGAGCTTGGTATGTTAAATGCATAACCGTGTGATTTTTTTTTATTGCATGATTCTATGTTATGTGCTTTCAAATTATTAATAACCATTAGCTCAGCTTGATTCAGTGATACCGGGTTAGTAGTTATTTCTTGTTTCGAGTCACTCGGAAATCAACTCGAGTCACACTCGCACGTAGAGAAAACTTGGACTTCAAACTTTCTGAAACTATCTCTAGAATAGTGGAGAGTTTCGTAATATATTTTCAAAATCTTTCTCTCTCTCTCTCTCGAGCGCTGTGATCAAACGATAGCCGTGGATCTCTAATCGCTGAAATCTTAACCGTTGAGAAGAGAACCGTCACACCGGTCTATGATGACCGATGGACAAGCCGAGTTAGAACGGAGTTATACTTAACGGATAGTTGACGGGCGTGTAATTTTTCTATAAATAGCGCCTATTCATCTTCGTCTCGATACTCTACATTTCTATCTCTCTCAAACGAAACTTTTCGCGGAAGATTTCTACGTAAACAAGTGATCTTTGAACTTCTTCAAGCATCGACAGAGGCTATCTCAAGTAAGTTCGACTACTCTCATCTCTTTCTTCTACTCCTTTTTCCTTTGGCTCTCATCGTCCTACTCTTTCTTCTTCGCTTTCTTCAAAAGTTTCATCTTTCCTTCCTCTTCTCAAAATGCCTAAGAGAGGTAACCATCCCGACTTTCAGTGTCTCCTCCTCCTCCAAAAGCCTCGCACCAAAAATCCGTAAAGCTCAACCCCTCCAAACCCATTGTCACCCAAAGATCTCGCGCTGGACGACAAGTTCTTTCCTACAACCAAATTTTCTTGGTTGACTCACATACAAACCACCGGAGCATACAACTTTCTTTGCTTCAGTGAGTTCATCTATCCCGAACTCGTTTCGAGTTCTACACTCACCTTACCTCCTCCGAAAATGTTCTAACCTCCGAGGTTCGTAACATTACTGTTCGAATAAACACCTCTCTCCTCCACCGCCTCGTTCAAGGTTTCCTCTTTTCTTGAACAGCGAACCCATTCCTTTCACTCGAAGTCACCGACGACTTCTTTGAAAAATACGCTAAAGAGTTTCCTAAGTCACGTAAAAACTTTTCAATGACTTAGTTGAAGTCGAAGCACGCCTTCGTGCTTTCGATGATGAGAACCTTTTTCTCTCAACATTCTAGCAAGGAGAACCCCAACTCCAAGCATTTGAAAGCTCTTTTTGACATTCTTGAGGGCTACGAAGTAGACCTCTTCCCCTCAATAATTGAGCGGATGGCAGCTGTGCCGACTCAACTCCAAACCAAGAAGAACACCTCTCTTCCCTTTGGTGCTCTTCTCACCCTTGTCTTCAAACAATTCCAAGTTCCTCTCCCTTAGACCCCAACGCCGTGTCCGAGGCCGCCGTTGTTGTCGCCCAAAAGGAACTCCGTGGGTACGTATACCACGAAACTCAACCTCGGTGTCCGGGTGCACAACTCGTGAGCCGAGGCCTCCTTCTCCGCCTCGGACTCAAAAACAAACCCCTCTCTCTTTCCCTCGCTCCACCTATTGGTGCCTCCACCTCAGGTGCCTCAAAAGCTCTCTCTGTTATTTTGTCCCCCATTTTTATGGACAAAATCAGCTCCGTGTCCTCTCGATTTCAAGGACATGCTCCGGTCTTTCAAACTTGTCCTTCAAAATTTGACCATCAACCAAAAGACCGGCCAATCCCAAATCCGAGAGCAAGCAGAATCTGATTCTTGAGATGAGGGAACCGGTGAAGGAGCAGAATGAGCCGGCCGAGCTCCTCGAGAGAGAAGGTCCAAGGCGGCTCGAGACCATGGTGACTCGGACACATCCGAAGCGTCTTCGAGCCCGTGTCCGACCTCCTCGCACAGTGGGGAAGAAGAAGAAGAAGCTGCAGATGACGAAGCAAGCAGACGCCGAGGAGCTCGCGGCCGAGGCAGCTCCATCCGGGCAAGGGGCGGAACACAAGGAAGAAGCAAGTGGGAACCGCTGAGGGTCGACTGCTCCACAAGCTCAAATAGCAAGTACTCAGCTCGACAGCTAGCCTGGGTGGGTCGAAGACCTAGCTGCACCAGCTGGTCGACAGGGCAGCCCCTCCAGCCTCCCGAGGTCCACAGGGAGGAACCCCTAGATCCACTCGCTTCGGGTCGCCCACTCGGAGCCGAGCCCTTGACGGCCATCCCGGCTTCTCCTCCGCCGCGCTCAAGCACATCGTCAAGATCCTACCAGCGCCGGCGTACCTCCAATCCCTCCGCTTCCACTCAAGCATCCCCTCTCCCTCTTAGGCGCCATGCATTGTGTCACAATTCCAAAGTCTCGCGATTCTTCTTCTTTCGAGAGATTTCTACTTCTTTCTTTTGTCCGGACATCAACCCTGTATTTATTGCTCTTTTCTTCCCATTTTTTTTGTTGTTGTTTTTTGTCGAAAGGCAAGGGGGAAAAATAGAGTCGAAAAATTTGTTGTCTTGTTTAGGGGAGCCTTCCCTCTTCTTTTGTGTACTCTCTTTAATTTTTAATGAATTCATGCTTTCTGTGTTTACAAGCAACCATATCCGAGTTAACATTATTTCATTGTTAAGCATATTTTATTTTATGCTCCGATGCATTAAGCCTCGCTTTACTCATCTCGACTATATGCGCTATTATCCAAAAGTGACTCTTTTTCACTAACAAAGTTTCTGTCTAAGTATGGAATGCCTTTCATCAAAAAGGGGCAAATTGAAGACTCAAAAACGGCTCAATGCATTTCGAGTTGTATTGAAGGAATCAGGTATAAGAACCTCTCTTGTATAGAGTTTTGATTCCAAGGCATTCCTTATACTTTAGAAACTTTTCTAAGTGAATTGGTATCTTCCCTAAGTGATATAGCATTTAATTTATGTATTCCCTTCTTATCTTTAGGTGACTCGAAAACCGATATACTTATCTCACTCAGCTCCGAGTCCCTCATCACTTAGATATATTGCATGTTGTATAGACTCGCATCCGACTTCTTGCTATAAGATCTATCATGTTGAAGTCAGTGCTTATAGCCTGATTTATGCTTAGTCGTTATCAAGTTACTTCACTCGATATTCTTTATATAACTTGATTCTTCGCTTATACTAAGTCGATGGAATTTTGAGTTGTATGGATATTAGACTTAGATAATTAGTTGGTTAATCATCGTAATTATTTTATTATCTCGTGTCTAATCTTGGACCAAAGTATTTTATACTTTGAGAACCAAAATTGATTTACTTTTGTAGGTTATTCAAACGAGGATACACTTTTCAAACTACAAAAGTAACCGGCTTCAAAACATCAAATCACCCGCAAACATGGCTTTTCACCTTCTCTCGCTCCAGATCCCGTAAGATTGTATCGTGGCCGTCTCGTTTCCAAATCTGGAAAACTGGAACGCCAAGCTTAACGGTGGTTTCCACCCTATCCTTCGAGACACCGCCAGTGGTTTTGGGACTTCCAAGAGAGTTAAACCGTTGTCCAACGTTCATTTCACAACGGATACTTTCGAGTGACTCAGAATGTCCTTATCAACGGTCACTAAGGACTCTCGCTTAGCGAGATGGAGATAACGGCTACTCTGCCCGGTCATCTATATATAGAAGCCGACTCACAAGACTTGAAGATTGCCGAACCTATTGTTAATACACGAACTTGAGCAAAGTCAATGTATTTATTCTCAATCTTCTACTTACAACTCCCACTCTGTGATTCATTACTTTCGAGTTGTAAGGTCTTGTACTTAGTTAGAAACACTTTCTTACTTTTTCCGTAAGGTCCCTTGACTAAGTCTGTAAGGGTTAACTCAGCTTAGTTGTCCCTAGCTGTAAGGGTTATCTCAGGTAGGAAGTACTAGATCAAATAAGGGAATTTCTGAGTCTAGGAAAACTTGTAAAGAGTTGTCTAAGGGAGCAACTCAAGTTCGGTCAGCTTCATGGTATTTTGTGGACTCAAAATAGTGGATTTGACTTCGTGCTTGGATTAGCACGGTCCGTGGTTTTTCGCCCCGGGAGGGTTTCCACGTAATCTCTAAGTGTTTACTTTCTAAGTTCATTCTAGACTCAAACTGTTTCAAATCCCGTGCTCGATCCGCCTCTTTAATCTTGTCAGCATTTCGAGTCCATACTTTTCCGACTCCGCTTTTGACTCATAAATTATTTCAAGTATCTTCTTTGGCAAAAGAGTGTAAATTTCTACGAAAATCCTCCATCACCCTATTCACCCCCTCTAGGGTGACTCGGACTCTCCCGAGAAAATCTTCAAAGACTATCCTTCGACCTATGACCATAAACCAAAAGATAGCCCGAGCCTCAAATCCAAGAGCAGCAGGACGTGCTCCTTGAGATGAAGGCACCGGTTAAGGAGCAGCAGGAACCGATCGAGCTCCTCCAAGAACGGCGCTCCAAAGCAGCTCGAGACTCGGTCATATCTCGACACATCGGAAGAGTCCTCGAGCCTTGCCAAATCTCCTTCCAGAGAGGCGGAAGAAGAAAGGAGGAGGCTGCGGCTGAGGCAACTCCTTCCGAGGAGAAGGAGGAAGAAAAAGGAGTAGAAAAGGAAGCAGCTCGAGGGACAAGGTGCTTCCGCCCTCAATCGGAGCTAATTAGCCCAAACAGTGAGTCCGAGTGGCTCGAAGACCCTGCCGACAAAGATCAGTCCATCGGCAGTCAAGCCCGAGGATGCACCACCCTTCATCGAGTTCTAAGAGCATGAACCTCTAGACAACCTTATTCTACGTCGGCCACTCGTAGTTGAGCCCATCCCGGAGCTACCGGTGTTTCCGCCGCCAAGAACTTCAACATCTTCTCGCTCATACCAGCGTAGGCGCACTGCCCGTTCATCCACTTCAGCTCAAACTGCTCCTACTCCACCATCCTAAATTTTTTTTTTCTGTTTTGGTTTTCGTGTTTTTTTTTCGAGAAAAACAAATTGTATCTACTTGATACATTCTTCTCCATTATGTTTTTGCTGAAAGGAAAGGGGAGAATATTTAGAAAATTTGTTATCTTGTTTAGGGGAGTTTTTCTCACCCTTCTTGTACATATTTTCTATGCTTATGTGAATATGAATGAAGTTTCATTTTGTGCTTATTTACCTCTAAGTGTAACTTATTTCTAAGTTTTAATTTCTTAGTCTATCTTGCTCCGATACGTCAACTCGGTTATGTATCCTTACTCCGATATAAGCAATACTCTAAGTTCGAATCACTTCATTTCTATGCAATATTTCATTCTTAGCTCGATGCAATCTAAGTATAATCACTCTAATACGATCTAAGTCTCGAACCACTTTAGCTATTTCTGCAATTCTATCTCTAAACTCGATATACTCTTTAAGAAAGAATGAAAACTCGGGCTTGTTTCACTAACAAAGTTTCTATCTAAGTATGGAATGTCTTTCATCAAAAAGGGGAGATTGAAGACTTAGATTCTACATTTATATCATTCTGAATACTATCAAGGAATCGGTACAAACTTCATCCCTTCTATGTTTTGATTACAAGCCATTCCGAGTGTAATAGAAACTTTTCCGAGTGTTACGTAAACTATCGTATATGTTTTCATTCGATTCCGACTGCACTCGTAAAGCACACTCTTGTTTATCAATTCACTTTGATGGTTCTAAGTCACTCGGACATCACTCAGATTTATCGCATGATTAAACATTCACTATAACTCTTTCAAACCAAGTTCGACTTCATATTCTAAGGTAAAGTGAATTACAGCGTTAATTCAACTTTCTAAGTCAGCATGTTTTGAGTGAAATACATTTGTCTAGATCAAGTCCTCGGACTCGATATTCTCTTCTCTAACTTGATCTTTCCCTAGATCGACTCGGATGGAATTTGAGTATAATGAATATTAGACTCATAAAATTCCACTCTCATAGGACTCAAATAATTATGCACTTAATGATCTTAATTAAATTATTATCTATATCTAATCTTGGACCAAAGTATTTTATACTTTGAGAATCAAAATTGGCTTACTTTTGTAGGTTATCTAAACGAGGTTATCCTACTTTTTGAATTACAAAAGTAATCGGCTTCAAGTCGTCAATCACCAGCAGACAAGGCTTTTTCTACTTTTGACCAAGGTCCGAGACATCGTGTTAGGACTCGTCTGTTTCCAAAACTGGAAATTGTAAACGCTAAGCTCAACGGTGGTTTCCACCCTACTTTTCGGACACAACCAGTGGATTGGGACATCCTAAGGAATCAAGAGCCGTTGCACAACGTTCACATCTCAACGGATCTTTTCTAAGCGACTCAAAAGAACCGTTATACCGGCATCGAGGACTTCTAATAAGAAGATAGTCACAACGGCTAATCTGCTTGGTCACCTATAAATAAAAACCACTTCACAAGACTTGAAGATTGCTGAACCCATTCGCTGAAATTATATCTCTTTGTATAAATACTCATTCAATCTTCGTCTTACAACTCCAACTCTGTACTTAACACTTTTTCCGAGTTGTAAAGTCTTGTAATCAGTCACAAACTCTTTCTTACTCTCTAAGTAAGGTCCCTTGACTGAGTCTGTAAGGGTTAACTCAGCTCGCTTGTCCTTAGTCGTAAAGGTTACCTCGGTTAAGAAGTACTAGATCGGATAAAGGAACTTCGTGTCTAGGAAAACTTTGTAAGGAATTGTCTAAGGGAGCAATTTTGGTTGAATCAGTCTCACTGTATTTTGTGGATTCAAAATAGTGGATTTGACTTAGTGCTTGGAATAGCACTAGCCATGGTTTTCTCGCCCAGGAGGGTTTCCACGTAATTTCTTAGTTGATACTTATCTCGAGTCCAATCTAGACTCGCATTGTCTTGATTATTCAGCTTTAAACTTTAACGCCTCCATTGTTGTTAAAATTTCCTCATCACCCTATTCACCCACCCTAGGGTGACCAAGACTCTCCAAGAGCAAACCTTCAACCAAGTTTGTTGGTTGAATAGGCTGATCTTCGATTGGTTGTTCTTAATGAGCCTCTGCATTGGCTTGTTCTTTAGCATTCTAAGTTGGCTCTTGATTTTGATCATTTTAAGTCACGACATTCCGAGTTAGCTCATTCCGAGTTGCCTTAGTTCTTCTATTTTAACTCTTTCGAGCTCGGCTTCAACAAGGTAATCTTCATCTCTATTAAGCTTGAGATATGAGAATGTGGATTCACTTATCCTGCCAAGATCAATCACATTAAAGACAATGTGGATACTTTCTTCCGCTTTGTTAGTCCTTTTGTTGAATACACGATAAGCCTTACTATGAGATGAATAACCATGAAATATACCTTCATCCGACCTACCATCAAACTTAGTCGGATGTTCCTTACCATTATTATGCATGAAGCATTTACATCCAAATGGTCTGAAGTAGGAGATGTTGGCCCTATTTCCCTTGTATAGCTCTTAGGGTGTCTTCTTCAGAATAGGTCCGATAAGGCATCTATTAAGTGTGTAGTTTGTTGTGTTAATTGCCTCAGCCTTGAAATAGTAAGGTAGATCATTTTCAATCATCATGATCCTTCTTATTTTTTCAAGAGTTTTGTTCTTCCTCTCCACTACTTCATTTTGTTGAGGAGTTCTTGGTGCAGAGAAGTTGTGGGAGATGTCATTCTTGTCACAGAAATCTGCAAATTCCGAGTAGTCCAACTCTCTTCCATGGTCAATTCGAATCCTTCCGATTGAGTCTCATTCTCGTTGAGGAGTTCTTGGTGTAGAGAAGTTGTCGGAGATGTCATTCTTGTCACGGAAATCTGCAATGAACTCTTTGAAGGCTTCATTCTAGTTCTTCATAAAACACACCCAAGTAAATTATGAATACTCATCAACAAGAACAAGTACATACGATTTGCCTCCTAAGCTTTTCATAGGAATTTCATCGCACAAATCCATATGAACTAACCGAAGCACTTTGGATGTAGACACGAGTCATCGGAATCATCTTCTTCGGATGAGTCATCATCACTCCGGATAGCCATCATAGCCTTTTTCTTCTTTCTATCCTTCTTTCTCTTTGGATAGTCCTTGACTATGTGCTCCTTGCTGCCACATTCAAAGCAATCGAGTTCTTAGTTAAAGATAACTTTGAAGGGGATGAGTATTTACTTTTCTTGTCTTTCTTATCTGTCTTATAGAACTCTTCCTTTGGCCTCTTTTGCCACTTCTTGTACTTTATGATCTTTTTGAAGCCTCGAGCAATGAGTGCCATGAGAACCTCTTCCGATTATGAGGAGCTTAGACTTTGATGTCTGTTTTCTAAGGCCTTCGAGTGTAATGTTCTTTTTGGTGCCGACCTCGGCATCCTCTTCTTCCGAGATGAATTTCATGAGTAAGCGAGCTTCCTAATGAGCTAGTCCGGCTTTATTTGAGAAAGATTCCGAGCCTCGTCAATGGTTGTTACCTTGGGACCCCATGTTCTCTTTGGTAGGCTTCTCGGAATTTTTCCGACCATTTCCTCATGTGAGATCTTTCTACCCGGAGATTATAGATTATTAGTAATCTCTGTGAATCAAGCGTACATCCGAGAGATGTTCTCTATCTTGAACAACTCATATTTGTGAAGATATTGACTTATCTTTACTTGTTTCACTGGACTTGTTCCTTCATAGGTATTAACAAGGGTGTGGCTGTGTCACCAGCAGAAACTTCGTTGTACTCTTCCGAGCTGATGGCGGACATCGGTGTGTTCATAGCTTTGAAGTTCTTTCGAACTTCTCAATCTCTTCGATGGTGTACTCAGATTTCGCTTTAGGTACAGCTCTTACACCTTTCATATGCATTGGAATGAAGTTCCCATTATGGATTATGTTCCAAACATCTTCATCGTAATCCATCAAGAAGTATTCCATCATCTTCTTCTAATGTGCAAAGTTTGACCCGTTGAACTTGGGTGGTGTGGTAGATGATCCGCCTTCATCGAACTCTCTATTGTTCTCGAGCCATTCGATCTTTAGACCTTTGGATTATAAGATCCTCTTGAAAAGGCTAGGCTCGATACCAATTGAAGGTTTGCTCTTGGAGAGGGTAAGTCACCCTAGACGGGGTTGAATAGGGTGATGGAAGATTTTAAATAAAACCAAACTCTTTTTGCACGTAATCGAGCAGAAATGCATTTTGAGTCTAGATTGAACTCAAAAAGATAGACAAACGAAGTATGTGGAAACCCTCCTGGGGCAAAAACCACGGACAGTGCTAATCCAAGCACCAAGTCAAATCCACTAATTGAATCCTCAATTACAAAGGATCGAATCTAACGAGAATTGCTCCCTTAGACAATTCCGTTGTAAGTTTTTCCTAGACTCGAAGTTCCCTTATCCGATCTATTACTTCTTAACCGAGTTAGTCAACGACAACCGAGCTGAGTTAGCCCTTACACCTCGGTCAAGGGACTTACAAAGAAAGTAAGAAAAGAATGTAAGTGATTACAAGACTTTCTTTACAACTTAGAAAGTAAGAGATTACAGATTAGGAGTTGTAAGTCGAAGATTAAATAAGAATGCACTAATAAGTGTTGGAATATGTTCAAGTAACAATCTTCAATTCTTACAAAGTGGCTTCTATTTATAAGTACCCAGGCAGAATGGCCGTTGAGTCTTGGTCTAGACCGATGAACTTAAGTAGCCATTGTAACAAGTAGTCCGAGTCACTCATAAGAGATCCGTTGGGATGTCAACATGTTGTAACGGCTCTTGGCTCTAAAAGGTGGTCCAATCATCTGGTGGTGATTGAAAACCGAGATGGAAACAACCATTAGACTTAAAGTTACAGCTTTTCCTATTTTGGAAACAAACAACCCCGACACGGTATTTGAGCCATTTCTAGAAATGGTTAATCTCTGTCTGCTATTGTTTAACGGCAAGAAATCGGTTGCTCTTGTATTTTAAAAGTATATTAAGCTCGTTTGACTAACCTACAAAAGCAAATCTCATTGGTACTGAAAGAATAAAAATACTTTGGTCCAAGATTAGGCACATATTATGAAGACTCGGGACATCGCTCCGCAGCTTTTCGAGTTCTAACAAAGGAATCGGGTATAAGAATTTCTCACTTATAGAGTTTTGATTCCAAGGCATTCTCTCGTACCTTAGAAGCTTTTCCGAGTGATATAGTATTTTTTCTCTAAGTGATATGACATTGACTTCATGTATTTCTTGTTTGTCTCTAAGTGACTCGTAAAACGAGATATGCACTCATGCTTGTCTCACTCGGTTCCGAGTCCCTCATCACTTAGATTTATCGCATGTTGATGTGACTAGTATTTCGCTTAACCGCACTCGAGTCCGACCTCGTGTTATAAGTCCTATTCTGTTGTAGTCGGCGCTTCTAGTCCGAACCATGCTTAGTTTAGATCAAGTTTGTTTCACTCGATATTCGTTGTATAACTTGATTCTCGCTTAGACTAACTCGGATGGAATTTTTGAGTTTCATAGATATTAGACTCGAGAAAATTCCATTCCTTTTCCGACTCGAGATAATTAGTCGATCAATTATCTTAATTATATTATTATCTCGTGTCTAATCTTGGACCAAAGTATTTTATACTTTGAGAACCAATTTGATTTACTTTTGTAGGTTATTCAAACAAGGATACACTTTTTGAAATACAAAAGTAACCTAGCTTCAAAACGTCAAATCACCAACGATACATGACTTTTCCCGTTCTCCGACCTAGCCCCGGAAAATTGTGTCGGGTGCATGCTGTTTCCAAATCTGGAAAACTGAAACGCTAAGCTTAACGGTGGTTTCCACCTTATCTTTTAAGACACCGCCGGTGGTTTTGGGACTTCCAAAGAAGTTAAGAACCGTTATCCAACGTTCATATTTCAACGGATACTTTACGAGTGACTCGGAAAGTTGTTAACAACGATCACAAAGGACTTCCGATCGGAAGATGGAGATAACGACTACTTTGCCTGGTCATCTATAAAAGGAAGCCAACTCACGAAACTTGAAGATTGCCGAACCTCTTGTTAATACATATACTTGAGCAAAGTCATTGTATTCATTCTCAATCTTCTACTTACAACTCCCACTCTGTAATTCATTACTTTTTGAGTTGTAAGGTCTTGTACTTCGTTACAAACACTTTCTTCTTACTTTCTAAGTAAGGTCCCTTGACTGAGCTGTAAGGGTTAACTCAGCTCAGTTGTCCCTAGCTGTAAGGGTGATTTCAGCTAGGAAGTACTAGATCGAGATAAGGGAACTTCTAAGTCTAGGAAAAACTTGTAAAGAGTTGTCTAAGGGAGCAACTCGGGTTCGATCGATCTACGGTATTTTGTGGACTCAAAATAGTGGATTTGACTTCATGCTTGGATTAGCATGGTCCATGGTTTTCTGCCCCAGGAGGGTTTCCACGTAATCTCGTGTCTTTACTTTACGAGTACATTCTAGACTCGGACATTTTCTCACTGCAGACTTGAATCTTCCTCCTTACATTTTACCGAGATTCCGAGTTCATACTTTTCCGACTTTGTTTTAGACTCGAGAATCGCCTCGTTTCTACTTTGGCCAAAAGAGCTCAATCTTCACGAAAATCCTCCATCACCCTATTCACCCCTCCCTCTAGAATGACTAAGACTCTCCCTGAGCAAACCTTCAATTGGTCTCGAGCCTAACCTTTCAGAAAGGATCTAACCATCCAAAGGTTTAAAGATCAAATGGCTCGGAACAACGGAGAGTTCGATGAAGGAAGATCTTCCAGCAGACCACCAAAATTCAAAGGATCAAATTTCGTGCACTTGGAAGAAGCTCATGGAATGCTTCCTCCTAGATCATGATGAAGATGTTTGGGACATCATACAACAAGGAAACTACATTCCCATGAAGACAGAAGAGTTTAGAATTATTCCCAAGACTAAGGCCGAGTTCGCTCCGGGTGAAGCAGAGAAGTTCGAAAGAACTTCAAGGCAATGAACATTCCGATGTGCGCCATCGGCTCGGAAGAATATAATCGAGTATCCGCTCGTGATTCAGCCAAAGAAGTGTGGGACACACTGGTCAACACTTATGAAGGCACAAGCCGGGTTAGACAAGCGAAGATCGGTCAATATCTTCATAAATATGAGCTATTCAAGATGGAGCCAAAAGAGAACATCACTCACATGTTCATTCGATTTACTGAGATTACCAACAATCTCAAATCTCCGGGTAAGAAGATTACCCACGAGGGAATGTGCAGAAAGATACTCGAAGCCTACCAAAGAGAAGGTGGGGTCCCAAGGTGACTGCCATAGAGGAGGCTCGGAACCTATCACTTATAAAGCCGGACAAGCTCATTGGGAAGCTTCTCACTCATGAAATCCACCTGGAAGAAGAGGATGCTAAGGGCAGCACAAAAAGAACATAGCATCGAAAGCCTTAGAAACCGAGAAGCAAATCCGAGCTCCTCCGACTCAGAAGAGGATCCCATGGTACTTATTGCAAGAGGTTTCAAGAGAATAATGAAGCACAAAAGATGGGATAAAAGGCCAAAAGAAGAATTCTACAAGAAAGATAAGAAGGACGAGGAAAGGTAAGTATTCTTCTTCTTCAAAGTTATCTTTAACTAAGAATTACTGGATGTTTTGAGTGTGGCAGCAAAGACCACATAGTCAAAGACTGTCCAAAGAGAAAAAGGGACAGAAAGAAGAAAAAGGCTATGATGGCAACATGGAGCGATGAGGACTCATCGGAAGATGACGAGGACTCGAGACGACTCAAGATGTCCGATGGCAATCTCGACTCGGAAGCTGAAATAGAGTCGGACTCGAGAATCGGACAATGAGGATTCTAATCCTCAAGAGGTAATTGAATATTTCCTCAAATTCTCCAAAGTTGATTTGGCTAAGTATATTTTTACTTTGGAAGAAAAGTCCAATTCGACTCTTCTCGTTTCAAAGAACGACTTGAGTCAATTTCTTCGAGAGCATTTCTTTGAAAAATGAATTGGAAAAGCTGAGACTTACACTCAAAGGACTCAAGACTACTGCTCAATCCAATGAGGCCGAGTCCGAGTTACTCGAGAAAAGAAAATCGAGCAGCTAAAGCAAAAGCTCATTGAGTCTCAAGATCTGGTCTTAAAATTTACTCAAGGTCGGAAAAACCTTGACATGCTCTTAGGATCTCAATGTGTCTCCTTCAAAAAGAAGGTCTTGGTTTCAACAAAGAGGAGGAATCCAATTCCTACTCGGAACTATTCAAAAGGATTCCGAAGCTGTAAAGTTCGGGAAAGTCGAGCATGATCCCATTCATAAAATTGAAGGGAGGACTAAGCCCGAGAGCGAGTTTACAAGAAGAAACCATCTTCTTTAGTTTCCAAAGGAAATGTTTTCAAAAAGAAAGAGACACAAACTTAGTTCTCTAAAGAAAAGACTTAGAATCGGACTAAACCTAAAGTCATTCAAATGCGGGTTCCGAAAAACCTTCTTCCTCATAAAAGGACCACGAGTAAAGAATGTTACTGGATTCATTAGAGGAAGTGAGAAGGGTTAGATTCTCTCTGTTTTGCAGGTCACTCGGAAGAGATCAAAAGGACATTGGTACCTTGACGGTGGATGTTCACGTCACATGTCGGGAGACTCGGGACTCTTCTCCGAGTTAGAAAAACATAAAGGAGGAAAGGTCACTTTTGGGGATGACAGCAAAGGCAAGATAGTTGGGATAGGCAAGATTGGAAAAGGAAGCAATCTGGTTAGTCCAGTTTACCTTGTCAAAGGATTAAAGTACAATCTGCTTAGCATCTCTCAATTGTGCGATAAAGGTCAAGAGGTAAGATTCACTAAGACCAACTGTTACATTTCGATGTTACCACCAAGGAGATCAAACTATCGGGTAAAAGATCAGGTAACACTTATATTATTCCTCTTTCGACCTGAGTTAGAATTTATCTTGCTTGAAAGCATCTCTTCATGATGACTCATGGACATGGCATCATAGATTAGGCCATATTAGCATGCATACTATCAAGAAATTGGCATCTCATGGTTTTGTTAGAGGTTTACCTAACTGTGCTTTTGAAAAGATAAAGTTTGTGAAGCATGCACAAGAGGGAAACAAGTCGGATCTTCATTCAAATCTCTGACAGACAGTTTCCACATCCAAAGTGCTTGAGCTGTTACATATGGACTTATGTGGTGAAATCCCAGTTAAGAGTCTCGGAGGTAAATCATATATATTTGTTATTATTCATGATTATTCACTATTTACTTGGGTGTGTTTTCTTAAGCACAAAAATGAAGCATTCAAGGAGTTCGGCAAGCTCTGCAGAAAAATCCAAGTTGAGTCACAGGCTCGGATTCGGAGAATCGGAACTAACCATGGAAGAGAGTTTGATTACTCGGAATTCTCGGAGTTTTGCGATAAGAATGGAATCTCTCACAACTTCTCAGCACCAAGAACTCCTCAACAAAATGGAGTAGTGGAGAGAAAGAACAGAACTCTTAAAGAAATAGCAAGGACGATGATGATTGAGCACAACTTACCTTACTATTTACAGGGTCGAGGCGATCAACACGACCAATTACACTCCGAACAGATGCCTCATCTAACCCATGTTGAAGAAAACACCTTATGAGCTCTACAAAGGGAAGAAACCAAATATTTCCTATTTCAGACCATTTGGATGTAAGTGTTTCATTCACAACAATGGTAAGGATCACCTGACAAAGTTTGATGCTCGGTCGAGATGAAGGTATTTTTACGGGTTATTCATCTCACAGTAAAGCTTATCGCATTTTTAATAAGAGAACTAACAAAGTGGAAGAAAGCATCCACGTTGTATTTGATGAGCTTGAATAGGAAAAACCAAGTGAGTCTTCATACTCGGACTTGAACCTCAGCAGAGAAGATGATAATGATGAACATAAGACTCAAGCTCAACCAGGCTCGAGAATGAAGTCACTTAGAACGAAGTGACTCGAGAATGAGACAACTCAAGAGCCTGCTCGAACGAGACAAGCTAATGAAGAAGATCACTCTGAACAAGCTTCGAAGATCAGGTAGCTCAGCCTACAAATCTTGTGAATCGGAGAACAGGTAGAGCATTCAAGTTCACTTCTAGTCATCCACTAGAAAACATACTATCCGATATCAACAATGGGGTAAGAACTCGTTCCTCTCTTCAAAATCTATGTGCATTCACTGCATTCATTTCATTAACTCGAACCCAGAAATGCACTAGAGGCCCTAAATGAACCTGAATGGGTAGAGGCCATGCAAGAGGAACTCAATCGGTTCGAAAGAAACCAAGTCTGGACTCGACCAAACGACCTTCCGACCACCCAGTCATAGGAACCAAATGGGTTTTCAAGAACAAGCTGGATGAAGGTGGGGTGGTAGTCGAAACAAGGCTAGACTTGTGGCTCAAGGTTACAATCAAGAAGAAGGGATTGATTGTGGGGAAACCTTTGCACTTGTTGCCAGAATTGAAGCTATTAGAATATTGTTGGCATTTGCATCCAGCATGTCTATTAAATTGTCAAATGGATGTTAAGTGTGCATTTCTCAATGGTTTTATTGAAGAGGAAGTCTATGTCGAGCAGCCTCCTGGTTTTGAAAACTCGGAATTTCCAGATTATGTTTTCGAACTTCAAAAAGCTCTTTATGGTCTTAAATAAGCTCCCGAGCTTGGTATGAAAGACTAAGCAATTTCTTTGTTCAAAATGATTTTGGGAGAGGTCAGATCGACAAGACTCTCTTTATAAAAACCAAGGGGAAAGATTTCCTTATTGTTCAAATCTATGTTGATGATATTATCTTTGGAGCTACTAATGAATTTACGTGCTGAGAATTTTACGAGTTAATGAGTCAAGAATTTCAAATGATTATGATGGGAGAACTCGAATTTCTTCCTTGGTCTACAAATCAAACAAGACAAAGATGGAATCTATGTCCATCAATCAAAGTATACTAAGGAGTCTGCTGAAGAAATACAAACTTCAAGATGCAAAGCACGTATCTACACCCATGAGCGATAGTATAAAACTTGACTCGGACGAGAAAGGTAAAGGAATAGATCGGAAACTATATCGAGCTATGATTGGATCTTTGCTATATCTTACTTCTAGCCGGCCGGATATAATGTTCAATGTTTGTTTATGCGCAAGATTCCAAGCTAATCTAAAAGAATCACATCTCACTGCGGTGAAGAGAATATTCGAGATATCTTGTAGGAACTCGGAACTTAGGTCAATGGTACTCAAGAGACTCGGAACCGACCCTCACTGGATACTCGGATGCGGACTACGCTGGATACAAAGTTGATAGAAAGAGCACTTCGGAGCTTGCCAATTTCGGGTCAATCCCTAATATCTTGGCACTCAAAGAAGCAAAATTCAGTGGCTCTATCAACTGCTAAAGCTGAGTATATAGCAGCCGGAGCATGTTGCGCCCGATTTTATGGATAAAGCAACACTTGAGAGATCTTGGACTTTCTTTCAAATCGGTTCCAATCAAGTGTGACAATCGAGTGCAATCGGCATCACAAAGAATCCGAGTTCGGCACTCAAAGACAAAACACATTGAGGTCAAGTATCATTTCTTAAGAGACCATTCCGAGAAAGGTGATATTGAACTTGAGTTCATTCCTACTAATCTTCAATTAGCTGATATCTTTACTAAGCCTCTTGGTGAAGATCAGTTCTGTTTTATTCGGAATGAGCTTGGTATGTTAAATGCATAATTGTGTGCTTTCTTATGTGAAAATATTCATTGCTTGATTATGAGTTATGTGCGTTCAAATTGTTAATAACCATTAGTTCGGTTGATTCGGTGATACTGAGCCAAGCGTTGTTATTTGTGTAAAGTTTCGAGTCACTCGGAAATCTTAGCTGAGTCGGACTCGGACTTTTGAGAAAAATGGACATCATATTTCTGAAATTATCTTTAGATCAGTGGAGAATTTCAGAATATATTTTCAAATTTTTTTCTCTCTCTCGCTCTCTCGCGATCTGTGATGAAACGCTAGCCGATGGATTTCAAACTGCGATGAATCCTAACCAGTCTAAGGTGACTGATGGACGAGCCGAGTCGAACGGATAGTTAACGGACGTTTATCTTTCTATATATAGCGCCTATTCATCTTCGTCTCATTACTTCACATTTCATTTACTATCTCTCTCGTACGCAAAACTTCTCGCGGAAGCTTTCTACGACTACGAGTGGTATCTGGACATTTTCAAGCGACGTAAAGATCATCTCGAAGTAAGCTCAACTGCTCTCATCTTTTCCTTCTACTCTTTTTCTTTCACTCTTGTCGACCTACTCTCTTCTTCTCTTCCTCAAAAGTTTCATCTTTCTTTCTTCATTGTCAAAAAATGCCTAAGAGAGGTAATCATCCCGACTTTCTTGGCTCCTCCTCTAAGAAGCCACGCACCAAAAGCCAAGAAGGCTCAACACCTTCTAAACCTGTTGTCACCCGAGCATCTCACGCAGGACGACAAGTTCTTTCCAACCACAAAATTTTCGTGGTTGCCCTACATTTAAACCACCGGTGTATATAATTTTCTTTGCTTCAGCGAGTTCATTTACCCCGAACTCGTTTACGAGTTTTACACTCACCTCACTCACTCGAAGGTGTTCTAACCTCCGGAGTTCGGAATGTTACTGTTCGCATAAACACCTCTCTCCTCCACCACCTGTTCAAAGTTTCCTCTCTTTTCTTGAACAGCAACCCTATTCCTTTCACTCGAAGTCGCCGATGACTTTTTTGAAAAATTCGCTAAAGAGTTCCCCGAGTCACGGAAAAATTTTTCGGTGACTTAGTTGAAGTCGAAGCACGTCTTACGTGCTTCCTGCTGATGAGAACCTTTTTCTCTTAGCATTCCAGCAAGGAGAACCCCAACTCCACGCATTTAAAAGCACTTTTTGACATTCTTGAGGGCTACGAAGTAGACATCTTCCCTTCTATCATTGAGCGGATTGCGGTTGTGCCAGCTCAACTCCAAAATAAGAAGAACACTCCTCTTCCCTTCGGTGCTCTTCTCACCCTTGTTTTTAAATAATTTAAATTTCCTCTCCCCTTAGACCCTAATGCTACTTCCGAGGCTGCCATTGTTGTCGGCAAAAAGGAACTTCGAGGGTACGGATACCGGAAACTCAACCTCGGTGTCCGGGTACACTAACCGAGAGCCGAGGCCCTCTTCTTCACCTCGGACTCGAAAGAAACCCCTCTCTCTCTCCCTGCCCCACCTGGTGGTACTTCCACCGTAGGTGTCACTCGATCCCTCTCCTCCATTTTGTCCTCTCGCTTTCCTGGACAAAATTAATTCTGTGTCCTCGTAAATCAAGGACTTGCTCCGGTCGGTTAGGACTATCTATCAGTCCATGACCATCAACCAAAAAATAGCCCAGTCCCAAATTCGAGAGCAAGCAAGAACTGGTTCTTGAGATGAAGCACTTGGTGAAGGAGCAAAAGGAGCTGGTCGAGCTCCTCCGGGGAGAAGGTCCAAGGCGGCTCGAGACACTTTTGAAGCGTCCTCGAGCCCAGCCATGACCTCCTCGAAAGCGAGGAGGAAGAAGAAGCGGACAAAGAAGAAGCGGACGCCGAGGAGCCCGCAACCGAGGTAGCTCCTTCCGGGCAAGGGAGGCTCACAAAGACGAAGGAGGATAGACAGTCGAGGGTCGACTCGCTCCTCAAGTTCCAAGTGGCAGGTACTCGGCTCGGACAGCGATCCGAGTGGGTCGAAAACCTAGGCTGCGCTACGACAACATACAGCGGGTCGAGGCTAAGCCCCTCCAGCCTACCGAGGCTCACGAGGAGGAACCCCTAAATCCTCTCGTTACGGGTCGACCACTCGGAGCCGAGCCCTTGACGACAATCCCGGTTCTCCCTCCGCCGCGCTCAAGCACATCGTCAAGATCCTATCGGCGCCGGCGTACCTCTCATCCCTCCGCTTCCACTCGGACATCCCCTCTCCCTCGTAGGCGCCATGCACTCGTGTCACAATTCCACGATCCGCGATTCTTCTTCTTTCGAAAATTTTTCTTTTGTCCGGACATCAAATATGTACTACTTTCTGTATTCTTCCTATTTTTTGTTTTTCTTTGAAAGGCAAGGGGAGAATATAGATAGAAAATTCATTGTCTTGTTTAGGGGAGTTTCTTCATCTGTGTACTCTCTTTAACTTCAATGAATTGATGCTTTCTCTTCAATTTTCTCTGTGATTAGTGATTATTGCAACCATTTCTAAGTTAACATTATCTCATTGCTAAGCATATAATCTTTATGATCCGATACATTAAGCTGGCTTTACTTATCCGATTTCATGCGCAAGTATTCAAAAGCGAGATCTTTATCACTAACAAAGTTTCTGTCTAAGTATGAAATGTCTTTCATCAAAAGGGGAGATTGAAGACTCGGACACTACTCCGCACTTTTCCGAGTTCTAACAAAGGAATCGGGTATAAGAATTTCTCACTTATAGAGTTTTGATTCCAAGGCATTCTCTGTACCTTATAAACTCTTACGAGTGATCTAGTATTTTTTCTCTAAGTGATATGACATTGACTTCATGTATTTCTTGCTTGTCTCTAAGTGACTCGGAAAACATATATGCACTCACGCTCTCTCACTCGGTTCCGAGTCCCTCATCACTTAGATGTATCGCATGTTGAAGTGACTAGTATCTCGCTTAACCGCACTCGGGTCCGACCTCGTGTTATAAGTCCTATTCTGTTGTAGTCGGCGCTTCTAGTCCGAACCATGCTTAGTCTAGATCAAGTTTGTTTCACTCGATATTCGTTGTATAACTTGATTCTCGCTTAGACTAACTCGGATAGAATTTTGAGTTTCATGGATATTAGACTCGAAAAATTCCATTCCTTTTACGACTCGGATACTTAGTCGATCAATTATCTTAATTATATTATTATCCGTGTCTAATCTTGAACTAAAGTATTTTATACTTTGAGAACCAATTTGATTTACTTTTGTAGGTTATTCAAACGAGGATACACTTTTTGAAATACAAAAGTAATCGGCTACAAAACGTCAAATCACCAGCGAGACATGGTTTTTCCCTTCTCTAACCTAGCCCTAGAAAATTGTGTCGAGGCCGTCCGTTTCCAAATCTGAAAAGCGAAATGCCAAGCTTAACGGTGGTTTCTACCTTATCTTTTAAGACACCGCCGAGTGGTTTTGGGACTTCATAAGAAGTTAAGAACCGTTGTCCAACATTCATATTTCAACGGATACTTTCCGAGTGACTCATAAAGTCGTTAACAACGGTCACAAAGGAGTTCCAATCGGAAGATAGAGATAACGGCTACTTTGCCCGGTCATCTATAAAAGGAAGCCAACTCACAAGACTTGAAGATTGCCGAACCTGTTGTTAATACATATACTTGAGCAAAGTCATTGTATTCATTCTCAATCTTCTACTTACAACTCCCACTCTGTAATTCATTACTTTACGAGTTGTAAGGTTTTGTACTTAGTTACAAACACTTTCTTCTTACTTTCTAAGTAAGGTCCCTTGACCGAGTTGTAAGGGTTAACTCAACTCGGTTGTTCCTAGCTGTAAGGGTGATCTCGGGTAGGAAGTACTAGATCGAGATAAGGGAACTTCTAAGTCTAGGAAAAACTTGTAAAGAGTTGTCTAAGGGAGCAACTCGGGTTCGATCGATCTACGGTATTTTGTTGACTCAAAATAGTGGATTTGACTTCGTGCTTGGATTAGCATGGTCCGTGGTTTTCCGCCCCATGAGGGTTTCCACGTAATCTCCGTGTCTTTACTTTCGAGTACATTCTAGATTCGGACATTTTCTCATTGCAGACTTGAATCGCTTCCTTACTTTTTACCGAGATTACGAGTTCATACTTTTCGACTTTTTTAGACTTAGAATCGCTTCTATTTCTACTTTGGCCAAAAGAGCTCAATCTTCATGAAAATCCCCCATCACCCTATTCACCCCCCTAGGGTGACTCACACTCTCCCCGAGCAAACCTTCATATTATAATTAAATCGAGTAGTTCAAGCACTAAGTTATCTTTGGCGTAAAAGAGTAGAATTTTCTTAGTCTAATATCCATTAGGTTTAGATTCCATCTTTAGTCAATCCTTAAATGATCAAGTTAGAAAAATTAACACAATAGGATACATGAACTTGATCTAACAAATAACTCTCCATAAATAAAATGAATTAAGAACAAAGAATTAACGTTGTAATTCATTTTAACTTGGAGTACAAAGTCGAGTGCTTAGAATAAGTATGTAAGAGAGATTATTTGATCATGCGATAATTATGAGTGATGTCCGAGTGGGTCGAAGCACGATTAAGAAAGATATGCAAGAACGTGCTTTCTACGTGGGTTAGAACATAATAAAAACTTAGATAAAAGTTTATATCGAGCTTAGAATAACTTAGAATCAAAACCCAAGAGAGATAGAGAGTTATACTTGAGTCTTCGATCAATAATTCTTTTTATGAATATGGATTGAGGAGATTTTCTTTTTATGCAAATATATAATGGGTTTGACCGGTCTAACCCTTTTCAACATTCAATCGGGTCAACAGTTTAATTTGAGCTAAATGGTCCGGATGATCGAACCATTGACCCACTTCACTTACCGGGTCGATCACTAGGTTGGTTTTCTCAACATAGGTGAGTAGGAGACAAAAGAGTAGGAATAGAGAGAGAAAGATAGAGGGAGGGAGGGACTCCATGTACATGAGGAACTATGATGTAGAGAGAAGGGAGAATGAGGAGGAGGAGAGAGAAAACAAGGGGATGGCCTCACATGACTGATGTTTTAGAGAAGAGGGAAAGATAGGCACGAGGAAAGAAAAGAGAGTGGTGGCCTCAATTCACTAATGTTGCAGTGAGGAGGGACATATAAGAAGAAAGTGGATGGGTGGAAAGAGATAGGAAGGACGAAAAACAAAAGTTGAAGTGGAGAAATGATGCAAAGAGGAGGATGATGGGGAAGAGGAGAGAGAAAAAGTGGTCGACGACCTCACTTAGTGATGTTGTAGAGAGGAAGAAGAGATAGAAAGTAGGGGTGAGCGGGACCGGGTACCCGGTTGCTGTCCCCTTTTTTTTTTTTTTAGTTTTTCAATTGATTTTTGGACCCGAAGAAACGACCACAAACAACAACAACCGAGGGGCACGGGCTACCTATAATCGCACGAAAAATTGAGCAAATCAAGAACTTGTTTGTTTTTTTAACATATAAAATCAACAAAAACTAAATACTCATAGCTTGGGTGCCCGGAAAATAGCCGGAGGAAAAGAGCGAGGGCAAGGCAAGAACTGCCGGCGAGAGCACCGAGGTACTATAGCAGCGAAGCGAGTCAATGAGAGAGCGAGAGCAGCCGCAATAACCGAGTGAGTGAGAGAGAGCAGCGGCGAGGGCAGGGCAAGAACTGCCGGCGAGAGCATTGAGGTACCGTAGCAGCGTAAGCGAGTCGGTGAGAGAGCGAGAGCAGCCGCAACAACCGAGTAAGTGAGAAAGAGCAAGCACGCCAAGCAATGGCGAACTTTAGGGCAGCGCCGGCGACGGCGACAGATCGTAGAAGAGAGAAAGAGAAGGGAGCGAGAGGAGGGCAGACGGGGAAGGAGACACGGGAAAGAAGGGAGCGAGAAGAGAGCAGCACCGGGCGTAACGCACGGAAAGAAGGCAAACAAAGCCTCAAGGCAATTAGTTAGGGTTTGATTTTCTTTTCTTTTTTTTTTTTTTGTATAAAGCTGGGTCCAAGATATTATTACCTGAGTCCGGACCCGGTTATAACCGGGTCCTACAATTTGGACCTGGTCCCTGTCCCGGTTCAACCGAGTCCGGTTCCGGACCCGCTCGGTCCAGACCGGTTCCGGATCTAGAACCAGGTACCCGAAATTTTTGCTCACCCCTAATAGAAAGGAGGAGAGAGAAAAGTGGAGTTGCATTTAATGGTTAGGGTTTTCTTAGGATAAGCTGAAATTTGTGGACTCGGATTTTGGGTAGTACTCTACTACAAATAAAATGGTTATGGTATTAAACAATTTTTTTATCTTTTTATTTTTTTATTTTGGGAAACATACAAGCATGCAGCTCTTTATTTGGTTGGGGTTATGTAATATTTCTAAACTTTATTATTTTTAGCAATTAGATGTTTGCAAACACATACAAAAAAAAAGTTCATAAAAAATATAAAGAAAATTATCATAAATCGAACAGGTCAAACTGGTCTAATTCGGGTTAGTAGTAAACCGAGTCAACCGATCTAACTCCGATCTAAAGGGGTCCGACTGGTTGACCTATTGACCCGTTCCCTTGACCGGGTTGATAACCAAATTGGTTCTCTCAACATTGCTTATAGCTAAATTGAAATTTAATCGCTTCAAAGGTTTGCTAATCTTTCAACCCAAGTTTAAAATTTAAATGGGTGAAATAATTAGCCATCGGTTTGACCAACATTTGAACACTCAAATTTGAGCTTGTTGAGCATTCGGTCACGGAGTTTATCAAATTAAGCATCCATGTGAAAAGTATAGATAACTATGCAAGTTAAGACATTTGATACGACTTGTATTTACTAATAGTATTTTCCTTTTTCTTTTTTTATATCAAAGTATTTTCCTTTTTCTAAAACACCGAATTCCTTATTGGGGTGAATTTACATATAATAAATCTATATATTTCCCAAAAATCGCATTCATCGAATGTGTATTAATACTAGTGGTGGCGGTCTTTCTTTACGCTAAGAGTGCGTTTGGTAGGGCATAAAATCAATTTCCGGAAAATTATTTTCCGAACTTCATTTGTTTGGTACCGAAATTCGGAAATAATTTCATGGAAAATGGGTTTTCCCTAAGGAAAAGGAAAATATTTTCCCTAAAAATCACCGTAAGTTACATTTTCCATTTCTTCTCAAGTTGCTCTCTCTCTCTCTCTCTCTCTCTGCCTCCATCACAGTTCCTTCTTCGCCAAAATCCCGCCTCACGCCTCCATGCTTGAGATTCTCTCTTTCCATCCTTCCTCGCAGCTCTCTCTCGTCCCTCGCTGAGACTCTCTCACTCTCTCCATCCTTCCTCACGCAGTTTTCTCTCTCCCTACCTGCTCGAAACTCTTTCTCTCTCTCCATCCTTCATCATGCGCTCTCTATTGTTGATCTCGAGACTCCATTGTTGAAGACTTTGATTTTACGATAAGATATAGATTCTAGGGTTTTGATTTCAACAAATATTTGGGATTGACTTTAATTTGTAGATTTTCTATTTCTAGGGTTTCAATTTTTCGTTTTCTTTTTGTGTAAATTGTAGGGCTTATAAACTATAGAGTCCCGAACTTAAATAAGTAATTTTTGTTTTTTATCTCTCATATGCTAATCTCTTCCCTGATAAACCCTTTGTCTCTCTTCCTTTTCCATTTTTCATATGCTTAATCTATTGATTTTTGGACGACTATGGAGTTGCATACGAAATGGGATTTGGAAACTGTTGTTGTTGTGGTACTAATTAGGGATTCCTATATTTTTGAGGTGTTGGTTTGATACTCATCAAAGCACAAGCAATGAGGATGAACTCATTTTATTTCCCGGACCATATTACTTCCTTGTTTGTTCCATTGCTTAAATTTAAACTTCTAAAAGTACATATGAGAGTTCTTAGTGATGGTGCCTTCTCATAGTTTAGTAAAATTGAAATAGTTGGGATTGAAATGTAGGGAGATTGAAATGTTTTGCTTGGATCAAAATGTGAGGAGATTAGTTGGCTTGGATTTCACATAGATGAGATGGAATGTACCAAAAATCTCTTTTGAAATTCACATCTTAGGCACCCCCTACATGATGGCACAAAAGAGCATTGAAAAAAAAGTTTTGTCTTTTTCTACTTTGCAAATCGGGTTGAATTGTTCAATAATTTCAATTATAGTGCTAAAGTTGCCCACATTTAATTCTTTGTACCTTGCATTAGTTTGTGAAGACATAGGTATAACTATCTATATCTCTATGGGTTTGATTTCAAGTGATTCTAAGTCTCTAAGAAGCTAATCTTTAAGTTTTCAATATCTGTATGACCTACTTAGAAACCATCTCTTGAGTAGAGCACACTTCACTGGATTTCGACCCACTCGAAGCAACTCAAACAGCTTGTCATGAATAAATAATTTCACGAACATATCTTATTCCGAGCACTCGACTTCATGAGTTAACCGAAAAAATGAATTATTGCGTTAATTCCCTTTTTTAAGTCATTTTATTGAAAGAAATTATTTACCTAATCAATTTGATGCTTGGTGTCTATATATGCTTAACTACTCAATCATTTAGGGATAGACACAAGATGAAATTTGAACATATTGAATATTAGACTTAGAAAATTCCATTCTTTCAAGTTAAGGATAATTAATTGTTTAGTTATTATGAATTAATTATTATCCTTTCCTAATCTTGGACCGAAGTATTTTTATACTTTGAGTACCACTTTGATTTGCATTTGCAGGTTGATTAAAGTATTTTAATCTTATTTTGATAAATAAAAGCAATCGACTTCTAACCGTTAAACACTAGTAGACAGAAAAATACCTTTTTTACACAAGGCTCAAAACCGTCTCGGGGTTGTTTGATACCAAATTCAGTAAACTTCAACCTTGAGTCTAACGGTTGTTTCCACCCCGATTTCAGTCACAACTAGTGGGATGGACTACTTTTCGAGCCCAGGACCTAAACACAATGTTCACATTACAACAACTCTTTTTCTAAGTGGCTCGGACTATCCGTTACAACGGCTAGTGAAGCTCTCAAGTCCAGAATCGGTCTCAATGGCTACTCGCCCTACCGAGTATAAATAGAAGCCTTCCTATAAGACTTGAATATTGTCTGTTGAACATTGCTAGAGCTGAACTTACGCTCTCTGTCTCTCTCTCTCGCTCTCTCTCTCTCTCGCTCTTAATCTTTTTGCTTTTACAATTCCACTCTTGAGTTCTTACTTTCTGAGTTGTAAAGAGAAAAAGTCTTATAATCACTCTTACATTTTTCAATTCTCTCGTAAAGTCCCTCGATCGAGCTGTAATACTTAATTCGGTTCGCTTGTCCCTAGTTGTAAAGGTTATCTCGGTTAGGAAGTACTAGATCGGATAAGGGAATTTCTAAGTCTAAGAAAAACTTGTATTGAATTGTGTAAGGGAGGAATTCTGTAAGGGGTCAGTCCTTATATTTTATTGATTCAAAATAGTGGATTTGACCTAGTGCTTATACTAGCATCTGCTCGTGGTTTCTCGCCCTGAAGTGTTCCCACATAACTTCGTGTCTTGTATTTTTTAGTCCAATTTAGACTCGGAATTGCTTTCTATGTCTTTACTTTGCAAAAATCTTTGTTAATCCGCAAAATTCTTTCATCACCGTATTCACCCCCTCCCCTTCTAGGGTGACTTAACTTCTCCGAGAGAAAACCTTCAATTGGTATCGAGCCTAGCCTTTTCAAAGGATCTAACAAATCAAAGGTCTAAAGATCATATGGCTCTAAACTATAGAGAGTTTGATGAAGGAAAATCTTTTACTAAACCACCCAAGTTTAAGGGTTCAAAATTTGCACACTCGGAAGAAGATAATGGAATGCTTCATCCAAGACTATGATGAGGAGGTCTAGAACATCATTTACAATGGAAAACTATACTCCCATGAAGATGGAAGGAATGAATCTAGTGGCCAAGGTGAAGTCCGAGTTCACCGCTGAAGAAAACGAGAAGTACAGGAAGAACTTCAAGGCCATAAACACGAGTGATGTGCGCAATCAATTTAGAAGAATACAACAGAGTATCAATGTATAACACAACCAAAGAAGTGTGGGATACACTAGTCACTACCTACGAAGGAACTAGTCAAGTGAAGCAAGCAAAGATAAGCCAGTACCTCTATAAGTATGAGATGTTCAAGATGGAGACTAATGAGAATATCACTTAGATGTACCTTCACTTCACTAAGATTGTCAACAATCTCAAATCTCTTGGTAAGAAGATGACCCATGAAGAAGTTATGAAAAAATCATGAGGTGTCTACCCAAGAAAAGATCGGATCCTAAGGTGATAGCAATCGAGGAAGCTCAGGATCTCTCTGGGCTGAAGCCGGATGGACTCATGAGTTGCATGTAGAAGAAGAGGAAGCTAAGGTCAACACCAAAAGAAACATATCTCTCAAGGCCTCGGAAGAAAGAAGTCCAAGTCTCGAGTTACTCATATTCTGAAGAAGACCCTGTGGCACTTCTAGCTGGAGGCTTTAAGAAGATAATGAAATACAAAAAGTCACGTAAGAAGCCCAAGCAGGAGTTCTACAAGAAAGACAAGAAAGGTAAATACTCATCCTCTTCCAATTTGTCTTTAACTAAGAACTCGGCTATTTTGAGTATGGCAGACAAGGAACACATAGTCAATGATTGTCCAAAGAAAAAGAAGGACAGAAAGAAGAAAAAGCTTATGGTGGCTACCTGGAGTGATGATGAGTCGAAGAAGATGATGGCATTGATGATGAATCCAATAGTCTAATGGATCTAACAGACTCGAAGTTGGATTTGAGTCGACAGGTGATGGATCGGATGTTGAGGAAACAGCTCCTCAAGAGGTTACTCAAAAACGAAAGGGTCATTGGTACCTAGACGGTGGATGTTCTCGTCACATGTCCGGAGATTCAAGACTCTTCTCAAAATTAGAAGAAATGAAAGGAGGAAAAGTCTTATTTGGAGACAATAGCAAAGGCAAGATAGTTGGAATTTGAAGGATTGGTCAAAGAGACAATTTAGTCGATCCAGTCTACCTTATCAAAGGGCTCACGTACAATCTTTTGAGTATTTTTAAATTGTGTGACAAAGGTCAAGAGGTAAGATTCACTCGGACCAACCGCTTCATTTATGATGCAGTCACCAAAGAGGCAAAACTCTCGGGTTTGAGGTTAGGTACCACCTACACCATTCCTCTTTCAAACTCTAGTCAAGATTTATCATGTTTAAAACCATCTTTGAATGATGATTCATGGACTTGTCATTGTAGACTAGGCCATATCAGCATGCATACCATCAAGAAACTTGCATCTCATGGATTATTTAGAGGTTTACCTAACTGTTCATTTAAGAAAGATAAAATATTTGACGCATGCACAAAAGGAAAACAAGTAAGATCGTCCATTCAAGACAGAGTATCTACATCCAAAGTGCTTGAATTGATACATATGGATTTATGTGGTGAAATTCTTGTCAAAAGCTTAGGAGATAAATCATATGTGCTAGTTATTGTTGATGATTACTCATGATTTACGGTGGTGTATTTTTTAAAGAACAAAAATGAAGCTTTCAAAAAGTTCACTAAGATTTGTAGGAAAATACAAGTTGAGTCCGAGAATCGGATCAGGAAAATTCAAACTAACCGTGGAAGAGAGTTTGATTACTCAAAATTTGCAGAGTTCTGTGATAAGAATGGGATCTCCCACGACTTCTCATCACCAAGAACTCCTCAACGAATAGAGGAGTCGAGAGAAAGAACAGAACACTGGAAGAAATAGGAAGGACAATGATGATTGAAAATGATCAACCTCACTATTTCGGGCTAAGGCGATCAACACAACAGAACTACAAGCTCAACAAATGCCTCATTCGACCTATTATGAAGAAGACACCCTATGAGTTGTACAAGGGAAAGAAGCCTAACATTTCCTACTTCAAACCATTCAAATGTAAATTTGTTGTGTATAACAATAGTAAGGAACATCTTACCAAATTTGATGCAAGGTCGGATGAAGGTATTTTTCTAGGTTACTCATCTCATAGTAAAGCTTATAGAATCTTCAATAAGAGAACTAACAAAGTGGAAGAAAGTATCCATGTTGTCTTTGATGAAGTTGATCATCGCAGGACAAGTGAATCCACTTTCTCGGATCTCAAGCTCAATTGAGATGAAGATGACAGAGCGAAGTTGAGCTCGGAATGAACAAAGACAAAGGAACCGAGCCAACTCGAACGAGACAGCTTCAAGAGCTAACTCAGATTATTGAAGGTCAAGGTAACCAAGAACTTCAACAAGAGGAACCAAATAGAGATCGGATCATTCAACCAATGAACCTGGTAAGTCGGAGGACAGGTAAAGCTTTCAAATATGCATCCAAGTCACCCACCCGAGAACATCATTTCTAACATCAATAGTGGGGTAAGAACTCACTCTTCTTTGCAAAACCTATGAGCATTTTCAGCATTCATCTTATTAATTAAACCTAAAATGTACTAGAAGCCCAAATTGAACCTGAATGGGTAGAGGCCATGCAAGAAGAATTAACTCAATTTAAAAGAAATCAAGTTTGTACTCCGACCAAACGACCTTCCGACCACCCAGTTATAGAAACCAAATGGGTTTTCAAGAACAAACTGGATGAGGGATGGCTGGTAGTCGAAATAAAGCCAGATTAGTTGCTCAAGGTTATAACCAAGAAGAGAATTGATTGTGGGGAAACCTTTGCACATGTTGCTAGGATTGAGGCAATCGGAATTCTCTTAGCATTTGCATCTAGCATGAACATTAAGCTTTATCAAATGAATGTTAAATGTGCATTTCTTAATGGTTATATTCAAGAAGAAGTTTATGTTGAGCAACCCTTTGGATTTGAAAACCCTCAATTTCCAAATCATGTTTTCAAATTACAAAAAGCTTTGTATGGTCTAAAACATGCTCCCGGAGCTTGTTATGAAAGATTAAGTAGTTTCTTGTTTGAAAATGACTTCAAAAGAGGTCTTATTGACAAAAATATTTTCACAAAAACCAAGGGGAATGACTTTCTCATTATTCAAATCTATGTTGATGACATTATCTTTGGAGCTACTAATGAAACTCTATGCCAACAGTTTTATGAGTTGATGAGACAGGAGTTCCAAATGAGCATGATGGGAGAACTCAATTTCTTCCTTGGACTACAAACCAAACAAGAAAAGGATGGAATTTATGTTCATCAATCAAAATACACCAAGGAGTTATTAAAGAAGTACAAGCCATAAGACGCGAAGTATGCAGAGCAACACCAATGAGTACTAAACTGGAATCGGATGAGAAAGGTAAAGCTATAGGTTAGAAACTCTATAGAGGTATGATTGGATCTCTACTTTATCTTACATGTAGTAGGCCGGATATCCTGTTTAGTGTCCGCCTATGTATAAGATTTCAAGCTAACCCAAAGGAGTCACATCTTACTACGAGTGAAGAGAATTTTTAGATATCTTGCAGGGACTCAAACACTTGGTATCCGGTATTCTAAAGACTCATATCTAACCCTCACTCGGATACTCAAATGCTAACTATGCCGGATACAAAGTCGATAGAAAGAGCACCTCAAAAGCATGTCAATTTCTCGGTCAATCACTCATCTCCTAGCATTCAAAGAAACAAAACTCAATTGCTTTATCAACTGCTAAGGATGACTACATAGCAGCTGGACCTTGTCGTGCTTAGATTCTCCGGATCAAGCAACACTTGAAGGATCTTGGACTGTCATTCACATCTATCCCAATCAAGCGTGATAATCAAAGTGTCATCAGCATCACCAAGAATCCAGTTCATTACTCAAAAATGAAACACATTAAGGTCGGGTATCATTTTCTAAGAGACCATTCCGAGAAAGGTGATATTGAACTTGAGTTTATTCCTACCAAATTTCAATTAGCTGATATTTTCACAAAACCTTTGAGTGAAGATCGGTTTTGCTTTATCAGCAATGAACTTAGCATGATGATTGTGTGATTATCTTATTTATTGTATGAGTTATGAGTTTGATTGATTATTATATATTTTGAGTAATAACAAATAGATCAGTTGAACCAAAATGAAACCGAGCTATGAGTTATTAATTTTTACGAATGTGTTACGAGTCACTCGGACACATCACCGAGTTAGACTCGGTTTATGAGAAAAATGAACATCAAAATTCCGAGATTATCTCTAGATCAATGGAGAATCTTGGGAATGTTTTTAAAAATTTCTTTTCTAACTCTGTCACACGAACGGTCCGAAAACTAGCCGTTAGACAGAAACAGCTTTCAAGATATAACCGTTGCTCACTAGAATACCCAATGGTCCGCTACCCATTACTTTGAGGGCTAAGTCGGAAAGGTTTTTGTTCTATAAGAGCTCTTATTCTATAAAGAGCACCCCTTTATCCTCATTCATTCACTTTGGTATCTCTTGCTCTCACTTTTGCTCTCTTTTCTCTCATACTCAAAATCACTTGCTCGAACACTCATTCCACTTCATATTCTTAACCCTCTACTTTCTTTCTCACTCATTCACTTTCTTACTCTCTTAATCTCATTCTCTTTCACTTTCTCAAATATGCCTAAGAGACGTAGTGCTGCTGAAGGAGGTTCATTCACCAAGAAGGCTAGAACCAAATCCACCCATTCCGATAACCCTCAAAAGGACCCTTCTAAGGGAAAAGCTCTTGCCTACGATGACCAAAAGCTCATCATTGCCCAACACTATTTCATCGAGGAAAAATTCTTCTCTACCACAAAACTTTCTTGGATCAAGCCCATCCTCAACACAGTACTTATAAGTATTTGTGTTTCTACAATTACATCTATCCGGAACTGGTCACTGAGTTCTATACAAACATGATTGTAAGAGATAATATAATCACTTATGTTGTTCAAGGATAAACTATTCATATCAATCTCTCTCTCCTTCGAAGCTTTTTGATGTCAAGTGTCTTTTCTTGAACTCAAACCTTATCTTTTTCAATGAAATCGCAAACGATTTCTATGACAGTACTCTAAAGAGATTCCTAAGTCTAGAAAGAACTTTTCTATGACTCGGATGACCTCTGAAGCAAGGCTTCTTTGCTTCATTCTAATGAGAACATTGTTCTCCTTCTATCCCTCAAAAGAGAACCTAAACAGCAAAGTTATTAAGGTTCTCTATGATATCCTCGAAGGGCATGAGGTTGAGCTCTTCCCTTTCATGTTGGAACAGATAGCCTCTGTTCCCTCATATTAAAAAAGTCCCCTCTTCCTTTTAGAGCTTTACTTTCTGCTGTCTTTGCTCAATTCAAAGTGGATCTTCCAAGTGATCCACACAAATTTTTAGAGCCAATAGTCCGCATAGGCAGAAATGAGCTCATTAGACTAGGATACCAGGAAATCTCATCCGGTGTCCGGGTTCACAATTTTAAGTTAACTCCTCCCCTCCACCTCAAACTCGGAAAGTACCCGAGACTACTCTTCTCAATACTCGGACCTTCCTTTTCCCAACCTACCCCTTCTTTCCATTTGCTTCGAAGGTGGCTTCTCGGCTTGTTGCTCTAGCTTCGGAGCTGCAGTCAACTCTAACTAGAAAGTACCCGAGACTCCTCTTCTCACTGCTTGGACCTTCCGCTTCCCAGCCTACCCCTTCTTTCGGTTTGCTTTAGAAGGTGGCTTCTTAGTTTTCTACTCTATCCAAAGAGTTGCAGTCAACTCGGCGGCTTCCCGAGTTTTCATGCCTATCTTGACTTAACTTCGAGCACGACTCGAAGCGGATTGATCAAAGTCAAGCCCTGGTCGGTGAGCTGAGAGATGTTATCGGATGACAATAAGACTAGATCCGTCGCCTCTAAGAGCGCAGATCCCAAGCGGTTAAGGACTCGGAACCTTACTTTGAAGAAGCATCATCCTCGAGTCCTCAAGCTCTTCTAACTTTGGGTCGAAGGAGAAGAAGGAACTGGAGTAGCCCCACTGAAGGCTAAGGGGAGAAAGAACTCGAGGTGATCTCCTCATATCATACGGAGTCTACCTCAAAAAGGTTGGAGATGTAGGCCAATCTAGGGCTCTCTCCTCTACACAACAACCTCAAGCTAAAGAAGCCGAGGGCTCATAAGAAGAGCCGGAGGATGTACAACCTCGCTTCGCAGGAGTGCATTTCAAGTTCCCTACTTACCACTACTCTTGCCACCTCGCCTAAATGTTTCTACACAAGGCTACGGATGCCGAAGAGACCCCGTTCTTCTTCCTTAACATGCACTTCTACACATCCCTCTTAATTTCAAATTTTTCTTTTGTTTTTGTCCAACATCTCCGTACTTTTCTGCTACTCCCTCCATTCTTTGTTTTTGATGAAATGCATAGGGGAGAGAAAGATAGATGTTTGGCTTAGGGGCGTTTCTTAGTTTTCTAAGTTTCTTAACTTAGTTTATCCGTATGATACCTTCTAAGCTTGAATGAAATTTCTCTATTTCCGAGTATAAATGAGTTGTATTATTCATATTTTATCTTTGCTCCGATATATTATATCTCTACTCCGATATTTGCTCATTTACTTTGATATTATGCTTTCGGATATACATGATTCTATGCTCCGATATTTTTACCCCGATATATCTTGTATCAAAATGCACTCACAATGAAACTTTACAAAGAATATCTTATAGTCATTCGTTTCTGAGCAATGAAAACTTAACTCTTTGAACTTTTAGTTTCTAATTTAAGTATGGAATGCCTTTCATCAAAAAGCGGGAGATTGAAGACTCGGGTATAACTCTCTATTTCTCTATGGTTTTGATTTGAAGTAATTCTAAGTCTTTAAGAAACTTATCTTTAAGTTTTTAATGCTGTATGACCTACTCAAAAACCATCTCTTGAGTAGAACACACTTCACTCGGGTTTCGATCCACTCGGAATTAACTCGGACGGTTGTCATGAGTAAATAATTTCACGAACATATCTTATTATGAGCAATGACTTCATGAGTTAACTGAAAAAATGAATTACTACATTAATTCCCTTTTCTAAGTCGGTTTATTGAAAGAAATTATTTACCTAATCAATTTGGTGTTTAGTGTCTATATATGCTTAACTACTCAATCATTTAAGGATAGACACAAGATGATATTTGAACATATTGAGTATTAGACTTAGAATTTTCATTTTTTAGGTTAAGGATAATTAAGTGCTTAATTATTATGAATTAATTATTATCCTTTCCTAATTTTGAACCAAAGTATTTTTATACTTTGAGTAACACTTTGATTTGCTTTTGCATGTTGATTAAAGTATTTTAATCTTATTTTGAAAGGCAAAAGCAACCGGCTTCTAACCATTAAACACCAGCGAGATAGAAAAACACATTTTTTGGACAAGGCTCGGACACCATGTCGGGGTTGTTTGTTACCAAATCCGGTAAACTTTAACCTTGAGTTTAACGGTTATTTCCACCTCGGATTTCAGTCACAACCAGTGGGATGGACTACTTTTCGAGCCAAGGACCTAAGCACAACGTTCACATTGCAACGGCTCCTTTTCTAATTGGCTCGGACTATACGTTACAATGGCTAGTGAAGCTCTCAAGTCCAGAATCGGTCTCAATGGCTACTCTGCCTTATTGATTATAAATAGAAGCTTTTCTACAAGACTTGAAGATTGTTGCTGAACATTGCTAGAGTTGAACTTACTCTCTCGCTCTTTCTCTCAATCTTCTAGCTTTTACAACTTCAATCTTAAGTTCTTACTTTCTGAGTTGTAAAGAGAAAGGTCTTGTGATCACTCTTACATTTTTCAATTCTTTGTAAAGTCCCTTGACTAAGCTGTAAGGGTTAACTCAATTCATTTGTCCCTAGTCTGTAAAGGTTATCTCGGTTAGGAAGTACTAGATCGGATAAGAGAATTTCTAAGTCTAGGAAAAACTTGTATTGAATTGTCTAAGGGAGCAATTCAGTAACGGGTCAATCCTTGTATTTTGTGGATTCAAAATAGTGTATTTAACTTAGTTCTTGGACTAGCATTGTTCGTGGTTTTCACGCCTCGGGAAGGTTCCCATGTAACTTCGTGTCTTGTAATTTTCTAACTCCAATCTAGACCGAATTGCTTTCTAAGTTTTTACTCTACGGAAATCTTTGTTAATCCGCAAAATTTTTTTCATCATCCTATTCACCCCTCTCCCCTCTAGGGTGACTTAACCTCTCTAAGAGCAAATCTTCGGTTGGGATAAGATTCATTGTACGATATACCCATACATTAGTCTTACCTTTTATTCAAATGTTTACAAACCGACTTAAGTTATAGGCTAGAAAGGGGAAGGAGACCTAAGAATACAACAATACAATCAATTTTTAACACTCTTAATATTACACATTCTATCATTATAGTCATTACGATAACTTTTAGAAGAGAAAAGCGAACAAGTTTTTCGAAAATTACGTACACATTTTAACCATTAACATGTAATTAAACAAAAAAAGACATAATTAGTTATCAAACAAACTATTGAGGAACTTTAACATTACGTGCATGAGGATGGCTAGATTTTGGATTAATTTGAGTGAATAAACAAGCGAAAGTAGTGTGAAATGGAAAGCGTGGATAAATTTCAACTTGTGAGGGCCCAAAAATATGACCATAAGCAAAATGGGAGCTCTTGTTTTCTCGTGAAATGCAATGGTGAATTTGATCACTCATGCTCATTTTCTCGCAAGCTAAGTCTGTTTGAGTGAATAACCTAAGTCGGTTTGCATTAGAATACATGCACACACACCCAAACCGAAACTTGGTCTATGCGCCCGCATAACAATCTATTCAAGCTCAAAGTCCAACGGACATAAACCTTTTAAGTGAAAAAGGTTTCCCGTGTTTTTTTATTTTTTCGCAAGCTATCTTACAATCGATCCACAGTTTCTAATATTCCCGGTTGATTTTGATTTGTAACACGTGCTTATACCTATCACGAGATACTTGTATCTTAGTAAATTGATCCCTCGTCTTCAACTTCTAGAGCCTTCCTCCATCTTCTACTTGCTCAGGTGTTTGTCTTTCCTTATTTTCCCTTTTATTTACATTTGCATTCCTCTCTCTGTTTGATTGGTGACAATTTTCTACTGTTTGCTTATTCCCGATTGCAATTGTGGCTGATAGTTCGGAGTTGGTTGATGACTATTGGTGTCAATTTCCTACTATTTGCTTACTCGCGGTCGTGTCTATTAATTTATGGCTTAATGCCTATTTTTCTTGAAAATTGTGCATTCATTTATGTTTGTTGTGACATTCAGGATCATTGTATCCCTCAGCCTTTGGTTTTTGCTTTTTTGTTTTTTGTTTTTGCTTTCTTTTTATTTATGCTTTTTTATTTTTTGTTTTTGCTTTTTTTTTCTTATGGCTTGATAAGTGTTTGCCCTTCTTATTAAATATTATGTTGTGCTTTTAGATGGCCAGTGAATCAAATAAGGAAGAAGTTGTGCTTATTGGTGCTACTATGACTGTTTTGGGGGTTACAAAAGCATTTCTTAGAAACCATAAGAGAAAGAAAACTCAAAGTGAACATGGGACTCCTCAAATCCCATGTCAACCTCTTTTTAATAGACATGTTGTGAGAGAGAGTTACATCAATAGTGTTTTGTGTTGTGGAGATGCTCATTACCTTAATCAAATTCGAATGAGGTCGAGTGCCTTTTTAGATTGGGTTAAATTATTTGAAGAGTAGGGACTTCTTAGAAATACGAGTGCATGTGAGTATAAAAGAGCAGACTTCTAATGTTTTTGCACTTAATTAGGCACAATGTGAGGTCCAGGGCAATTAGTGGGTGTTAGCTTGTCGTACAAGTAACAATACCACTACTTAGGCTTATAATAAATAATATAGCATACGGAAGTAGGGATCAAATGCACGAGGAAAGATATAATAATGTGCAAGCTCAAATCTAATTAAATTTACTACTCTTTAAAACAAAACAGAAAATATAAACTAGAAAATTAATAGCTATAAATCACATAAAATTATGAATTAATAAATAAATAATTTATATAGAACATAAAAAATTATAATAACCCAGAAATGTTTTTGAATATTTTTTTAGAATAATTAAAATAGAAAACTAAAGCGAGAAAATAAACAAATTCTAAAACGAGAAAATTAAATAAGTAAAATTCTGTACTAAATTAATTACGAAAATAAATACTAAAATTACCTAAAACATTAACATTAATTTTCTAGACATAACCAGACCCTTAAAATATAAAAATAAAACTTAAAATCGAGTTTACGCAATTATTGAACTAAAAACCTACGAGTAATTAAATTCAAGAATTAAATCTGAAAAATTATCAAATTAAGTCCGAAAATTCTAAAATTTGATCACATCAAATTAGGACTCTATCTAAACCCTAAAAGAAGATAAAACACGAAAAATAATAAACGAACCTATTTTTCAACTAATTTCTAACAAACCGACTCAAAAATAATAAAAGCTGATAGAAAAATAATCTGAAAATTAAAATATATAAAGACTCAAAATTAAATTAAATTAAAATTATTAAAACTAACCTAAAATACTAATCTTTAGGGGGAATAATGAAATTGATAATAAAAGACTATAAATTTATAAATAAAAATTGACAAACTAAAGAGAATAACTAAAAAGCAAACAAATAATTATCAAAAATATCAAATTTATAAAAACACTTAGTATAATATATATCCATCATGCAAATTATTATTTATCAGTAACACACAAATTAATCTACCCATGAGCTAAACCGTAGAAGACAACCACTAGCGAGATCTTCCCGTTTTTCCTTAAATATTATACTAAGTATAAAAAAACTACTTAAACATAATGTAATTTAAAACACATAAACTAAATAAAAATAGCATCTTTAATTTTAATCTAACAATAAAAATTCAATCTTTATTAGTAAAAAATTACAATACTAAATAATACTACCGATATTAGTTTCTTCGGCCACGGGACGATGACGTTGATGATGATTAGCGATGATGTTGATGGCTGGCCTCGACGTTGAGTGTTAAACCTCGTTTTTATCGATTTTGGGTTAGATTTTGTTTATTTTCTCCTTATCGTCATCTAAGCTCGTAAATCTCTTTATTTCGGGTTTTTGGGCTTAAATTTGAGAGATTCGAGACAAATTTGATGAAAAGCGATGAGGAGAGTTCGGGCCCAAGAAGAGGCAAGAAAGAAGCCTAAAACAAATCAAGAGACATTGCATGACCCCTTGTGCAAAGCTGCACGGCCGTGCGGATCATCGAGCGAAGGGTTCGAAGTCGAAAAGGCCGCACGGCCCCTGTACGCATCTCGCACGGCCGTGTGAGAAGCTACGAAGTTGAAGTCGTGCACGGTACCCGTACACGTGCTGTGCGAAATGGGCGAAAGTTCGAGTTTTCGCGCAACCTGCTATGCGAAGCTGCAGCTGTCATGCGAAACTGCAGCAGAATCTTGCACGGTACCCGTGCGACATTACACGGCCGGGAGACCACTTGTTTCCGCGGATATTTAAATTTCCTAATTGTAATTTTTAGGGATCTCTTTTCCTTATTTCTGAAATTTAGCTAGGGTTTTCCGAGGCAGCCCCGAGAGGAGACTTAAAAACACTTTATTCTACTTTTCTACTTCACGTTTATGTATGATTGAATCGCTTCAAGTTTTTATTCGGTAATCGTAATTTCTTCTCTTTATCTTTTCTTCACAATTTCTCTTCGTTTTTCCATGGCTATGTTCCCTAAATTTTGTCAATTGTTTAGTATCATGTTTAGGGGCTAATTTCTCTACTTCGGTTGGGATTAATCCCTATTATGCCTTGATAATCGTGAATTGAGTACCAATTGAATTGTTCCATGCTTATTAGGTTAGAATTCACTTTGTTCATCACTTTTTCATTGATTACCTCAAAAGAGGACTCTTTTTCTTTTATTGGGGTTTTGTGAACATTGAAAGATGAAAACTTACCTAGAATGACGTTGTGAGCGATTAGAACTTCATTATGAAAATAATTTAGGTTTTAATCGGGGTTGTGAGATTCATTCTTTGTGATTTTGCTCTTGTTAATTATAAAATAGGTGATTAGATTGTGCAAGATTAGTCTTTGACTTTCGAAAGTAGGCGAAGATAGATTTAATTCGATGTCTCCCCTTCTAAACTCGCTAGCATAGGCAAATCTCAAGCGGTATTCGATTCTGGTTTCAAGCATAGTAGTGTGATTAATCCCAAACTAAGGCTTCTTTTTCATTGATCTCTCATTAGTTATTATGTTATTAGTTGAATCCAAAAACCAAATCACCTGTCGAACCGAGTTTTACCTAGATTAGAATTTTTAAGTTGATTTAGTATTTGAAAGTGTGTTCCTCGTGGACACGATCCGTACTTGCTGGTTCCTAGCTACGGCTACACCGTGCATCTGCGGTATATTATTTCTTCGAACAAGTTTTTGGCGCCGTTGCTTGGGAACTTTGTTCTTTTGAGTACTTGAATTTGCTTTATGACTTAAAACTAGATCCGGTGTTCTTGTCTTAGCAGCTATCTTTTCTTGATTTCTGCTTAAACCTATTTACGCTCGGTATAGTTCTTGTTTTTGCATGCGTAGGAGGAGTCGAAGGGGAGAGAAATTGTCCCACTTGACCACTGAAATCGAAGTAACGAGCAAGATCAATAAGTGCAGCTGTGAGAAGGCGGAGAAGAGAAGAAAGGATGGCGGAGCAAGGACCGCAGCCGAGACCGCTAGGGGACTATGCCATCCCTAGTGCATCCGGGGCAATTTTGGCCATCGTTGGGCCAAATGTCGCTGCGAGAGGACTTTGAGGTGAAGATGTCGCTCATTCACTTTGTGCGTCGAGATGCATTTGGAGGGCTTCCCAGCGAAAATGCCATCCGACACATCAACTCTTTCTTGGAGAAGTGTGGAGCTGTGAAGATCAACAACTTCACCAATGAAGCCCTCCGCCTTAAGCTCTTTCCCTTCTCCTTAAAGGATAGAGCCAAAGATTGGTTGTTGAATGAGGACCCCAACAAGTACGCCACTTGGGAAGCTTGTCAAACGAGTTCATGGCAAAGTTCCTTCCCCAAGCAAGACCGCTAAATTGCGAAACGCCATCTCCACTTTCCGCTTAGAGGATGGAGAGTCACTTTATGAGGCTTGGGAGCTTTACAAGGATCTCCAAAAGAAGTGTCCTCACCACGGAATTCCCGAATGGATGCTCCTGCAGACTTTTTATAATGGGCGACCCCCAGATTCGGATTTCTATAGATGCAGCCACGGGAGGTGCCCTAATGGCTAAGGGTGAAGGTGAAGCCAAGGCACTTATTAAGAACATGGCTTCCAACAGCTGTCATTGGGGCGGTGAGAAGTCAATTCCGAAGAAAGGAGGGATGCATGAGATTGATTCTATAGCCCTCCTAGCTAGCAAAGTGGAGACTCTCGGTCGGAAGTTAGAACGAGTGAGTGCGGTGTCTACTTCCGGTGGTTCCTCAAGTGCTGCAATTGAGGGATATGTAGTTTGTGAGATATGTTGAGTGCAAGGGCATGTGGCCACCGAGTGCCAAGTTGATTTCCAAGCTGTTGAGCAAGCCAATGCCTTGCGGAATTTTAATTCTAAATCACAAAATAACCCATACTCCCAAACCTACAACCCTTCCTGGAGGAATCATCCTAATTTCTCCTATAGAAACAATAATCCCTTGCCACCTGGTTTTCAACCTAGGGCTTCCTTCAATCCAGCACCTCAACCCCACCTCGGAAGTCAAACCTAAAAGCCTAATGGAAAGCTTCGTTCAAACACGAGTCTAGAACAAATAAGGCCTTAGGTGAATCGATCAAGCAATTGACTTCCAAGTTTGATGGCATGTCTACTCACCACAAGATCCTTAAGACCCAAATCTCCCAAATAGGCCAACAAGTGAGCCATCTTTCTAGACCTCAAGGACATTTGCCGGGTCAACCGGAGATCAATCCAAAGGGGCATGTCAATGCTATTACTTTGAGAAGTGGAAAAGAGTTGGAGGGTCCCGGGATGATTGTTAATAAGGAAGATTTGGTTCCTGAAGAAGAGGAGAAACAGGGAGATGTTCAACCCGAAATTCAAGGTGCTAAGAATGACATTGGAAATTCAAAAGGTAAAGCTGAAGCCGAAGCTGTAGTGAAGCTCGTTGAGTCTTACAAACCTCTAGTTCCATATCCTCGAGAGGTTAGTAAATACTAAGGATCGGAAGAAGTACATCAAGTTCATAGAGATGCTTGCAGAAATTCCACATCAACATCCCATTCATAGAGGCACTTGCAGAGATACCATTTTATGCAAAATTTTTGAAAGACATACTTGTCTAACAAAGGGAAGTTGATTGAGAGTGGGACCGTGTCTCTCACAGGCTGAGTGTAGTGGTGTTTTGCGAGAATAAGTTACCTCCTAAGCTTTCAGATCCGAGCGGTTTCTCTATACCATGCTCTATTGGAGATATGCCAATTAGCAAGGCGTTGTGTGATTTGGGAGCTAGTGTGAGTGTTATGCCTCTCTCCATCTGCAAGAGGCTTCAAATGGGTGATTTAAAACCTACTTCCATATCCATTCAGCTTGCGGATCGTTACGTGAAGTATCCGGTGGGACTCCTAGAAGATGTGCCTCTCCAAGTAGGCAAGATTTTCATCCCATGTGACTTTATGGTGATGGAAATGGAGGAGGATGCCCGGATTCCAATCATTTTAGGGAGAACTGTCTTAGCCACGGCTGGTTCCATGATCGATGTCAAGAATGGAAAGTTTTCCCTTCACGTAGGAGATGAGAAAATGGAGTTTAATCTCTGCAAAGCCACGGCTGATCCCCATTTGAAGATTCATGTTGTCAACTTGACATCTTGGATGGGATTGTTGATGGAGACGGGGTGAACCACAAATTGCAAGATGATCCTCTTGAAGCACTTTTGACTGGGGAAAAGGTGATTGGAGGACAGAAAGATGAGGCAAAGGAGTATGCTAGGCTCCTTGATGATGCTCCAATCTATGAGCGTAGAACACATGCGCTACCGGTCCTTAATGTGGAGGTTCGGACCGCAAAAGAAGGTGAGAAAAGGGCCCCACAGATAGATTTAAAACCTCTACCTCCACATCTCAGGTGTGAATTCTTAGGCCCTAACTCCACTTTTCCAGTTATTGTCAATGCTAAACTTGAAGGCCCACAACCTGAAAAATTGCTTGATGTCCTTAGAAAACACCGTGGGACCATTGGGTATAGCATTGATGATATTAAGGGAATTAGTCCTTCATTTTGCATGCATAGAATTCTTCTTGATGATGGTCATAAGCCCTCTACACAACCTCAAAGACGTTTAAATCCAAATATGCAAGAGGTTGTGAAAAAGAGGTGGTGAAATTGCTTGAAGTCTGGAATTATCTATCCTATCTCGGATAGTGATTGGGTTAGTCCAGTCCAAGTAGTTCCAAAGAAGGGGGTATGAGCGTCATTAAGAATGAAAAGAATGAGTTGATTTCTACTAGGATCTATTACGGGTGGCGCATGTGCATTGATTACGAGAAAATTGAATAAAGCCACCCGGAAAGATCATTTCCCCCTCCCTTTCATTGATCAAATTTTGGAAAGGTTGGCAAAGCATTCTTTCTTTTGTTACTTGGATGGTTTTTCAGGATTTTTCCAAATTTCTATCCACCCGAGTGATCAAAAGAAAACAACATTCACATGCCCTTATGGTAACTTTGCTTATCGAAAGATGCCGTTTGGGTTATATAATGCACCAGCTACCTTCCAACGATGCATGACTCGCTATCTTTTTGAATTCATTGAAAACATCATGGAGGTTTTTATGGATGACTTTTCCATCTATGGAGGCACTTTTGATTTGTGTTTAGAAAATTTGGCTAAAGTGCTTGCATAGATGTGAGAAAGTCACTTTGGTTTTAAAGCTGGAAAAAGTGTCACTTTATGGTGCAAGAAGGTGTTGTTTTGGGGCATGTAATTTCGATAAGGGCATCGAGGTTGATAGGGCTAAGATTGAGGTTATAGAGCGATTACCACCTCCCACTTCGTGAAGGGTGTTAGAAGCTTTCTTGGTCATGCGGGGTTCTATCGTTGCTTTATCAAGGACTTTTCTAAAATTGCTAAACCTCTAACTAAGCTCCTCGCCAAAGATGTTCCCTTTGTTTTCATTTATGAGTGTCATGAGGCCTTTTGCAAGATTAAAGAGGCTTTGATTTCAGCCCCGATCATTCAGCCACCAGATTGGAGCATGCCATTTCGGATAATGTGTGATGCCGGTGACCACGCAGTTGGTGCGGTTTTGGGGCAAAAGATAGACAAGAAGCCTCATGTGATCTACTATGCTAGTAAGACACTTGATGAGGCCCAGCAAAACTACACCACCACTAAGAAGGAATTGCTTGCGGTGGTGTATGCAATTGAAAAATTCAGGCAGTATCTTTTGTGCTCCAAGGTCATTGTATACACCGACCACTTTGCCCTCAAACATCTACTCTCCAAGCAAGATGCCAAGCCCCGCCTTATTCGGTGGATCCTACTTCTCCAAGAGTTTGACATAAAGATTCGGGATAAAACAGGAGCGGAGAATGTAGTTGCGAGATCACTTGTCTAGGCTTATTGTTGAGAGTCAAGATGCTCCCATTGATGACACTTTTCCGGATGAGCACCTGTTTAATGTCCATACGGGTGGAGTTCCATGGTTTGCTCGACATCACCAATTTCCCGATCAGCAAAGTCATCCCATCCGATTTGAGTTCCCACCAGAGAAAGAAGTTATTCCACAATATCAAGTTCTACTGTTGGGAAGAACCTTTCCTTTACAAGCTGTGCAAGGATGGGATTTATAGGAGATGTATCCCCGAAGAGGAGATTCAGAGCTTAATTTCCCACTTGTCACAACTCTCCTTGTGGGGGACATGCTAGCACTTCAAAAGCTGCAGCAAAAGTTTTACAAGCTAGTTTCTTTTGGCCTACATTGTTCAAGGATGTGCACAAGTATGTTCATGCATGTGATCGATGCCAACGGACCGGAAACATCTTAAGGAAGAATGAGATGCCCCTCAATTACATTCTAGAGCTGGAAATTTTTTATGTTTGGGGCGGTGACTTCATGGGACCGTTCCCGCCTTCAAAAGGTAACCAATACATCCTCGTTGCTGTGGATTATGTCTCAAAATGGGTAGAAGCAATTGCTAACCCCACTAATGATGCTAGAGTGGTGGCTAAGTTCTTTCAAAAGGTGATCTTTCCAAGGTTCGGAGTTCCTAGAGTTCTAATTAGTGATGGAGGAACTCATTTTATTGAAAAGAAGTTTGAGGCAATGCTTAAGAAGTATGGGGTGCATCATAAGGTGAGTTTAGGTTATCATCCCTAAACTACTTGGGCAAGTAGAGATCTCAAACCAGGAAATCAAGTCAATTATGGAGAAAACAGTTTCGAGATCGCGAAGAGATTGGGCGGATAAGTTAAATGATGCCTTATTGGCCTATCGAACAGCTTTTAAAACACCTATTGGGACTACACCATTTAGGTTGATATTTGGGAAACCATGTCACCCCCATGTGGAGTTGGAGCATAAGGCGTTTTGGGCTGTCAAGCTCTTAACCTTCGATCTCAAGGTCTGCTGGGGAAAGAAGGTTGCTGCAACTGAACGAGCTAGATGAGATTAGGATGGATGCCTACGAGAACTCTAGGATTTACAAGGAGAAAATGAAAAAGTGGCACAACAATTTTATCAATAAAAGAGAATTCCGGGAAGGAGATTTAGTTCTCTTGTTTAATTCAAGGCGGAAATTATTTCCGAAAAACTCTGTTCACGATGGTCGAGGCCATTTAGAGTTTTTAAGGTGTTTCCATATGGGGCTGTGGAGATTGGTATTGAAGCCGATAATACTTTCAAGGTGAACGGTTCGAGGCTCAAGCACTACCTATCCGGAGAATCTATAGAGGGGAAGGTCTCTTACAACCTCCCCAATGCATCAATCGCATGAAAAATCGGGTAAGGGTCAAGCTCGGGACCTAAAACAAGCGCTTCTTGGGAGGCAACCCAAGTCCTTTTATTCGGTAAAAAAAAACAAAAAAACAAAAAAAAAGAGAGGAATCTCACATGGTACCCTATGCAAATTTTGCACAGCCGTGCGAATCATCCAGAGAACTAAAGCATTTCGCACGGCACCTAGTGCAGATTCCGCACAGCTGTGCAAGTCGGCCCGAACGTTAGGCTATTTTGCACACCCCACCATGCGCTTTTCGCACCACCGTGCGAAGAACACCAAGGTTCACCCGGTTTGCACGGCACCCTGTGCACATTTCGCACAACCGTGCGAATCGTCCAAAGACAACGACCTTTTCGCACGGTATACCATGTAAGATTCGCACAGTCGTGCGACTTTTGAATTTTCGCAATTACCCCGAGTGCCCAGCCTCTCTTCTTCACTCCCTCGTCCTTCCTCTCGCCCCAACCTCCGACCCTCGCACCTCCAACCACTTACCAACCTCACGCCGACCACGGCCACCGCAACCGCCGCCACTACAGCTCGTCCTCCATCCAAACCGCCACCGTCCCTTCTATCTCTCTCTCTCTCCAGCCGCCTGCAACAATCTCCCCTTTCCTTCTAAACTCCACAAATCACCCCTCCTCTCCACTACATCCGCCACCGCCGACTACCACCTAGTGGTCGCTCGCCACCGCTGCAACCCCAGCCCCGCCATTGCCGTTGCTTTCTCTCTCTCTCTTGCTGCTCCATCTCTGAAAACTACAGCCCCTTCTTGTTCGCACATCCGTGCGGTTCGAGGACTCCAGTCCCTTAAGAGCGAAAATTGTTGTCTTTTCCCTCTTAGCCACTTGCTTTCCACCTGAATTCTTGTGCTTCACGCTGATTTTGGGTTTTGGTGTGTGATTATGGGGTTTTGGTGTTTGAATTTGGGTTTTGAAGTCCGGTGCTCTGGTTTTGGTGTCACTCTGCTAAATTGGGTGTGACTCATTGTTGAATTGCCGTTTCAAAATGCCGCCAAGGAAGAAATCGCGCACCACCAACACCACTGGCACAACCTCTTCCGGCCGGTCCCTCGTGGCCCGAGGTAAAAGCTCTCAACCCGTCGTGTCTAGACCACTCGACAATGTTTTTGGAATTGAGTTTGTGAATGCTTGCACAACTAAATTCGATGAAATCGTGTCTAGAGAGCTGAGTGCACCCAAATTTGTTGATGTGGAGTGGATGACAAACTTAGGATTATGGGATGATCTTCGTACTTTATTATCGAATTTGGGTTTGCTTGAGTTGGTAACCCGTCGTTTTGGGGTTTATGCTAGGCTAGTCTATGAATTTTACAGTTCCTTTAGACTTAACACCAACCCATCCAGTGAGGAGGATTACTTTACAGCGCATTTCCGTTTAGGAAATCGGACTTTTGTGTTGAGTTTGAGTGAATTCAATTGAACGTTTGCTCGGGGAGAGTCCGAGTCACCCTAGAGAGGGGTGAATAGGGTGATGGAAGTTTTTCCTGGAACCTTTAACTCTTTTGATAAAGAAGAGACAAAGACAGGTTCTAAGTCAATTAGCGAGGTCGAAATATATGGATTCGAAATGCTATCACGAATAAATAAGCGGATCAAGCGGAAGAAGTAAAGCTGTCCGAGTCTAGAATAAACTCGGAAAGATAACACTTAGAAATTACGTGGAAACCCTCCCGGGACAGAAAACCACGAACCGTGCTAATCCAAGCACGAAGTCAAATCCACTATTTTAAGTCCACAAAATACGGTGAACGGATCGAACCCGAGTTGCTCCCTTAGACAACTCTATATAAGTTTTCCTAGACTCGAAATTCCCTTATCCGATCTAGTACTTCCTAGCGGAGATAACCCTTACGAGTTAGGGACAACTAAGCCGAGTTTACCCTTACGGCTTAGTCAAGGGACCTCACAGAGAAAGTAAGAAAGTGTTTGTAATCGAGTACAAGACCTTACAACTCGAAAGTAATGAATTACAAATTGGGAGTTGTAAGTAGAAGATTGAGAATGTATACAGAGACTTTGAGCAAGTATGTGTATTAACAATATGTTCGGCAAAACTTCAAGTCTTGAGAGGTGGCTTCTATATATAGATGACCGGGCGAGTAGACGTTATCTTCATCTACCGACCGAGAGTCTTCACGTGACCGTTGATGAAGCTTTCCGAGTCACTCGAAAGTATCCGTTGTAATGTGAATGTTGGATAACGGTTTAACTCTCTTGGAAGTCCCAAAACCACCGGCGGTGTCTTGAAAGGTCAGGTGGAAACCACCGTTAAGATTAGCGTTTCAGTTTTCCAAATTTGGAAACAGACAGCCTCGACACAATCTTCCGGGACTGGAGCGAGAGAAGGTGAAAAGCCATGTCTGCTCGGTGATTTGACGTTTTGAAGCCAGGTTACTTTTGTAGTTTGAAAAGTGTATCCTCGTTTGCATAACCTACAAAAGTAAAACAATTTTGGTTCTCAAAGTATAAGATACTTTGGTCCAAGATTAGACACGAGATAATAAAGTAATTATGATAATTAAACAACTAATTATCCGAGTCGGAAGACAGGTGGAATTTTCCGAGTCTAATAACCATGTAACTCAAAATTCCTTCGACTTAGTCTAAGCGATAGATCGGGATACATAATGAATATCGAGTAAAAAAACTTGATACGGACTAAGTATTAAACAGGCTAAAAATCACTGACTATAACAGAATATAGCTTATAACCGAAGTCGATTCGAGTGAGAAAAGACGAAATACTAGTCTATTCAATCTGCGATAAATCTAAGTGATGAGGGACTAAGAAACAAAGAACCGGTTTTACGAGTCACTTACGGATAAGCAAGAAGTATAAGAAGTAAAACCTGTATCAATTAGTGAAGATACCAATTCACTCGAGAGAAGTTTCTAAGATATAGAGACTGCCTTAGAATCAAAACTCTATAAGTACGAGATAATTATACCGATTCATTTAATACAACTCGAAATGCGTTGAGCAATGTCCGAGTCTTCAATCTCCCCTTTTTGATGAAAGGCATTCCATACTTAGACAGAAACTTTGTTAGTGAAAATAAAATCGACTCCGAGTAGTAGTAAAGTATACTTAGTGTATCGAGCAAAAAGGTATACAGATCGAGCATAAAGAAAAAAGAAGGCTTAGTCAATGAAATAATGTAAACTCGGAAAGATTAATTCATTGAACTTAAAAGAAATTACATAGATTGAAAGGGAAAACTCCCTTAAACGGGACAACAAGTTTGTCTTACTCTATTTCTCCCCTTGCCTTTCAGCAAAAACAACAAAAAGAAGGGAAGAAAAGAACAAATAGTGCAACTTAGATGTCCGGACAAAAGAAAAAGATAGAAAATAGAAATCTCTCATAAAGAAGAAGAATCTGGCAGGCTTTGGAGATGTTACATAGTGCATGGCGCCTACGAGGGAGAGGGGGATTTCGAGTGGAGGCGGAGGGAGTGGAGGTTCGCCAATGCTTGGTAAGATCTTGACGATGTGCTTGAGCGCGGTGGAGGGAGAAGCCGGTATGATCGTCGGGGCTCAACTCGAGTGCCCGACCCGAAGCGAGTGGATCGAGGGGTTCTTCCCTTGGAGCCTCCGTAGCTAGAGGGGGCTGCTCGGTCCAACCCGCCTGGAGTAGCTAGGTCTTCGACCCATCCGGACAGCTGTCCGAGCCGAGTACTGACTATTTGAGCTTTCGGAGCGGGCAGTTCCCACTGCTTCTTCTTTGTGTTCCTCCCCTTGTCCGGATGGACTCGCCTCGCCCGCGAGTTCCTCGGCGTCTCGCTGCTTCGCATCTGCAGCTTCTTCTTCTTCATCCCCGCTATCCGAGGAGGTCGGACACGGGCTTGAAGACGTTTCGGACGCGTCCGAGTCACCATGGTCCTAAGCCGCCTTGGACCTTCTCTCTCCGAGGAGCTCGAGCAGCTCCTTCCGCTCCTTCACCAGTGTCCTCATCTCAAGAACGAGAGACTGCTGCTCTCGAATTTCGGATTGGCCAGTCTTTTGGTTGATGGACAGATTTTGGAGGACAAGTTTGAAAGACCGGAGCATGTCCCCGAAATCGGAGGACACGGAGCTGATTTTGTCCATAAAAGTGATGGACAAAATAGCAGAGAGAGATTTGGAAGCACCCGAGGTGGAGGCACCACCAGGTGGAGAGGGAGAGAGAGAGGGGTTGATTTCTAAGTCCGAGGCGGAGAAGGGGGCCTCGACTCCGAGTTATGCACCCGGACACCAGGTTCGAGTTCTCGGTATCCGTACCCTGCAGTTCCTTCTTACCGACAACAACGGCAGCCTCGGACACGGCGTTTGGGTCCGAGGGAAGAGGAACTTGGAATTGTTTGAAGACGAGGGTCGAAGAGCACCGAAAGGAAGGGAGGTGTTCTTCTTTGATTGAAGTTGAGCTGGCACAGCGGCCATCCGCTCAAAGATGGAGGGGAAGAGGTCTACTTCGTAGCCCTCAAGAATGTCAAAGAGAGCTTTGAGGTACTTGGAGTTGGGGTTCTCCTTGCTGGAATGCTGTGAGAAAAAGGTTCTCATCAACAGAAAGCACGAAGGCGAGCTTCGACTTCAACCGAGTCACGTAAAAGTTTTTCCGGGACTCGGGGAACTCTTTGGAATATTTTTCAAAGAAGTCGTCGGTGAGTTCGAGTGAAAGGAGTGGGGTTGCTGTTCAAGAAGAGGGAGGTGACCTTGAATAGGCGGTGGAGGAGAGAAGTGTTTATTCGAACAGCTTATGTTCCGAACCCCGGAGGTTAGAACATTTTCGGAGGAGGTGAGGTGAGTATAGAACTCGAAACGAGTTCGGGATAGATGAACTCACCGAAACACAGAAAGTTGTATGCTCCGGTGGTTTGAATGTGGGACAACCAAGAAAATTTGGTTGTTGGAAAGAATTTGTCGTCCAGTCGCAAGGTGCTCGGGTGACAATAGGTTTTGAGGGGTTGAGCTTTCTAGCGTTTTGGTGCGAGGCTTTTTGGAAGAGGAGGAGACCCGGAAGTCGGGATGGTTTCCTCTCTTAGGCATTTTGAGAGAAATGGAAGGAAAGATGAAACTTTCGAGTAGGAAAGAGAAGGTGAGGTAGAAGAGAAGAAATGGAAAAAGTGTAGAAGAAAAAGATGAGAGCAGATCGAAACTTACGAGAGATGGCTTCTTCGACGCTTCCGAAGTTCAAGGATGATTGTTCACATAGAAATCTTCCGCGAAAAGTTTCGTTTGAGAGAGATGGAATGTAGAATACCGAGACGAAGATGAATAGGCGCTATTTATAAAAAATAGAAGCCCGTCAATTATCCGTTAAGTATAACTCCGTTCTCACTCGGCTTGTCCATCGGTCATCGAAGACCGGTGTGACGGTTCTCTTCAACGATTAAGATTTCAGCGGTTAGAAATCCACGGCTAATGTCCGATCATAGCGCTCGAGAGAGAGAGAGAGAAAGATTTTGAAAATATATTCCGAAACTCTCCAATGTTCTAGAGATAGTTTCAGAAAATTTGAAGTCCAAGTTTCTCTACGTCCGAGTTTGACTCAGATTGGTTTCGAGTGACTCAGATTGGTTTCGAGTGACTCGAAACACGAAATAACTACTAACCCAAGTATCACCGAATCAACCGAGCTAATGGTTAAATAAAAAACCATAACACGTAATTATGCAATGAATAGCATATAATTAAGCATTTAACATACCAAGCCCATTCCGAATAAAACAAAACCGATTTTCACAAAGAGGCTTAGTAAAAATATCAGCTAATTGAAGATTAGTAGGAATGAACTCAAGATCAATATCACCTTTTTCCGAGTGATCGCGTAAGAAGTGATATCCGACCTCGATATGCTTTGTTTTCGAGTGCTTGGACAGGATTCTTGGTGATGCTGATTGCGCTTTGGTTGTCACACTTGATTGGAACTGATTTGAAGGATAATCCAAGATCTTTCAAGTGTTTCTTTATCCATAGAATCTCGAGCGCAACGAGCTCTAGCTGCAATATATTCAGCTTCAGCGGTTGATAGAGCTACTGAGTTCTGTTTCTTTGAATGCCAAGATATTAGGGATTGACCCGAAATTGGCAAGCTCCGGATGTGCTCTTTCGATCAACTTTGTATCCTGCGTAGTCTCGCGTCTCGAGTATCCAGTGAGAGTCATTTCGAGTCTCTCGGAATACCATAGACCTAAATTCCGAGTACCTGCAAGATATCCGAATATTCTCTTCACCGCAGTGAGATGTGATTCTTTTGAATTAGCTTGAAATCTTGCGCATAGACAAACACTGAACATTATATCCGGCCTGCTTGAAGTAAGATATAGCAAAGATCCAATCATACCTCGATAGAGTTTCTGATCTATTGCTTTACCTTTCTCATCCGAGTCAAGCTTTATACTGCTTGCTCATAGGTGTAGATGCGTGCTTTGCATCTTGAAGTTTGTATTTCTTCAGCAGTTCCTTGGTATACTTAGATTGATAGACAAAGATCCCATCCTTGTCTTGTTTGATTTGTAAACCAAGGAAGAAATTAAGTTCTCCCATCATGCTCATTTGGAATTCTTGACTCATCAACTTAGAAAATTCTCAGCACGTAAACTCATTAGTAACACCGAAAATAATATCATCAACATAGATTTGAACAATAAGAAAATCTTTCCCTTGGTCTTTATGAAGAGAGTCTTGTTGATCCGACCCCTTTTAAAATCATTTTGAACCAAGAAGCTACTCGAGTCTTTCATACCAAGCTCGAGGTGCTTGTTTAAGACCATAGAGAGCTTTTTGAAGTTTGAAAACATGATTTGGAAATTCTGAGTTTTCAAAACCAGGAGGTCTGCTCGACATAGACTTCTTCTTCAATAAAACCATTGAGAAATGCACACTTAACATCCATTTGATATAATTTAATATGCATGCTAGATGCAAATGCCAACGAGTATTCTAATAGCTTCGACTCGGCTACAGGTGCAAAGGTTTCCCCACAATCAATTCCTTCTTCTTGATTGTAACCTTGAGCCACAAGTCTAGCCTTGTTTCTTACTACCACACCACCCTCATCCAGTTTGTTCTTGAAAACCCATTTGGTTCCTATAACTCGGGTGGTCGGAAGGTCGGTTGGTCGAGTCCGAACTTGGTTTCTTTCAAATTGATTGAGTTCCTCTTGCATGGCCTCTACCCATTCAGGTTCATTAAGGGCCTCTAGTGCATTTTTGGGTTCAATTAATGAAATGAATGCAGTGAATGCACATAGATTTTGAAGAGAGGAACGAGTTCTTACCCCACTGTTGATATCGAAATGATGTTTTCTTGGGGATGACTGGAAATAAATTTGAATGCTTTACCAGTTCTTTGATTTACGAGCTTTGTGGGTTGAGCTGCTTGATCTTCATAAGCTTGTTTTGAGTGATCGTCTTCATTAACTTGTTCGTTCTTAGCGAGTTCTTGAATTGTCTCATTCCGAGTTTCCTCGTTCGGAGTGACTTCATTCCGAGCGTGTTGAGTCCGAGTCTTTGTAGGCTCGTCTTCGTCATCATCTCTTCGAGCTTCGGTTCGAGTATGAAGACTCACTTGGTTTCTCCTGTTCAAGCTCATCAAACACTACGTGGATGCTTTCTTCCACTTTGTTAGTTCTCTTAATGAAAATGCGATAAGCTTTGCTATGAGTGGAGTAACCCGGAAAAATACCTTCATCCGACCGAGCATCAAACTTGGTCGGGTGATCCTTACCGTTGTTGTGAACGAAGCACTTACATCCGAATGGTCTGAAGTAGGAAATGTTTGGCTTCTTCCCTTTGTAGAGCTAATAAGGTGTTTTCTTCAGAATGGGTCCGATGAGGCATCTATTCAAAGTGTAGTTAGTCTGTGTTGATTGCCTCTGCGCAGAAATAGTAAGACAAGTTGTGCTCAATCATCATTGTCCTTGCTATTTCTTCAAGGGTTCTGTTCTTTCTCTCTACTACTCCATTCTATTGAGGAGTTCTAGGTGCTGAGAAGTTGTGAGAGATTTCATTTTTGTCACGTGAACTCGAGAATTCCGAGTAATCGAACTCCCTTCCATGATCGGTTCGAATCCTCCGGATCCGAGTCCGAGACTCAACTTGAATTTTTCTGCAGAGCTTGCTGAACTCCTTGAAAGCTTCATTTTTGTGCTTAAGAAAACACACCCAGGTAAATGTGAATAATCATCAATAACAACAAGTATGTAAGATTTACCTCCGAGACTCTTCACGAGGATTTCACCACATAAGTCCATATGCGATTAGGTAAACCCCTAACTAGACCATTAGATGCCAATTTCTTGATAGTATGCATGCTAATATGTCATAATCTACGATGCCAAGTCCATGAATCATCATGGAGAGATGCTTTTAAGTAAGATAAATTCGACTTGGGTCGAAAGAGGAATGATGTAAGTATTACCCGATCTCTTACCCGAAAGCTTGATCTCTTTGGTAGTGACATCGGAAATAGTGCAATTGGTCCGAGTGAATCTTACCTCTTGACCTTTGTCACATAGTTGAGAGATGCTCGAGTAGATTATACTTTAATCCCTTGACAAGGTAGACTGGACTAACCAGATTGCTTCCTTTTCCAATCTTACCAATCCCCACTATCTTGCCTTTGCTATCATCTCCAAATGTGACCTTTCCTCCTTTATGTTTTTCCAACTCGGAAAAGAGTCATGCATCTCCCGACATATGGCGTGAACATCCACTCGTCAAGGTACCAGTGTCCTTTCGATCTCTTCCGAGTGACCCGCAAAACAAAGAGAATCTAACCCTTCTCACTTCCTCTAACGAACCCAAGTAACACTCCTTACTGTGGTCCTTTTCCGAGGAAGAAGGTGTTTTGGAACCCAGATTTGAATGACTTTGGGTTTTGTCCGATTCCGAGTCTTCCTCTCGGAGAACCGAGTCTGTGTCTCTTTCTTTTTGAAAACTTTTCCTTTTGAAACAGGAGAGAATGGTTTCTTTTTGTAAAGAGTTCTGGGCTTAGTCCTTCCTTCATTTCGTGAATGGGACCATGCTCGGCTTTCCCGAACTTCACAGTTCGGAATCATTTTTAAACAGATTCCGAGTAGGAATTGGATTCCTCTTCTTTGTTGAAACCAAGACCTTCTTTTCGAAAGGAGACACATTGTGATCCTAAGAGCATGTCAAGGTTTTTCCGACCTTGAGTAAATTTTAAAATTAGATCTTGAGACTCATTGAGCTTCTATTTTAGTTACTCATTTTCTTTCTCGAGTAACTCGGACTCGGTCTCATTAGTTTGAGCACTAGTCTTGAGTTCTCTCGAGTGTGAGTCTCAATTTTTCCAATTTGTTTTTCAAAGAATTGCTCTCGAAGAAATTGACTCAAGTTGTTCTTTGAAATGGGAAGAGTCGAATTGGACTTTTCTTCCAAAGTAAAAATGTATTTAGCTAAATCAACTTTAGAGAATTTGAGGAAGTAATCAATTACCTCTTGAGGATTAGTTTCCTCATTGTCCGAGTCCGAATCCGACTCCTTTTTAGCTTCGAGTCGAAATTCCCATCGGACATTTCGAGTCGTCTCGAGTCCTCATCATCTTCCGATGAATCCTCATCGCTCCATGTTGCCATCATGGCCTTCTTCTTCTTTCTGTCCCTTTTCCTTTTCGGACAGTCTTTGACTATGTGGTCTTTGCTGCCACACTCAAAACACCTGGAATTCTTAGATAAAGATAACTTTGAAGGAGAAGAAAACTTACCTTTTCTGTCTTTCTTATCTTTCTTGTAGAATTCTTCTTTTGGCCTTTTGTCCCATCTTTTGTGCTTCATCATTTTCTTAAAGCCTCGTTGCAATGAGTGCCATGGGATCGTCTTCGAGTCGAAGAGCTCGGATTTGCTTCTTTGGATTCCGAGGCTTTCGGTGCTATGTTCCTTTTGGTACTGCCCTCAGCATCCTCTTCTTCTAGATGGATTTCGTGAGTTAGAAGCTTTCCGATGAGCTCGTCCGGCTTTAAGAGTGAGAGATTCCGAGCTTCCTCTATGGCGAGTCACCTTCGGACCCCATCTTCTTTTGGGTAGACTTCGAGTATCTTTCTGCACATTTCCTCGTGTGTAATCTTCTTACCCAGAGACTTGAGATTGTTGGTAATCTCGGTAAACCGGATGAACATCTAAGTAATGTTCTCTTACGGCTCCATCTTGAATAGTTCGTATTTATGAAGATATTGACTAATCTTCGCTTGTCCGACCTGGCTAGTTCCTTCGTAAGTGTTGACAAGTGTATCCCACACTTCCTTTACTATGTCGCAGGCGGACACTCGATTGTATTCCTCTCGAGCTAATGGCGCACATCAGAATGTTCATTGCCTTGAAGTTCTTCCTAAACTTCTCGCTTCGCCTAGAGTGAATTCAGCTTTTGTCTTGGGAATGATTCGAATTCCTCTGTCTTCATTGGAATGTAGTTTCCTTGTCGTATGATTTCCCATACGTCTTCATCATGATCCATGAGGAAACATTCCATAAGCTTCTTCTAGTGCCCAAAGTTTGATCCTTTGAATTTTGGTGGCCTGTTGGAAGATCTTCCTTCATCGAACTCTCCATTGTTCCGAGCCATTTGATCTTTAGACCTTTGGATGGTTAGATCCTTTACGAAAGGCTAGGCTCGATACCAATTGAAGGTTTTCTCAGGGAGAGTCCGAGTCACCCTAGAGGGGGTGAATAGGGTGATGGAAGTTTTTCGTGGAACCTTTAACTCTTTTGATAAAAAGAGACAAAGACGAGTTCCGAGTCAATTAGCGAGGTCGAAATATATGGACTCGTAAATGCTATCACGAATAAATAAGCGGATCAAGCGGAAGAAGTAAAACCGTCCGAGTCTAGAATGAACTCGGAAAGATAACACTTAGAAATTACGTGGAAACCCTCCTGGGACAGAAAACCACGAACCGTGCTAATCCAAGCACGAAGTCAAATCCACTATTTTGAGTCCACAAAATACGGTGAACTGACCGAATCCGAGTTGCTCCCTTAGACAACTCTATACAAGTTTTCCTAGACTCGAAATTCCCTTATCCGATCTAGTACTTCCTAGCTGAGATAACCCTTACAGCTAGGGACAACTAAGCTGAGTTTACCCTTACGGCTTAGTCAAGGGACCTTACAGAGAAAGTAAGAAAGTGTTTATAATCGAGTACAAGACCTTACAACTCGTAAAGTAATGAATTACAAATTGGGAGTTGTAAGTAGAAGATTGAGAATGTATACAGAGACTTTGAGCAAGTAAGTGTATTAACAATATGTTCGGCAAAACTTCAAGTCTTGAGAGGTGGCTTCTATATATAGATGACCGGGCGAGTAACCGTTATCTTCATCTCGCTGACCGAGAGTCTTCGTGACCGTTGATGAAGCTTTCCGAGTCACTCGAAAGTATCCGTTGTAATGTGAACGTTGGATAACGGTTTAACTCTCTTGGAAGTCCCAAAACCACTGGCGGTGTCTTGAAAGGTCAGGTGGAAACCACCGTTAAGATTAGCATTTCGAGTTTTCCAAATTTGGAAACAGACAGCCACTGACACAATCTTCAGGACTTGGAGCGAGAGAAGGTAAAAAGACATGTCTGCTGGTGATTTGATGTTTTGAAGCCGGTTACTTTTGTAGTTTGAAAAGTGTATCCTCGTTTGCATAACCTACAAAAGTAAAACAATTTTGGTTCTCAAAGTATAAGATACTTTGGTCCAAGATTAGACACGAGATAATAAAGTAATTATGATAATTAAACAATTAATTATCTAAGTCGGAAGACAGGTGGAATTTTCGAGTCTAATAACCATGTAACTCAAAATTCCTTCGACTTAGTCTAAGCGATAGATCGGGATACATAATGAATATCGAGTAAAAAAACTTGATACTGGACTAAGTATTAAACAGACTAAAAATCACTAACTATAACAAAATAGAGCTTATAACCGAAGTCGGATTCCGAGTTAGAAAAGACGAAATACTAGTATATTCAATCTGCGATAAATCGAGTGATGAGGGACTAAGAAACAAAGAACCGGTTTTACGAGTCACTTACGGATAAGCAAGAAGTATAAGAAGTAAAACCTGTATCACTTAGAGAAGATACCAATTCACTCGAGAGAAGTTTCTAAGATACGAGAGAATGCCTTAGAATCAAAACTCTATAAGTACGAGATAGTTATACCGATTCATTTAATGCAACTCGGAAATGCGTTGAGCGAGTGTCCGAGTCTTCATCAATGATGCCCTTGGCCTCTCTCATCACAGCCTTCTTACTTGTCGTCACAAAAATTGTTCCTCAAAAGCCTTTTGGGAATCCATCGGTTGTGAGGCCAGGCCAACATTTCCTTTACGAGATGGGCGTTTCCGATATTTCAACCGCCAAATGAGCAAGGCCACCTTCATTTGCAACCCCATCTTTCGTTACCTCCAGCGTACTCCGGCTAATTCTGTTTTTGCTCGTCATGATAATCGAACACCGTTAGGAGCTCGGAACTTTTTCTTATTTGGGCGGCCCTTAATGAGGTCCTCGTTAACTATGGTGCTTGGTCTGTTAGAGCACATTAGGGACCAGTTAGTGACCAAGTCCACCTGTTTAGCTACCGGTGGTATCGCTACTACCTTAGTCTGTGCGCCTCGGGGTAGGGATTGATTTATCCTCACCGACATTGCTACACCTTGGTGGTGCCGCTAACTACGATGCCTGCACGTACATGAAAGCTGTTCGTGCTTCAAGATAATGCTTTCTTTGTCAACCACCATAGGGTAGCCCTTGTTCGACTCCACGACCCTACGAGGACCACCATTGCGATGAGCACAACTGGTCGTATGGTCACTTCGCCACACCGGGGACCGGACCCGGTCCCACCGCATCTCATGCTTGGGCCATCCGAGCCATCCGGGCATTGCAAGGAGCCGGATCGTTGGGCCATCCGGGCATTCCGAAGAACAAGAAGCTCAACAACGTGCTTGGGGCCGACATTCCTCTTCTTACCGCCCCTCCCACCATCAAGACAATGTTTCAGTCAATCCTTAATCATCTCAACCGCCTTCAAGTCGGTCGGGATGGTCTACGAGATTCTATGCATCAACATCGGACCGAGATGCAGCAAGGTTTTGAGCATCTTGATAACCGTCTTCCTGGGGTGAAGCATCTTGTTTTACACACTTACGAGCAACTCCACTGCCCTTATCCTCCACCCGGGTGGCAACCTCGTAGGCCACCTGGACCGTATTGATGCACTTGTGAGTTTTGCCCCCTTCCCCTCTCTTTCTCGCATATTTCTTTCATTGGGGACAATGATTGGCTCAAGCATGGGGGATTTTTCATTGACATTTGATTTGATTTACTTGAGTGCGTTGAGAGAAATTTGTTGACTGCTTGGATGATTTGAGGGTAGTTTAGATGCATATAGTTAGCAATGCATTCATGTAGTCGCATTAGTTTTTGTTTTCTTTATTTCCTTCCTATTTCTTGCATATAGGACTAAGCATGAGCATATTAGTTAGGATTTTGCATTGTATATCATTTTTCTTCCTCTCGATTTACTCACAAAAGCGATACGAGGCGATGGGCATCCGTAAGCAATTGAGGTAACCACATTCCACCCTTTCTTCGCTTTCTTTTTTGTGAGTTTCTTTTAGTTAGTTTTCTTCTCTTAAAAAATTTTTAAAAAATTAAAAAAATTGTTTTCAAAACCCCTCTTATGATGATAATGTGATAGTTGATTAATGGGCGTGATTGTGTATGATTTGAAAGCCCATTCTTGGTGGAATCTTTGTGTGGAAATGAACTTACGAATGAATTTGATTGTGATGTCTTGAGTTGCTTGCCGGTGTCTTTGAGAATTTCTTTACATGATTGGTCAAACTTGAGCATGTGGTAAATCTTTGAGCTAGTTGTTGATTGTGGTGGATAAGCCCGTAAGACTTTGAGCCTTATAGACTAATTCATCGGTTTTAGTCTCATGTTTCATTCTTTATGTAACTCTTCCTTGATGCATACCTCTAGAACTTGCTCCATTTCTCTTTGAGACCACACTTGGCATATGCATTGTGTAATATAATAGAGGCATTCGTTTGTTTTCAAGCTACATGAGCCAAAAAGCCATCCCATTCATTTATACTATTTTGCTACCCCTTTGAGCTTTAACTTTGTTTCTTGATACACCTGCATCCACTTTACCTTTGGCCTTTATACATTTCCTACACCAAAGCCAGGTCTAGTGGAGCAATACTTATTAGGTAGTTTTGGTTTGAATGATGGAGTGTCCTATTCGGTTTGTAGTTTGATTTGGGGACCGTTGAAAAAAAAATGATAAGCTCCCCTTTTAGACTCTTTTGGAATTGAGTAGTGTTTATGATTCCCATGCCAATTATATCTATTCCTAAAAGTTTTGAATATTTGAAAAAAAAAAAAATAAGTGAAGAAATAAGTGATTGGCATGTGGAAAGTTCGAAAAAGTTGTATACTTATTCCATAAGTTGTCTTAAAACACATTGTGTTTAAAGAGGTAAATTGGGAGAAAAGTTCTTAGTCATGTATGGAAGTGTTTTTGCTCCTTAGCTGTTAGGCCTCGACTATTTAGCTCCACATCCCCCAAAATTGATTCCCCTTTTACCAATAAACCTTGGCCACATTACAAGCTTTGAAAGACCTCTTGATTGCACTTGCATGTTTGCCTCTATAGTGGTGGAGAAGGAGAATATGACCAAGCCTATGGTAGGTTGTGTTTTTGCAAAGAGATATTGAGAGAACCCTCAAAAATCTAAAATGAGATGGAGTGATCCACGATTCCTAAAGTGAGTTTCCATCGGTCAAGCTAGCTCGCCATTTGTTTGAGGGCGTCATGAATGTTAATGTGATTCAACATGAGACAGTCGTGCATTGTGGCCAAGCATTGTAGTCATTGAAATTTTCAAGCAAGTTTTCATGGAAAGTGTGAAGCTTTGAATAGGTTGTCGATGTGCATGATTCTTCCCATTAATCAGACTCGTTAACTCATCACCTGAGGAGGGTGAATGTGAGGTTTTAACCCGGGATCGTAAATTGACAGTCTTGCTTGGGGACAAGCAAGAGCTAAGCATGGGGGTTGTTAAACCTCGTTTTTATCGGTTTTTAAGGCATTATTTAACCCAATTCCGTGATGATTTCAATGATATTTATTCAGTTTTGGGTTAGATTTTGTTTATTTTCTCCTTATCGTCACCTAAGCTCATAAATCTCTTTATTTCGGGTTTTTGGGCTTAAATTTGAGAGATTCGAGACAAATTTGATGAAAAGCGATGAAGAGGAGAGTTCGGGCCCAAGAGGAGGCAAGAAAGAAGCCTAAAACAAATCAAGAGACGTTGCACGACCCCTGTGCGAAGCTGCACGGACGTGCGGATCATCGAGCGAAGGGTTCGAAGTCAAAGAAGGCCGCACGGCCCCCGTGCGCATCTCTCACGGCCGTGCGAGAAGCTACGGAAGTTGAAGTCGTGCACGGTACCCGTACACGGCCGTGCGAAATGGGCGAGAAAGTTCAAAGTTTTCGCGCAGCCTCGTTGTGCGAAGCTGCAGCGAGAATCTTGCACGGTTCCCCGTGCGACATTACACGGCCGTGCAACCACTTTGTTTCCGCGGATATTTAAATTTCCTAATTCTAATTTTTAGGGATCTTTTTTCCTTATTTCGAAATTTAGCTAGGGTTTTCGAGAGGCAGCCCCAGAGGAGACTTAAGAACACTCAATTCTAATTTTCTACTTCACGTTTATGTATGATTGAATCGTGTCAAGTTTTTATTCGGTAATCGTAATTTCTTCTCTTTATCTTTTCTTCACAATTTCTCTTCGTTTTTCCATGGCTATGTTCCCTAAATGCTCGTCAATTGTTTAGTATCATGTTTAGGGGCTAATTTCTCTACTTAGGTTGGGATTAATTCCTATTATGCCTTGATAATCATGAATTGAGTACCAATTGAATTGTTCCATGCTTGTTACGTTAGAATTCAATTCGTTCATCACTTTTTCATTGATTACCTCGAAAGAGGACTCTTTTGCTTTTATTAGGGTTTTGTGAACATTGAAAGATGAAAACTTATCTAGAATGACGTTGTGAGCGATTAGAACTTTATTATGAAAATAATTTAGGTTTTAATCGGGGTTGTGAGATTCATTTTTTGTGATTTTGCTCTTTGTTAATCCTATGAAAATAGGTGATTAGATTGTGCAAGATTAGTCTTTGACCTTCAAAAGTAGGCGAAGATAGATTTAATTCGGTGTCTCCCCTTCTAAACTACTAGCATAGGTAAATCTCAAGCGGTATTCGGTTCTGGTTTCGAGGCATAGTAGTGTGATTAATCCCAATCTAAGGCTTGTTTTTCATTGATCTCATTTTAATTATTACTGTTATTAGTTGAATCTGAAAACCAAATCACTTTGTCGAGCGAGTTTTACCTAAATTAGAGTTTTTAAGTTGATTTAGTATTAGAAAGTGAGTTCCTCGTGGACACGACCCGTACTTGCCGGTTCCTAACTACAACTACACCATGCACTTGCGGTATATTATTTCTTCGAACATTGGGGATGATGAAGATGATTATGGAATTGTATGAAATATTATGATGATGGTGGTTAAGAAAAGGTGGGCAGCAAGAGGTGGCAGAGATTAAAAAAAAAAAGGTGGAAGGTGATTGGTGAAATTTGTTAGATGGGAATGCGTGAGATATGGATGGTAGGTGATGATGGTGGGCAGCGAAAGAAGGAGCAGCGAAGGAATGTTGTGGGCAGCGGACAGCCAAGAGGGGCAGCGAAAGAGGTTAGGCGGCTGGTGTCTCCTCTCTTTGATGATGATTACAAGTGATATATATATGGCGAAGTAAGGAGGCAAAAGAGTTAGGTTATATCTCTTTCTTCTTTTTCAAGTTTTCTTTTCTCTTTAAATTAGGATTTTATAAAATATAATATCATAAAATAAATATTTTATGACATATTATATTATGAACCGACTTTATATCTTTTCTTGGATGTTTGTCCGTAACTAAAAACCCACTTTTAACGTCTTTTCTTTTTTTCCCTACTTTATTCGATAATTATCTATAAATGGACAAAATAGCATAAATTAGATAAAATAAACCATATAATATAAACTAAATAACTACTAAAAATACGTACAAAATACGACTTAACAGCGGGAGATTTTTCCGTTTTATTTGTACCGTTCATAATTATATTCATTCGGTTTTGGAAGCCATCTTAAATTTGTATCATGATTTTATCAACCGTCCTAACTCCTCAACTCCCATCCAAAATCTCAAATAACACTAGGTTTTTTCCATGGTTTGAGGATTGTATACAGACTTTAGATGGAAGACATGTACGGACATCCGTGCCAATTGAAGATCAAAATAGGTATAGGAATAGAAAATGTGTTATCCTAAAATGTCTTGGTCTGTTGTATTCTTTGACGAACTCAAATTCACATATGTGCTAGCTGGTTGGAAAGGCTCGAGCACATGATTTTAAAGTGCTAAATGATGCACTTTCAAGAGGATTTCGTGTTTCAAAATGTATGGCTTGGCTTGAAAATTTGTTCGATTCATGTGATTTGTTTCTTATGTGAATCTAATACATATAATTTTGAAACTTTAACTTTTGTAGGGAATTATTTTTGCTAGATATCGGTTAAGCTTTTCGAAAAGGTTTTCTTCCCCGTGTAAGAAAGTCCGTTATCATCTCAAAGAGTTCGACGATAACTCCCCTCCGAGTGAATGCGAAGGAGTTGTTTAATATGAGACATTCTTCCTTGAGAATTAGTATAGAAAGAGCTTTTTGGGTGCTAAAAACAGGTTTTGTGTATTTGATGCGGAGCCATTTTGGGACTTTGAGACTCAAGTAAAATTTGTCCTTGTTTGTTGTGTGTTACACAACTTTCTCGAGGCTTCGATCCAAATGAGAGAATTATGAGAGAATTTGTTCAAGAGTTCACCTGTGATAAGCATAGATCAAGACTCTTACAAAGAGAAGAGAGAGAAGAAAATCAAGTTTGGAAAATAAAGAGAGATGCTATAGCAAATACCATGTAGGAAAACTATCAAACTCATTGAGTTGTCTAGTTGTGGCTTAGAATAGCCTATTTATTGTTGTTTTTCATATATGTACCTCAATTCCTTCTTCTTTACGTCGGGCTTTTGGCCCTCGGATATGATGTAATTGACTTGTATTGTTTTGTGACTTTATTACCCTTATAATGGAGACTTTGAGTTTGAGTTGACTGTCTTTGTCTCTCGGCTGTATATTTTTATTTATTCTTTTGCTTTAGTCAAATTCTTTATTTCTAATCTAAGATTTGTTCTCATATTTGCACATATCCTTGGATACCTTATACTTGCTATTTCGTATGTGTAGTTATTTAATTAAAACTTCTTATATTCACCACTATCTACTAAAGTGTCAAAGCTTTGCCAGATCTTTATATTTTGTAATAAGGCATACTATTGTTTAATATTCTCTATCTATCTTAGGTTTGTTCTTATATTCACTTTGTGAAGGTGGATGTTTTGTAATAAGGCATACTATTGTTTAATATTCTCTATCTATCTTAGGTTTGTTCTTATATTCACTTTGTGAAGGTGACATCCACTGTGCCTATGTTTTACCATCTTATGTGTGTTTGGGAGCAATTATTATTTTTTTTTCAAATACTCTCCAACATGGAAAAGGGAAAAATGAAAGAAGTCAACAAGGATGAGAAATCATAATTTAGATGGTCCAGGCCAATGCAGAAGAAATTACTATATTTTTCGACCAATGAGGCTAAGGAGGAGAATCGACCAAAGAACATTTTCAACTGCATCTCTTTTGTTGGAACTACAAATACGATATCAAGGAACTTCAATATGGAAATGACTTCACTTTGGTTTTGTGTTTTGTTTGATTTTTTACGAATATGTTTCCTTTATTTTAAGGGGAGGGGTTTAGAGTTAGGATTTAGGGTAGGGATTTAGGGTTTAAAGTATGGGATTTAGGGTTTAGAATTTATGTTTTGGGTGTTTAGCGTTTGTTGTTTAGTGTTAGGATTTAGAAAAAGGTTATTAATTTCCTTCCTACTAAACAATGAAAAATAAAATTTTCATTTTATCAAACAAAGCAAAACATGTGAAAAGTAATTTTCAAGAAAAATCATTTTCCCCTGAAAAATTGTTTTCGGGGAAATTTCCCCCAACCAAACACATCTAAAGGAAAAAAATCTTCACTATTTTTTTTTTTTTCTTTTGGTGCAGTACAATCTCCTCGGCAACCAACCAAAAAAAGGGGCTGGCAAGGCAGTGGATGCCCAACAGAGTTTGCAAAGAATACAAAAGAAATAAGTCTGCAAACCTTACAGTAACACTTGGTACACAAAAATATATTAACACAATTACAAAATTTCAGAATACAAGCGATACAATATCCTGCTCCTTTCCAGCAACTTGACTGCATGCATTTCAATGACAGGGGGATATTACTCGCGGACAATATTCACTGAATATACAATTAGCATTCCTAACTGCATCAGAAGTTACACTAAACTGAAGAACCCCCAGTGGGTTAGGAAAACTGGAAGAATAAAATGAATTACATTACAAAAAATGAACAATACTATACAAAAAGGAAAAAAGGAGCACATGGGCAGTTTTATCACCGGAAGTATTTGGTGATAATGGCTTTTGCTTACCATAGTTTGTCAATAGATTTTGTACTCACCAAGCAAATGGGAAGCAGGACAAAATTTCGATTGATTGATTCGGTCAGTCAACTGCCTTTGCACTCTTAAGAACCTGTCCCCCAGAGTACAATAAGCCCGTCAGGAAATGCCCGAAATTTGCGTTTTCTTTTCTGGTTTGCATGTTTTTAGTTTAATATCATGAATCATGAGAGCCTTGGACGATCTGCTTGAAGGCTATCTCCTTTATATCCAATCTGGGAGGATCAGCCATGTTCAAGACAATCTCAAAATTCTTAAAAATTTCGAGGGGAAAAAAAGAGCAAGAAGAAACTGGAGAAACTGAAGCATCTGTTGGCACAGGAAATGTTTACCAACATCAGGTTGCAAAAAGAAAGATCACTATTACCTCAGTTGAATTATCGGGAACAAACCAACGCAACAACACTCCAAGATGTACAACAGCAGGTATTAACTTGAAAAGCAATGGTGTTGTCACCTGCAATTATGGTTTGAGTACGAAAGGATGAATCCATGTCAGTCAGAGTTGGGAATTCAAGTACAAGCGGCCAAGAAAAACAAATTGTAAACTCTTGTGACGAGGAGTTATTTGAGTTGCCAAAAACAGTTGCAACTCAGCCAGACAATTGATACAATAGGTGAAATTTTCAGTTGCAAAAATATACAGTACATGGCAAGCAAATAAAATTGGGTTTTTAGACACGCATAATCCCACTTTTGGGTTTAGGTCAGGTCAGGTTCGGTTCAGTTTGATTCCGGTTAGGGATCTACTTCGAGTTAGCTGTTTCGGGTATAAATTCGGCCAATTCTAGTTACAGTACATGGCCCCTACTTGATGACATGAGAGCCTACATATTACATATGGGATGTAAATGTCCTTCACTTATTTCAATGCTGTGTGATAAGAAAACTACAATGTCATAAAATCAGAGTTAAAGTATGTTTAACTCAAAGGTAATATAGACAAAATAATATCCCCAAAAATCAGGGTGGCGCATGTTGTTTATTAAAGAGGAATTACTGGCTTCCAATATCTCCAAATGTGGTTTTATTGGCATCCAAAAATATTATCAAATTTAGAAGCATCTCTCAATTCATGTGATGCGGCTATTTGCCATCTATTTATGAATGCAGAACATACAAACATCTACATCACCACAAAAATCTGCTCATGCAGTAAAATCAAAATAAGATCAGTGCTATTACAAAGTCAACAAGATCATTCTGCCATCAAAGTTAAGCCATATCCCTGAAAGACTGATTTTGGCCAAAAGAATATAAAGCAAAAGGCCCCACACAGAAATCATGGACAGATGAGGAAATACCAACAGAAGGAAAATACGAAATCTATGTGCAAATGATAACAAATCACGTCTTTTTTTCATTGTTGGGGGGGTTCATCCATGCAGTTCAAAGATTTAAAACTGTAGCAAGTTCAGTTTTACCAATGTTTAAAATTTAAACCAAACGAACTTACCAGACTGAGAGCTGTAGTGCCAAGCAGCAATAAATAAACTTTGCCCTGCAACAGAGAATCATATCTTGTCAACCAAAATGAGGAGGAAATCAAGAACTAAGGATAATCAGGCATACAATAGCCACCCATTATTTTTTAGTGCCAGAGAGTAATCAGTTAAATCGCGACATTCTGAAAATAGAACATCAACACAATATATGACCTCAACTAGATGCAAATTGGAAGCACGACTCAGAAGAACAAAAGCAAATTCCCCAATTTGCGCCAAGGACATTCCAACCTGTCATAATAACTCAACATTAGTCCCATGACTATGATAAATGCAGATATGTGAATTGCCAGTGTCAAAACCACACAGCAAAAGACTGGAAATCTTACAAGCAGTGATGTTTTGTTGTTGTAACCAAATGCTTTGACAACTGTTGCCACCACAAGTGTTTTTAAGATTATCACCAATATGACTGCTGCCAGTAAAATATCAACATGATTCCAGAGGAAATGAACATGAATAAGCATCCCGATGCTGGCGAGAAAAAGAGCCGCAAAGAAATTGCGTATGGGCTCAATCTACAAAAGAATGAATAACATATAAGAGAAATACTCTCAAGACCATAGCTTAGGAGTGCATACACAGTACAATGGAAATCCAAGGAGTCGGGTTGCCATGCGACACATTCAGAAAGCAATAATTGAAACAATCTACTATACATTTAAAAAATAAAATTAAAAAAGTGGAATTGAATTAAAGGGTAGGGTGGGGGAGGGATCAGAAAATGAAAAATAAAATTTAAATCAATATCATATTACGAAAATTTGGATCCCTAAGCATGTTGTCCGACTGTTTTTACATGCTGTTTCAATAAGGCTCAATTCATGTGGACACTATGCAAGGATTGGAATTGGTAATGCACTCAGAATAGCGCCCAAGTATTTTTACACTGTTCTCATGTGGCTGCATGTCGTAATACTGTTTTCAAAGCCCATTTCATACACTCTTCTCATGTGATTGCATGTTGTTCTCAAATGGCTAGTTTCAGGTGAACACTATGCAAGGGTTGGAATGGGTAATCCACTAGGAATGTGCTGCACAATTCATGGCTGTAAAAATTGCTTTTATCACATTGTTAAAAAACAAAAAATCGTTGGAATAGCATATACCAGCAAGACTGAAAGCCAAATACAGCTATTTTTACATAATGTCCATATTACAAATAAGAAAAGTGTGGAATATGGCAATCATATTGCATAAAGTTATTTCAGTGAGCACTTGGGATTGGCACTTACGAGTGTTGGAAGAGTAAAATCATCCACTTATTATTGAATTGATTGTCTTATTATAGTAATTGATTTGTTTAATTGCAATACTTACATCTGGGTTCTTTTTAATTTTGCAATACATTTAGTTATTTATCAAATTTTTAAAAATTTTCAATTGTAGTAGGATGCTTCTTGTTGGAAACTTAATGACTCCCTCCCCCTCTAGAGAAATCATAAATTCTCAACTGATGTCATATACATGTGATACATGTTTAGATATACACTACTTTTTTTTATTGGGTTTGTGGGTTACCCTCCGTATTTTCTCTAGTTTTCAACTGTATAATATCCTTAGGATGTCTCTCAGATCTATCATGTGCTTGCACATTAAGGGTTTATTGACATTATATGTAAAGAAAAATTACAAAGTATTGAACTATGTGCTATATATTTTAAAAAATTACAGTATAGACAAATAGTTACCCTCTTTTTCTAATTACCATCCCCCTACCATTCTTTTTCTGTTATTTTTTTTCCATTGAGAAGCTCTAAAAGAAGCAATAAAAAGATAAAATGACTAGACAGTTTATCAACAAATTCCTGCCCCCTCTTGGCTAAAGGGAAAATAAATCATGCTAAAATTTAAACAATCAACCCACCCAAAAACTTGATAGACCAAAACAATCCGACTTAAAAAGACAATGGTTTTATTAATCCGACTTTTTTCCCCACAGGATATTACGCTAAAACATGGTCTATATTTTCTTTTCCTTTTTTTTTTTTTTTGCTTTAGTTTTCCTACCGAACAAGGTAGGAGTGGAGAACATTGTCAAACTTTAAATTTGTTCCAATAAAATAAATACATATAATTACAATTACTTTTATCATTGAATATACTTCTTTTTCCAGGGATGTCCCAATATATTTGCCATCTTCCCTTGACAATATACCATCACAATGAGAAGGTTTCTTTTGGTTTTTCTGTTTCATGAAAATGTTTTATCCAATATAAATTTACATTACTTTTTCATTTTGACTTTATTTTATTTTTAAACTATCCTACAAACTTCCCTGGAGTTCAATTCCTTCAATATGTTTCATCGGATCAAATTGCAAGGAATGGATGTGTATTTTGATTTTAGCTTACACCGCTTTACCAATATTTAGATGTAGTGTACAAGAACTTCATATGAATGGCCATTTTTTTTTTCTTAACTGTAGAGTTCATAGACTCTTCTTTGTTCAAAGGAGGGAGTAAGGGACAATATATAGTCACTTATTATTGTACTTTATTGTTCTACATACTTTAGTATTTATTTTTAATTTGTTTTTATTTAGAATTTTATATAATATTCTCAAAAAAACTACAGTATATAAGAGTATTCAGCTCGCTGCATGCATTGCGCGTGATTCAAAACTAGTATATATCACCACCAGAAACAGATGTTATTTACAACATTTGAAACAAACTCCAAACCCATACCAAGATTGAAAAAAATTTATCTCAAGGAAAAATTAACTTATGAAAAAACGTAACCCAAAAGCCTACCTGTTCAAGTGTATGTTGAGCAAGATCCGTGGTTGAAATCATAATTCCAGCAGCAAAGGATCCAAGTTCAAGGCTCAGGCCCAGCTTATCACTACACTGAAATGACAAACATGTTAAATCCACATTCTTAAATCAACAGAACAAATTAACAGGACACAGTATTTCAGACAGATCCCAAGGACAAAGATGAAGTAACTATCCGAGGGGTGGGGGTGGGGGTGAGTTTGTCAAATTCATTCAGATCCTCGAGCCCAACTTGGGATCACTTAGATAAGGGAACCGTTAAAAGATTATCAAACTAATAAAGTATCCCCCAGCCTTAGCTGCCAATATTTATAGAATCCCAATTTTTGAGGAACCTGAATGACTCAACAGGTCCTCCACAAAACGGAGCCCCATTTCTTGTGGAACTGGGATTTATCATACCACCAAAAAAAAGAAAATAAAAACCTTATATAGATCCCACCAAGATGGGTTGCAGAAGATATGCAGCCTTAACTAATAAGTAAAGAGCTTGTATTCTAAATGAGCAATAAAAAACTGCCTAATTTGTCCTGTTGCTCAGACTAGTTCTGCTATCAACTGTTTCCTGCAGATTTATAGGAAGAACACTAGCCTACCTCAAGGAAGACATAGATTGTTGCACACTATGTACTTATTACACATCATGATATTTCTTGAATGATGAATTCAGCTGTCTAATTTTGGTCACATCATTGTCTTCTACACTCAGTAGTCAAATGTTCTTTCTTAGCTCCCTACCTTTCGCTGTAAAGCCCTATTCCATTACAAGTTGTAAAGTTGTAAGGAACTATAAGGAATGTTGCATATGACTTTTTATGTTTATAAGTATTAGATACGTGCATTAAAATAGATCATATTTTATTTTATTTGTTTATGAACTTTATGTAAATTAAATTATAAAATCCATATGTTTGTTATGCCAATGCATTGTTTACTATTGTGGTCATGTTTAATAATTTTATCTTCTTTTTATTTTTACAACAAATGAAATTATGTTTTATATTTATGAAGGAAATTTTATAACTTAGATATAAAAATTATTTCATAAAAAATAGAATATATATTTGTGTCGATTTACAATGAAAAACAATGGTTTGTTGGAGAGCATTAATTTTCATACAATCAAGTAATAAAGAATTTGAAGAGGATTCAAAAAGGATAAGCATTTATGAAATGTTAGTTGAGAACATATTAATTTCAAACTTGTAAAATATTAAATTAATGATATAAAAATAAATTCAGTAAATTAAATTTTCATATTTATCAAACAATTATGAAAAAATTGTGAACAAACATAATTTTTGGAAGCGGAAAATATATGTAGTTGTAAGGAACCACAGTTGTAAAGAATATAAAATGTTGGATATAACTTATAAAATGTTTATAAGTGTTAAAGTTGTGTGCATTAAAATAAAACATAATTTATTTTATTTGTTAATGACTTATAAAATTCATATGTTTGTAATGCCAAATGCATTGTTTACAATTGTGGTTATGTTTGATATTTTCACAAAAAAAAAAGAATTATGTTTGATATTTACGAAAGAAATTTTAGCTTCATACATAAATTATTTCATAGAAATTAAAATTTTTGTGTTGATTCCAGAGAGGAACCAGGAGGTACTAAGGGGGCCATGGTCCCCTCCCCCATGAAATTCCTTTCATATACTAATGAACTGGAAAAGTTTCATTTAAGTTACAGTAGTCTGTTCGTTTGAAGTTCTAGAATAGAGGTAACTCTTGCCTCCCCTTAGTGGTAAGGGGTTCGACTCTCAACTCCTTCATTTTTATCCATTTTTAACTTACATTTTTAAAAAAATGGTTGGCTGTGGCTTGTTATGTTGGCCATCACATTTCCTTGTTAATCATTGAGCTTTTTAATTATGTTTTACTTTACTTACATAATAATACTCTCATGTGCTCTTGCTAATTTTTGTACTATATTTTCTTAAATATCGTAAACTAGCTTTTTCCAAATGAATGTCCGTGACATGCTTTATCCTTCTTCATTATTTTTATCATTATTTTGATTATTATATAGTTATTTTGCTTACTTTCTTACCAAAAATTGAAAAATTTTATTTTTAACTTAGATAAAAATCGAATATATTAACGTTTACCTCACTCTTCAATGAGATAATTTCAAAAGTTATCCATTGAAGCCAACTATTCATTTTGTTGAGAACTTATGTGTATAATTTTTTCTCCTTTTTGTCACAACATTTTATATTGCGTCTATCTTAGATAAAATTCAAAAATTAAAATAAATACTTTTTATGTCTAGATGAGCCACATAGATCGAGTACAATACAATGGGGATGAGCCACATAGATCAGTACCATACAATGGGGGTTGAGAAATCGAATCTAATACTTAACGTACCCATAACTTCATCGGTAATAAATAGAATATTATGTATAATATTAAAGGGCACTCTATCAATACAAATTTGTTCAAGTGATTCATTATCTATTTACGTTAACAAGTTAGGCGTGAATTGGAAAAATTTACGCTAGGCGGTACATAACCCGACTCCGATTTAACAACATATCAAAGTCCGAAAAAATATTGAGCGCCCCCCAAATAATTTTTTCCTGGTTCCGGCCCTGGTTGATTCACAATGGTCAATAGGGAAAAAACAATAGTTTATTGGCAAGCAATTATTTTCTTAAAACCCAATAATTACTTTGAAGAGGATTAAAAAAAGGTAAAGAATTTATGACATGTTAGTTGAGAACATATTAATTTCAAACTCATCAAATATTTCATTAACGATAGAAAAATAAATTCATAACAAATTAAGTTTTCACATTTATAAAACAATTATGAAGACAATTGTGAACAAATATAATTTTTGGAAGTGGAAAATATATGCAAGGAGCCTTCGTTAAAGCTAAATGGAATAGGGCCCAGGTGAGTTGTAAATCATGAACATCTTCTTATCATTATTTTTATCTTTCTACTCCATGCACTATATAACCTGCGAAGGATCATTCTTCGAGCACAATTGTGCACCCAACCCCCCAAAAAAAAAAAAAAGGAGAAGGAAAGAAAAAGAAAAAGAAAAAGGAAAGACAAGTGGGGAGGATGAAGAACATATATCAACTGTTTTCAGGAGATAAAGCCAGGAAATTAAATTACAAGCTCAAATTTAAAAGGTCATATTAGTGAAATTAGATATTTTCATCCACAACCTTAGAAACAATATAAGGAGAGCACAACGAAAACGAGAGGCAAACAAAACGTCAAAAAAATTCAGATTAAAAATCAGGCAAGTATCAGCCTTTAAGTTGATTGCATCAAGCGGATACTACAAAGAAGGAAAATACCCATGGCATTCCTTTAGGCCAATTGGGATACCATTAGAGAATGATCTTACGACGATGTTCTTGGAATTTCACTCCATAACAAAGTTCATCAAAAACTTGGATGCAACTTTTGAAGGTCATTATTCCCAACAAATGGAGCCAAGGATCATAGGGACTGTTCGCCACCAAGTTTAGATTGGGTTGTGTGTAAAAGTTGTTACCAAAGGTTTTGGCCAACGAGACTCAAAAATCTCATATCTCATTGGTAGACCTGTCAATTCAGGCCAGCGGGTACGAGTCGAGTGTATTCGGGGTACCTCATATCTCAAAGGTTTGGGTAAAATATGAATCGGGTGTATTTCGGGTTCGGATAAAATACGGGCGGTCGTATTTCGGTTTTAGTGGGTTTCCAGTAGACCCAATGGGTTGAGAGCACCTTCTTTAGTTGTTATTTTTCTTTTGTAAATTATAATATCCGACATGTTTTTCACTTAAAATTGGTCATATGTTAACCAAAAAGCATTGTAATAGAGCCATTCCTCTTTTACTATATTTTTGACGACTTGCTTGTCAAAAAAACATAGTTTTTATGAGTTACAACATAAAAAGGTAGCAAAAAGTTATAAAACCTACCTACCATACCCCTTGCAATTATTTAATTTCCATAAAACAAATTTAATATTTAAGAAAGAAGAATATTGGCATCATTCAAGAGTTCAAATTCAAATGAACACAAGACATAATTTGCCAGATTAAAAACTTGGGATGTAATTTGCTTTGAGCCCCAAACCGAGAAGCACAAACATCGACATGAGGCACTGAGACATGATATGAAATGGACACGTTAATATGTGATTTTCCAAAAACAGAGAATACAACACGTAAAATGAGCACATGTTGATGCAAAAACATTCATTTAATTGCTTGTGAGTTATATAATTTGTTCTACACTTTTAGCCTTCAAAAGGGTTGTGCTTGGAAGGGAGCAAGAAGAAGTTGCTCATAGTGCACGTGAGCCACAAAACTCAATGTCTTTCCGCCACTTCATCTTAGTTTAAAAGCGCGCCCTAGGGGCAAAAAGCCCGGGCGCACCCTCCGGGCTTGTCGGGGTCAGCGCGGCCCCTCCAAAGCCGAGAAAGCGAGCGCTTTTGGGGCATTTTTCCGGGCGCTGGCTTTCTGGACTACATTATCATTTGCTTGCTTTTTCTTTAAAAAAAAAAAAAGAAAAAAGCTTTTACTTTACTTCCTAGAGACCCGATAACTCTTTTCGCGAAGTGAAGGAGCGAGATACCCTAGCTTTCGAGACCTTCCTCCTTCATAATCCCTCCTCTGCTCCACCCTTCCGGCAGCTCCATCTTTCCGGCGACTCCATCATCAATTCCAACACCGACCTTGGTGTTTTCGGTGACCTGGTATGCCAACTACCGGGTAAGCTCTTCGTTTCTTCTTCTTCTTCTTCTTTTTCCCTTTTCCTTTTCCTTCTTCTTCTTTTTCCTCTTCCTTCTTCTTCTTCTTTTTCGTTTTTCCTTTTTCCTCCTTTCTTCTTACGCTTCCGTTTTCCTCTTCCTTCTTCTTCTTCTTCTTTTTTCTTCTTCTTCCGCTCTCGCTCTTCTTTTTCTTCTTTTGTTTTCGGGCCCTTACGGGTTCTTCTTTTTATTCGTTTTTCGGAGTTTTTCTTTTTCTTTTTCTAGTGTTGAGGCGGTTAGACCGATCCTTCTCATTTTCTTTTTGTCTCTCTGTTCACTTGGACTGGACTGATCCTTCTCATTTTTCTTTGTCTCTCTGTTTTTTAATATCCATGTTAGTGGGTCAAGAATAAGGAGTTTTTATTTTTATTTTTAGTGAATTGTGTTATATTTTAATTGTTTTAATTGTGATAATTGTAGTGAATTGTGTTGAATATTGTGATTTGAATAGAGGAATTTCAAGAGGAAGAGGATGAAGATGAAGAGGAGATGGATTTGGAATTAGAGGATGATGATTATGTGGAGGCGGAGCATGTGGTGTTAGATGATGATAATGATGATGCTTAGTTGACCTTGGGGAGGGGGCTTACAAACTACTTTGCTTTGTGTGTTATTTTCTATAACTATGCTTGCTTGTTTTGTTTTTTAGACTTCTAAGTCTCGTGTTTTGAGATATTTGCTTAGATTAAAAAGCGCAAGACGCAAAAAGCGCACGAGTGCCGGGGAACGGGCTTTTTACATAAAAATGCTTGAAATTCATTCCCAACCCATATTCTTTGATAAATAAGTAAGACAGGACATCAAAAATGTATTTGGACAACATTTTAACTACTAAAAGCACCACATATAGTCTTAAGAACCGGAATCTAACATTCAACTATCTCAAAACACACACTTAAGAAGTCTAAAACAAAACAAGAAAACATAGTCGAAAATAACACACAAAGTAAAGTAGTTTGTAAGCCCCCTCCCCCAAAGGTAAACTAAGCATCATCATTATCATCATCTAACGAACGCCACATGCTCCGTCTCCATTTAAATCACAATAATCAACACAATTCACTACAATTATCACAGTAAAAACAATAAAAATATGATCACCTGTATATTATCTTGACTCACTGACATGGGAAAAAACAGAAAGACAACAAAAAAAAAAGAGATCACTCAAACAATAAAAGTCAAACAATAAAACTGACTGCCCCAATAACCCAGAAAAAAAAAAACACAGAAAACAAATAAAAAGAAGAAGCCAGATGGGAGGAAGAAAAAGAAGGGTTTGAAACCACAGCAGAAGGAAGAGGAAAAGAAGAAGAAGAAGAAGAAGGAAGAGGAAAAAAGAAGAAGGAAAAGAGAAAGGAAAAAGGAGGAGGAGCGTACCTAGTAACCGGTGCCGGAAAACACCAAGGGAGGCACTGGAAGGGTGGAGCCAAGGAGGAGGTTGGAGGAGGGAAGATCTCTCGCCTGGAGAAGCTAGGGTTTCTGGTTCACTTGCAGTATCTGGTAACTTTTCAGTGCGAAGAAATTTACTCGCACGGGGCTCGAGGTAAGGAAAAGGATTAAGCTCATTTTTAGAAAAAGAAAATAAAAAACGGTAACTTTTTCCTTCAGTCCAGAAAGCGCACGCCCTGGCCAAAGTGCGCCCCAACAAAAAGCCCAAAAGGCGCGCGCTGTTTTGGGCTTTTGGAGGGGCTGCACTTGACCCCTCAAAAGCCCACAGCAGTGCGCCCGGGCTTTTTGCGCCTAAACGCGCCCGGGCGCGCTCTTTTAAACTAAGGATATTTGAATGTCATATTCCGGTTCTTAAGACTATGTGGTGCTTTTAGTGGGTAAAATATTGTCTAAACACTGTTTTGATGTGCTATCTTTCTTCATAAAAAATATGGGTTGGGAATGAATTTCAAGTATTTTTATGTAAAAAGTGCGCCTCGCTCCAAAAAGCCTGCGCCTTCGCCTCGAAGCCCGCGCCAGGCTCTAGGACCCTGTGCGCTTTTTAATCTAAGCACTTCATGCATTAGAAAGTGTCAAAGGAGTCTAAAAGAGTGTTGATGTCTAACATGTGTCATACACAGATACAGGAAGTCCTGGATTGTTCGTGCTTCTTAGGCCCCAGATACCCGGGTACAACATGCTATATACCCTAGTTTCCATCCCTATCGTACATTACATTAAAATGCATTACATTGGCATATAAGAGTAAATTCATCCACAATCAGAATTCATATAGGATGAAGTGAACCAATGATAGAATGAGATGTTACATCAAAATGACTACAAAGGAATTGCAAAGAGTGCATGATCAAACACATAAGCGAACATGCTTCATAATAAAGACCAAAAAGAGACTAACCCAAGCAACAAGCAGACAGAAAGCCACTGAAGCCAATTGATACAGTTCATTTGTCTGCAAAAATTAGGATACACTACAGTCAAAATGGAGGTGACAAAGAAAATAAAACTAACAGAAACATTGTAATTTGCAGGTCTAAATACTCACCTGTGAGGAGAGGCTTATCATCAGTTTAAGGAACCATGGTACGAGGGTACGAGTCAATATTGACAAGATAGCCAAAAAGGTGATTAAAGTGACCAACCTGAAAAGAATCAACAATTTAAAAATAATTATATGAAAATGTTGCTATGGCTTAGTTTTAAAAGGCATGAGGCGCAAAGGGTCCTCAGGTGCAACGACCAAGGTGCAGGCACACATCTCAGATACGAAGCACACCTTTTTACAGAAATGCTTAAATTTAATTAGGGAATATATTTTTCCCAAATAAGTTACATACATTTATACAGTCATTGGATACCAAAATAACCAACTAACAGTCTAAAATGTTGCAAATTAGATTAGTATATGATATAATAGCAATATTCACTTAAATACTAAATCAAAATGCTTAAAAGTATGGAACAAACTGAAAATTTATAAAGTGAAGCTGTTGTACATATGATATACCACAAACAAAAAAATGTTCTTACCATATTTTTCTTGTATTTTAGAAAAAGGGGACACAAACAGTAACCTAATTAAAAAACACCCAAAAAAAATAGAAAAAACAAAAGCACAGGCTTTTAGGATAGACCCACACAGAGAGAGTGTGTGTTTGACGGCCAAAAAAAGAAGAGGTAAGAAGAAGCTGATAAGGGTTTATAATAAGAGGGGGTTGTAGAGATTAACGGGGTAGAAGGAGAACAGTGGTGCCACCGTCAATGTTGCCAAAGTTGACAAGGGCCAAAGTTCACTCCAATGGAGGGTTGGGTGATGGATTTGCAAAAGTTTATTTTAGGAAAAATTTTAAAAATAATAATTAGGAAATTTTAAAAATGAAGTTGTTAGTACTACTTATGGAGGTTTTAAGCGCTTTTAGTTTGCTGGAAAGGCCTTCCTCAATCAGATAACTCATGGCTAGTGAACATGATCTCCGCCGGATAGCTCTCGATATGCTAAATGAGTATCATCATGAAAACTCTCCTAGGGTGAGTTTTTCCAAGCCAAGGAGAAATAATGGATTTACAAAAGTTTATTTTAGGAAAAAGTTTAAAAATAATAATTAGGAAATTTATGTGGTTTAGATGTGTTGCTTGGGGAAGAAGTTTCGTTTTTGTTGCTTGGGAAGGAGTTTTGTTGCTTGGGGAAGGAGTTTCAGTTATTTTGTTATCTTACTTGATTTAAGTTCCCAGGTTAGGTTTTTGCATTAAGATGACAACTTTCTTGCTATAAATTAGGAATGTTAAGAGTCTTGTTAACGACATTGAATCAAATGAATATGAATCAAGCATGGAGAAGTTATTTTCCTCCTCTCTTCTCCTCTAAATCTTCCTCTTTCCCTCTCTAATTCTTCTCTCGCCTCTAAATTTCCTCTTCTTCACCTTTCTCCCCTTCCCCTCTCCATCAATGGATGAAACAAAGAGGGAAAAGATTGGCCAAGGCTTTTTTTTTTTTTGGGTGGGGGGAGGGGAGGCAATAGTTGCTTCGTGGTCGTGCAATTCTAAGCCCTTGGATAAAAAACTGACAATTGAGCCTTGATACATAAAGTCACTTATTCCAGACTTTTTGATGAGAGCAAAACACTGATCCATTCATCTCTAGCCAATGATGCTCACCTGCCCACCATTGTTGCAACACCCAGCAATTAAACCCCTATTGCTATTCTCTAGCGACCCTAGAGAATCCGGAGGCCAATATTTTGTTCCATTTTGCCTAACCCCGACATCGTATCACTAGTCACCGGAAATATTTTGTATCACTAGCAGGGATCACCCTTCCCATTCTTCTATTTCATAGAGGGTAATATTTGCGGGCTATGTGAGATATTGTTTGGGACAAGGTTCCAGAACAGGACCAGCATTAGTTTCTAGTTGTTGTAACCTTTTGAATGGAAAAAGCAATCATCATGCGTAACCAATCATTCATAGTGTCACGGAGCAGCCAAAGCTACACAGCCTACAACCAATGCAGTAGTGCATCAATCTATACCAACATATATCATCCACTAATGAGTGCAATAACTATTTTCCAGCATTAGTATCACAACTGCCACTTCCCACTCAACCTACACCAAACCCTTAGAAAAATCTTTCAATAAAAAAAGCCATTAAATTGGCTAGTTGAATCCAAAACAACCCTTAGGTTTTCACAAATCATCTGAGCTTTCAATCTATTGGTAGAGACCATACAGACCCAGACAGTGAAACTGAATATAGTTCTTGATCTTTGATATCCAATATGCGCGAGTTCTGATGAGAATTCTAGAGTGCATTGCATACTACATGCAGGCAGAGACATCTTTAACTTGTTTATGCTGAGTTATCTCCACGCCATAAATTGCTTTAGAATGCAATAGGACATTAAATATATAATTAGACGACTTACGACTTAGTCATGGATACAACTCCTTGAAGAACACCTGAGGTACCGCCAAGAACTGGTAAGAAGGCAAAAAGTAAACCCACAGTACAGTCCTGACATCAGTTACAGATTAAAAATTAGAAGTGCAAGATCGCAATGAGGCACTAAACACGAAGATAGGCTCAGAATTATAATATATTTTGTCCAAACCTCAGCGTCCCTTCAAAATACATTTATTAGAGCAGAGTTGTACTTTTGTACAATAGGACACATGCTGACATACGAAAATGCATACCTGCAAAATAAGAGTGCCAACTGTGACCTGGCCGTGCAATGCGTTAACACTATTTCTTTCCATCAAAAACTTCAGAACCTATATTATATCAAATAGCTTGAGAATCATAACTTAAAGATCTGTAAAGTGCTACAAAAACGAATATATTTAAGGAAAACTAAACATGAACTCATCTTGAAAATCAGCAAACTAAAGGAATAAGCAAAGGAAAGCAAAAAACAGAAGCAAAAACCAAACATTGCTAAAAATTCATATTTCCGTACAGGAGTGGAGAATGTTATGTTGAGAATTGGTTGAACATGAACTGAAAAGAGGAAAACTGAAACTTTTTAATGACTACAATGACAATCACCTGATCGCCTTAGAGTAAGCAAATGTTTAAACTTTTGCAGACATCCATTAATAGCCAACCTAAATCTCTTTTCACAGAGCCATGATGCTAATTCACATTAATTTGGACAAAACTAACGGCCGAAAGCTTGAAGCAATACTTGTTCTTGACAAACAAATCTAGAATAATTTACAAGAGAATTTAATACAAAGAAAACATATAATAGCGAAGTCATACCACTGCTGTTGATGACATTGATAGGAATAAGCCTACAAAGACACCTTCAGATATTTGGCCGCCACATAACTGCAAAAGCGTAAAGCAGCTTCATTAAAACATAATAATGCAAACAAGGATCGCCCAAAGATAGAGACATGCAAGCTCATATGCAAAGATAGACAGAAAGTTCAGGCCCTATAATTTTCCAGGGGTGAAGTTGAAGGCAAGAAAATGACAAGTAGATGCCATGGAAGCAGATTACCTATTATTTTCTAATTAGTGCCTTCCAGATCATATAATGGTGTGGTATAAATAGAATAGGGAAATCAAAGGTGGATGTTTCTCATCAGAATCTTCAAGATGAAATCGATTTGGGGTTAGTTTTTGCATATTGGGGTGGTAGATAATCAAGATTCTGTAGGTTTTTAGCAAGTTAAAGATTGAGGCTTTTGGATGCTGGAGGTTGGATTTTGATTTGGGTTACTACGTGAGGTGGGGAAGGGAAAAGGGGGAATGGAGGATGGAGAATGATCTATGCTTGCTGTTGAGTAGGGGAGGGCAAGGCAAGAATGTTCCGTGGAAAGAGGGATGAGCTGGTGGTTAGCAGGTCAGAGTGGAGGTTGGGGTTTGGGATGATGAAGGGGTAATGAGGACAGATGGGGTTAGGGTGTTTGTTTGAACATACTTCAAAAAATATGGTAAATTATGTAATAGTGAATTTAACAGACATGATTTAAGGTTTAGACTTTGTAAAATAATACAAGGACACTATTTGGATTGCAAAATTTTGCATTTATTGAATGGAATCTGCAAAAGACATAGGAATACCAAAAGGAATTTTCCAATAAAACAAAATAACAAGCAAGCAAAGAGGAATTTAATTTTGTAACTTTATCCCTCCATAATATAAGAATAACAGACATAAAATCCAACCATGGTGTGAGACTCTAATATTGAGATTTATCCTAGACACCGTCTAGAGGTTAAAAAGAACAGTATGCTTTGTTTCGTCCTGATAAGGAAAAATAATTGATAAATCGAGAGGATGAATATCCAGATAGCATCCGGCAAGGACGATATGCACAACTTAGGTATTATCTCTAAAGGACCAATATTTCTGTCTATCCATTTTGAAGGAACATACATAATAGAATAAAGTAAAATTTCATTAATTTGTACTGTGTCATCATCAAGAGAGCATATTTACTAACCTTCCTCTTAAATCTAACTCTAGTTTTCAGCAAGCCACTCAGAGCCAACCAGAAATCTGCCCGTGGTCATAATGCCATATCCCCATCCATACCTAGGACCCACCAAAGAAGGGTTGGGGGGCAGGGTTTGATTGGAAATATTCCATCCTCAGAAGCAGCCAGTCCAGTTTCTACCCCTGCAGCGCAAGACAGTGCAGCCAAGGAAGGGACGCAAGGCAGGCAGATGCAGGACAGGAAGCCTATAGGGCAGATCAAGAGTGTTCTGGCACTGTTCAAGTCAAGTTTGATGGAGTTAGAGCAATGCTATGCAGGAAATGACTATCCAGTCATGGTGACCAAAATCAGCACTTTGGGTTCTTAGTTAAGCCTGGAATTTTTCATTTTTTAGACAATTTTTTATCAAACTTTGGTCTGTAATATTGGAGACAGTTTTCATGTGGTTTGTCATTTAAGGATGGTTAAAATCCATCCCCATGCACTGCAAACAGGTTTGAAGATTTTCAGCCAAGCCAAGCCTGAATCAGCTCAACTGCCAGCAAAGACATTTCAATAAAACTTGGAGGAGCTTCATTTTTTAGCACCAAGGTCATGGAAAAGTCCAAATTGAAGTTAGGAAGGATATCCAATCAAGAAAAGAGTTGAAAGAGTTGTCCAAACTTGATTCCAAATTTTGACACATTCAGTTGCAACAGAATTTTTTATTTTCTGGCTATTTTTTGCCAAAATGGTCTGTATTGATTTTTCAGTCTTTCCTTGTGTTGTAACATGTTAGCTACAATCAGTTACAAGTGTTTAGGGCCCTTGTAACCTGGTCAAGTAGATGCAGCTCGAAAAGACAGGTTCAGCCAGCAAATTGCCTGAAAATCTGCTGAATCAGCATGGCTTAAACACAGGGTGACAAGCTGCATTTTGGTGGTCCAATGCGAAGCCTTCTGGTGGCATGGACATCATCATTACCAATCTTTTCCAAGCCAAATCACAGCAGGCCAAGAAAAGGGTTACAATCAAAGATGTGCAAGTGTTTTGATTAGTCACAAGTCCAATCCAAGCAAGCCCTTTTCTGCAGTTTCAGTTTTCAGTTTTGCTTTGACTAATCACTGTAATTAGTTGTCATTAATCATGATTAGTCTTAATTTTTCTTTAGCAATTAGGAAAGGTGTTTTGGAGGGAAAACGGTCACATAAAAGCCCCCTCCGAAGTCCTGTAAATTCAGTTATGAACATTGAATGAAAACCTCTGAAGTTTGTGTACTCACACTGATTTCTCTCAAAAATCTCCTAGGTGCTGTAACTTGGTTTGGCAACCAAGTGGTGATCTTCTAGGTCTTTGAAACTCCCCTGTTGGTTAACCCCGAGGCAAACTTCAAAGCTTCCACTGCATTAATCTAGTTGAAGTGCTGCTGCATTTCCTAAGCCATTCAGGATTTACCCTATTGAGTTGTTCATCCATCTCAATCTTTTTATATTTTCTCCCTTATTTTTCCAACTGTTGTGTGAGTGCACTGATTGATTCCCTTGGAGCTAGCTCGAGGGAGGTTTGATCACATCAGGGTTTAAGCACTCAGAATTCAAAAGCAGTAGCCTCAACTTGCTTGAGTTATAGAGAGGCTGGTTCTATTGTATCCTATAGAAACTTTTTCACTGTCAACAACTACACAAAAGAAGTGGACAGTCTTTTGAAGCATTTTGCTATATTCCTAAGGATCAAAGTGAATGAATCATTCAGTAAAACACCCAAATGAAGAAAATACCACACAAAAATTAGAAAAAACAAAAAAGATCAGTAATAATTAACAATAAAGCAGATTATATCAGTGTAATCATTTGTCTTATTTGTAAGATGCTTTGCTCAAGCTTCCAGTTCACTAAAGCTCAAAATCGTGTACTGATCCAAAAACTGTAAAGAGGATTGATATACCGAGGCCGTCACTCCACACAGGAACATGAAAAGGAAAATCTGTAGAATCCCTCCTAGAATAGCAACTGCTCGGACAACACGAATCTGCAATCATTATTACAGATAAAACTCTTAAAATAGTCATTCCAATCCTGCTAGTTCCTACAGAACATGCAGCAAGAGATTCTATCAGACCTTTGTTGTAGAAAACTCCAAGCCCAATGCAAACAAGAGAAATATCACACCAAATTGAGCTACTGTCTCAACCTGCAACAGCAAAATAACAGTCAAAGCAACTCAGCATGTTAACTGAGCTTACAGATATATAAATAAGAGTGCGCAAATGAAACTGCCTTCCACTTTATGAAAAAATCACTTTCGCTCAATTTTATCTTATTTATTTAATCCAGCGAACCATTAATTATTTATTTAATAAAGTTCAAAATTGCCCAGTGGGACCCACTGTCAACCAGTTTTGGCCAGATTGTATAATTTACTTTTTTTTATAGTAAATAATAGAGACCCCACCCCCTCCCCCAAAAAAACTCTCCCCTCCCGTTCATCTCCTCTCTCTTCTCCACCACCATCTACGCTCTCTTCCTCCACTAATTCCACTACACAGCTTAAACTGAGTCAAACCAAATAGGGCAGCAAAATAAACAGAGAAAGGGCAATAGAAAGAAAAAATGAACAAGAAAAAGTTTCAACACCAAAATCCAAAACACAAAAAGAACAAAGTGGGTGTGGTTCTCATGGGAATTGTTTTGTAGAGGATAGAGAAGATTGGGGTTGAGAATTTCGGCAAGCAACAAACTATGGGAAAGAAGACAAGGAGCCTGGGGTTTCATGGATGTGGCTAAGAAAATGGAAGAAGAGGAGAGAGAAAATACCTCAGGGGAGGGAAAGGGGTCTGATTGAAAAAGGGGGATTTTCATTTTAACTTTATTTTAAAAGCTTTTTCTTATTACTCAACCAAAAAGAGAAACAAAATTGTACAAAACCAGGCTACAAGCGGTTGAAATGGGCAGCAAAGTCAGTTTTGAACTTTATTGAATAATTAATGAAACACCTGGATTAAGAAAAATACAATTGACGGGAAAAGTGATTTTTCTTAAAGTCGAAGAGAAGTTTCATTCGAGCACCCTATATAAATAACAAAGCATACAGAAGGGCCAGTGGATCTCCGGTTGCCATGTCATAGAGAACATCAGATGCCCAGTAAATATTGTCCTCGCCTATTTTATTTCAAGTTTTTTTCAAAAAGGTAGAACACTAATTCTCTCTATGCCTTGATTTTTAATGCATTATGACATCTTGAAAGTTACCGAGGACATGTATATTTTGTCCCCTATGCTATAATATTATGTACACAAAAAACAAACTTCTAAAGTTTATAATCCACATTTGTTAATGTTCCGTATGAAAAAGAACAACAGAGTAAGCATACCTGAACCATTTCAGTTACAAAACTGAATCCTCCAGGTCCAATCATAGATCCTGCCAGTAGATAACCGGTAATAACCTGCACAAATTATTCCTTTCAATGCATGAGAGTGCCATTCTTTTATTTGTGTGATCCTTGTGGCAGGGGCAAATTCATTAGACATGAGGGATGGACGATGATACAAATTCCTCAACAGCAGGTGCCTGGTCATTTATAACTAAATTTCACCTAAATATTACAGCTCACTGCAGACTAAACCAAAATTCAATGAAAAATTACAGTTGTCAATATCTTTTTAAAAACACAAAAGGTCAAGATAAGTTTTCTGCATTGGACTGCCCATCACTCAACTTTAAACATGATGATAAGTTCGAAGTTTACCCGTATCAGGATTGTGAATGCAATAATTGGAGTTCTTGGTGATTTGATCATAGAATCAAGAAGAGAATAATGACACTACTATTACGAAGCATATGGGAAACCAACATTTTACTTAACAGGGGGGACAAGAAGTTTGAAGCAAAATGCAAGTGGTCCACATACTCAAATAGGAATTAAAGAAGAAACAAGGATCCAAGCAAACGAAACGATAAACCACCAAACAAACAAGTCTTAATTCACCTAAGTCCATTTTGTAGGTTGACAAACAAAAAGCAGCATAAAACCACGAGGGAAAGCTCCATCAAGTTTAAAACCGATAATAAATATCAAGTAACCCTCCGGGAAGCTTAGAAGCTGAGTCACAGAGAATTGACTCAATATACAAACCAAACAAAAAAAAGCTCATAAGCACGGTGCATGACAAGAGAGGGACAGAAAGCAAAAGGGGCTCATATGCAGAATAGTCCCCCCCAAAACAAAGCCTCTGATGGCCAAATAAAAAAAAGGAAGAAGAAAAGGGATTTATAAAGGAAAATAGAAACTAAGTTTAGAACAGAGAAGCCAATCTGCTCACATGTACTAAACCGAGTTGCCCCCACCCCCTCTCTTCTCTTCATCCCAAAAGAGAGGGCCAATATCTTCCACAGTTATATGCATACTTTTGCTCAGATAATTCCATCTGTGACTTTTTAATCCAAGGAAGCCCAAAAACCATAACAAGATTCTCATTCTACACACCAAAATTCTGAGCATCATACTGTCCTAGTCTCCTCCCCCCCAAAAGCTGCTGTCCTAGTTATAGGACTGAGAAAAGAATTTTAAGATTACTGGCACTGCCAAGTCCCACCACTCCTCTCAGGTAGGCATCCATCAAATTCGGGGCTACCTTATCCATTCAATGTATTCATCTTTTTTAATGATTAGTGTAAAATACTTACTGCACTAAAATATATATTGTGCTGGTACTTATGCTTTCCCGTGGGGCAGGGACATTTCGGGGATCATTCATGTATACACTTAAGGGATCATTCATGTATACACTTAACCCTAGAGTTAAATTCAAGCATTAACCATTGATTTGAAAGGCATTGACTGTCTATTACTCACCTAAAAAGAAACACTGGACAACTTAATGACTCATTTTTCTCCAATCCACTATAATTCAAATGTCAAGACTGTCCAGTCATCTGCGTAGAACAAGGAACATGACCATTTGGGCTTCATAATATCATGGGATTGATGTTCACTTGCCCCAACATCATCTCAATAATGCACGCAAAATTCAAAATAAATGACAGTGGATGAGCAATGATTATTCCCATCTTTACATATAATGCTTGTATGAAAAATAGTTTTATTCAGAACCAGTAAGGCCATCACAGCCCATATGTTTCAATGATTTTTGGATATCCTATAATAAGACAAAAACCCTAACACCCTGCCGCCCCCTCCTTCCCCGAAAAAATCCTGAAGGACTGTAGATTTCATGATGCATTTAATTCACTGAGTTATCATAATGCCATAAATGGAGATAGCAGTTGGCGCATAATACATTTACATATCCTACATTTGTTCAAGGACAAACTGAAGATATATTACGTAACAACTATGGCATAACCATTAGTAGCATCATAAACACCACAAAAAGCATTTTCCAATAAATACTGCTGAGATGGCAGAAGCTCAGAGGAGTTAACTAAGTAGCATCATGAATTTGGATTGTCATACCGGTTGCCCAGCACAAGCAAAGGCAATGCCACCACAAGTTGCAGAGACAATCACAACAACCAGCTCTGATATGAGTCTGCAAAAATAGACATAATTGGAGTTAACTGCATATAATTCTGTGAAAATCAACTACCAGTTGGATAAACTGTTCACTGACCTTAAGTCCAGCTGAAGCATAGGATATTTAGACTTTGGATTCGATATAATGAAAACATTATCCTGTCCAAAAGCATTATAAGAGCTGCATGAAAATATGCCCAGGGCAACATGATGCCTATGCAGTAGATATCAAGTTATGTATGTGGATGTACCTTCCTATCTATCAATGTTGGTGTATCCTCAACTTGGTTATCATTATCTAAATTGAAAACATGATGCAATTGAAAAGACCTAAAAAGTTTCAGCACATGTTAGAGTATTCAAATTTCAAGTTTAATGAATGAATTAGACTTTTTAAGAAAGCACTTGCAAAAATTAACATCAATTAAATCACAAAGCTAACTCAATGAGAATACCCTCCAGTATTCAGAAAGGGAATAGTTTGCAAGGGAAATGAAGCTCAGGAAGATAACAAAAGTTTCAGAACTCTGCAACTTATCAACCATTATTATCAACTAGTGCTGTGAACCATCTTATATTTCATGTACAAGACAAATCACATACTTGTCCTCCTTAGTTTCATTTTTCTTCGGCCTCACTCGAGCAACCGTCTCCAAAACAGCCTGGTTGAGACAAAAGAAAAGAAATCTTTTGAGAAAATTGATATGTAAATCCACATAGTTACATACAGTACGCTAAAAGCAACCAAAGAGAATGCAGCTGAGTGCTTTTAGGGTCACATCAACACCCCTACCACCAAGGCTCAATCCTTGGTGGCCACAAACCAAAGTCTCTCTAAGGCAATTTGTGGGATAACAACAGGCCAAAGGCCTAGTGGACGTTGTGGTCAGCCCCCTCCCCCTCTGGGTGCACCCTAGCTCAAGCCCTACTTGTGGTGCTAGTCTTACCAGTCATCACCTTTAAGAAAAGGGTCTACTGAAAATCCTAAAAACAGTGCTTAAGCAAAAATATCATCCATAAGCAAGCACATACACATAACACAAGCCACTCCGCGCTTCCTCCCTCTCCCACACCCTTTTCGAGCTAAAAGTTGCTCATAGACATATATGAACAACTAGAGGACCGCTTCAGTGCAAATCCAAGCATAGTCAGATGGATAGAGCCCTCATAACAAAGCTTAAATCAAGATATATCATACTTTTCAAATAACTATGAAACAACAACAATAACCGCCTATAGATCCTGCTTGTGCAAGGTCTAGGAGGGAGTATCTAGATGTAGGCCACCTTACCCTACAAACAGGTAGGCCGATACCGAAAGACCAAAAAATTCTCACAATAAAAAGGAAAAATAGAAAAGTACTGCTCCTAAATGCAGCTTCTAGTGCTCAGCAAAGTCAACAGCAATAAGCCAATAACAAATACAAAATTAACTCAAAAGCTTGTCTAAATCAACTTATAAGTAACATTCATTAACGAGGCTAAAGGCGGAACTTCGGCTTCACTTTTCACAATGAAATCAGCAACCACCAATACTGAAATCATAATTAATTATAAGAAATTTCCATTCACATAAATCGTGCATTGTGCACGTATTCTAGTATATTCATCATTCTCTAAATAGGGAAAAGAAAACAACATTCTTCCCTTAAAATAGCCTATAAGAAAAAAGATAGTGGAATATGTTAACAAGACAACAGACATGAAACCTGTGATAGAGAATGGGAAGGGGAAAAGGGAGAAGAAGAGGGAATTTAGAGGGGAGAGAAAAATTAGAGAGGAAAAGAGGAAGATTTAGAGGAGAAGAGATGAGGAAATTAGCATCTCAATGCTTGATTCATATTCATTTAATATTCGATGTCTCTACAAGACTCTAACATTCCTAATTTATAGCAAAAGAGTTGGGGACTTAAGTCAAGTAAGACAAAATATTCAAACTCCGTCCCCAAGTAACACAAAGTAAAAAACTCCTTCCCCAAGTAACACATCTAAACCACATAAATATCCTAATTATTATTTCCTAACAAAAGCAAAACTTCTTCCCAGGCAACACTTCTAAACCACATAAATTTCCTAATTATTGTTTTTAAACCTTTTCCTAAAATAAACTTTTGTAAATCCATCAACCTGCTTCATATCTTTTCTTTACATCTAAAACTTCTCAAAACATAAATTTTTTTAAAAAAATTGTTTGTCCATCACACCCAATAAAGATGGATTCCATAAAAATTCAACAAAATCATTTATCAAGGGCAGCAAAACCAAAATATATTTGACGAAAGCAAGTATAATGGTGGGCACCAATATTATATTAAATATTACTACTTGATAAATAGACAATTCCATAATCACATGGATACTCATGATGTTAAGATTTTTTTTTTTTGTGAGAATGAAGATGAACTTCATTAATTAAAAGTCATATCGCATCTACAATAAACATCGCAGTCAAACAAACTCCTAGTTAAAATAACAAAATACACAAACAATTTAAAAAACAAATTGAAACTATTCATAACACTACTCTTCTTCTCAACTTTACTTCATAATACAACCATTACCAAGGAGATCCACAAATTTTGCACAGCTTTCCCATCGAAAGGACTAATTCGCTATAGTAGTTCGAATTCAAAGAATTGATGCCCATTGTAGACAGGTCCATCAATCAATTAGCATTTCAACCCCAGATAACAAAAAACGACTAATGAGTAGATATTGTAGCTTTTTTCAAAGGTCACAATACAAACACGTCTGCATTTTGCAACCGACATTATTCAAAATGTGTGATTGCCCAAAAGAGGTGTGGTATCATAGAACTAGTCTAATATCATAATTATAGAACAAATAAAGACTGTTTGCCATATGATTGAAACTCAGAATAGGAAAGATTGCCTTTATAATCCTTTTATAAATGTAACAAGGTTTACCATAATTAGATATAAATAACAAAATACACAATATAATTTACTGAAAAGCAAATAAATAGAAGATATACAATGCCGCACTCCGTTTGATTACTGAAAAGCAAATATAATTTACTGAATAGCAAATAAAAGTAGTCTTCTGGAAAGCTCTACTTAAGCTTGATTATCCTATTGACAGCTTTTGATTGTATAATATAGCATAAAACAATGTCCCTGTCTTTGATACGGAACATAAAAGGCATTTCCTACTATAAAACAAGCACTAGGGCAATCAAGGAAGATACCAAAATAGAATGAATGAATAAAATAAACAAATCTCTGAAAGAACTCCTTAGTCCTTGTCTTTCTGAAGTCTGTTATATTGGTTTTTAGCCACCATTCCACTCTTATAAAGGCTGATAAAACAGAATGTACCACAAATCTAGGCTGCTTTCCATCTTAGAAAATCAACATGTAATCAGCTTAGACCCTAAGAAACACTGTAGAGAGGTTATTTCTACTTTACAAAAAAGACAGATTATATACCACAATGGCTCAAAGTGCAAAAAGTTCTATGTGAGCCTTTTCCTGAGTAACGGGATGTCACCCATGCATAAAAGGAGCAAAACCAAACAGTATCACGCTCTCATCATCATATCATCAACAAAAGTCAAAAAGGTCAAATGTCATTTGCTAAAACGAGCTCAACTCTACAACAATCTCAAAGAATAAAGTTAAAGCCCATGATAACGTATAAATTTTCCCATGAGAACCCAGCATTTCCTTTCCTTCAAAACATTCCACCACCACTCAAGGGAAACATTTGCCAAACACCAAGAACCCAAATCTGCTCATCCTTTTTCAAAAGCACCTAAACATCTTCAATGCTACTTAGTTGAACGCAATAACCCCTACAAGGGAGAATAACAAATGTCCAAGCAAAGACGCTAGTGAACAAGAAGGTGCTCAGATTCTTGCTCCTCCAAGCACAAGAATACCTACTCGCTAAACTAATATTCCTTCTTTTCAGTACATCCACTACCCAAATCATGCTTCTACTAGTCACCTAAGTGTGGGAGTTGGGGGAGCCTTAGACCTCCAAACATCCATGATTGGAGAATCAACAAATTTAGACCATTTAAGAAGTCTCACAAAAATTTATAACTTGGACGCTTTAGACCTCCAAATGCCCTTGATTGGAGAATCAGAAAATGTAGTCTGTTCAAGAAGTCTATCACAAATACTTGGAATTGTAAAGGATAGTTTCAAAAGGGGCAAGCCACACCAAAGCTCAAAGATCCCCAAAGCACAATGCATCAAGCAAAGGAGCATGCAACACGAATGTAAAGCGAAGATTTTTGAAAGACACTTAAATTTTGTTCTCAAAACATATAATGTAGCAAGTAATCAAATAATTGCTTCAAAATAGGAAATAATTTCATCCTCAAGCACCAACTAACCACCCCCTCCCAAAAAAAAAAAAGAAAACCTTTCACGAAACAAGTGTTTAGGGGAACCCAAAAAAAAAAAAAAAAAAAAAAAAGACTGATTTCCCATAACAAGAGGGTGAGAAAAAAGGAAGACGATGATTCGGCAATCCATTAATTACCGAAGGTCATGATGATGACAAGCGATGTTCACCATTACAACCACAGGCAAGTCAGCAACCATCCTTCAACATCTCTGCCTCAAATTACAAGGTCTATCTCTCCCGCACTTTAAGGTTTGGGAATTAGGATTCATGATTTAGGGTTCCCAAATCAGTGTTACAAAATAGAGGCTTTAATTTAGAGCTTAATTCAGACATGTGCTATGAGTACTTTTACTTGAATTTTATCATGTATGATTTTCTAGGTAAGTTCTATTTTGGAAATATTATGAAATTTTCATGGTTGATGAATCAAATCTCTCTTCCACATCGAAAACATTGTGGATCAATGGGAGGCACACGAAGAGTGGCGCCTCTATCATAGGTGAGGCACAATTGAGCAATATGCCTCCATACACCTCCATACATCATTATTCCTTGAGTTTACTAAGGCACCAAGCCCATTGTCTCGTGCCTAGGGGTGGTTTTCGAAACTAAGCAGTAAAAGATCACATAGCACCATAGCATTACACAATCACATCATTTAAAGGGCAAGCTACCTAATCTTGGATTTCTAAGGCCATATTTATGCTGAACCAGCACTGGGTGTTATTATTGTTGTTGACATATAAAGCAAGTAACTTTAGCTTATTTTCCAAAATATTATACTTAGGTCACTAGAAGGTCATGTTCAAGTGTTTTGTAGAAAGATCTGCTAGTATTTTGAAAATATTTTGTAGAGAGGTCGTTTGTACAAAGGAGAGATTTCTAGTGAAGTTTAGGGTTTGTTTGTTCATGTCTAATTCTAAAATATGACAAGGTTACGTATTTCGTTTTAGATACGCAAAGGTTAGGTTGATGTGGATCTATAGGATTGGGGCATACTATTATAATATATATATATATACATATATATATCCCACATTGAAAACGTTGTGGATCATTGGAGGCACACGAAGAGTGGCACCTCTACCATGGGTGAGGCACAATTGAGCAATATGCCTCCATACACCTCCATACATCATTATGCCTTGAGTTCACTAAGGTACCAAGCCCATTGTCTCCATATATATAATCGTATGCCCCAATCCTATCAGCTACACAAATATCCTTCGTACTCATGTCAACAGGACGAGAAACAGCATGGAGAAAAAGCATCTCATCTTTCCAATCAATCTGCGGAAATAAATAGTAGAACAAACAATGAAGCTACAATTAAATTGAATAAAGAATTGATAGTAAACCTAAAGTCCATATAACAGTGAGCTCCAAAAAGTTACTTTCCAAATAAGAAAAACTTCTAATCAAACACATAAAGCTACCTGCTGAAGCTTTGCTTAGTATAAGTATTCCAGATCTCAGGGTACTCATCTCACATTAAAGCTAATATCAGACGCATACACATTGTTTAAAACTAAATTGTCCCCAAGATTTTCCAAAACTTAGACCAAAGACGGAAACAGGAAAACGCTAACCTGCTGCTCCGCAACACTGTTGTTGAAACTCCCAGAATCAGTAGCTGCAAAAAATAGCAACTAATCAACGTGAAAATCAGTAGGGAAACAAAGCTGAAGTATCAAAGGAAACACTTGCATGAAGCAGTTAATAATTGACAACTCCATAACAACAACAATAGCTAACAAATATCCACATTCCTCAAACAAATGCAACCCCACCCAACAGAAAGGGGTAAATATAAGCAAATTCCGCAGGGGAACTACGATTGATCTGTGGCCCTGAAATTGGCAAAAAAATCCAAAAAATATGGCGAACTCGACAAGCCAAAATCCATAAAACCGGGCTCATATCCAGCACGAAGACCCAAAATTAGGTTAATGCAGAAGACAGCGAAAGCTCAGATCTGCAGCAAAAAGAGAAAACCTTCATTTTGCTCATTCTCGGGGAATTCTTTCTGCAATGCCCGATCGAACATATCAGCAAAGCTACTACTGGAATTGGTAAAGTTGGCCCCAGAAACATTGCCGCTGGCACCGTCGTCGGCGATGGAGACGCCATTGCGATCGGCGAATTGTCTCGATTCGTTGGCAACGAGGAGAGGAAGCGAGAGCGATGCGGTGCACAGAAGATCGACTATGAGGAGGAGAGAGAAAAACTGGTGGTGATCCTCATAGCTCTCTCTTTCTCTTTCTCTTTCTCTATGTCTGTTGAACCGACGCTTGAAGATTTGCTAATCAATACGAACAGCAGAGGAGAAAAGGAAAGGCAGAGGAAACAGAAAGAGAGGGAGGGGAGTGGTGGAGTGAAGCTGAATGCTGGGTGCTGCTGTAGCTGTAGCGCTGTTCGGCAACAACGGTTGAAGTAACTTTTAGCGTTTGACTGAAGTCAAAACACTAATCAACCAAATATTAGTGTTCGGTAAGGTAGTGTTTTAATTAGCGTTTGCAGTAGGTCTCGTATCAACAACATAACGAGCGTCATTTTACCGATGAAATTGTGGGAAATTAATTTTTGGTACCAGTATGTGACATTTATTTTTTAGAATCTCACCTTTTTAGCTAATTTTAAAGTGCTCTCACCGTTTAAATTTGTATAAAGTAGGGCTCACCGTCCGATAAGTGAATGTTTAATAAGTGATTAGACGATTATACCCTTTCTAAATGTTTAGCAACCGAAATTTTTTATTTTAATTGAAGCTACCTATCTCCCTCGGTCTCTCTCTCCCTCCCTCTCTCTCAACCAAGCTCTCCAAAAGAAGAAGAAGATGAAGATGAAGATGATGAGGAGGAGGACGAGGACGAGGAAAAGGCAACCAAATCGGAACAAAAGGAGGAGAGATAAAATGAGGAAGATAAAGGAGTTGAAGAAGAAGAAGAACATATTACTACACCTAAATCCACAAATTTGCATTGGACGGCAATTTGCAACTTCACAAAGCATCATCGGTTAGTTAAAAATGATTCAATCAATCAATTTGATTATCCGAAGAGGGGTGTACAAGCAAGGTGCTTCCCCTAAACATAAGCAGACCTAGTAAAGGGAGAATCGGCATTCTTGCCTTCGCTCTTCCTCTATCTCCTCCAATGGCCTCGGCACCCATCCGGTATATGCGATGGTCTTTTTCTATCTCTATTTACTACCTCCGTCTCCATCTTCTCATATTTTGATGCTTCCTTTTCGCTTTGTGAATCGATGCAACTCCATGGAGGCACACCACCAGCGAACTTCACTCCTCTCACTTCGATTATCGGCCTCTCCACCTCTTCCTTTGGAGCCTCTTCGTGAAGAAATAAGCAATGGAGGAGAAAATCGGAGTCTAATTTTTGAATTTCAATAATGGAGGAGTCTCCACCTCTTCCTTTGGAGCGAATTCCGAGCTTGGTTGAGAGAGAGGGAGAGAGAGAAAGGAAGGAGATGAAGGAATTCCGAGCTTCAAACTTCAATAATGGTGGAAATGAAGGGGAGAGGAGAGCTTTAGCTTTTTATTTTAACCGCAATTCATTTAAGGGTATTAATGGTAATTCAACTTCCATTTGTTGCCTAAATTGTTCGCTCCTCGGAATTTTAAATCTTAATCCCTCTAATGTCAACGTTTCCAACGGTGAGGGTACTTTAAAATTAGGTCAAAAAGGTGAGGCCCTAAAAATAAATGTCACATACGTCGTAGTACTAAAAATTAATTTCCCATGAAATTGTCAGTCAAAATCGACAGTACCGGAGAGAGAGAGTATATTCCTCTCGTAGATTTTAATTTCGGATCTTAGCTTAGGGTATTCATCAATAAATTAATCCATTAACGTTACAAGATCAATGAGTTTAAACTTTTTAGTTAGGAATAGATGTCTTAGGTTACCTTTGATGTGAGCAACTTCAATAAAAAAGTTGTTCCAAAGTTTTTTTAACTGTTAATAATAATAATTTACATAAAATATCATTTAATATTTTATAAATAAAGATACATAAAATCAAATAAACCGAACAACAATAAAAATCCGTTCAATCGAACTCTAACCATTTTCTCTAAACTTATTTTAGGTCAGTGGGATCCTTTGTCTTCATTCAAGACATACAAGAACCCAAACTCCAAATTAGCTTACCTCCGAGTAGATCATGAAATATGCGGATTCCGGACAAGCGATGAAGAAGAGTATAGACACCGAAAATGTGTCGTCTTTATCTTTTTATTTGAGTTCGGATAATGATCGGATTGAAATCGAGTGTGACGGAAGCTAGTAAACCATAAAAATCATGCTAGCACCACGGAATCGGCTTGTTTTTGCTTGGGCCGGCCCACAACCTATTTCTTTCGGCCGAACCAAGCCGAGTTCGGATTCGCAACAATGATCCGAACTGGCGCCGATTTTCTTAAGTCTCAGTGCAACATGTAACGTTTTATTCTCCTTCGTCGGCCAAACGCGCCACACGGCCGGATCATCCGTACGATGTCATTTTAACCGGCATCAATTTTCAAGACTCCGCAAATGGCGTCATTTTGGCTAGGCGAATATTCGGTTTATTTCTTTATCCATTTCCGGTATTCTCGGGTCGAGTTCAAACCAAACCCGACGGTTGGATGGCTTTTAGGATTTCATTTTGACCTAAAAATTTCTATAAATAGGGGCCCTCCCTCTTGTGTTTGTTGCACCATTTTCGGCTGGAAAAACCCCCTAAGCTAAAAATCTTCTATGCTCTCTCCTACACTCTCTTCTCTCATCACTCAATAACACCACTTAATTCTCCATTTTTTAACTCACACAAAAGGCCTTCTTTGCACTCCATTTGAGCTCGTTGCCCTACCGTTACATCGCGAAATTCGTTTGTGATTCAAGATCAATAGGTTTTCTCCGAAGTCTTGATACTTAATAACCTAGTTCTTCCAATCTGAATACTCAACGACTTTCTTCCAAACTGCCTATAAATAGAAGTCTTCATACAAGAATTACAATATTGTTGTAACTAAGTGCTTAATATATTCATTCTTACTTCTAACTTACAACTCTCACTTGTATTCTCTTATCCTTTTGAGTTGTAAACTCTTATAAGAAAAGTCTTGTAAACACTTTTACTTCAAACACTTTTTTAAGTCTTCCTTTAACCGAGTTGATAACATAACTTCGATGTGGTTCTCCAAAGTTATAAAGGGTATCTCAACTTGGAAGTACTAGGTTAGATAAAGGAATTTACGAGCATGGAAAAATTGTAAGAGATTTATTTGTAAGGGAGCGAATTTGGGAAGTCATTGTCACTCGTATTTGAGGATTCAAATAGTCGATTTTAACTTTGTGCTTGGATTGGCACAATTCGAGATTTCGCCTGGGAGAGTTTCCTCGTAAAATCAACTATCTTCATTGTTTCTCGTTTATTAGTCACTCTAAACTAAATTTCTTTGTCCGACACTATTACAACCACTTTTAACGACGGATATCTAATGACGGTTAAAAGGACAACCGATCATGAAAAATGGACCGGTGGCATTTTTGTAAATAATTGGCAATGTGCAACACATATGACGAAGGTTTTTCAAAGAACCCTCATCAAATGTCTTTCGGATACAATCTAAAAACCCGGGAACATACCTGCTGTTTCCACGCCACATACATATGCTCTCTACTCTCGGTCTTATCGCTCCGTACGGTTTCTCTCCTCCACTACCTCGGATCCGGAATTCGTAACTTCCTCGCCAATCGACTAGAATTGGTAAGCTATCCTCGCCGTTGTAGTTTCCTCTCTTTTAATCTTTCATTCTTTCATAGTTTCCTCTCGTCTCTTTTAAGTGTAGATCTCCTCAAACTCATTCTCGCTGTCAAGTGTCTCCCTCACCCTCTCTATTACTTGTTTCTTAGGTATAAATCTCTATCATGTCTTATTTTTCGCTTTAAGTTATTTACAAATGTACTTTAGTTAAATGTTGAATATATTTGTGGTAATTATATGAATGTTGAGAATGTGGGTATTGTTTGAGATTGTTGAAATGTTAAATCTTTGTTGAAATGTTGAATATTGAGAATGTGGGTAACATTTGTTTAGTTTATTAAGTTGGAAATTAGTGAAACGTTTGAGATTTTAAGAAATGACTTTAGGAGTTTAGGATTTAATTATAGCTAAATAGAATGATAGTTAAGGATGATAGATCGAAAGAGTGCATCCAAATTTGTTTAGAGTTTTAGAGAAATAGAAAGATAATTTGGATATAAGATCATCCCCAAAAACCTTCTCATAAAGATAAATTTGTATCCAAATTTGTTGATTTTGATGTGGTGATGTTGGAGTGCACTCATTTATATATTCAATTATCGAAATTGACATCCGAATATATTTAGAGTTTAGAGAAATAGAAATATTTATGCTTTAGGGTTTGGGGAAATAGAAAAATTTGTGGTTTAGGGTTTAAGGATCAAAAGGGAGAAAATATAAATGTGAAAATGTAAAAATTGGAAAGATATTTGGATATAAGGATCTCCCCAATTACTTTTCATAAAAGATAAATTTGTTATCAAATTTATTTATTATTTTGATGAGTTGATGTTGGGGTGAACTAATTTATCCAATTATCTCAATTTTCGGTTTCCTTTTTGGTTGCAAGTTTGTTATATTATACATGATCGTAAACTAGAGTGCATAATTTTTTTGAAGTTTACATAATGCATAATACAATAATGAATATCAATGAAATGTTGAGGTCATCCATTTAGTTTGCTTTAACTACCCCGAAACATAAGTAGAACCGGAGTTCTCATAACCCTTTTTACTTTAGCAATGAGGTTTTATTCACTAGGTAAGACATAAAGTTTATGTACAATGTGGGCCGATTCACGAAGATAGAGAAAAGAGATAAAGGATTTATTGAAAAAAGGTGATAAATAATAGAGAATTATTACTAGTTTTGTGATTGTTTACCACCTTTTTCTCTAATAAATCATTTATCTCTTTTCCCTTTTTCATGGACCGACCCATGTTGTACATAAACTCTATGTTTTGCCTTGTGAACCTAATCTCATTCTTAAATACAGCAAGGTTTATAGAAAATCCAGTAGTAGTTATGTCTTAGGGTCGTTAAAGCATATTAAAGGGATGACCTCAACATTTTATTCATATTAATTTGTCCTATGCATTATGTAAAATTTCAAAAAAATCATCTCTAGTTTATGATAATGTATAATACATCAAAATTGAAAGCAAAAGGAGTATATATATATATATATATATATATATATATATATTAAAAAAGAGAAATTTACCACACTATAAAAAGTAAGAACTTATAACCTTTTTTGGACATATGGATCGCTCCAAATACTTGTCGATCATAAAGATAAATTTGTTATCAAATTTTTGTATTTTGATGAGGTGATGTTGGAGTGGACTAATGTATTCAATTATCTAAATTTGAGGTTTCCTTTTTGGTTGCAAGTTTGTTATAGTATACATTATCGTAAACTAGAGGCCATGATTTCGTTGAAGTTTACGAATTCATAAGATAATAATAAAATAAGAATGAAACGTTGAGGTCATCCCTTCAATTTCCTTTAACGACCGAAAACATAACACGAACCAAAATTACCTTGTTGTTATTAACAATGAGGTAGATTTTACTTGAAGTGTATATGCAACATAGGTCGATCCACGAAGAAGGGCGAACGGGTAGAGGAGTCAAATGGAAATAAAAGTTGATAAACAATGTGGTATTGTTTATCACCTTTTATTTCCATTTGACTCCTCTACCACTTGAATCCTTGTTCGTGGATCAACCTATGTTGCATGTACATTCCATATTTTGTCTTATAAAATTAACCCGATTGTTAATCACAACAAGGGAATTGCGGTTCGTGTTATATCTTGGGTCGTTAAAAGGAAATTAACAGGATGATCTCAACATTTTATTTATATTTAATTATCTTATGCATTATGTAAAACTTCAAGAAAAATCATGTCCGGTTTATGATAAATGTATAATAAATCAAAATTGGAAGAAAAAGGAAACCATATAATATATTTACATACTTTTTTATATTTTAAAAAAGAGAAATTTAACCACTACAAAAAATAACAAGTTACAATAATGGTCCGTGTTAGGAATATATATTAAGTAACATCATCTTTTTTGTTTTTCATATAATTAGATAAATGACATGCTTAATTGTGTATAATTGTGCTTATTTTGCTTACCAATCTATGATTTTTATAAAATGATCGTATGTATTTCATAAGCTTAGAGAACCCATTCAAAAATCTATGCATAACGAGGTTATTCTAGGTCGCCGTACGTGCATAAATATGCGCATAGCGATTAGGATATTATTAGCTTGGTATATATAGGTTTTTGAATTGTCCGTGTTGGATAGTTTGAGAATAATATGATAATAGGTTGTGTGACTATTATAACCTTATCATAAATTTGACAAGATATCACAGTGTTCATTTCCCCTCTCATTCTTCGAGTGTAATTATGATGACGATGGGTTTGATGTATGTATCTTTACTTCGTTACCATACAATTAAGTAAGGATATCGTGAGACCGAAATTTTAAGTAGGTTAATTAAATTCAGTTATCGACGCGTAAATTGTTTTATTTAGTATGAGTTCTTAGTCTTACGCACTTTTATAAATAAATTAGTTACTTCCTCTTGATTCCCTTCTCGGACCTGGTAATTAAAACCGAAGGCAACGTGTGATTTATTATTTCGATTTTTACCTTGAGATAACCCCAAAAGGAAAAAAAAAAAGGAAAAGGGAGCTATAGAAGGGGAAGATTAGTGTAATTAGTGATGTGTTGGCGATCTGTGGAAGCCATAACAAAAAGGGTTAAAGAAAGAAAAAGGGATTAAGTGATAAGAAGAAAAGAAAGAAGGCTCGGGAAAGGAAAGAAGCCGAGGGAAACAGAGGAAAGAAGGAGGAGTAAAACAGAAGCGTGGGAAAGCGAGGGAAGGGAGGTCGGGCGAGAGCGAAAACCAAGCGAGAGAGAGAGAGAGAGAGAGTGCGAGTGTGAGGACCGAAGAAGAGGCCGGAGGCCGGCGCACCGAGCGGCGAATGAAGGGAAGACGGCCGGCGAATGCGGGAAAGGCTCAAGGGCACGAAGGGAGGCGAAATCGAGACCTGAAGAAGGGAAACGAACACAAGGACTAGAGAGAGGTCACCGGAGAGCAAGAAGACGACGACCGGTGAGCGTAAGTGGCGATGAACGAAGAAGAAGGCGGCAAGGCGAGACCGGGGCTAGATCGGAGCTGGCAGCGAGAGGAAGAGGGAGGGAAGGAAGAGATTGACTTTGGCTAATCTGAAATTCAGTAAACCTTCATCCCTAATTCGAGGTGGGTAATCTTATACTCTAAACTATTAGTAATTTCGAAACCCAAATGAATTTGTTGTGAATGTTGAATGTTTGCTTGTGAACATAGAAGGAATTTAGGAAGTAGTAGGGCTGAATTAGGATATGAGGAAATCAGATTGAGTTGTTAAGGCTGAATTAGAAATTTGAAGGAATTTAGTAGTTGTTTAGGGCTGAGTCGGAATGCTGGAAATTTAGAAAGAGTTGGGTGGCATAGAGCGAAGGAACAATGTGGAGGTCTCAATTAGCACTTAGAGATGAAGAAATGGTGATTTGGGTCTACATTGTGAAGTGATGTTTCAATTGAACCTTAGAAATTTCCTAAGTTCTTTGCATCGGGAGCTAACAGTTTACATTGGGAAACAATGATTTAAGTATAAAAGAGGAGTGCAAGTTCGCCTTGAATAGTACACAAGTGAGATAGGGAAGTGGAGAGCTAGTGATTGTGAGCTTAAACCGAGTTGAAGGCATATCTAAATCCTTGAGAGTGAATTGAACTAGAAGATAAATGGAGCTAAAGGAAATTTAGCGAAGTAAATTTAAGAACTATATGGCTAAGTATGGGTAAGAAAGAGTATGATTAGTAATGTGGAGGCGTAATAGGAGAAATTGAAGTGAAGATGGCAACTTGTGAGGAGTTGGGACGTTTGAGTTAAGTGGTAACCACTTGTGGTTATTGTGGCTTAGAAAAAGGGATTGATTTTACTAAATTGGTAGATTTAGAAAGGCATAGTTGGAAAGGAGATGAGGATGACCGTTTGTGTTGAGTTGTGATTAATTGTTCCAAGTGATTGTGTTAAATGATGTTCAAAAGTTAGTTTTGAAAGAAGTTCTATGTTTTAAGCAGAATGATACTTGAATGTGATTTTGTGATACATACTTTTCAAGCATGAAAACGTGTTTCTAAGAAGTGAAACCGAGTTGAGAATGCTGTTTGAAACAAGCGTGATGAGCGAATGTGTTAAAGAAACTGTTTTGAAAATGTTAATAAGACACTTTTAGCATTAAGCTAAAAGTAAAAGAGCATAAAACTCTTACCCATTTCTAATTCTTCGGGAGTGGATGCCCCACACATTCGGACTCGGGAAGTTCCGGAATCCTAATAATAAATGGGGATTCTCTAGGTTGAGACACGTCGACCTCAAACTTGGAATATAGTCATCACCCGAGAGAAGTTGTGGAGATAAGGTTAATTTCCACAATAGAAATATAACATACAAGAGAGCAAATTGAGACTTACCAATCGGGTCATGATTCACCCCAAATATTGAGCATAGGACGAGCCCGCATCCAAGAATAGTGTATAAAGGTATCCATTGGTCATTTCTTCCTTCTACAATTGGGTTATTGAGAGAAAGTAAAATATAGTCTATGGCAGATCTTGGAGAACGAAAAGTGGCCACGTATTGTAGTGGATTTGTGGCGTAGTCCACTCACCGAGCTACCAACAAAAACTGAATGGACCCTCAAACAAAATTTATCCTTCGCTCAACTCTCTCGTAACTCCAAGGCTTGGAGGGAGCTAAATTTGGGTCCAAGGATAAAAGTTGGCCTGCATACACAGGACCCATGAAACATCAAGCCAAAACCAAGCAAAATTAGGCAGCAAAGCATGGTCGTTTGGCTGGCATCGACCACACCATGTCTACACCCACGAGCCTACCACCGATCATGGGTCGGGGCAGAAATTTAGGCTGAAAAGTAGAAAACTTTTGTGCCATTTTAGCTCAAAATATAAGGTATAAAAGCATATAATGGCCACGCTGTTGAGAGCCGACCTTAAGGAGGCGAGTCCTAGCACTTTTCGTTGCTGGAGATGAACTTTAGCCCATGCCACCGAAGTCGAAAAAGAAGGGTGATCTCTTGAGCCGGATGAAATTTGGGGAAAGTATCCAGACAACTATGGCTGCAAGTTTACAATGCAAGTAAGATTATTATGCACGTAAGATAAGGTATTTTGCGGATTAAGAGGGACGAGGATACCTTGATGACCTTTCACAAATCACACAAGGGCATGTAATGTTACAAGTCCTTCTCAATCGTTATATGCCTAACCCCGAACGTAAGCCCCTCATGAGACAAGTGTATATGGGCATACCCCAATTATCTTGCGTAATGGTCATTTCCCCAAAGGAAAGATGAAAAGTATTAGTAGTATCCCAGGACTGTTCGCGAATGGCTCGGGTAGGGTCGATTCTTTTTAGTTGCACATGTGACCCAAAGCAAGGAAAAGAGAGCCAAACCCGACACTATCATGATTTGCTCCGAGGGGTAGTTTTGCTCCTTGAAGGTATCAATAAACTTGGTAATGGCACCGCTACTCCGAATGGTGCCCTTCTACAAAAATGAAATCCAACAAAATCATAGTTGGATATACCATTTTAACACATGAAAAGAAGGAACTCAAGTCAAGAAACTTATCGTGGTAGATATGGCAAGAGATGAAACATGGCTCTCGGCCTTCACCAAGAGGTCATTGGGATTTCATTCATGATGAGGGCCCCACTTCCTCTGTAGGAAGGTATCTTGGGTTAGACCTTCAGCTCTTGTCCTCTTAACAGGATGAGCACATCTCCGAGACATTTTGAAGAAAATTTTGCAAGAAAACCAACTTAGTTTTCTCAAAGCAAAATGAGAGCAAGTGAGGGCAAATTAGAGCAAGCGAAAAGAAGCAAATAGAGAAGCAAGTGAAGTGTGCAAAATGAACAAACCAAGCTCTCCTTTTATACGCAAAATTTAGCCAACTTGACAAGTACATGAGACAAAACTCAAAAGAAAAAGGAGACCAAGCATGGAGACCAAGTGCATGCGATGAGACAAGGCATGCCAAAGCTTGGTCGGCACCAGCCATGAGGCCTGATCAGGCGTCGGCTCGGCGGCAGCCTTTACAGGTGTAGGTTGTGGCTAGCTAGTGTGAAGTCCTATCGAGCGTGGCTGGTTGTTTTGGAGTGTCATGCATGCAAGTAGATCTTTGGAGCCCACAACTTTACCTTTATCAAATTCATTCTTTAGTTTGTTTTTTTATTAAATTATCTAGGTAAAAATACTGAACTTTCGTGAATACTATTATCCACTAACGAATATGATTTGTAGCAGAATTATTAATCCAAGCTTCAATAGAAATTATCGAGCTTTAGGACTTTGATCAAGGCAAGCTCGGGACCTTTTACTAGATTTTAGAACACACGAATCAAGTATCAAGTCCAGGCCCCTATTTTAGAGTTCATGTTAAACAACAACTAATTCCAAACATCTCAAATTGAAGACTCGGACACTCGCTCAATACTTTTCCGAGTTATATAAAAGGAATCGAGTATAACAATTTCATACATATAGAGTTTTGATTCCAAGGCATTCTCTCGTGTCTCGAAACTTATTTGAGTAAAATAGTATCTTCTCTAAGTAACACAAACCTTACTTATTATATTTATGGCTTATCCGTAGCGACTCAGAAAATTGGCTCTTTGTTCCGAGTCCAGACTTCACTCGGATTAATCGCAGATTGAATATACCAAGTATTTCGTCTTTTCTCACTCAAAATCGACTTGTGGTTATAAGTCCTATCTTATTATAGTCAAGTACTCTTAGCTCATTTCATACTTAGTCTATATCAAGTTAATCCTCTCCGATATTCTTTATTGAACTTGATTCTTCGTTTAGACTAAGTCGGATGAAATTCGAGTATCATGGATATTGGACTCGTAAAATTCCATTTCATTTCGACTCGGATAATCAGTTGGTTTATTTATCGAAATTATTTTATTATCTCGTGTCTAATCTTGGGCCAAAGTATTTTATACTTTGAGAACCGAAATTGATTTACTTTTGTAGGTTATTCAATCGAGGATACACTTTTCAAACTACAAAAGTAACCGGCTTCGTAACGTCAAATCACCAGCAGACATGGCTCTTCACCTTCTCTCGCTCCAGTCCCAGTAGATTGTGTCGTGGCTGTCTGTTTCCAAATCTGGAAAACTGGAACGCCAAGCTTAACGGTGGTTTCTACCTTATCTTTCAAGACACCGCTAATGGTTTTGGGACTTCCAAGAGAGTTAAACCGTTTTCCAACGTTAATATTACAACGGATACTTTATGAGTGACTCGTAAAGCTTCTATCAACGGTCACGAGAGGACTCTCGGTCAGCGAGATGAAGATAACGGCTACTCTGCCTCGATCATCTATAAATAGAAGCCATCTCACAAAACTTGAAGGTTGCCGAACATATTGTTTATACACATACTTGCTCAAAGTTATTGTATTTACTTTCAATCTTTAACTTACAACTCCCACTCTGTAATTCATTACTTTCGAGTTGTAATGTCTTGTACTCGATTACAAACTCTTTCTTACATTCTTTGTAAGGTCCCTTAACTAAGCTGTAAGGGTTAACTTAGCTTAGTTGTCCCTAGCTGTAAGGGTTATCTCAGCTAGGAAGTACTGGATTAGATAAGGGAATTTATGAGTCTAGGAAAACTTGTATAGAGTTGTCTAAGGGAGCAACTCGGGTTCGATCGGTTCACGGTATTTTGTGGCCTCAAAATAGTGGATTTGACTTCGTGTCCGGATTGACACGGTCCGTGGTTTTCTGCCCCGGGAGGGTTTCCACGTAAAATCTAAGTGTTATCTTTCCGAGTTCATTCTAGACTCAGCACGGCTTTACTCGCTCTTATTCTTTCCGATTGATTGCCTTCCGAGTCTAATCTTTTCGACCTCGTTGATAGACTCGGAATCTGTCTTCATCTCTATTCTGCGCAAAAGTGTGTGATTCAAAGAAGAATTTTCTATCACCCTATTCACCCCCTCTAGGGTGACTCGGACTCTCCCGAGCAAACCTTCACAAATCGATCAACATTTGAAGCAATGTCTAAAAGCAAGATAAGTATCTTTTAGTGTCTACTTTGACCCTTCGTCTTTCGGACTCGGTCAACGTGGGGGCTAACTGTAAACACGAATCACTATTATTTTTATTCTTGTCGGCCCACTGATGAAATCCCAATCCCGCTTGTCAATTCGGATCATGGTCGGAATCTTATTGGCAAGACAGGAGCCACTAAACCACAAAAACCCTTTAGCATAAAAAAAGCCTTTTTATTTGGTTCGGCCTACAAACCCATTTCATTCGACCAGACAAAGCCTAGGTGAACGCTCCTAGTCAAGACAAGGTTGGTGTTGTGCTTCAATCCCTAATTCTTACTAAATGCAGCGTTTCATCTTCAACATCCGAGCTTGACATGAAGTTTAAAGTGACCGAATGACATTGTTTAGGGTAGTGTTGGCGCTCCATGGCTCTTCACACCAAAACGTTACATTTTGCTCCAAGCGCGCAATCGAGGCACAAAAGTCAAGCTCACCAAACGCCACCGTTTGAGGTCAGCACCGTGCTTCATGGCTTTCTAAGCCAAAGCGCTGCGTTTTGCTCCAATGTTCAAGCTATGCATGGAAGGTCAATTTTCTCGGACGACAACGTTTTGAGGCCGATGCTCGCGATCCTCGGCCCTTCCCAAGGGATTCCCGCTCCAAGGCTAATTTTATCTAGTTTTTTCCGGATTCGGCCGATCCGGTTCAATTGTTTTGGACTGGCTGCTTGATAAGTGCTTGAAATGCACTAGTTTCTTAGGCGTTTTGATGCTTTTCTTTAGGAAATTTAGTTAATTGGAGTGTGTTTATGCTCCATTTTCGGTTTTATGCTTGTGTTTTGGTGTTTTGAGATGATTGTACAGATTTGATAACCAAGACCAAGTATTCCCGAGACTAGTGAGTGTTTCAAGCATTAAGAAGACCAACACGGTCTAACCTTATAGTCAAAATGGTCGTTCCCCTTGTTTCCTCGAAGATTGCACTTCCAACAACCAACACGGGCCACCCATGTCCATTGACACGGCCCGTGTTGGAAGTGAGCTTGCCCGGTATACATTGAGCGAGGGTTGGCCGTGTCCGTTGACACAACCCGTTTTCATCATTTCCATCAAGATCTGGCTTTCGAGCGGCCAACACGAGCAGCCCGTGTCGGCAGACACGACCCGTGTTGGATATAAATTCTGCCGAGACACTTCGATTTTGACGGTTTCGGCCTTTGATTGCCTCACAATTGCTAATTTAAGACGAGGTTCGTCTGTTTTTGAGGCCATCCACCATTCATCCTCCATTATTCATCCATTACCACTTTCATCCCTTTCATCCACATCAAACCAAAAACATTTGAAGACCGAAAAAGAAGCTTGAAGTAGTTTGAGGAATTCAGTTGGAAGTCGAGAGATTCAAGCAGAGTTCTTAAAAGGCATCAACCCACTTCTTCATTTTCTGCTGTTTGAGGTTTGATTGCCATGTATTGGATTTTATTTATGCTTTCAATAATCATGTGTGAGTAGTTTTAGTTTTTCAAGGGATTTGTAATCCAAAACTGTGAAGTTTGATTAGGCTTTCATGATTTGTGATTGAACTCTAATTTTGATCAATAGAAGGTTGTGTTTTTCATGCTTATGAGTATTTTCAAGGCCTAGAATACTTGTGATTAGAGATTAATCTATCATGTACTCGAAAAGTGAAATAGAATAATCCGACAACCAACTTCTCTACCTAGTTTATGAATTTGAGAAAAGATTAGTAAATTAAGGGATCACTTCGATAATTTGAAATGTTTAACTTTGATTAATTTGAAAAGAATACAAAAGTTGTTTATTAGGTTAATTAGAGTAATTCTATTTAGCATCGAAAGAGCGGTAGGATTATTTGGTTATCGATCCTTGATTCATTTGAAAGGGGATTGCACAAATTGTGTTTAAATAATCAAACTCATTGTTCGAAAAGCAAAACCCCGGATGTTTTTACCCATTGATTTAACTCTAGATTAATTTTCTTAATTTTAATAGTTAGAACTAGTTTAGAAAACAACCAACTTAAATCCCGATTTGCTTAGCAATTGAGTAGAGGGCTAGTTTATTGGGTTGCTATAATTGAGTCCTTGTGGGAACGACCTTGGCAAGCTACAACCATACACCGTGCGCTTGCAGCCTGTCAAGTTTTGGTGCCATTTCCGGGGACTCTGTCCTTAGTAGCCATTAGATGAATGCTCTCAAATTGACTAAGTGTTTTATTTTCTTTTTCTGTTTTGATTGCGTTGGTAGTTTTGCTTTTGTTCTTGCTAGGTTTTCTCTCCTTGAATTCAAAAGGCTGAACTATTCCAAATGTGTCTAGATGGAAAAAAACAAAGGCTAGAGAAAGCTAGGAAGAAATAAGAAGCAGATTCCAAGCAAAAGCCCAAGATGGCCAAGGAAGAAAGAAGGACTTTTGGGCAATATGTGACACCTAATGTCACTAATCCGCCAACGACCATCACTATTCCAAATGTGTCTTCAAAAGACGTTGAGTTGAAGAACTCCCTTATCAACTTGGTGAGAGTCGCTTCTCTCGGGGCCTCCCAATGAACACCCTAACAGACACCTTCGCATTTTTCGCCAAGCATGTGACACTTTCAAGGCGAACAGGGCTTCATCGAATGCAATCAAGCTACGATTGTTTCCATTCTCGCTTGAAGGAAGCGCATGGGAGAGGCTAGACTCTCTTCCGACGAATTCCATAAACACCTTTGATCAACTTGTAAGTGCTTTCTTAACAAAGTACTTCCCACCAAGCAAGTTGACAAGTTTAAGGAACCAGATTTCCACCTTTGTCCAAGAGCTAGATGAGACACTATATGATGCATGAGAAAGGTTCAAGGATCTCCTTCGCCAATATCCTCAACATGGATTTGAGCCATGGGTCCCTATTCAAGCTTTCTACAATGGGGTTGATGATCAACCGAGAGCCACCATCCTTGTGGCGGCCGGAGGGAACATTACGAGCAAGTCCATTGATGAGCTCCATACTTTGATTGAGCGAGATGGCACTAAATAGCTTTCAATGGTCCAAGCCCCGTTCTAGGGGAACGGGAGGTAAGCTCGATGTTGATGTAGTTTCCGTCCTTTATACTAAGATAGATGCAATAACTCAAAAAATAGACCGATCGAATGTGAATGTTGCCCTCCCCTTCCATGTGCTTCATGAAATTCTTATGAGCATGAGACTTTGTTTTGTCTTATGGGTATGGCTAGTAGTGAACTGATCGACCAAGCTAATTTTATCGGCAAACCGAACCCGAGACTAAACTTTGACCCCTTCTCCAATTTCTATAACTTGGGATTGAGGTTTCACCCCAATTTTTCATATCGGAACAACAATCCCATGGGTCCACAACAAATCCAAAGACCTACCCAACCACAAATGCCCCAAAAGTCTAACTTGGATGTCATGATGGAAAGCATGCTTTTGGCTTAACAAAAGCAAGATGAGATTATCAAGACATTGGCTTCAAAAGTTGAAATCTTAGCCACTCGTAATAAGGGAAGATAGTACTAACTTGAGTTTAATTTGTTTGAAGGTACTAAATGCCCTTTATATACCGATGATTGTTTTAGAGTGGATATTATTGATTCCATTTTAAGGGAAGATAGTAATAACTTGAGTTCTAATGATCCTCTAGAGTTTTTCTTGTTGAATAATAGCACAACTAGGGATATTGATCCCGAAGTTGCCGTTTATGCTCAACTCTTAGAGGCATCCCCAAAATCCCACCAGAGCTGGAAAAGGTGGAGAATCTGTTGAATGAAAGCAAATGTGAGTCAACCATTGAGGGGAATGAAGCTCCTAAGGTAGAATTGAAACATCCCCCTTCCTCTAAGGTATGAATTTCTTGGCCCAAATTCCTCTTACCCCGTGATTGTGAATGCAAACTTGAGTGTTTCGAAATTGATGCTTTGTTGAGAGTCCTTAGATTGTATCATAAGGCCATTGGTTATACTATAGATGACCTTAAGGGTATTCATCCTTTTGTTTGCATGCATAGGATTTTAATGGAAGATAATTATAAACCCACCATTGAACATCAAAGAAGGTTAAATCCTAATATGAAAGAGGTGGTAAAGAAAGAGGTCTTGAAATTGCTTGAGGTCGGCATTATCTATCCTATCTCCAATAGTGAATGGGTAAGCCCAGTTCATGTTGTGCCTAAGAAAGGGGGCATGGCTGTTGTTAAAAATGAGAATAATGAATTGATTCCCACTAGGATCATTACGGGTTGGAGAATGTGCATTGATTATTGCAAGTTGAATAATGCAACCAATAAAGACCATTTCCCTCTTCCTTCCATTGACCAAATTCTTGAAAGACTTGCAAAGAATTCATACTTTTGTTGTCTAGATGGGTATTCCGGGTTTTCCAAATCCCTATCCACCCTAGTGACCAAGAGAAGACCACCCTTACTTGTCCTTATGAAATATTTGCATATAGGACAACTCGCTTCAGGTTGTGTAATGCACCCGCTACATTTCAACGTTGCATGATGGCTATTTTCTCCGATTTTATTGAGGATATTATGGAGGTCGTTATGGATGATTTTTCACTCTATGGTACCACCTTTGATCATTGTTTAAAAAATCTTTCTAAGGTGATGTCTAGATGTGAGGAAGTGAATTTGGTCCTAAATTGGGAAAAATGCCATTTTATGGTGCAAGATGGTGTTGTCCTAGGTCATGTGATTTCAAATAAAGGCATTGAAGTTGACAAAGCTAAGGAAGAGATAATTGAGAAATTACCTCCACCTACATTTGGTCTTAAATTACAGATTTTTCAAAAATTTCTAGGCCTCTCACCCGACCGCTTGTCAAAGACACGCCTTTTGTATTTGATGATGTTTGCTCGAGTGCTTTCAACGAGTTAAAAGAGGCTTTGATTACTCGCTCCCATTATGCACGCCCGGATTGGAGTCTTCCATTTGAAGTGATGTGTGATGCAAGTGACTTCGCATTAGGAGTTGTTTTGGGGCAAAGGAAGGATGGCAAGCCCTATGCTATGCACTATGAGAACCGAACTCTAGATGAGGCTCAAGTCAACTATGCCACCAAGGAAAAAGAGTTCTTGGCTGTTGTATTTGCATTGGAGAAGTTCCGTTCCTACTTGATCAACTCCAAGGTGATAGTTTTCATTAATCATGCTGCCATCAAGCATCTCATGAAGAAATCGGATTCTAAGCCTCGCCTTATCCGGTGGGTGCTTTTGCTCCAAGAATTTGATTTGGAGATCCGGGATAAGCCTGGATTGCAAAATGTGGTGGCCGACTATCTTTCTCGATTGGAGGATTTGCCAAAGGAAGTTATCCCCATTGATGATTCATTTCCGAATGAGCAACTCATGGCTATTTCAACTGTTTTTACTCCATGGTATTTTGACTTTGTGAACTACATTGTTTGTGGAGTAATGCAACTGGAGTTGTCTTTCCAACAAAGGAAGTGGTTCTTATTTAAGTTGAAAAGCTATGCATGGGAAGAGCCTCTCCTTTAAAAGTTGTGTACAGATGGGGTATATTGAAGGTGCATTTCGGAAGATGAGATTCAAAGTGTGCTCCATCACTGTCATTCCACTACTTATGATGGACATTTTGGCCCCGACAAAACCGCCTCCAAGGTCTTACAAGTTGGCTTCTATTGGCCGACTCTCACCAAAGATGCAAGGAATTTTGTGGTAGCTTGTGACCAATGCCAAAGGATGAGAACAATTTCAAATAGGCATGAGATGCCCCAAAGTGGGATTTTAGAGTTTAAGTTTTTCGATGTATGGGGAATTGACTTCATGGGTCCTTTTTCTTCCTCTCACAAGAACCTTTACATCCTAGTAGCTGTTGGTTATGTGTCGAAATGGGTGGAAGCCATCGCGTCTCCCACCAATGATCCCAAGGTTATCATGAAGTTCCCGAAGAAGAACATTTTTGCTCGGTTTGGCACTCTAAGAGCCTTATTGAGTGATAATGAGAGTCATTTCTGCAACCGACCACTTGAGGTTCTTTTAAAGAAGTATGGAGTATTCCATAAGGTGAAAACACCTTAACATCCTCAAACAAGTGGTCAAGTTGAGTTTTCCAACCGGGAGTTAAAGAATATTCTTGAGAAGATGGTGGATCGATCCCGAAAAGATTGGTCTTTAAATTTAGATGATGCACTATGGGCATACCGGGCTTTTGGGCAAATTCGGATACTCAATTTTGACACCAAGGTGGCCGGTGAAAGGCGAGTTCTCCAACTGTAAGAGCTTGAAGAGTTGAGATTGCAATCTTATGAAAGTTCCCGAATCTACAAGGAGAGGGCTAAGAGGTGGCATGACAAGCATATTCTGCATAGGAGGTTTGAAGAAGGTGACATGGTCCTTTTGTTCAACTCGAGACTGAAGTTATTTTCGGGAAAGCCGAGATCCCGATGGTCCAGGTCATTTCAAGTCACTAAGGTACTTCCTCATGGAGCGGTTGAGGTGTGGAGTAAGTCCACCAATTCTTTCAAGGTCAATGGTCAGCAACTTAAGCCTTACATTGTGGGGCAACCTAAGAAGAAGGCCACATATTATGCCCTTATCGACCTGGGTAAGGCATGAGGATGAGTTGCATATGGTCAAGCTAACGATCTTAAACAAGCACTTCTTGGGAGGCAACCCAAGTCATTTTGTATTTTGTTCAGAAAAAAATGAAAAAAAGAAGAAAAAGATAGAGAAAAAAATCAAAAAGCACAAAAACGAGCAAGGCATCAACCAAAATAGGCCCATCATTTCCACTAAACGGCTCGTGTTGGATGTCACCTCCAAGCAAGTAGCAAGCATACATGTTTTCGGTGAAAGCGAGCCGAGCTCGGCGCAAAAGAAACAAGGCAACACCCAAAACGAGCCGCCCGTGTGCGTGGAGACGGCCCATTCCGGGTGTTCCTCCAAGCAAGGTGTAGGGCACCCGTTTTCCTTGAACATAGGCTGATTTGGCCACAAAATGTCGAGGCAGCATTCGACACCTGGCAGCTCGTGTCGGCAAAAACAGCCCGTGTCGGCGGTAAGTTCAGCGCATGCTTCTCTTTTGAGCTCGAGTTTTTCTCTCCTGCCTCACAAATTTGTGCCATGCTACCTTCTTTCTTTCCCGCTTGCTCTCGACCGTGCCTTAAACCCTCCATAGCCAAGCTTCACTTCTTCTCCATTCCTCATTTTCTCTCTCTCAAATTCCTTCTCACCTCCAAATTTCGGACCTATAACACCAGATCTGTTCTTCCCATTCTTTAATTTCGCCATCTCTCTCACTGTCCTCTTCTCTCTACTCGAGTTCCGTTGGTTCTTGTCTTTGCTCGCCGGTGCCATCATCTGTTCTTTTTCTCTCTCGAAGACTCGGACTTTACTCCACACATTTCGAGTTCTATCAAAGGAATCAGGTATAAGACTTTCTCACTTATAGAGTTTTGATTCCTAGTCATTCTCTCGTACGTTAGAAACTTTTCCGAGTGATATAGTATTTTCTCTAAGTGATATAGCATTTATTTCATGTATTCTTGCTTGTCTCGTGAGACTCGAAAGCATATCTCGTACTCACTGCTGTACACCCAGCTTCCGAGTGTCTCATTACTTAGAATTATCGCATGTTCAAATGACTAGTATTCGCATAACCGCACTCAGTCCGATTTCACATTACAGGTCTTATTCTCGTTATAGTCGGCGCTTCTAGTTTGAACCATGCTTAGTCTAGATCAAGTTTGTTTCACTTTGATATTCTTTATGTAACTTGATTCTCGCCTAGACTAACTCGGATGGAATTTCGAGTTTCATGGATATTAGACTCGTAAAATTTCATTCCTTTTCTAACTCGGATAATTAGTCACTTAATTATCTTAATTATATTATTATCTCGTGTCTAATCTTGGACCAAAGTATTTTATACTTTGAGAACCAATTTGATTTACTTTTGTAGGTTATTCAAACGAGGATACACTTTTTGAAATACAAAAGTAACCGAGCTTCAAAACGTCAAATCACCAGAGATACAAGGCTTTTTCCACCTCCGACCTAGCCCCGTAAGATTGCTCGGTGGTCGTCTGTTTCCAAAACTGAAAACTGCAATGCCAAGCTTAACGGTGGTTTCCACCTTATCTTTCAAGACACCGCCGGTGGTTTTAGGACTTCCAAAGGAGTCAAGAACCGTTGTTCAACGTTCATATCTCAACGGATACTTTCGAGTGACTCGGAAAGTCCTTAACAACGGTCACAAAGGACCTCCAGTCAGAAGATGGACACAATGGCTAAGCTGCTTGGTCATCTATAAAAGGAAGCCAACTCTCAAAACTTGAAGATTGCCGAACCTATTGATAATACACATACTTGATCGAAGTCTTTGTATTCATTCTCAATCTTCTACTTACAACTCCCACTCTATAATTCATTATATTCCGAGTTGTAACGTCTTGTACTTAGTTACAAACACTCTCTTTCTTACTCTCTAAGTAAGGTCCCTTGACCGAGTCGTAAGGGTTAACTCAGCTCAATTGTCCCTAGCTGTAAGGGTTATCTCAGCTAGGAAGTACTAGATCGGATAAGGGAATTTCGAGTCTAGGAAAAACTTGTAAAGAGTTGTTTAAGGGAGCAACTCGGGTACAGTTAGTCTACTGTAGTTTGTGGACTCAAAATAGTGGATTTGACTTCGTGCTCTGGATTAGCATGATCTGTGGTTTTCTCGCCCAGGAGGGTTTCCACGTACTTTACGTGTTTTCACTTTCTCAGTACATTCTAGACTCGCATGCGATTCAAAGTTTCAGCTTTATCCGCTTCTTGACTCTTTACTGCAATTCGAGTACATACTTTTCCGACCCCATTACAAACTCGGAATCCGCCTCTGTTTGTGCTTTGGTCAAAAGTGTTCGATTTTCCGAAAAATCTTCCACCACCCTATTCACCCCCTCTAGGGTGATTCGATCTCTCCTCGAGCAAACCTTCACTCTCTCGCTCGCCGATGTCTCGCTTACACCATCTCTCTGCTCGCTTCTTTTCTTGCTCTTCTCTTCCCGGAATCCGGCGCTGTCTCGGCTTTTGTGCTCGCTGGCGCCGTCACCGTTCTGCTACTCCGGCGTCATCCCTCTTCCTTCTCCCATTTTCGATCCCCATTCCTTCTTTTACTCCCACAAAAACCGCCTCTTTTCTTCCCCATTCTTACCCACAAATTTCGGTTCTTTTCTTTGGTTCGGGTTTCAAGTTTTGCTCCAATGGCACCAAAAAGGCAAAAGACTACTCAAGGGAGTCCTCGCAGACCAAGCTCCGCAACCTAGGCCCGAGCCACTCGTCCTCCACTACGGAATGTCCGAATTTCGAGAAACAGAGGTAACCCAAACAACCTAGGCACGCTATGATTCATTGATTAATCGTGAAATTGTTGTAACTCGGTTACTATGATGAGGTTAGTTTAGAAAAATGGGTTTGCTTGAGGATTTCCTTTGAACGGTTGAATATTGTGGTTTGTTAAACTTTGTGAATATTCGATTAGGACCTATAGGAGCTTAACTTTGGAATTTCTAAGCACACTTACTCGTTGAAATTGGGCGTGGTCCCCATGCCGAGCATTGGTTAGTTTCCTTTTGCTCGTTAGAGGAATACCATGAACTCACTCTTAGTGAGTTTAGTGCTTTACTTACCCTACCTAGAGATATAGGACTTAGACACTTGTTTAGTTCCTAATCGTTTCAATGTGATACAATTTTGGTATCCTATTTACGGTGAGCAAGAGCATCATCCTAGTTCAACTAAGGTGACAGTTGTTAGGAACCCCTATATTCTATGTTTTGGGGCATGGTCTATTTGGGAGGGATGACAGTGGCAATAATATGCATCTCTCCGAATTGTTTTGCTTGTATGTGATGTGGACGGGAGATGCATCCGAGTTTAATCGTAGGGCTTATTTAGCCCGTCAATTAGCTAATTTTGCTACTAGTACCCGATGAGCACAATGATGATGGAGTGCAAGGGTTTGAAAGAAAAGATATTGAGGCTTTGCGGGCTATGGGCATGTGTCGTACAATTTCGGGAGAGTTGCATTGGTTATATCCTCATAACCGTATGATGCGTCTCCCTTGTCCTGAGCGCACATCCCTTAGGGATGCTGCTAACCTCATGTTTTTCTCGGTAAGGATGAAATCCTTCGCCCTCCGCCCCATACTGATATGAATGCCTTATCCTCTTCTATTCCCCGCCCCGAGCCTAATGTTGATGCGTCACGTGCATTCACTTCTCACCGCTATCCATCAAGAGCGGCTCTCCTTTAGGGAGTATGTACATTCCGAGCATGCTGCTCTTAGATCCGAGCAAGCCTCACTTAGGGAGTACATCCACTCCGAACATGCCTCTCTTCGAGATTATGTTCATTCAAAGTGTGAACTTCGTGATGCTTGCTAATCGGAACCATTATATGCATATGATGAGTGAATGTTTGACCGCCTGCCATGATTGGCATATCTCCCGGGTAACCCCAATCCCCCTTCTCCTCCGCCTTCATTTGAGTGATCTTTTGTTCTCCCACATCTCTTTTTACCGATTATGCTTGCATTGTGGACAATGGTGTGTCCAAGCATGGGGAGAATTTGCTTACTTAAGCTATCATTGCTTGTTACAGATTGCATTTCATTAAAGTTAGAGCATGTTTTATTTATCATTTTTAGCATGTAGTTTTGCATTTGCAAACAAAAATTGAAAAAAAATTGAAAAACATTGAAAAATTAAAAAAAAACATTTTAGGATTGCATTTAAGTAGCGTCATATAGACTTGCATAAAAAATGAAAAAAGAAACTAAAATTTTTTTTTTAAAAAAGGAGATGAACCTCCAATGATGATTCCTTTTAGGCCAAATAAGTTTTCAATGGAGAATGATTTCAATTATTAGCCCTAAGTGTAGAAATTTTTGAAAACCAGCTTTTGAACTTCAAGATTTTGACCATATTTGATGGATGAAGTTGATTGCCCTTCATTCCTTGACAAAAAGTGTTGGCATGTGAAACTCTTTGAGCTAGTTGAGATTGTGGTAGAGACCCTGTGAGATTTTTGAGCATATGAATAGAGTAAACATTACAATTAGTCTCTAGAACTTGTTTGAATTTTCTTCAAAATCACATATGTGCATGCTTTGTGACAAAATGATTGAGGCATTCTTTGATTTTTGAGCTACATTAGCCAAATTGCCACCTTGTTACATGTTATTGACCCTTTGATAGCCCTTTGAGCCTAATAGCCTAATTCATTTATTTTGAACCCTCCTAACTAGCCCTTGGCCAAACACATAACTTATTACCTAACCAAGTCTAGTGGAGCTTCTTACTCATGTTGTTGGGTCGTTTTGGGGTTTTTAATGTGTTGGTGATGATTTGGATCTTTTGTCGAGTTGAGGGAATTATTTGTATTGAGTATGAAATGATTCCCCCTCTTGGTTGTAAGGATGAGTACTTTGATGTTAAATGAGCTTTTTGATTTGTTAAGAATTCTTAATGCCAAGCATAGAAAAAAAGAAAGAAAGAAAATTTTCGAAAAGAAAGAAAAGAAAAAAATGAAATGAAAAAAAAAAGAAAAAGAAGTAATCAATAAAATGTTTGACATTAAGAATATTCAGTTTGATCTTTATTATATAAACTCATTTTTCTAAAGTACTTGTCGAAGTTAGAGATTAGGTGTGATGAGGTGTATTGTGGTTTTTGTTGGTTAGAGTGTTGGAAACTCCTTGGTAATTGGCTTATAGATCCTCATTTTTGCAAAAATGCAATGTCCCTTTCTTACCCATTGCCTAAGCCTCGTTACAACCATTGGAAGTCCTCTTGATTGTCATATTGCATGTTACTTTTTAGTGGTGGCGAATAGAGAATTCTCTTAAGCTTATGGTAGTTTGCATGGTTGTGAGAGAGTTTGAGTGAACCTTGTATAAGCCTAAACACATGAGTGGAGTGTTTTCACATTTTCAAAGTAAGGTTTTACCAGTCTTTCTAGCTCCATTATTCTACATGCGCCAATGTGAATTGTTTAAGTGATGATTAGGGTGATTGATCAAGGTTGTCTTTATGGTCTTCATTATGGTTTTTAAAAATCTTCTTTCCATCCGATAGTGAAAACATTTGGTGTGCTTATGGGCTATTGTTGATTGGGTTTTCCCAACCTCGAGGAGGTTATGATTTGTTTCGTTGGATTTCACTTTTGCTTTTGACCTTACTTGAGGGCAAGCAAGGTTTAGTCATGGGGGAATTTGATAAGTGCTTGAAATGCATTAGTTTCTTAGGCGTTTGATGCTTTTCTTTGGGAAATTCGAGTTAATTAGAGTGTGTTTATGCTCTATTTTCGGTTTTTCACTCGTGTTTTGGTGTTTTGAGATGATTGTGCGGAATTGATCACCATTACCAAGTATCCCCGAGACTAGTGAGTGTTTCAAGCATTAAGAAGACCAACACGGTCTAGCCTTGCGATCAAAATGGTCTGTTCCCCTTGTTTCCTTGAATATTGCACTTCCAAGCAACCAACACGGGCCAACCGTGTCCATTGACATGGCCCCGTGTTGGAGGTGAGCTTACCCAAGTACTTCTACATTGAGCATGGGTAGGTTGTGTCCATTGACACGACCCATTTTCATTGTTTCCATCAAGATCCGGCTTTCTAGCACCAACACGGGCAGCCCGTGTTGGTGAAAACGGCCCATGTTAGACGTAAATTGCGCCGAGACACTTCGATTTTGATGGTTTCGGCCTTTGATTGCCTCACAATTATTGATTTAAGCCGAGGTTTGTCTGTTTTTGAGGCCATCCACCATTCATCCTCCATTATTCATCTCGTTACCACTTTTATATCTTTCATCCACATCAAACCAAAAACATTTGAAGATTGAAGAAGAAGTTTGAAGCGAGTTTGAGGAATTTAGTTCGAAGTCGAGAGATTTAAGCGGAGTTCTTGAAAGGTATTAACCTAATTCTTCATTTTTGCTGTTTGAGGTTTGATTACCATGTATTGGATTTTATTTATGCTTTCAATAATCATGTGTGAGTAGTTTTAGTTTTTCTAGGGATTTGTAATCCAAAACAATGAAGTTTGATTAGGCTTTCATAATTTGTGCTTGAACTCTAATTTTGATCAGTAGAAGGTTGTGTTTTTCATGCTTATGAATATTTTCAAGACCTAGAATACTTGTGATTAGAGATTAATCTATCATGTACTGAAAAGTGAAATAGAATAATCCGACAACCAACTTCTCTACCTAGTTTATGAAATTTGAGAAAAGATTAGTAAATTAAGGGATCACTTTGATAATTTGAAATCTTAACTTTGATTAACTTGAAAAGCATACGAAAGTTGTTTGTTAGATTAATTAGAGTAATTCTATTTACATCGAAAGAGCGGTAGGGTTATTTTATTGTCGATCCTTGATTCATTTGAAAGAGTGATTGCACAAATTATGTTTAAATAATCTAACTCATTGTTAGGAAAGCAAATACCTAGATGTTTTTACCCATTGTTTAAGTCTAGATTAATTTTCCGTATTTTAATAGTTAGAACTAGTTTAGAAAACAACCAACTTAAATCCCGATTTGCTCGAGCAATTAAGTAGAGGGCTAGTTTATTGCGTTGCTAGAATTGAGTCCTTGTGGGATCGACCTTGGCTAGCTACAACCATACACCGTGCGCTTGCGGCCTGTCACTCGCTCGCTTACCTTTTAGGTCATTTTGTGACCTAAACCCGAGCCTATAAATAGAGGAGTTTATTCCTCATTTTTGGTCATTATATTTTGACTTTTGAGGTCGCTGAATGAAGTTGCAAAAGGCTGATTATTAACTTAGCTACTCCACTTTCAATTAATCAACCCCTTTTTGCTGAATCGTAGCTACACATTGCTGAATTTAGGCTAAGAGCTATTGAATTCTAATCGGTATTCTAATCTCTTGGCTTATTTTCAACTAACCATTACTCTACCAAGCACCTTAATCATTTTCCTACACCACCCTACCTCCACAAACTTTACAAAAAGCCTCTTTTGATCTCGCTTACCCATCATCATGCTTCCAAATTCGGTTCGTGATTTAAGATCGGCAGGTGGGACAACCCGAGGGTGCTCAATTTATTCTCAATCTCGATTACAGTTTATTTAATTTATGTTTTTACCGCTTTCGTATTGTGGATCGGAATTTAATCATTTTTAATTCCTCCCCGCTCGTTGTAATTTTATTTTTTATTAGTTTTCTTTTTGCTTTCTTTTATTTCTTTCTTTATCACTTTCTTAATTGCTTTATTACTTACTTCGCATGCTTTGGTTGATTTAATTTTCATATTCATATGTTGTATGCTTGATTGAAACACATTATTTTTGCCTCGTAATTCGAATTAGTAAAGGTTGTCTATTAATGGGCGGAATGGAAGGGCTTATCATCCCTTCATTTCGCACCTTCGCCCTCGAACACTAGATTCTTGATTTTAGACCATTGGAGTCATTTTTAAACCTCTTTTAAGCTAAGTTTTCCCATACTAAGATAGGAAGAGTTGTCTTTTATTTTAGTTAGTTTTTATTTCTAAAACCGACAGACAACTCTCCCTTTTCTATTTTTATTTCTCCTAAATTCCATCTCGTCATTTCTAATTTAAAATGGAAAAAACATATTTAATTTCGCCAGCCAAGGCCATGGATCGAGATTCATATTTCAGTCACAGACCCATGGCCGACATAGGTGAACCGAACGGTGCTGGCTCTTGCTGGCGCCGGCTAGTCGACATGCAAGGTTCTCGATCCAAACCGGTGTTATCATACTTTTTACCAAAAAGCCCTACAAAAGAATTTAAATTATGTTGTTTCTATTTTCCTAAATTATTTCACAATATCTCGAGGCTTCTAAAATTAATTTTTAAAATAAAAGATTAATAAAATTGCCAATCACTATTTTGCTAAAACCGCTTTAATTAAATTACAAAAATCGGAAATATCAATAAGAGTCGCACCCGCATTTTCTAAATAAACTTTCAAAAGAATTTTCAAAAATCAAATGACCCGACATTCGTGGGGACACTCGGTCCCACCTTTCGGGGTTTGCCCCTATGGGGGACATGCCGTGGTTCCTACGCAAATGTAAGTAGAATTCTTATGGTTTCAATTCTTACAACAGTACAAAGGTTTCCCCATAATGAATAGCCTCTTCTTGATTGTACCCTTGGGTACTAGTCCGGCCTTATTTATTAATATCGGACCCTCCTTGTCCAGTTTGTTTTTGAAGATGCATTTGGTTAACTAAGTGGTCGGTTGGTCCGTTAGTCAAGGTCCAAACTTGGTTTCTCTCAAACTGAGAAAGTTCTTTTTGCATCACCTATACTCATTATAGATCAAGTAACGCTTCTACAACATTATTAGGTTCCGTCATGGGGATGAATGTAGCAATTGCATCAAAATTACAAAGGGAAGAACGAGTTTGTACACCTGAGTTAATGACGAAATAATATTCTCGGGAGGATGGCTAGAATTATGCCTAAAAGCTCCACCTGACCTTTGATGTACCAAATTTAAGTCTTAGATGTTTTCTTCCTCGGTAGGTTGATTATCAGTTTCTTCTTGAGCTTGTGAAGTCCGAGTTGAGTCTTGAACTGCGTCGGTTGATTCCTTAGTTTTTTGTTTTTAGTCATTCCGAGGTTAGCTTCAATCAAATCATCATCTCTGCTCAAATTGGAATCTAAGAAGGTTGACTCACTTATCCTGCCATAATCAACTTCATCAAAGAGAACGTGGATGCTTTCTTCAACTTTGTTAGTTCTCTTGTTAAAAACACAATAAGCTTTACTATGAGTTTAAGAAAAATACCTTCATATGATTTAGTATCAAATTTAGTTAAGAGATCCTTACCATTATTATGGACAAAACACTTACTACCAAAAGGCTTGGGAAATGTTGGGTTTCTTGCCTTTGTAGAGCCCGTAAGGTGTTTTCTTAAGGATTGGGCGAATTAGACATCGGTTAAAGGTATAGTTCGTGGTGTCGATCGCCTCATCCCGAAGTAGTATGGCAAATCATTCTCGATCAACATTGTTCTACCAATCTTTTGAAGGCTTTTGTTCTTTCTTTCCACAACCCATTTTGTTGAGGTGTTCTTGGTGCTGAGAAGTTATGAAAGATCCAAGATTTCTCATAGAATTTGCAAACTCTAAGTAGTCGAATTCTCTTTTATGGTCGGTTCCGATCCTTACAACATGAGTTCCAGACTCCACTTGTATTTTTCCGCACATTCCGGTGAACTCCGTGAATGCTTCATTCTTATTTTTAACAAAACAGACCTAGGAAAATCTTGAATGATCATCAATGATCAAAAGCACATAAGATTTATCTCCTAAGCTCTTTACTTGGAATTTCCCCACACTAATCTATGTGAATTAATTTAAGCATTTTGATGTGGAAACAGTTTTAAGTGGTTTAAATGATGACCTAACTTGTTTCCCCTTTGTACTCATCACATATTTTATCTTTGTTAAATGCACATTTTGGAAGTCCTTGGATTAACCCTTGTGATGATAATTTCTTCATTGTATGCATGCTGATATAACTAAATCTATGATGCCATATCCATGAATCATCATTAACTACTTCTTTAAGGCATGATAAATTCTGCGTGGAATTACTTAAAGTGATATAATATAAGTGTTACTTGACCTCATACCAGAGAGTTTGGTTTCATTTATTGTTGCGTCCGAGATGAAGCAATTAGTCTAAGTGAACCTTACATCTTGACCTTTATCACAGAGTTGAGATACACTCATAAGATTGTACTTGAGCCCTTCTACGAGGTAGACGGGATTGACCGAGTTGTCTCCATATCCAACTCTTCCAATCCGAACAATTGTAGGTTTTTATTGTCTCCAAAAGTGACTCTACCACTATACATCTTCCCTAACTCGAGAGAAGAGTCTTGAATTTATGGGTATGTGTCTTAAGCATCCACTATTTAGGTATCGGTGGTGTTTCTTCTTTGTGACACATGTGAGACCCAAGATTTTAAGTAGGTCAATTATAGGATTGAATTAAATTAAGTGATTGATGCGTAAATTATTTTGTTTAGTATGAGTTCTTATTCTTACGAGCTTTTATAAATAAATTAGCGGATTATATTATTTCCTCCCTACTCCTTACCTGGACCGAGTAAGTAAAACCCGAAATAAGTTACGCTAACTATTTCTACCTTTACCTTGAGATTATCCTAGCCAAAAAAGGGAAAAGAAAGAGATAATGAAGTAGGAGATTACACGCGCTACGAATGGGATTAGTGTAAAGTTAAGGGTGTGTTGGCGTGCCCAGTGAAGCCACGGCAAAAAGAAAGTTAAGGGTAAAAGAGAGGAAGAAGGCTCAGTAGAAGAAGCAAAAGGGAGCCCGAGCAAGGAAAAAGAAGAAATAGCGGAACACCGAGAGAGAGAGAGAGAGAGAGAGAGCATGAGGGCCAGCAAAGGGGCTGGTGGCACGCTCGAACGGCAAGAACGCCGCGGCCGGTGAGCAAAGGGAGAGAAAGCAGGAGATTGAGGAGTAAAACACAAACGAAAGAGAGAGAGAGAGAGAGAGAGAGAGAGAGAGAGAGAGAGAGAGAGAGAGAGAGACCCAGTGAGATAGAGGAAAGGAGAAAGAAAGCAAAGGGAGAGCGAGAGGCCGAGGAGAGCGGCGAGTCAGCGGACTCGAGGGCAGCGAACCGGCGACGCGAGTAGGCGGCGAGCGAAGGAAAAGAGCGAAGGATTGGGACAGAGCGAGAGGCGGAAAGAGAACCTTAAACAGAGACAGACGAGAGAAAGTTTAAGAGGTTGGGAACCGGGAAAAAGAACGATGACAAAGGAGGAGGACAAGCGGGCAAGCAAGCGAGGACCGGACCGAGAGGTAGTAAGGACCGAAATGCCGAACTAGAAGCGAGAAAGCGAGATACCGAGAGAGACCGAGCAAGAACCAATCGGAGAGAGAGACCGAGACCAAAAGGAGGAAGTAAGGAAGCCCAAAATCAATTCCAAACCCTAGAATTCGAGGTGGGTAGTCTTATACCCTAAATTAATAGTAATTTCGAAACCCAATTGAATTTTTTTGTCAATGTTGAATGTTGGTTGTGAATATTTAATGGTTGTGCTATAGATTGAATTTAGGAAGTAACCAAGGCTGAACTAGGGCATGAGAAAATCCAATTGAGATTGTTAGGGTGGATCGGAAAAATTATAACGAAATTAGTTGCTAAGGTTTCATGGGTGATATGGAGATTTCAATTAGAAATTGAGGATGAATAAGTTGTTATTTGGGTACGAATTAGAAGCTAATAATTCATATTGAACCCTTAGGGATTTCTTGAATTTGCAGCGGAGAGGGGTAATTGCTAATATTGGGAAACAATGACTAGATTGTAAGGGGGAAGTATGAGGTCATATTGATTGATGCACCAATTGAGGCGTGAGAGTGGGAAGTGGATGATTTCTAGGTTAATTGAGTTAAAAACATATTTAAATCCTTGAGGTTAAACTAGACTTGAAGATGAGCGGAGCTAGAGGAATTTGAGTAATGAAGTGAAATTGAGAGTTTTATGAATAAGTATGGGCGCGAAAGGGATGATTAATAAGGTAGAAACATAAAATGAGAATTTGAGGTAAAGATGGCGGTTTGTGAGAAGTTGGGACATCTGGATTAGGTGATGACTATTTGTGGGTATTGCAACTCAAAGGAGTTGTAGTTTCGAGTTCATTGTGCTTGAAAAGGGATTAAGTTAAGGAAAAACGAACTTTGAGGTATAAAAAGGAGTGGGAACTTCGAGTATTAAGGGAGTATGAATCTATATGGATTGATTGTGGCTTTGAACATAAAGTGAGACGAGAATTACGCATATAGGAGTAAGAGATTTGTACGTGAATAGAATACGAGATGAATATGAGTAGAGGCTAGAGACTTGGGTGAATCCTCGGAGATAAATATGCTAGCTTTAGATGTTGAATCTTAACATAAAGATACTTGGCTTCTAAAGCTACTCAATTCGAAATAATGTTCAAAGTTAGTTTTGAAAAGAGTTCAAATGTTTACGTAAAACGTTACTTGGCATGATTCTTGATAATTGCTTTTCAAGCTTGAAATGTGTTCTAAAGAAGTAAAGCTGAGTTGAGAAAGTGAATTTAGAGGGGTGGCACGTGATGCCATGCCTTCTATGATATTAAACTGATTTGAGATTGTGGTTTTAAACCAAGTTTGATAAGTGATTGTGATCACTTCGGTTTTGAACGAATTTTAGGCTAAGGATTGTTTAGACTAGAGGAAGGAGGTGGTCATGCATATCAGGCCACGGGGTCCTTGCATATCGGGACGCCCATCAACCAGAGAGGCTAATTCTTTCCTGACGAGGAAAGCGGAGCCTTCCTGGTATTTGGCTAGAGATAGGTCCAGGAACCTGAGTCAAGGGGTCGCGTCCCCGAGAAAATCGTCCGGTGCTAGTTCAATTGTCTAAAGCCCCGAAAAATATTCGATCTATGACTGAAAGTATTTGAAAGAAAGTGCGGTGGTTACACCACCTTGTTTAAAATGATTCAATTCCTAAAATGATTGCAAATCGTGCTTTTGAATTATGAAAATGTTATGATCTTTAAGTTGCAAGAAGTTTCGGGAGATTTGATTGAAAAGTATCTAGATTTGTATTACATTGTTATACTTTCACGGATTTCATTATTACGAGTAGTATGTGTAAAGAATTTCCATTTTAAAAGTGTAAGACTTTCCGGTAAGCTCGTGGTTTGCTCACCCCGACAAATTTCCCCCTTTTCCCCTTCCCAGTGTTGCGGTACACTCTCGAAGGCGTGTCTCATACTTTAGCATATTCCGGACTCCTGCATGTCGATTGTTATTCTGTCGTTTGCTCGAAGTGACTCAAGCTGACATGAATTCCATACTTCTATGTGTTGTAGCTTGTAATTAAGTTCATATAGTTTGTACCGGATGTATAATGAACCATTTAGATTGTTTTAAGTTTTAATGCATGATTGGTTGGACTCCGAGTGTGTGGTTGTTGAGTTGTATACTCCGAGCGTGTGGCTTGTTGAGTTATATTATAGTTTTTATGTAGGGTTTTAGGGCTTTAAGCCTTGGGGATATACCATATTACAAACGGAACTCGTCGAAATTTTCGGAAAATTTTCAAACTCCTTTGGGAAACTGCCTTTATTACCTTGAAGTTGGAATTAGAAAGTCAAGCCAACACCTGAATAAGCCTTGGGAGTTCCTTGTGAAGAACTACGGTGATGTAATCGTAATACCCGAAATTTTAAAGAAAAGTAACTGGAAAGCATAGAATTATGGAGTATTATTCCCCATGACTAGGGGGTTGAGTGACTGAGTTTATTTACAGACCGGACATATTACGTTAGTGCCCTTTGGAGGCTGGTATTCAATAAATTAAATCAAGGAAATTGCCTCCCTTCTTATTTGAGGTGAACCTCGGTGCGGCTAAGCGGTGTTGTAATTAGTGCATCAAAATCAATTAGGAGACAAAACATAAGAGGACGGAGGAAGGAAGAGGCATGGATTGTTTTATAAAGGAGGAGCTTACTTGGGCCATAAAGGGATAAATGAGACAAATTGGGGGTCCAATAGAAGGGGAGGTGATTTTTGTTTAGTGGTGGTGAGAGCAGCGCTAAAAATAAAAGAAGGAAAGAACCGGAGGGAGGGGGACACGGGAAGAACAACGAAAGAAGGAGCGAACGGGCGGAACAGGGGAGGGGGAGAGGAGCACCGAACGGAAGAGAGAGAGAGAGAGAAGAGGTGAGCGCGCGGCAGAGGGACCGAGGGGGAGGACCGGCGACCACCATAGGACTCGAGGCGGCAGTCGGCGACATGAGTAAGTACGAGCGAAGAGGAAAAGAGAGCGAGAGACCGGGGCGAGAGAAGGCGAAAGCGGGACCCGAGGTAGGGACGGACGCGAGGACCGAGAGGCCGGACACTAGGAAAGCCGACGGCGAGAAGGGAGGAGAATCGGCGGCAAGCGCACGAGGGCCCGATCGAGAGATAGCGAGAGGCCAAGAACAACGAACCGAAACAGAGGAAGTGAGGAACGGGAACCAGGGGCAACCGGGGACGCGGGACTACAACCGACGACGATGGCGACGCAGAGGAAGGCGGCGGAACCGGGACTAGCAGCGGGGAAGAGAAAGGAAGGGAGGAACCAATCCAGGAAACCCGAACCTCAACAAACCGTCAATCCCCGAATCGAGGTGGGTAGTCTTATACTCTAAAGTATTAGTAATTTCGAAACCCAAATGGATTTGTTGTGAATGTTGAATGTGTTATGTGAATATTGAATTGTTATGAACGTTGAGTATCCGTATTACTGAACAGCACCTAATCGTGGTTTGAGATTGAAATAAGAGCTTGGAATGGATTTAGAGAATTGATAGGGCTGAATTGGGACATGAAAGGAGTTACTTGGGTTAAATAGTAAAAACTAAATTGAGAACTTTAAAGAGATTAGTAGTTACTTAAGGTTGAACCGAACGTGCTGATTCTAAAGAGGTCGATTGTATAGGTCAAATGAGTGGTGTTGAAGTTCGGATAACTATTAAGGATGAAGGGGTTAGGACATGGATACGAATTATGAGTTAATTAAGCCATAGAGATTTCTTGAACTTACAGTATTAAGAGCTAAATACGAACATTGGGGAAGGATAGGTCGAAGTATAAGGAGGAGTGTGAGTTTGTATCGAGGGATGCACAATTGAGACGTGGGAGTGAGAAGTGGGTGACTATTGGGATAATTGAGTTCGAAAGATAATTAAATCCTTGAGATTGGACTGAATTCGAAGATAAGCGGAGCGAGCGGAAGTGGAGCGATGTAAAGAAATTAAGAACTATGGGATTGAGTTGGATAGAAACTTAAGAGGAAGCAAATTACACTTGGAGATGAAAGGAATTGGAGGAGTTTAGTAGTGAAGTAAGAATGAGAGCTATCTAACTAAACATTAGTAAAAAGAGGTTGATTATTAATGTGGAGACATAATCGGATAACATTGAAGCAAAGATGGTAAATTGCGAGAAGTTGAGTTATAAAGTGGAGGCATAAAATAAGGAATTGAGGTAAAGATAATGAATTGCAAAAAGTGAGAACATTGAATTAGATGATATCTACTTGTGGTTATTGTGGCTCGGAAAATGGAATGAATCGTACTAAACCGATGAATTGAGAAAGGCATAGTTGGAAGAGAACCGAGAATGACTTCATGGTGGCTATTCGTGCTATGTGATTTCTTTACGTGATGCTCAAAAGTAGTTTTGAAAGGCTTTTGTTTCTTACGTGAGCTGATGCTTGAATGCAACTTCTTGTGAATTGCCTTTCAAATGTGATTCTGTTTTAAAGAAGCAAAGCCGATTAAGAAATTGAATTTGGATGGATGACACGTAGTGCTATGCCTTCCAAGTGTGTTAAAATGATTTGAGAAAGTGAATTTATAAGGGTGACACGTGGTGTCATGCCTTCCTCGATATTAAATCGATTGAGAAACTTGTAAAGTGAATGTGATGAATGAGAATGTGCAAAGAGTTTTGAATCGACAGTGCTACGGATCGTTTAGCATACTCGAAGGGTTCGAACTGGGGACGCCCAACTAGAAACTTCGAGGGAAGGGTTCTAATAGGGGTCCTGCAGAGGCAAGATGCCCGCCCCGAGACTTCCCGAAGATAGGTCCCGGAGCCTTTTTGTCGGGGTCGCGCCCGAGATGAAAGAAGTGCTAGTTCGAGTCCTCAAAAGGCCCGGAAAAGTTGATTCAACCCCCAAAAGAATTGTTCATGAATGTGAAATTATGCTTTTAAGTGATCGAATAGTCATGATCTTTCATTGCAAGAGATTTCATTGAAATGTATATAGATTTGTATTATATTATTACGTTTTCATCGTTTTCATTACTATGAGTATTACGTGTAAAGAATTTCCATTTTAAGGGTGTAAGACTCCGGTGAGCCCCGTGGATTATTGCTCACCCCCACAAATTTCCCCCTTTCCCTCCCCAGTGTTGCAGGTACACTTTCGGAGGTATAATCGACGCTTAACATACTCCGGACTCTAGCCGATTACCGATGGTTAACTAGTGCGATGACTCAAGTGACTCAAGTGGCTAGCTTGGATTCTTATGTGTTTAAATGTTGTATTGTAATTTAGTTAATGTAGATATACCCGATGTACTCTAAACCATTTAGATTGTTTTAAGTTTTTAGCATGATTGGTTAGACTCCGCGTGTGGCCGTTGAGTTGTATACTCCGAGCGTGTGGCTCGTTTTGTTATATTATGTTATTTTATGCAGGGTTTTAAGGCTTTAAGCATATGGGTTAGTCCTTATTACAAACGGAACTCGCCAAAATTTTTAGGAAATCTCAAATCCTTTTGGAAAACCATCCTTATTCTCTTTGAGTTGAGTTTAGACAGACCAAACCATCACCGAAAAGAGCCAAACCATCCTTATGTAATACTCCCGGGGGTGTTTTGGGGTGTTACAGTAATACTCATAGGGTGAGTTTTGGGGTGTTAAAAATATCGTATCGAGCATAGATTTTGGTGACCTTAAGCTTTTATTGCATATAGCCGTCTAGGATCTTTGTTATGTGACTATGTGCTTTATTTATGACAAATATACACGTGGTATTAAGTTTAACCTTTGACTCGTAAGCATTTACCTCGTCGACATAGTTGAATTAGTTGGACCGTAAACTCGCTTGTTAAGGTGATATGTGAGTGACTTATATGTGCTAAGTATGTGACTCGAGTGTGGCTGAATTTTTGTTTCTGTTCCGTTATTCATTGGTTTCGTGGTGTGACTTCGAATCATTAGTTGACTTAGGAATTCTACCTCTAAGAACCATACGAGTTTTCAATTATGTATTGGTTGTTTATATATGATTTCTAAGGACTTTAAAGAATGCATAATTGATCTTAGATGGGAAAAGAAAAGACATACGGTACACTAGCATAAGTGAAGCATTTATTGGAGACTCCCGATCCCGTTTGTTGATTTAGGTATAGAGATTGCCTTTTGGGAGTTGTCACTAAGGAATGAATTGAAATGTCACATTGTTGAATAGGATAGGGCTGAGCGCCACGAGTGTTGAGGATACTTGCGTATATTTACAGAAATACTCATAGGTGGGTACTTTTGGAAGTTATAAATGAGAATTAGAGGCTATAGAGAGGAAAATTAATGGGAAATACAACGTGAAAGGTTCGTTGTATCATTGGTGGAATCGGCTTTTCTTGATAATAATATTTAGGTCCATAATTGAGAATGTCAAACTTGGTATTTTGCTTGAAGTGCATGTTTGTTCGGATGTGTTGGAAGGTATCCTTTGGGGTACATTTGGGAGCTATGTTGGAGAAACAGTTGATTTAGGGATTTTCTCTATTTCCATCTAAGTTTTTAGGTCGACCAAACATAGGATGTAATGGTTATGGAGACCCATCTATGAGTTTCAATTTGAGAAACTTGTGAGAAAGGTCTAAAATGAGTCGAGTATGAGGCTAGAAGGAGCTAAGTGAATCACATTGAAGGTTGTGTTTTCCACCATTTTGAGTTCCTTTGACTTAACTATCTCACCAAGAGGAGTTGATTGATGAATGTTGGAATCATGCCCTCCACTTTGAGTTTATATGTGACAATTCTTTGTGAGTAATCTAATCGTCGAAATCGTTTAGAAGTAGTTTCCTTGGGTTCTTTATAAACCTTGGGCATTGATAACAATCTTGTAGGTAGAGTGCCTCATTTACAAAGGAAGTCTAGAAGTTGTTCTATCACTCTTATACTTCATTTGGAGTTCATTATGTTTATTAGTGTTGATTGGAGTGACTATAAGTTACTTGGGAGCGAGATACTTTAAGTTTTACATAAGGAACATAGGTTTGATCTTAACTCCCATAGAGGTGAAAGAATTATATGAGGACTCCCTACTATTTATTGTAGTTACCATGAGTTGCTTAAGGATCTTATTGTGATTGATATGATCACATATAGTTTGGTTGGCTCTAAATTCCGACTTGATTCCAATTCCAGCATTTTGATTATACTTTTGAGCTCGTCTACTCGCCTTTTTGTGATGTTACTTGCCTAATATGTGTGTCATTCTTACAATTTGACCATTGATGCACCATAGATAATTTGTTGGACTAGCCCCTCCAACTAGCTTGGCCATAAAGTCTCGCTTAGTTTGTGGAGGATAAGGAACTAGAGGGTGGTGTGAGATATTTGAACTATATGTGTGCCATGTTAATGTGTTGATTGCATAAGTATTTGGTGGAGACATTAGTATTCAATTTAAAAACAAGTGGTTGAATCATTCTAAGCCAACTATTTGCCCTTTTACGGTGCGATTTGCTCCTTAGCGCCTTGTAATTAAGTGAGCGAGACGTACTAAAATGATGGTAGAGAGGAGGCTGGAACTCATTAACCTATAGAGACTCCCTTAGGAATTCCAAGCAACCCTTGGCTGCCTAATTGTATTGAGTTTCCATCCGTGTTAAGTATACTAGTGTGCTTCATGTATATATGCTTATACCTACATATCTTAGGTATCGCTTATTGCAAATTTCGGGGATGAAATTCTCTTAGGGGGAAGAAATGTAAGACCCGAGATTTTAAGTAGGTCAATTATAGGATTGAATGAAATTAAGTGATTGATGCGTAAATTATTTTGTTTAGTATGAGTTCTTAGTCGTACGCGCTTTTGTAAATAAATTAGCGGATTCTATTATTTCCTCTCGACTCCCTACCCGGACCGAAAAAGTAAAACCCGGATAAGTTACGCTAGCTATTTTTACCTTTACCTTGAGATTATCTTAACCAAAAAAAGGGGAAAAGAAACAGATAATGAAGGAGGATATTACATGGGCTAAGAATGGGATTAGTATAAAGTTAAGGGTGTGCTTGGTGTGCCTAGGTGAAGCCACAGCAGAAAAGAAAATTAAAGGGAAAAGAGAGGAAGAAGGCTCGGTAGAAGAAGCGAAGGGGAGCCCACGCAAGGAAAAAGAAGAAGGAGCGAGAACACAACACGGAAGCGAGAGAGAGATAGAGGAGGAGATAGTGTGAGGGCCAGCAAGGGGCCGGTGGTCCACCCGAAGGACGAGAACGTCGCGGCCGGTGAGCAAAGGTAGAAAAAGTGGGGATTGAGGAGCAAAACACAAACACAAAGAGAGAGAGAAACCCGGTGAGACAAAGGGAAGGAGAAAGAAAGCAAAGGGAGAGCGAGAGGCCGAGGAGGCCGGCAAGCCGCGCAGACTCGAGGGCAACAACTAGCGACGCGAGTTAGCGGCGAGAGAAGGAAAAGAGCGAAGGATTGGGACAGAGCGAGAGGCGAAAGGGAACCCAAAACGGAGACGAGACAAGAGAGAGTTATAGAGGCTGGGAACCGAGAAAAAGAACGGCGACAAGGGAGGAGGATCGGCGGGCTAGCAAGCGAGGGCCAAACCGAGAGGTAGTAAGAACCCGAAACGCCAAACTAGAAGAAGAAAAAGCCAGGGACCAAGAGAGACCGAGCAAGAACCGGGCAAATAGAGAGAGACCAAGACCAAAAGGAAGAAGTAAAGAAGCCCAAAATCAATTCCAAACCCTAGAATTAATTTCGAAACCCAATTGAATTTTGTTGTGAATGTTGAATGGTTGTTGTGAATATTGAATGGTTGTGCTATAGATTGAATTTAGGAAGTAGCCAAGGCTGAACTAGGGCATGAGAAAATCCAATTGAGGTTGTTAGGGTGGATTTGGGAACCTAAAAATTGTAACGGAATTAGTTCCTAAGGTTTGATGGATGATATGGAGATTTTAATTAGAAATTGAGGATGAAGAAGTTGTAATTTGGGTACGAATTAGAAGCTAATATTTCATATTGAACCCTTAGGGATTTCTTAAATTTGTAATGGAGAGAGGTAATTGCTAATATTGGGAAACAATGACTGGAGTGTAAGGGGGAAGTATGAGGTCATATTGATTGATGCACCAATTGAGGCGTGAGAGTGGGATGTGGATGATTTCTAGGTTAATTGAGTTAAAAACATATTTAAATCCTTGAGGTTAAACTAGACTTGAAAATGAGCGGAGCTAAAGGAATTTGAGTAATGAAGTGAAATTGAGAGTTTCATGAATGAGTATGGGCGCGAAAGGGATGATTAATAAGGTAGAAAGATAAGATGAAAGTTTGAGGTAAAGATGGCAGTTTGTGAGAAGTTGGGACATCCGGATTAGGTGATGACTATTTGTGGGTATTGCAGCTTAAAGGAGTTGTAGTTCTGAGTTCATTATGCTTAAAAAGGGATTAAGTTAAGGAAAAATGAACTTTGAGGTATAGAAAAGGAGTGGGAACTTCGAGGATTGAGGGAGTATGAATCTATATGGATTGATTGTGGCTTTGAACACAAAGTAAGACGAGAATTACACATATAGGAGTAAGAGTTTTGTATGTGAATAGAATACGAGATGAATATGAGTAGAGGCTAGATCCTTGGGTGAATCCTGGAGATAAATATGCTAGCTTTGGATGTTGAATCTTAACATAGAGATACTTGGCTTCTAAAGCGACTCAATTCCAAATGGTGTTCAAAAGTTAGTTTTGAAAAGATTTCAAATGTTTATGCAAAATGCTACTTGGCACGATTCTTGATAACTCGCTTTTCAAGCTTGAAATGTGTTCTAAAGAAGTAAAACTGAGTTGAGAAAGTGAATTTAGAGGGGTGGCACGTGGTGCCATGCCTTTTATGATATTAAAATGATTTGAGATTGTAGTTTAAAACCAAATTTGATAAGTGATTGTGATCACTTCAGTTTTGAACGGATTTTAGGCTAAAGATTGTTTAGACTAGAGGAAGAAGGTGGTCATGCATATCAAGGTATGGGGTCCTTGCGTATTAGGATGCCCATCAACCAAAGAAGTTGATTCTTTTCCGACGAGGAAAGGGAGCCTTCCAAGTATTTGACTAAAGATAAGTTTCGGGAACTCGAGTCAAGGGGTCGTGCCCCGAGAAATCCATCCGGTTCTAGTTCAATTGTGTAAAGCCCCAAAAAATATCCAGCCTATGACTCGAAAGTATTTAAAGAAAGTGCAAGGGGTTGCACCACCTTTTTACAGATGATTTAATTCCCAAAATGATTGCAAATCGTGCTTTTGAATTATGAAAATGTTATGATCTTTAAGTTGCAAGAAATTGCCGGAGATTTTATTAAAAAGTATCTAGATTTGTATTACGTTGTTATATTTTCACCGATTTCATTATTATGAATAGTATGTGTCAAGAATTTCCGTTTTAAGAGTGTAAGACTTTTCGTTGAGCTCGTGGTTTACTCACCCCCACAAATTTCCCCTTTTCCCCCTCCCGAGTGTTGCAGGTACACCCTTAGAAGGCCTGTTTCATACTTTAGCATATTCGGACTCCTGCATATCGGTTGCTTGTTTGTTGTTTGTTGAAGTGACTCAAGCCGACATGCATTCCATGTTTCTAAGTGCTTGTAACTTGTAATTAAGTTCATATAGTTTATACCGGATAATGAACCATTTAGATTGTTTTATGTTTTAATGCATGATTGGTTGGACTCCAACGTGTGGCCGTTGAGTTGTATACTCCGAGCGTGTGACTTGTTGAGTTATATTATAGTTTTTATGCGGGGTTTTAGGGCTTTAAGCCTTGGGGATATACCATATTACAAACGGAACTCTATCGAAATTTTCAGAAAATTTTCAAACTCGTTTGGGAAACTACCTTTATTACCTTTAAGTTGGAATTAGAAAGTCAAGCTGACACTGAATGAGCCTTGGGAGTTTCTTGTATGGAACTCGGTGATGGAATACTCGTAGGGTGAGTTTTGGGGTGTTACAACACATTTCTACAAAACACAACGTGCTAACCTTTCTCACTTCCTCTAACAAACCTAGCAACTATCTTTACTATGGTCAATTTTGAAGGAAAGGTTCTCTTGGGAACCCAAATATGAATGATCTTAGGTTTGTTCTGATTTTGACTTCTTCTTTTTGAAAAATGAGTCTATATTTTGTTAAAATCCTTTTTTAATAAGAAGTTTGGGGTAACTTTTTCGATAAACCTTTTTGAGCTCGAGTCCTTTTTCTTATTGATTGAGTTAGATTATATTAAGCTTTTCTAAAGTGGGTTTTCAATTAATCCTTCTTGAAGATTCTTGTAGGAGTTATCGTCCTGTTAAGAGTTGAAACCGAGACCTTCTTTTCCGAAAGACACAATGAGAATCGAGAAGTAAGTCAAGGTTTTTCCGACCTTGAGTAAGTTTTAAAATAAGGTCCCGAGACTCTTCAAGATTTTTCTTCGAAATCTCATTTTCAACTTTTAGACTCTCAAACTCAGTCTCATTATGTTGTGAGATGGTGTCAAGTAGCTTTAAGTTGAGTCTCGGCTTTTTTTCAATTAGTTTTTTAAAAATTTGTTCTCAATTTTCAAGAGACTCAACTTTTTCTTTAAACGAGAGTAATCAAAATTGGACTTTTCCTCCAACGTAAAAATATACTTAACCAAATCTTTCTTTGAAAACTTAGGGAAACAGATCAATTACCTCTTGAGGATCAGTTTCCTCATAATCAAACAACTCTTATTCTAACTTAGTCTCTTCTTCTTAGCCAATTACGACCATCGGACAGTTGGATTCATCCTTAGTGTCATCCTCATCATTTGATTTGTCTTTACTCTAGGTAGCCACCATGGCTTTCTTCTTTTGTAATCTTTCTTCCTTTTGGGGCAGTTCTTGACTATATGCTCTTTGCTACTACACTCAAAACGACTAGAATTTTAGTGAAAGAGGAATTTGGAGAGGAAAAGGATTTACCTTTCTTGTCCTTTTTAAGACTTCATTTCGTTCTTCTTCCGCCACTTCTTATGTTTCATCATTTTCTTGAAACCTCTTACCGAAGCACTATGGATCTTCTTTTGAGTCCGAGCTACTTGGACTTGGTCCAACTTCTTCTAAGTCTATCAAAGCAATTTTCTAACCTCGGATTCTTCTTCTTAAAGATGCAACTCATGGGTCGGTAATTTTCCTATTGAGTTCATCAAGCTTAAGCTTGTTGAGGTCCTGGGCTTCTTCGATAGTAGTCACCTTTGGAACGTATTTATTCTTTGGAAGACACCTCAAAAGTTGTTTAACAACTTATTCGTTGGACATCTTTTTACTGAGATATTTGAGATTATTTACAATCTCTGTAAACCCGATGTATATCTCAGTGATGTTCTCATCGGCTTCTATTTTAAATAATTCATATACGTGTAGGTACTGGCTTATCTTGGTCTAACTGACTTGGCTTATTCCTTTATAAGTTATCACCAAAGTCTCACACACTTATTTGGTTGTATCATAAGATGAGGCTCGGTTAAACTCGGATGAGTCTAACGCGCACATTAGAATGTTATAGCTTTGTAATTCTTCTTGTACCTTTCCTTCTCATTGGTGATGAATTTTGTCTTCAATTTTAGCATAGTTTAAATGCCAACTTACTTCATATAGACATAGTTTCTATCTTTGATGATGCCCCATACTTCGTCACCCGGTCTTGAATGAAGCATGGCATCAATGTCTTCCAATGGGAAAATTTGGAGCCCTTAAACTTCCGAGGTCTAGTAAAGGACCTTCCTTCATCCAAGATCAGCCATAAACTTTAGATCTTCGAGTGTTAATTTCTTTTGAAGAAGGCTAGGCTCGATACCAATTGAAAGTTAACTTGGAGAGAATAATCACCCTATAGGGAGAGGGGGTGAATAAGGTGATGAAAGAAAATTACGTAAAATTGAAGTTCGAAACCGAGATATTAACTCACACTACTACAGGAACCACTTTTAACTACAGTTTAAAATGACATTTAACTACGATTAACTAGGGTCATCTATGTGGCCGTTGTTGCATATAGCATCTTTTACGGCGGTTCAAAACCGTAGTAATAGGTCACTATACGACAACGGTTCGGATGGACAACCGTAGTCATAGGTCACTCTATGACGACGATTTTCCAAACGAACCGTCATCATAGGTCCTGCATAGAAATGCCAAAATGTTTTAGCGAGGGCCTATGACTACGGTTCTTACATTAGATCCGTCATCATAGGTCCCGCACAAAAATGTCAAAATGTTTTAGGCAGGGGCATGTGATGACGGTTCTAATGTAAGAACCGTCGTCATAGGTCTGAATTTTTTATAGTTTTTTTGTTTTTTTCGTACCCCTATACAAAATACACTACAAAATATATCACAACTTACACAGACAACAATCAACAGACCTCAATTATTCAAAAATATTACAAAAATTTCCTACGTTACTACAACCACAATAAGTTCCATCTTTAACAAGTTCGACAACACAATTCCATATTTCATAATAAGTTCCAAGTAAAGAATATATTACAATGATGTGAAATATAATACAAAGAGTACTCTTCTTTATGACGATATTGCTTGCTTGGAGTTGTTGCAGAGTTAGCCTCGATAATACATATACATCATATTTGTTGTCCATGCTACCTTTGCACGAACTCCAAGCAAGCAATATAGTTATAAAGACAAGCACATAACTCAATCTACTGAATAGAATCACTTTGGGCAAATAAAGATGAACCATTTGATATAAATATTGAAATCATTTAAACCAGAAAGTTTCAAGAGAAAGAGATGGACTTTTTAACATAAGTACTTGAAAAAGGAATACACAAAGAGGACATCTCACCAACAATCTCTATTTCCTTAGTCATTGTCCCAAAGTGATGCTCCTCTTATATATTGCTTACTTGGAGTTTGTGCAGGGGTAGAGGTGGACAACATAAAAACCGAGGAAAACATTAAGCGGGAGCCGAGATTAGCAACCAAAACCGAGAAAAGCGTTAAGCAACAATTATCCACAAGAAATATCCACAAGAAACATTACCCGAAAAAGCTTAGTCCTTTGTGCCCTCATTAAATGATGATCTTCTACCCTTCCATTGGACAACTTAGTCCTTATTTTGATCCTTATCAAACATTGATCCGTTACATGAATACTACAAGTTAAAAATAATGAAAAGCAAGTCTGTAGTTTCTAAAACAAGCAACAATATTGGATATCCTCCGAATAAAGTAATATGATAATGTTCTTACCGAATTGATATAATAATATGGTTTATGCCTTTTTCCCCCTCCATTGGACTTATCTTCAATATATATGCCCTCTTGATGGTCAAGCCTTAAATACAAATCTTTAAAATTGGGATCCTCATTTTCGACAAGCATTCCTAAGGACAAGGGTGGGGTCTCCTCAACAAACTCACACACATCTTCACCATCCCCACCAGCAACGTGCCTCTTCCCTTGAAAAACAATACACCACTTAATATTGGTCGGGTCCTCAACATAGAACACTTGTCTTACTTGGGATGCCATAACGAATTAATCCCCTTTAGGCCTTTCTCTTGTGAGATTAACCATCATGAATCCCATCTCATCAACTCGGACACCGTTGTTATTGTCAACCCATTTGCACTAGAAAATGGGCTTATGAAAGTCAACATAATATAACTCCCATATCTCCTCAATGACTCCGTAATATGACATTTTAGCTACAATGGGATTTTCGTCCTTGAGCTGGAAACATGAAGTGCATGAGCTTCCAATGTGACCCCACTATTTTGCAATGTGCTCCTATTATCTTGACTCTTTGTGTAAAAAGAGTATCCATTGATGTCATACCCACGGCAAGATATGACTTCCAACTGTGGCCTTCTAGCCAATTTGACAAATGTGCTCCTATTATCTTGGCTCTTGTGATTCTTCCAATTGGCTAGTGATCACTCTATCTCCGAACCAGTTGACAAATATGCGATTATGATGGGTCAGCACCCACATCTCATTTTTTCCTCGATCTGTTTCCCTATGAGGGATTTGTGCTCATTAATGAATGGCTACACTTCATCATTGTTTTGTATAATATAATGTTGTGATTGATCCCTCATATGCCGATCGATTGTTAGAATCGTCGGCCTCGGTTTCCTTTGCCTACCGATCTTCCCCATAAATTGATGTTTTGGAAATACCAACTTCTTCCATTTGGGGGTAGTATTCACAACAGAAACTCGACACACTCCTCAGCTGTGTATGCCTCAACAATGCACGCTTCCGGTCGGTACCGATTTCGAACATACCCTTTGAGAATTTTCATAAAACGTTCAAAAGGATACAGCCATCGGCAAAAAATCAGACCATAGAATCGCACTTCTCTCATCAAATGGACAACTAGGTGGAATATGATATAAAAAAAAAAAAAAGAAGGTGGGAAGTACATCTCAAGTTGGCACAATGTAACGATCACGCCGCATCGAAGATCATCCAATTTCTCCAAATCAACGACTTTGCTCGCATATGACATTGAAGAAGAAGCAAAGTCTTGTGATTACCTATCCGACATGTTTCAAGCATCACGGCTCGGATAGCAACCGACAATATTTGTTGCATCAAAACATAACAATCGCGAGATTTAAGACCGATTAGTCTATAATAAGACATCGAAACGAGTCTATCGATATTTGAAGAATATCCTCGTGGCACTTTGATTTTCTTCAAGGTCTCATACAAACGTTGTTTTTCCCTTCTACTCAATGTGTAAGACGCTGGAGGCAAATATGGAAGATCAAAAATATTGATCTTTTTCCACACACCGTTTTCGGATTAACGTCGGTATGGCTTGCCGAACTCCACATCAAGATACTTTACTTGGTCACAAATTTGATGTCTTATTAATGGAGTGGGAGCAGAATCCATCTCGTTTTTTCCATTGAAAGCCTTCTTTTTCTTACGATATTGATGGAAAAAGGGAAGAAACTTTCGATGTCCGAGATAGGCCATCTTTTTCCATGCTTAAGTTGATGGGAGCAAGTACCCTTTGCACAAATAGGGCATGCGTTGTCGCCTTTGACGGTGTATTTAGACAAGTTTCCGTACGTAGGGAAGTCATTGATTGTGGTAAAGATCATTCTCACAATATAAATTACTCTTAACGGTATGCACCATAAATTGAAATACCTTCATCCCACGAAAGCTTGAAATCTTCAACTAAAGGTGCCAAGTACACATCTATATCATTTCCTACTGTTTAGGCCCGTAAATGAGGATTGACAATATAATATACTTATGCTTCATACACAACGACGACGGTAGGTTGTAGATAACCAAAAGAATGGGGCAATTGTTGTGCTTGCTACCGAGGTCACCTTGGGGGATTTATTCCATCCGTACAGAGACCCAAACGTAGATTCCGTGCTTCCGTACCAAATTTCGGAACAATGAATCGATCTTCTTCCATCGAGAAGAATCAGCAGGGTGACGTAGCTTGTCATCACGGACTTTTCCGTCAGCATGTCACTTCAAGTTCTTGGCATCAACTTCTCTTGAAAATAAGTGCTTAAACCTCGGTATTATCGGAAAGTATCACAACATCTTTGTGAGATGTCCCTCAACACTCTCTCGTATCGATATTTTTCATTTTGTATCGAGGTACACCACACTTAGGACATTCGTGTCTATGTACATGTTATGTTTGGTACAATATGCAATCGTTGGAGCAGACATGTATCTTCTTATACCCCATGCCTATAGGACACAACATCCTCTTCGCCTCATATGTACGATCGGGAAGGACATTGCCTTCCGGGAGTATTTCTTTGAGCACACTCAAGCAAGTCGGTGAAACTTTTGTCACTCCAGACCATTAGCCATTTTCAAGTTCATCAACCTCAACATAGCTGATAAATGGGCATATTTATCACACATTAGGTAAATAGGCTTCGCGAATCGACTAACAATTGCTCCAATACGTGTGGTTGATCAACTAAATCACGTTCTACTCCACAAATTAGATCTTTACGTCGATCTTCTAATTCCATACTACTGCTTTTGAATTAAATAAAACATAGGTATAGAGGTTGTCGAGGAGTATCATACCTGCTGCTATGTCGTTGGGGTTCTCCATTTCCTCATCGGAGTGTTAAGGTCGTTGGGGTCCTCCCTTCCTTTTTAATGATGTTGTGGACTCTTCCATGTGCTTATGGTTTCTTACCGGCAGAGGGTTGACCTTGTTACGGGAAAGATTGGGGGTTACATTGTTGCTTTTGCACAACATTCCGATTAGTGTTACAACCGCCTAAGAGCAAAATTGCCAGTGAAAGGAAATTCCTGGCTTGTCGAGCTACTAGTTCAGGTCTCTGTGCATACATCCAACTTCACTATACATTATTGCGTAATTACATAAGTAACTGCCTATATACAACATGCTAGACATGAAAACACATAAAACCAAACTTCAACTCACGACCATCACGAACTTCAGTCGGGGAAGAGGCAAAACAACCATCTCAGGGGGTACCTGCAATCGGGAGGGAAAAATGGGGAAATTTGTGGGGGTGAGCAACCATGTGCTCATCGAAGAGTCTTACACTCTTAAAATGGAAAGTACTTCACACATATTACCAGTAATAATCATTGAGAAAACAAAAATAGCATAATAGGAATATAAATACTCATTGATGAAATTCTTTATAACATAAAGATCACAACACTTCACTTATATAAAAGCAGGATTTGCAATCATTAAGAACTCTTTTTGGAACCGAATCCCCTTTAAAAAAGTGGTGCAACCACCAATACTTTCTTTCAAAAGATTTCAATCGAAATTGAGTCATTACTACTTAATCACTTCTCATAAATCGCTTTCAATGAATTTCTTTTGGTGAATCACTCTCTAGGTTGTGGACTCGAACTAGCACTTCGCAATTTCTCATAATTTCTCTACTTTCTCTGGTTTTTCCGGGGCGCAACCCCAAATAAAAGGCTCCCGGGATCTATCTAGGAAGATTCCAATCGGGCATCCCGAAACACCAGGATCCCTATCTAGCCGCCCCTAGCTAGAATCCTTCCTTGTGCTAAACGATCCTAGCAAATGAAATTGTAGTACGATTAGGAGTAATCTCAAAAATGTTTATCGGAATCCAGTCTAACCTTAAAGGATTTATTTATCGGTTGGGCTTTTTTATTGTTTCGGGGTGAGCCTAGTTAGTTAAATGCTAACTCATGAGCTCTTAGTATATGTGCTAATCACTCTTTCGATTTGTAGGATTGTCGTTCTAGGTTCCCTCCATCGAGAGGTTTCCTCGGCAAGACCGGGACTCAAGCTTATGCCACAAGCCAACAAATGTCATCAAGTAATACTGCTGGAGCCGGTTCTTCGCAACGTTCATCCCAGCGCTCCCACAGTCGCAGTAGCTTCGAAGCGGGGCCGGTACTTCTACACCTGGGCTCGGCCTTTTTATGTTGGGCCTAGCTCTTTTGAGACCGGCATGGATGTTATACCTTTGTAGACACTCGATCCTTATGGCAACTCATATGATTTTCATCGGATTTTATATAGTGGACCTTATTATGAAGCCTCCCAACCGACTTGGGACTGCGAGGCCGGTTCTTCACAAGTCGTGGGAGATAAGCGAGTTTTAACCTCAATCTTAGAAGATATTGACAATTATGTCTTCGACAATAATGATGAAGATTGAATAACCACCGATAGGGTGCTTAATAATATTAATATTAATGTAGTTTGTACTATTTGACTCTATGCAATGAGATGAATGCAAAGACTCGATTCCAAAAGTGCTTTCTTTAGTTATATGATGCAAAAAATTCAAAGACAAATTCGAAAAAAGAATCGAAAAAATGCACTAGCCCCCATTCCCCCAAAAGAAAATAATAAAAATAAAATTGGAAATGATAAGTTGCATGGTCCGTAAGTGACTAGGCTTTAATAGAGATTGGCTTTGAGCATAAATTGGCCCACTTGTAAAAACGCTCGGACCGAGAGAAAAGGGAGGAATCGGTCGGTCGGCCAGCACCTACCAAGGCGCGGTTTGGCTTTGGCAGGCATCGGTGGCATGAGTGAGGAGGCCTATGGTCCTAAAATCCCGCTATAAAAAGAACCGGTGGCAAGTTTCGGGAACTATACATTTAGAATTTAGTTGTAACTTTTAGAAAACGAGTCCCTAAAAATATTCCAATTTTCTTGTTTTTTCAATTCCCAAAAAATGAATTTCATTATCGAATTAACTCGCCGGATGCATGAGATGAACGATGTAGACAGAGCTAGGGTTGTCGAATTATGGGTTGAATACTCTCTTTAGCATTAAGCGGTAAGGATCCACTGGACTTTATTGACAGTCTGCAATGGCCTTCTAGGATCCTCGACATCACATATTCAGGTTCGAATATACAAAATTGTGTTCCCTTCCCGAAGAGTTCAATGCCATTATGGGCATTCACCAACGTAGAACCCGACTTGTAGTTCCTACGCCATCAACCAATTTGGCAGGAACCTATAAACATCTGCTAAGTTTGAATAACAGGAATCTAAGGTGGATTCGAGTCGGGGACAAAGTGAATCTCACTAACTTGATGTCTCACTTTCGTTAAATTTATGCCTCGGGACTGATGCTTATTCAAAGGCATCGCGCCATTATCACATGCCTAATAGCCGGCTTGCTATTGGTGGGAAGCCATAAGGATTTTTCGCCCGCTTCGTTACTAAACATCACCGAACAATTAGGGATTACTGCTCCCGACTCCTCCGATTGTTGTAGAAACCATCCTGGGGCTAGACCGAATGGAAGCAAATCCAAATAAGGACTTTGCAGGCAACCCCGTTGTTGTAGTTAAGCGAGTACTAAAATGTTCAGGAGCAAGCTAGTAGGGCTAGAAGGGTGGCACTGGCCAGAAAGGTTGTCCGGCGCGAGCGAGCTAAAAAAACTCCCGACTTCTCCCCTTTTTTATTTTGATTTTTCTCCTATTGGGTCCCAAATTAGGATGAATCTGGCTATGTAGGACAATATTAATTTTGTTTTTATCCGTGTTGTGCGGATCTGGCTTGTAGAGCACTTTGAGATGGTGCGGAAACCTAAAAAATAAACCGAGCACTGGCTAGCCAATTATGTCGCCGACATTGGCTTGCTTTTCGATCGAGAGGGCAACATCCTGATGGGAGACTTAGTTTAGGGCTGGACGTCTTATCATATGGTACATCGAGCACCTGCAGGGTGTCCCAATTTAGGATACATACTGAGAGGCATCCTTTTATATGTTTGTTAGGACTTAAAACCAGTATGTATTATTTCCCGCACCGTGTATTCCAAGCAAATAGGACGAGTCCAGGATATCCCCTACCCGGATTGTATTACATACTGCTTCCTTTGATACTTTTAGTAGCACAAGGCGAGTGACTACGTGGGCTGAATATTGGATGACCTTGCCTTGGTTACTAAAACTTGTAGATAAATGATCTACTATTGTCTTCGAATTCTATCCGGAATGGATAAGGGAGACCAATCCAGAATGATACAAAGCATCGAGGGCTCGAGAATGCGATCTAAGTGGAGGTGTTCCTGCAGCTGCACCCCTTTAGACTCGCGAGGTGGTCCTATAGATTCACGAACGGGCTTGCTGGTGTAGACACTAAAAAGTGTCGTCTGTTATCTCTTTATTTCCGTATTTTATTCCGTTGGCCCGATGATGAAATCCCGAGTCCTGTTTGAGGATTTGGATCTCGGACTATGATCGATTGGTACAAAATAAGCCGAGTAAACCACAAAGAACCCCCAAGCACTAAATAAATAGCCTTTTGCCTTGGGTTGGTCCACAAATCCCCCTTTCTTTAGGGCGATCCAAGAATTAGTCCAAGCCTTTAGAGATAACAGAGTCCAAAACTATGTGCCGGGAAATTCTAAGTTCGGAATATCGCATTTTACTTTTGTCTAATAAGACAAGGAGCGGAAGACCCGAAGACGACGTTAAAGCGTTTCATTTCATGATCACGAGCATCAAAGTTTTGCATTTAAGTTTCATAAAACAGTCCACATGAGACTAGAAACTTCCCCCTCAAAATGACGTTGTGGCCGGCGCCCGCCTTCTAGAAGCACCTTACCCGGTCCGGAGATTTTCAATGACTCCTATATTTTGGAAAAAGAGGCACCTTACCTCCTTAAAGAGGGACAGTTCACATCGACTCGGACCAATCTCGTGGGAAACAATCTTTTCAGTCTCCTTTCGGATAAGAGGGTAACCTAGAAGGGAATTCGATCTCAGTATTATCACGAGCTATGTCGCACCTACGGCTCGATCTGTCCGGGTTCATCACCGACGTTGATGTTGAAGGGTCTAAGCATGTTACTTGGGTTGAGGCCGAGGAGGGCTAGGAATTTGTCTGTCGCCCTAGGAGCACATCTTCTTCGAGTCCGGTACTAGGGCTTGTACTTCTCCTTCGTTATTTCCAATTCTTTTCCTAATTCCGTCATTTCTAATTCTATTTCGAGTATGATGTACTCGGTTACTTCATTTAATAAAGTGAACCTTTCTGCTGACTCCTTGCCTCCTCTTGCTCTTAATTGTTTTGCCTTTAATGATGAATAAGAAATTTCTAAAGAATTCACAAAAGTTATGGAAGATCATGAAAATTGCTCACCAACAATAGAGGAAACAATAACAATTAATTTGAGGTCGATCGATCAACCCCAAGAAGTTAAGATTGGGAAAACCTTGGATCCGGAAAACCCGAAGCAGCTTACTTCGCTCCTTCCGGAATTTATAGATGTCTTTACATGATCCTATAAAGACATGCCGGGTATAGATCCGAGTATAACGTAACACAAAATTCCTCTTTACAAAGATACTAAGCCGGTTAAACGAAATTGAGGAGGATGAAGCCGGAATGGGCTTTGAAGATTAAGGAAGAGGTTCGAAGCGATTATAGACTAGGTTCATTAAGGTAGTTCACTATCCTTAGTGGGCAGCAAATATAGTTCCGGTCCCGAAGAAAGATGGCGAGGCTTCAGTATGTGCGAGACTTCGGAATCTAAACAACGCCGATCCTAAAGATGATTTTTCATTGCCTCATATTAATTTCCCGGTAGATAATACGGCGGGTCATGGTTCGCTCTCGTTCATGGACAGATATGCTGGGTATAATCAGTGAAGATGGCTGAAGAAGATATGGAGAAGATGACCTTCATCACTCAATAGGGGACTTACTATTATGTGGTGATACCATTTGGGCTCAAGAATGCTCGGTGCAATGTATCGGAGGACAACAACAACTCTATTGCATGATATGATCCATAAAGAAGCTGAAGTTTACGTAGATGATATGATCATTAAATCCAAAGATAGGGCAGGGCACCCGCCCAACCTGAGAAAATTCTTCCATAGACTTAGGAAGTACAACATGCGCCTTAATCCTCAAAAGTGTGCCTTTGGAGTGACTTCGGGTAAACTGCTAGGCTATGTTGTCGAGTCTTAGAGGAATTGAAGTTGATCCATCCAAGATCAAAGCCATTCAGGAGATCACTTCACCAAGTACAAAAAAAGAGATAAGGGGTTTCCGAGGACGTTTACGAGTACATCGGTCGTTTCATATCAAAATTGACTATGGTTTGTGAACCTATTTTCAAGAAGTTAAAGAAAGGATGTGAGCCCATTTGGGATATCAACTGCTAATAAGCATTCGAGAAGGTTAAGGAATACCGGGCTAATCCTCTAGTGTTAGTTCCACCCTAATTAGGGAAACCTTTACTCTTGTATCTAACCACAACGGAAATAGCTATGGGAGCCATGTTAGCTCAACGAGACAGGGACACTACTACAGGAACCACTTTTAACTACGGTTAAAAATAACAATTAATGACGAGTTAACAGGCGTCGTGTATGTGGTCATCATTGTATGTAACATTTTTAACTCGCGGTTTAACAACCGTAGTAAAAGATCGCATATGATGACGATTCTCACGTAATTACCGTCATCATAAATGCCTATATATTTACGTATGACGACGGTTCTATCTAACAAACCGTCGTCATAGGTCCTGCCTAGAAAGCCAAATTGTTTCAGGCTTATGATGACGGTTGTAATGTAAGAACCGTCGTAATAGGTCCGTATTTTTTTAATAGTTATTTTTGTATTTTCCATCCCCCTATACAAAATACACTCCAAAATACATCACAACTTACACAAAGAACAAACCAACAAATCTCAATTTTCCAACATAAATACAAAAATTTGCAATAACACAAGAATTTCTCGTTTGTGTATTCCTTTTTCTAGAAGAGAGATGTGGTATGCTTTTATGACTATATTGATTGTTTGGAGTTGTTGCAGAGGTAGCCCGAACAATATAATACATCATATTTACGAGTCCACGCTACCTCTGCACAAACTCCAAACAAGCAATATAGTCATAAAAACATAATACCATATCTCTCTTCCTGAAAAAGGAATACGCAAACAGACATCTCACCAACAATCTCTTCTTTTTTACATAAGTATTAAAAAGGAATACACAAAAAGGTGGACAACATAAAAACTCAATGATCTCGCCCACGAACCTATCAAGAGTGAGCTCACATAAATAAATCTACTACAAAAGGATCACTTTAGGAAAATAGATGACCCGAGAACAACGAAGTGCACGTTTTTACATACTTAACCGACTATCCGCAGTAAGATAGCACGATCAACTGTTATGGTATCGGAATTCAAACTCAAGTCCATTCCTCAAAAAGCGATCAAAGGAAGGATAATGTCAAAATTCTTAGTTGATCCGCATGTGCCCGAAGCGTAACCTCGGACACCTTGACTTTCCATATGAAGACATTTTGCAAGTAGAGGTGGACATTTGGACAATGTACTTTGATATTCCAATCGAAGGGCCTTGGAGTAGGAATTCTTTTAGTCTCACCGGAGGGAGCACATACTCCCATTTCAGTCAAACTAGACTTCAAAGTCACCAATAACGCTGCAGAGTATGAAACTTGCATTATAGGACTTAAAGCTCGCTATAGAGATCGGGGTCAAGAATATTAGGGTTTTCGGTGACTCTAGTTTGATCATCAATCAAACTTCGCAAAGGTGGAAGGTGCGTAGTGAAGCCTTGGCACCCTACCAAGAGTACTTAACGTAACTATCTAAACACTTTAAGAGCATCTCTTTCACTTACCTTCCTAGGGATAATAACCAATTTATGGATACACTAGCTAAGTTAGCATCCATGATCAATATCCCTACCAACATTCATTCAATGCCCGTTCATATTGAGTGACTGAGTCATCCCGTACACATCTCCGCATTAGAAATATCTATTACCGACCATACCAGTTGGTATCAAGATATTTATTAGTATTGATAAGTAAGAGTATCCATTGGACTCCACACCTATAGCCCAATGAGTCATCGGGATGTTGGCCGCCCAATTCTTCGTCAATCGTGGGCAATTATTCAAGAAAACTAATTCCGAGATTAGCTTACTTTTTGTCAATCAACATGAAGCAAAGTGCATCATAGAGGGGTCATGGTGGGGAGTGTGGACCTCATATGAATGGTAAGATGTTGGTCCGGATGGTTCGGAGGCTCAATTATTACCGATCAACCATGGCGTCGGATTGTCATGATTTTGTTAGAAGGTGCCATAAATATCGGTGTATGCAAATTTACAACACCAACCACCTTCATTTCTCACAATGTTAGCTTCACCCTGGCCATTTTCAATTTGGGGTATAGACATTATTAGCAAGGTGACACCCCTAAAGGAACAGGCGGTCATGAGTTTGTGTTAGTAGCAATTGGCCGCTTCACCAAATAGGTAGAGGCAACTTCCTATGTAACTTTGACATCGAAACAGTAGCCAAGTTCATTACCCAAAATATCATCCGTCGTTATGGGGTGCCCCACGAGCTAATAAGTGATCATGGTAGCCATTTTAAGAAGGAAGTAGCAGGTTTGTTGGACAAGTACAAAATCCAACACTATAAATCTTCCCGTATCACCCTCGGACTAACGGAGCAACTGAGACCGCTAATAAGAATATTTGTAAAATAGTGGAGAAAATGGCGATTACCTATAAGGATTGGCATGACAAATTACCTTTCGCTTTGTGGGGTTATAGAACTTCTATTAGAACCTTTACAGGAGTAATGCCTTACTCTCTACTTTATGGCATGGAAGCAGTCCTTCCAATCGAGATTACCATTCCTTCATTTAGGAGAATTACCGAGAGCCAAATTCCGAAGTAGAATAGGCCAAAGCATGCTATGAGGAATTAGTATTATTGGATGAGAGACGTCTCAATGCCTTACACAATGTCCAAATATACCAGGGTCACATATCTAGGGTGTTTAATAAGAAAGTTAAGCCTCGAAATCTATAAATTAGGGATTTGGTCCTTAAGGAATAAGAGCACCAATCCAAGACCCACGAGGGAAATTTAAGCCCGGTTGGCAAGGACCGTTTGTACTTAGTCGGATCTTACCTGTTGGAGCAATAAAATTAACCGAGTTGGACGGAGAAAAGATTTTCTAGTACACCAATTTAGATCAGCTGAAGAAGTACTACATCTAGCATGACCCTAGACAAGTAGGTCGAGCCCAGCCCAACCGAGGCTAGGCCATGGCGGGCCGGCCACCACCGGACAATGGTGAGCTGGTCGGGCCATGGTTTTCCCTTTGATTATGGTATTCATCTTCAAAGTGGCAGGTTATCTCGGTTCCCTTATTTACTTCCTGGATGGTCCAATTAGGCGATCCATCCATATCTTTTATTTATTTTAAGGGCGGTCCAATTAGGTGGTCCAATTTATCCATTCTTGTTTTTACCTCTAAGTGAGCGATAAAAATATAAAAGTATAGCATAAAACTTACTTTTATTTAATAAAAGGTTAGCCTACTACTCGCATAGCTAAAAAGGGAAAATTTGCAAGCACACATCTTGTAAAATACTAATAACACAGCTTTTAAAGAGGCAAAACCAAACCTCCATTTCTTTTATTCTATCCTAAGAGTCTAAGCCCTAATCTATCTTTACTTTCTTTCCTTTAGGGTCACTAGACTCAGCTTCTTCATCCCAGGTGTGTTACTTTAGTTCTTGAATTCGGCGGGTCCTCCTTTCTTCAACTTCTTTGGCTTCAGTTTCTCTTCGACGGACGCGTTCGACCATTCGAGGGTTTTTTCACGAATTTGGAGAGGGGCAGCAGCGAGGACAACTTCTTCAAGATCCATCTCTCTGATTTTTAGTGCCTTCCAACATTGTGGATCTACTTCTATTATCCACTCTAGATAATAAGGAGAAACAACAAGTATTGGATGTGCCTTCAGGTGTCAACAAGTCCGCGAGTGTCAACAACTTCGATAGACTCCTCCAGTATTCGAGCTACGACTTGGTCCAGTTAGAACTACCATGCCCTTTGAATAATTCAAAGGTGGCTGGCCGATACAGATCCAATAAGGGTATTACTTGCTCTCTTCCCATCTACCGCAATACACGGCTGGGAAAATAGTATGTACTCGTTTTCAAGGCCCAATAGACGTATGAAAGGATGTTGCGAAGTATGTGTTTTGAACTGGAACACCTTCCAAGTGCTTAACATACCAAAGAAGGTTGTTACTTGTGGTTCTTAAGGTATTCCTCCCACCAAGAAGTCGGGTGATTAGTTACCACCATATTTCGCTTCACTGCGTAAGTGAGTCGCTAAGTACATATCAACTTTTGGAGGATCCTGAATCGGTTTTAGATGCTCCATTAACCAAATCTACACATCACAGATGCAAAATCAAATATTAGTGTCCTGCACGGTTAAAGTCCAATTTTTAGACCCAATAGGGGCAAAATCGGTAAAAAATAATAATAATAGCGCTAGCTAGGACATAAACGAAAGTTAGGATCTTTTAGGCGTGAGCCGAAGGCGTCTTCGCCTCGGTGGCGGCCGATCGATGTACGTTATTTTCTTTTGTTTTTCGTTTTGTGCTTACCTGCAATAACAAAGGGCCTCGCGAAGTTTTCCTCGAATTTGCTTCCACTGGTCTAAACCGATGATTGTTTCAACAACTATTAGAGGAGTCGAGGAACAATAATCTTCTAAGTGTTTCACTAGACTCGGTAAGGCCGCCGGTGCTAGATCCTCTTGGCCTCCTACTAGTAGGAATCCGCCTATGAGACAGATGATAATAGCTTGCCGCCTCGGAATGATAATGGATTCAAGCATAGGCGAACATGTTCCGGTAATGTTTCATTAGATTGATCAGATTTACTGGTTCCCAATAAGAATCCACCCTAGATTCTTATTGCTCGGCTTCAACAGTATGTATATTTCTCGTGAATATTTTCCGAGGATTTGGGTATAGCTGGTTTTGTTCGCCCAAAACTACCTAATATGGCATCGAATTCTTCAGGCAGGGGTCACAGTTCCTTATCCCCAAACCTAAAGACGTGGTGGTGAGGATCCCAGGAGGTCACTGCAGCTCTTAAAAAGGTCCAATAGACCTTTACTTGGAGAATTCTGAATAGGACATTCAACCCGTAATTGGTTAATTCGAACCTATCCATGTTACTCATGTCATGCATCCATCATGTTAACTCAGTCATAAAATTCATGTTGATTTTGAATGGAAGAAGGAAATATGGTATCCTTGTAGTTTGTGTAGCATAAGGTTCTCTTGGATGTGGTATCTCTTTAGCACCGAATTGGATCCTATTTATAGGAATTTTTGGAGTTCTTTGAGTCCCACTACAACTCCATCACCGAGCAATCACAAACGCCCTAGGATTTGTAGGTGGGGGCGCCAGCCACGACCCCGGTCCGGCCCGTTTCGTGGTTTTCTTCGCCCAAGCAATCCTCGCACCATCCCCACCCCATGGCGGCATACGCCTTGTTATTATTTTGGACCATGCACTTGAATTTTCCATTTTTCTTTTTATTATTTTATTTTAGGGGGAATGAGGGCTAGTGCATTTTCTTTTTCAATTTGTCTTTGTAATCTTTTCCTAAGATTTGTGCATCATACTAAATAAAAACGCATTTTTAGACTCGAGTTTTGCATTTCATCCCATTGCATAAAGAGTCCTCATTACAAAGAAAATATGACATTCATAAACAAACACCCTATAAGAGAGCCATTAATCGGCAAGTAACGGAAGTGGCAAGGAGTATTCTAAGCCTGCAAGGGTAAGATGTTCAAGTTCTCCCTGGAATAGTTAAGTTCCGCATCGGAAGCGCTAGGCCCGAAGTGCTAGGTCTTGCCTCGAAGCACTCCTATGATGCGCACGCCACGAAGAATGTCGAGTAGAACCTTGTCTAGCATTACTACTAGAAAGTGTTTGTTGATCGGAGGCATGAGATTGTCTCGGGTACACCAGGAAGACCATCGAAGGGAGGTGCTCTAGATCGGCGCCTCTACAGGATCGAAGGAGCGATTAGTAAATCACTAAAAGCTCAATAAAATTAGCACTCTACTAATCAAAAATTTACCCGGAAAGTAGGGAAAGATCGCCTGGTTAGGAAGTTTTGGATTCCCTGGAGAGCCAATTGAAATCCTATGGACATGGCTCTAGATTGCTCCCGGTTGTACTCGCAAGGTTTATCCTATGCTCGTTAGTTGAAAACCCTTTTAGCATGCAACTAAACGAGAATAGCATAGAACTCTTACCCTCGTCAATTTCTAGGGAAGGGATGCCCAACACATTTCTCTTCCGTGATTTCAAGAATTCTCACAAAACGAGGAGGTCCCCTAGGAAGAGTAACATCCACATTGAGACTTGGAATATCGATGTCTACATGAGTGAGCTGCCAAAAGATGAAGATTAATTTCCACACAAGAAGTTCAAGTTATAAGGGAAGGGTTGTTAACTCACCAATTGGGTCGGGATTCGTGCCGCATGATGAGCATAGGACGTGTTCAAGTTTAAAATGGAGGTAAACGGATACCCCACCATAGCAACCGCTTGCTCATTTGGATGAAGGGAACAAAAATAGAACATAGTCGGAGGTGGATTGACCAGAACAAATGGAGGCCACATGTTGACTCGGATTTGAGCGAGTAATCCTCTCCCTAAGATACCAAGCAAAATCCAAAAGGACCTTCAAATAAGATCCTTCTTTCACTCAATTCTCGTGCCACAAGGACACTTTGAGGAAGTTGGAGTTAGGCCCAAGGATGGAAGTTGGCCTACATACAAGAATTATCAAGAAATCAGTTAGCAAAAATGAAAAAGCAATAAGAAAACGAATGAAAAACAGTGGATATTCAGGGTTGGAGTCCACCACGGACAGACCTCATAGGCAGCGGCACGAGCCGTGTGCGGGGTAGAGAGCTAAAAGTGTGGTAAAAAGTTATCTAAAGCACATTGGGAAGCAAATTTTGAGAATAGAAGAAGCATACCGAGGTCGCACGGTTGAGTGCTGATCTTAAAAAGTCTATCCATGAATCTTAGGACGTTGATGATAGACCTTAGCCCATGGTACGGAAGTCGGAAATGCGGGATGATTCGTTGAAGTGGGAGAGAGATGTGGAAAATATTCGTACAACCATGGCTACATTTTGACAAATCAAGTAAGGTTTTTATCCATACAAGATGAAAAGTATTATATTGGAGAAAAGGAGAATTTGAGCATACTTCAATAATCTTCCACAAGTCATTCAAAGGAAGATAATTGGTTGAATCCGACTCTAGTTTTGTATGTGCACACCGGCACGGAGGCCCCTAATGAGGCAAGTGTATGCAGGAGCACCCTAATGGAGCTCCTTTATTTTATCGAGGTTCACTAAATTCACCAAATAGTGAACATGAATTTTTAGCGACTGGTCGGAGAAGATGATCATATGCAAGAGAAGAGCAAGCACGATCCGCACTTGTTGTTGGGGAGAATGTTGATGACAAAAACTAACATCCTCAAAGGCCTAAAAAGGACAATATATTTAAAGAAGTTATTATGTGGAAATCTGTCGGCCACGGGGCCAAAGAGGTGACGGAGATAGTCACGGTTTTTGTACAAGTTTCGGTCATATACTAGAGTTTCTATCGAGAAGCCCAGCACCGGATAAAACGGCAAAATCAAAAGGTGTAATTGTCATCTCATCAAAAGGAAGGTGAAATATGTTGTTAGTATCCCAAAAGCGCTCACTAATGGCCCTAATGGGATCCCTCTCCCTTTTATCGGTGAGATGATACAAAGCAACACAACAAGAAATGTTGTTTGCTTGCACACTTAAAAATGGGTTTTGCCACACTTATATCGGTTAGCATTGCTCCCGCGCTAGGCAAGTGTGGTGTGGGAAACTGTGGGGAGATATCCACCGCGCGTATTATGCGTGACCAAGGTCGGGCTGCCAGGCTTATATACGTTCGCAAGGAAGCTATCTCGCCACACTTATAAGTGAGGAAAGTCCGCCACGCATACAAGCGTGGGTATAATGACCATCTTGTACACGTTTCTCTCCCATATTTCCACGCCTATACGTACTATACGTACTACGAACCGTATATTTATAACTAACTTTTAAATAATAACTAATTTTGGCGGATATTCTTGTGGGCACTTTTTTTTAATTTTAATTTTATTTAAAATTTTAATAAAATTTATTATTGTAAGTAATGTTCATACACTATTATTCTCATAACAAAAATAAAATACATAATAAAATATAAAAATTATAAAACTTATTAAACTAAAATAAAATATAATAACATTATCAAATTGATTATCATCATTAGGAGTTCGTAATGGTACTCACAAGATAAAAACCGAAGCATTTAAAAACAGACCTCACAAAAATACGAAATACATGTCTCGATATTGTCGTAAAACTCTTAACATTTAACAAATGAAAGTTTGCTAATATAATATTCTCCATACATAATTTTTGTGATAGAATAAAAAGTAAAGAGAGTTTTTCAAAAATTCGATGTCACTCGATCTCTAAGAACATCCACTACCTTTTCCTTCTTGTTGTGTATTGCCATTGGTTGAAGCCTAAATATATGAACATAACTTATTATTAAAATAAAAATAACACAATATATTTGGTTCAACTGCCACCAAACAACAACATTTCACAATCTCCTATGCAAATTCATATTGCCAACAAATTTATATATCTCAAATAACATTTCAAGATCTCCAATAATATCATGTGTAATGGAGAGGATAAACTTAAAAGTGCAACTTTGTTCAATTTCAAACAAAGAATAACATCCAACATATTCGGTTCAACTCTATTTTTACATATTCCTGTAGCTCTGCAAGTAAAACGTATATGTTATAAATATTATAATAAATATACGTATGTTAAATAAAAAAATTTATAATTATAATCCAACTACCACTCTTGTTAGATAGTAAACAATAAGATCCCTTTGAGCTTTGGGACGACTATATTGTTACACTTCCCGAGAATGAGTTTTGAGCACTGTATCAACCAATATTTCTACTCCCTACTAGCTCAACTGGGAAAAAAATTACTTATATGATTCAACAAGACAATTAGAACAATATAATCAAATGTCTCACAATATATGTATTAAAGTCACTAATTTTAAATTAATCTAACATACTTGTCGTAGGACATGTTGTTTTTGTCCTTTATTATCCTGTATTGAAGTGCACATTTGAACACAATCACCTTTTCTTACAACTTCCACATAGGATCGAATACCACCACGATTAAGACCTTTAGAGCTGATCTTCTCATTGGATGGCTTCAGCAATGGATAATAATGAAGAAAAATTACAACATATAATATATAACTTAATAAGGGATAATAATGAGTAAGAAATTAAAATGATCTTCACTAACTGTTATATTCCCGATGACCACCTTGCACTTGGTTGATTTAGTTTGATGAACTTACAAATCTTTGACTTTGATTCCCTAAGAGCACATGGATAGAAAGTATGATTTATTATTAATATAAAACTTTAGCTTCCATATATATGCATATACTTTATCTTACCTTGGACGTTGGAGATTGATTGGGCATCCTTAGATCTAGGTGTGTTATACTTCTGTCATTATCATGGGGTATATCATGAGAGTTATTTATAAATGTAACTCGAACCATAGCTTCTATTTTCATCACGAGATGTGTCCCTTGAACCTTGTTCCAAGCCGGGGTTTATACATATTTAAATTTGAAAACCTCAAGTCCAAGTAAACTTATTTATAAAACCAAAAATAAATGGTAAACACCACAAAGAATTAAACATATTCAACGACGACTGACATATATAACCACTACCCTTGAACAAAGAAAGAAAAAAGCTCATCTCAGTTCAATCAAAGAATACTCAAACGAAACTTAATAAAAATTAGGCCAAATACCTTAATAATTTTCCTAACTTTCAAAAAATAGCTTTTCTAAAACAAAAGCTTTACTAATTCATGTGGGGTGGCCAAAGCATTTGCAGCAAGCTTAGAAGTTACACCATCTTACATGGTTTGTATCTTTTTAAGCATTTGACCGAAGTTTTGATTCATCCCGGTGACGTATATTACGTATATTTCTTCCATTAATTGTACAACCCAATCCCCTAACTTTCCCATGACTTTCATCACCCATTACCGTCCGGTAGGGAATGTTCTCGGTTTTTCCGGACGACTCGAAAAGACAACTTTAGATGAGCACCATGTCTTTTCCTTAACAATATTCTTTGCTTGAGTCAATATCATGGCTAGCAATAGGAGGTATTGAATTAGAAGACATAGATATTGGTTCCCCATGATGTAACCACTCGTGTAGCAACACCAAAATCCATTGAGTATGAGGTGGTATGTCATAACATCTCTAGTAAACCAACGATTACGCCCAACCTTGCATTTATTACAAGGACAAACTATGACATTACTACCTTGTGTATTGGCAAAGGCGAAATCTAAAAATGATTCAACTCCATTTATGTATCGAGTAGATGTCCTGTTCGTACTAATCCAACTTTTATCCATGTGTATGATTAGTAATGACCTAATAAGATAAAATCACTTTAATTAGTACGTTTTACAATTATATACGTATACAAGAAAGATTAGTATATTTGAATTAGAAGTTTTCCCTATGATTAGTAATCCACATGATATATTTATGAGTTAGCTTTTAAAAAAGTCAAATGGCATGAAATTCTAAGTTCATTTGGTTAGGAAAATCTAACTTCTAAGTTCAGACATGCATTTGACATCATACATAACCAACATATTGTCCAAAATTTAGATAAGAAATTAACATAGCAAATGAGTTCCAATTTGGGTGAAATTCTAGTCCAAATTAAAGTACACATCTAAAACTTTACTTTGGCGTTGAATCACCACATTTGGGCTTATGTAGAGAAAGTTACGCAAGTATAAAATTGGAGGTTGTCCAGCAAAGTTTTGTGCTGTTGTGAGAATAAAAGGAAGATAAGCCATATAACTAATGTAAGATTGTCAACTTTGGTTGATTTAAAAAAAACAGAAATACCCACTACAAAAAAAGAGTTACATTTTGAATTTGCTTTCTAAATTTCTGTGTTTTACTTTAAAATCAATTTATTAGCAACTTAACCAAATGAAGTTACATTTTGCTTTCTAACCCTTTTGAAACTAAAGCTAGTGCACATGGGTTCCATGATCTACTGAGGTGATGAAAAAATAATTGATTGATATGGATGACGTAGTTTGACTTTAGAAGCTTATTTACAAAAACCTAGCTAAGAAGTGAGATGGTTAGTTGTACTGAGAACCTTGGAGCACTCTCAGAAACAATGTTATTAGGATTCAGTTGTAAAGTATGAGTATATTACAAATTTTGTTATGGGATAATTATTCATGAGTAGACCTATTTGCTAATGAGGGATAGGACTGCATCACCTTCTTATTGCTCCTTCCTCATTTAGGTACTTTTATACAGATGTATCTCTAAATATATTAACACAGGCATATATAACTTTGTCAACATCTATTCATTCATTTTAAGACTTGGGCAATTGGCTTCTTTCATTTGACCCCTACAGCCGACAGTTTCTAAGAGTCAAAGTGTCATGTTGTTGAAGATGAGGAAGACCACATTAGACTCATTAAACTTAATCTACATCAGTCATGCAATGTGATCTGTCATATATTGTGATCAAGGGTTTTGGCCTTATCACAGCACCATTTATATAATAACGAGACATTTTTTTTGGATTTTGGGAATTGAACTAAATTGAGATTATTTTCTGTTTTTATTCAGGCTTTACCACTCCGAGATACTTGCTAAGCTGGGAAAGGATGACAAAACATCGAGCTTATACATGCTGACCAAGAAGATGCATAAAATAATAAAGACATGAAGCAAAACAATGTAGTTTCCTGTACTTTTCTTTTGAACATTTCTATCAAATGATGATATTGTGAAACTCTTTTACTCCTAAAATGTTTATTATTAGCTTAGTTGAGATTAGTATAATTTCAACCCCACTTGAAGATTACAATTTCAACCCCACTTGAGGATTACAATTTGTGATACAACATACTGATTACCTTGTGTTTTTTTTTGTTATGACTAATAATTATTGCTCCTAAAATTTTTGTCAGGTCTTTTTACATGGCTATTTCAAATAACAAGCAAAGGACTATGAGTGTGCCATAGGATCAAGATGTTGGTCTATTGCTTGCCTATCAAGGCCATTCTTCCATGTAGTCATTCTTGTTTCTTTCTTTGTTGTGAAAAAGAAAACTTTAAAGAGTTTAGAATGGTTTGGGCTGACATTTTGGTGTTTGAATAATTAAGTTAATTTGTGGCTAGATGTGGTAACCAAATCCGAATATATGGATGAGTATAGAGTTTCTCTCTATTTGAAGAGAAATTTGTTGTTGTACTGTTTATGACATATTTCTAAATCCTATTGTTAACATATTATTTATCAATGGGAGTTATTATACTATTAGTGCTTCAAAACACGGGGAGCGGTAGAAAATGTGAGTGAAGAAGGTACTACGTGTACTGACCATAATTGCTACGCCTCAATTTATGTAAGCGTAATAGCTAGCTCATCTATTGTATCACTCCTTGCACATTCTGAAAATATAGTTTCTAATTTGTTTGGACACTTTAATCATCTTGCTGTGTAAATTTTATATCCCCTATTCATGGTTATTCACGAATCTAAATTAGAATATAGTTATATAATCTAGCAGCAGTTGGGAGGAGGGACAAAATGTTGTTTGATAGATGGCATGGCATATCAGTTTTTCACTTGATATGAATGAAAACTGACAAATAAGTTGTCTTCTTAGTTTCAAAGACTAAAGTGACAGTTCATATGCTGCTGTGTGTAAGTTCATGTGCTGCTCCACTGTGTCAGTTCTGCAGCCTCACAATCACAACCACAACAAAATTATGTTCTATTTTCTGCTAGTGCTCTATTTCAAAGCAATGCACACAAAGAAAGACTACCTTCAGGGCTATGGCGCTGACATGAACACCATAAGTCCCTCAGAGACGCATATCTATGTACATTGTCTTTCCTCAAGCATGTTAGATCACTCAGAACTGAAAAATTCAAACCACCCACAGTTGTGCAATTATTACATTCATTGTGTGGACTGATAAAAAAAATGCTGCATCCTGGATTCTGAAATATTAACTTCCTGATTAATACGATTTAACGCCACCAATCTAATATCAATAGAACTAATAAGCATGTTAGATCACTCCTTAGCCCACACTTGATTCACAAACAAAAAATTGACAAAAATCCTCAACAACTGTATCACCTCATATACTGCTGCTATGTGTCAGTTCTACAGCCTCATAATCACAACAACCACAAAATTCTATTCTATTTTCTGCTAGTGCTCTAGTTCAAAGCAACGCACACAAAGAAAGACTACTTTCAAGGCTATGGCGCAGACATGAACATCATAAGTCCCTCAGAGACACATATCTATGTACATTGTCTTTCCTCAAGCATGTTAGATCACTCAGGACTGAAAAATTCAAACCCAACACACTTGTGCAATTATTACATTCATTGTGTGAAATGATAAAAAAATTGCTGCATCCCAGATTCTAAAATTAACTTCCTGATTAATACGATTAAACACCACCAATCTAATATTAATAGAACTAATAAGCATGTTAGATCACTCCTTAACCCACACTTGATTCACAAACAAAAAATTGACAAAAAACCTCCCCAACCCAAACAATTCACGAAATTCAAATTGATCAAAATACAGGACAACAATGAAGGTGAATGAGTAATACCTAAATTCAGTGTAGAGGAGGCACCACACCACCACCGCCGGCACCAATTTCTGGTCAGAAGGAGCAATTTATATGAGGAGAGAGGCAGAGATGGGAGGAGAAGGGGCAAGAGAAAGACCTAGCGCCAGGCGAGTACCTTGACCACCGGCGCTAATGCTGCCACCTTGACCACCTTGACCACCAGCGAAACCCTGACCGCCGAAAACCACTAGCGACGACCACCAGGGAAGAGATAGAGCAAGGATTCACGAAGCTTTTTTAAAAAAGTCAATTGAAGTGTTTCTTTTTTCTAATTAAGGAATCTTGGTAAAAACAAATAAAATCAATTTAAATTATTTTTGACTAACAAAATAATAGAAAATGCTTTTGAGTAAGAAAATTTAGTCAATTTAAATTTTTTTCCTAATTAATAAATTTTGCTAAAAAAATTTAAATTAATTATAAGTTAAAAATATTAAGTCCCCGCACTTATTATCCGTGTTAAATACCCCAAGTTTACGAGATGTAACTCCCACAGTTAATATGCATAGATATACTTTAATTGTTTATTACCACTCTTATAAGTTGGTACATTCTTCCTCACTTATTATGTGTGGGGATAATGTTTGTTCCTTATTTTCGCTTATTTTTTGCCACGCTTAGTCATGTGAGGTTAAATAAGGGTGGAAGGAGACAATATTTCTTATAGTGCAAGGTAGAGAGGTACTAACCCGACATTATGCATGACATCCTCAAGAGGAAAATTCATCCTCCTGCATGTCTCCATGAACTTGGGGCTGACTCCACTACTGCGAATCGAGCCTTTTGCGATACAAAATCCAACAAGATTTTAGTTAAACAATTACTCTAAATGAGCAAATGAAGAAATTTAAGCCAATTAGCTTACCGAAGTAGAAATAGCCAATGAAGATACGTGATTCTCGGCCTCAACTAAAAGATCACTCGGATTCTATTCATTTTGTGGGCGTCGTTCTCGCTCGAGGAAAGAGTCTTGAGTAAGCTTATTCGCCCTGGATCTTCAAGTGAGATGAGCTCTTCTTCTAGACATTTTGAAGACAAGAGATTTTGAGAACCAACTAGTTTTCAAAGAAGGAGCAAAGTAAGAAAGTACAACAGGAATGCAAGAGCAAGGAGAGGAGTAAGTGTGTAAAATGAAACACACCATACACCTCCCATTATAGGCAAATTCGGTCAAAGCATCCAAGCACACAAGACAAAAAGCAAACAAGTAGTGGGGAACCAAGAGAATCCGACAGAGCACACCAAGGGCTACGCCTACTAAAGGCTGGCTGGCGCTGGCCACGAGGAGCCGAAAGGCCCAATCGATGACAACCTTTGTAGCCTAGCCTACCCAACTAGCCAATGTAGCTTTGTCAAACCGACGCATGTGATATTTATCCCCTTGTGCATGCAAATGGGAGTTCTAGGGTCCACTAATCAACTTTTTCGAGAACAGTTTTATTAGTCTATTTCGACTTAATTACGCAGGTAAAACACTAAATTTTTGTCAATTCAATTATGCACTAACAAGAATGTTAGTACAATGGATTATTTAGCCAAGCTTCGGATCAAAGAATGATCGAAGTTTCAAGCATCAAAATATGCCAAGCTTCGAGCTCGATCAAACCAAGCTTAGGATCTTCCTATCGAACTTCGAATGCAAACATTATGATCAAGTTTAGGTCCCATTTTGGAGTTCGGGTTTGATTATAACCAATTCCAAGTGTTATATAATACCTTATATCAAATATCGAGGTAAGTATCCTTTAGTCTCTACTTTGACCTTCGTCTTTTTAGACTCGAGTCAAAGTGGGGGCTAACTGTAGACACCTAAAAGTGTCGTCCCTTATCTCTTTATTTACGTATTTTATTTTGTTGGTTCGACGATGAAATCCCGAGTCCTGTTTAAGGATTTGGATCTCGGACTGTGATCGATTGGTGCGACATAAGCTGGTAAACCACAAAGAACCCCAAGCACCAAATAAACGAGTCTTTTGCCTTGGGTTGATCCACAAATCCCCCTTTCTTTCGGGAAATCCAAGAACCGAGCCAAGCCTTCGAGAGATAACAGAGTTTAGAGTCGTGTGCCGAGTAATTCTAAGTTTAGAATACTACATTTTACTTTTGTTTAATTAGACAAGGAGGTGAAGACTTGAAGATGACGTTAAAGCGTTGCATTTCATGATCACAAGCATAAAAGTGCTACGTTTAAGTTTCATAAAACATTCCACACGAGACTAGGAACTTCCCCCTTAAAACGACGTCGTGGTCGGCGCACGCCTTCTAGAAGCATTAAACGGAACGCTACGTTTTGGCTTGGAGAATCCCTTGGAGACACGCTAGGGCACGAAACCATAGGAGCGCCGGGTGGCTGGCACCCGCCAACTAGGTTATATCCGGTTTTATCACTTCCTTATCCGGCTCAATCTCTTAGGATATTGGCCCGGTTTATTTTCTGTTGTTTGGACAATAGATTAGAGGCAAACCCTAGGTCATTTGTGACCTAGGTCCTCTCCTATAAATAGAGAGACTTGGCTCTCATTCCCATACGGCTTCCTGCCTTAGCCTCACGTCTGTAGAAAACTACGCCGAGTACTGATAGCTAAACGTTACTCTGCCGAAATTACTACTCACTCACCTTTTCTCTACTTACAGTAGTTGAATTTATGCAAAGAGGCAAACAATATTCGATTATTATGATCTCTAGAAATTTATTTAACTAATGATTCTTCTCACCTACATACACAATTCACAAAACACAACCCCTTTTACTTTCATTTGTCGCCGTTGCATCAAGTGATCCGAGTGTGGAGATCTAGCTCAGTAATGTGGGACAACCCGAGGGCAATTGTTCAGCCTTCAAACGGTTTATTTTATTTATATGCTTTATTTATTGCATTCCATATTGTGGTTTAGGAGATGTGATCGGTTCTTTTAATTCCTCCCCCTCCCCTCCCGATTTAATTTTTAATTTTTCGCTTTTCTTTTCTTTATCGCTTTCTTTACCGCTTTTTTTTTTACTTTTGCTTTTATCGCTTTATTTATTATGTTTGGTTGCTTTTATTTATTGTTGTAATATGTTGCTTACTTGTCTGTTTTACATTATTTTAATACACTTGCTCAAACTAGTAATGGTTGTCTTCGGACGGGCGAAACGGAAGGGTTTTCCTTACGTTTCGTACCTTCGCCCGAATTTGATTCTCGATTCAAAGATTTATAAAGTCTATTTTAGCCTCTTTTAGTCTTAATTTTCCCATACTAAGATTAGAAGAGCAAGTTTTTATTTTTTAATTTTCATCCTAAAAGCGATTGGTGACTCCCTCATTTTATGCTTTATTCTTATTAAATTTGCATCCCGGTATTTTCAGATTGTAGGAATAAAAAAATTAGTTCTAGATTTGCCAACCGAGTAGAGGTCGAGGCTGATTCCCTCAGCCATAGCCTTTGGCCGGTGCCCGCCACCGCCAGTGCACAGTTGCCGCCTACACTGGGTGGTTGACGAGCAAGGCTTTGGTCCGATTGGTGTTTTCACACCAATCTAGCCCTAAAGCCTCACGGCGAGACCAAAACCCTAATTTTTATTTATTCTTTAATTAGTAAATAATATCTTGGCAATTCTGAAAATAAATTGTAAAATTAAAATGATTTATAAAACCGCCAATCAATCTGATTCAATTCATTTCAACTCAATTTAATAAAACTCGGAAATCTTAATAAAAGGTTCATCCCCACTTTCAAAACCTTCTTCAAAAACTCTAAAATCATTCTTCCAACTTTCTAAAACCCTAACGCCAAAGGCAATCCGGGAAGTTCAGCCCGGGTCCCGCCTCGGAGGCCGTGATTCCTATAGCTGGAGAGAGGTAAAAGCTAAAGAGGAAGAAGACAGAAGGGCTTGCAGGATTGAGGAACTGAAAAAGCGAACCGAGGGAGATGCGGTCTAGCGGCCCAAAAGGAAAAAACTAAAAATTGACTAGGGCTTAGATTAGGAAAGAATAAAATTTTAGGAAACTTTTTATTTTGCCTCTTTAGAACATTTTATTTTTCAAGTACTATGCTTGTTATTTCCCTTTTTAGCTATGTATACAAGTAAGTATTAGGCTTATCCTTTATTAATAAAGTAAAAAGTAAATTTTATGCTCACTTTTGTGCTTCACTAATTTTATGTTATCACTCACCTAAAGGAATTAATTAATAATTGGACCGTCTAAAAATGGACAGCCTTAAAAAATAATTAAACGTTGAAAAATAAAATATCAGCTGGAGGGGTATATTGACTCGGCCATCCCGTCATTGAACGGGCGGTGGCTAATGCCGGCCAGGGCCGTGGACTGATTGGGATGGCCTGGAAAAAGCTCGAAACCGTCTAGTATTGTGCTAACGTAATAGTTTTTCAAGTGATCCAAGTTAGTGTACTTGAAACACTTGTTCTCCATCTAATTCTGTTAGTTTGATCGCCTATCCCGGCAGTATTTGACTGAGTATGTATGAGCCCCGCCAATTGAGCTCGAATTTTCCTCTCGGGTCCTGAATTGGCGCTTTGATTTCCTTAAGAACCAAATCTCCAATCTGTAAATTACGAGACTTGACTTTTTTGTTAAATGCCCTTACTATACACACCTAGTATATTTGGACATTATGTAGAGCATGTAAGAGCCTTTTATCTAGTAGGACTAACTCCTCGTAATGCACTTTGGTCCATTCAGACTTCAAGAATTTTACTTTCTGCAATGATTCACAAAGAAGGGATGACAATTTCTATTAGAAGGATTGCTTCCATGCCATACACTTGGGAGTAAGGGGTTGCTCCCGTTGAGGTTCTAATCGAGGTTCAATAGCCCCATAAAGTGAAGGGCAACTTATCGGGCCAGTCCTTGTAACTCGTCAGCCATTTTCTCTACTATGTTTATGATGTTTTTGTTAATGACCTCGACTGCCCTATTGGTCTGAGGGTGATAGGGAGAATACTTATGATGCTTGATCGTGTACTTGTCCAAGTAAATCTTCCACCTCTTTCTTGAAGTGCCATGGTCACTAATCGGTTCATGTGGTACCCCATATCTATAGATAATGTTATGAGTGATGAATTTTGCCACATGTTTTGATGTTATTGTCGCATAGGATATTTCTTCTACCCACTTGGTGAAGTAGTTAATTGCTACTAACACAAATTCATGACTGCCCGTTCCTTCGGGAGTCACTTTACCTATGATGTCTATGCCCCAAACTGAGAATGGCCGGGGTGATGCAAGTGTTGTTAAAAGGAAGGTGGTTGGTGCTGCAGGGGTTTACATACACTTGACACTTGTGACTTCTTTTAACAAACCCAGGACAATTTACTCGCCATGGTACCAATAATACCCTAATATCTAAATTTTCTAAACTAACATTCTTCCATTCATATGAGGTCCACATTCACTACCATGAACGTCGGTCATTATATGCTATACTTCATGTTGATTGATACAAAGTAAGCTAATTCCCATGTTGGTCTTCTTGTATAATTGTCCTTGATTTATGAAAGCTGTGTAGATAACAAGCGGATAACTCGTTGGGCTCTAGATATGGAGTCCGATAGGTATTCTTGGCTTTCTAAGTATCGGTAAATGTCAATGTACCAACTAGTTTGGTCGGTACTAGACACTTCTAATGAGTATATGTGTGCAGGTTGACTTTGCCGTTCTATATGAATGGGCATTAAATGAATGTCACTGGGGATATTGATCATGGATTTTAATTTAGCTAGGGCATTCGTGAACCGATTGTCATCCCTAGGAAGGTAGGTGTATTATATGCTGTCAAAATATTTTGCTAACTTCATCAAATGCGCTTGGTAGGGTGCCACGACTTCATTACATACCTTCTATTTATGAGAAATCTGATTGATCATCCGAAAAATCAAAATGATCCGGTTATGCTTCGATCGTTGATAGATCAGCTAGGAATTCTAATACTATTCTCCCTTAATTGCCTTTTGTGGGACATACTTGAGTTTAAATTATGAAAACATGACCGTCCATCTAGCTATCTTATTATTGATACTTGGTTATTCCAAAATATACTTGATGCGGTCCATTAGTGCTACTACTTGTACCGTGTAGGCCAGCATGTAGTGTATAAGCTTCTTAGTGGCCCAGACTAAAGCCAATGATGTCATCTCTAAAGGTGTATATCCAATCTCGTAATTTAAGAATTTCTTGCTTAGATAATACACCGCGTGCTCCTAATTTCCATCTCGTTGAGCTAACATGGCTCCCATTGTAGTCTCTATCGTGGCGAGGTATAAGAGCAATGGTTTTCCAGGTTGGGACAGAACTAGAATTAGTGGATTGGCCAAATATTCCTTAACCTTCTTGAATGCTATTTAGCACTCTTCATCCTAAATAGGCTTAGCTCCCTTTTTGACTTCTTGAAGATGGGTTCACGAGACCATAGTCGGTGTTGATATGAAATGACTAATATACTGCAAACGCAGCATAAAACCCCGTATTTCCTTCTCTATCTTTGGCGGTGGTATCTCCTATATGGCTTTGATCTTTGATAGATCAAATTCAATTCCTTTAAGACTAACTACATAACCTGACATTTTGCGTGAGGCTACCCCAAGGCACACTTACGTGGGTTAAGGTGCATGTTATATTTTTGTAGCCTTTCAAAGAATTTCCTAAGGCTAGGTAGGTGTCCTGCCCTATCCTTGGACTTGATGATCATGTCGTTAATGTAAACTTCAGCTTATTTATGGATCATGTAATGTAGAAACATCGTGGATGTTCTCTAATAAGTGGCTCCAGCATTTTTGAGTCCAAAAGGCATCACGACATAAGAATACGTCCCCATTGAGTGATGAAGGTCGTTTTTGCATGTCTTCTTCAACCATCTTCACTTGGTTATATTCGGCATAACCATCCATGAATGAGTGTAAGGCATGACCAGCCATGTTGTTAACTAAAATGTCTATGTCGGGTAACGGAAAGTCATCCTTGGGGCTTGGCTTATTTAAATCCCCGAAGTCGATGCACATCCTAACCCTGCCATCCTTCTTCGGAACCGGCACTACGTTTGCTACCTACCGAGGGCGGTGGACCACCTTAATAACCCCGGCTTCTAGTTGCTTTTGAACTTCTTCTTTGATCTTCAATGCCCACTTAAGTTTTATCATTCTAAGTTTTTGCTTAACCGGCTTAGCAACTTCATAGAGTGGAATTTTGTGTTCCGCTATGGTTGGATCTATTCTCGACATGTCTTTATAGGACCATGCAAAGACATCTATAAATTTTGTAAAGAGCGAAGTAAATTGCTTCGATCTTCCGGATTCGAGTGTTTTCCCAATTTTAACTTCTAAGTTAATAGTTATTGTTTCCTCTATTATTGTTGAGCTATTTTTATGATCTTTCATAATTTTTATTAGTTCTATAGGAATTTATTATTCATTATTAGAGAAAAAACAATTAAGAACAGGAGGAGGCAAAGAATAAGTGGAAAGATTTATCTTATTGAATGAAGAAAGGAGCACATCGGACTCGTAAATAGAAATTGCGGAATTGGAATATGAACTAACGAGAATCGAAAAAGAAAAATCAGCATTAGCTCTAGACTAAAAACAGACTTCTCTCCTAAAATGACGGCGAACTCTTAGCCCTCTTGGGTTTCAATCCAAGTGATTTGCTTGGACCCTTCTATGTTGGCATCGGTGATGAACGTGGATTAATCAAATTTTAGGTATGACATGGCTCAGGATAGTACTGAAACTGAATTCCCTTCTAGGTATTTCTCTTTGTAGAAACCTAAAACGTGTCATTCTTATCTCTTTTTATTTCTATATTTTATTTTGTTAGCCCGAGTAATAAAATCCCATTCCTATTTACTGATTCGGATCATTGTCGGAGTTTGATTGGTATAACGGAAGCTAGTGAACCATAAAAAACCCTTTAACACCAAAATATAAACCTTATTTACTTTGGGCCGGTAAAAAACCCATTTCTTTTGTATGGTCCAAGCCCGGGTTAACGCTCCAGAGTTAACCCTTGACTGGCACCGTGCATCGAGGCTATGCTACACTCTAAACACTCGTGTTTCATCTTCAACGTCTAATCGAGACACGAAGCTCATTTCGTTCGTACGATTTTGCATTGATTAGCGCTACATTTCATGGCAAACATCGTCAAAGCGTTGCGTTTTGCTCCAAGTGTCCAACTAAGACATGGAGATCAACTGCCGTTCTTGACCGGCGCCACGTTTTAGGTAATTCTTCGCCCAAACGCTGCTTTTGTTTCGAAACCCTCCGGAATACGGAAGGATGGTTGGATTGTATGACACCATTTCTTAACCGGCGTAGCGTATCTTGGTGCTGTTTCAGGAATCCCGATTCAAGGAGGATTTTGTCGGTTTTTTCTGATTTTTCTTGCTGGTTTGCTGCTTGATTTGGACGGTTGTTTTAGTTGCTATTAGGTCATTTTGTGACCTAATTCTCCACTATAAATATAGAGCTTAAGCTCTCTGTTGAGCTTGTCGTACGACAACAAATTAAACCACTACTTAAACTTATAATAAACAATATAGCAAGGGCAACTAGGGATCGAATCCACGAGGAAAGATATAATAACATGCAAGTTTTAATCTAATTAAATTTACTACTCTTAAAAACAAAACAGAAAATATAAATTAAAATCAATAACTAAAATTCATAGAAAATTATCTAATAACTAAATAAATAATTTATACAGAATAATAAAACTACAATAACCCAGAAATATTTTTGTATATTTTTTAGAATAATTAAAACAGAAAACTAAAGCAGAAAATAAACAAATTCTAAAACAGAAAATTAAATAAGTAAAATTCTGCACTAAAATAATTACGAAAATAAATACTAAAATTACCCAGAATAATAATACTAATTTTCTAAACCTAACCAGACCCTAAAAATATAAAAACAAAATTTAAAATCTAATTTACGAATTTATTTTATTAAAAACCTGCAGTAATTATATTCAAGAATTAAATCTGAAAAAAATATCAAATTAATTCCAAAAATTCTAAACTTTAATCACAGCAAACTAGGACTCTATCTAAATCCTAAAAGAAAATAAAACACGAAAAATAACAAAAGAAACTATTTTTAAACTAATTTCTAACAAACTGACTCAAAAATAATAAAAACTAACAGAAAATTAAATCTAAAAATTAAAATATATAATGACTCAAAGTTAAATTAAAATAAAATTACTAAAACTAACCTAAAATAATGATCTTTAGGGGGTTTAATGAAATTGATAATAAAAGACTATAACTTTATAAGTAAAAATTAATAAACTCAAGAAAATAACTAAAAGCAAACAAATAATTATCAAAAATAGCAAATTTATAAAAACACTTAGTATAATCTATATCCACCATGCAAATTATTATTTATCATTAACACACAAATTGATCTACCCATGAGCTAAACTGTAGAAGACAACCACTAGCGGATCTTCCCCGTTTTTCCTTAGTTATTAGTTTACTTAGGCCTAACCCTAATATAAACCCTACTAATATTGATAACCCTAGCACTAGCACTAGAATTTAATCAAATCAGAGCATTAAGTATTAGAAAAACATCATCTAGCACCTAATAACCAATCTACTAGTAAATTGATTTAAGAAGGATCTATGATAATTTCCTAATTAAAAGAGATGGGTATGAGCCATCCATGATTAACTAGGGTGATACTTATGTCTAAAAGATCAAGCAATTACGTACTTAAACCCTTTAAACTATCACATGAATTTATATAAAACTAAGTGGCGTGCACTCTAATTAATTAGACATAAATTCATAAACATTAAACACAAATTATCATAGAATCATGGATTGAATCAATAAGACAATAAAAATCGAAACTTTGTTTCAAAATAAATAATTTAACATGGCTTCAAGTAGATTATACCAAGTATAAGAAAAACTACTCACACATAATGTAATTTAAAACATGTAAACTAAATAAAACTAGCATCTTTAATATTAATCTAACAATAAAAACTCGATCTTTTCTAATAAAAATTACAAAACTAAATTATACTACCGATATTAGTTTCTTTGACCACGGGATGATGATGTGGTTGATGATTAGGGATGATGATGGGTGATTAAGGTGGCTGGGCAGCAGCAGCAAGGAGTAGCGGCAGCAGCTAGGTTGGCTGCTTGGTGTGTCCGACAGCAAGGGAACGTGGGGGCAAGGGTTCCGTGATAGAAGGTGGGCAGCGAGGGCAGCAGCAAGGGCTGCATAAGGGGGCTTCTCCGGGCTCCCTCTCCATGATGATAATAAGTAGTATATATAGGGTGAAAGAGTTAGGGTTTATTTCTCTTTCTTCTCTTCTAAGTTTCCTTTTCTATTCCAATTAGGATTTCCTAAAATATAATATCCTAAAATAAATATTTTATTACATATTATATTTATGGACCGACTTCATATATTTTCTTGGATGCTTGTCGGTAGCTAAAAATCCACTTTTAACGACTTTTCTTCTCTTCCCCACTTTATTCGATAATTACCTATAAATAGACAAAATAGAATAAATTAGATAAAATAAACTATATAATATAAACTAAATAACTACTAAAAATACGTATAAACTACGACTTAACACTCTCGGCTTTACAATGGCCATTTCCTATGTGTTATCGTTGCTAAACTTTGTCTGAAATCGACTAAGAACTATTGAATTCTTTACGAATTCGATCTCTTGGTTTCCTTTCAGCTAATCCTCATTACACTACCAACATTTGATCCCTAATCCTTTATCATTTACACACATCATTCCACCTTCATAAAAGTTCACAAAAAGCCATTTTATGTTTAACACCGTTACGCTTCCAAATCCGGTTCGAGACCCGGATCGGCGGGTGGGATAACATGAGGGTTCCAGATCTGCTTTCAATTCTCATGGTTTGTTTAATCCACGTTATGTATTACTTTTAGTATTGTGGAGAAGAGATGTAATCATTTTTAATTCCTCCCGGTTCATTGTAATCGTTTTTATTTTCTTTTGCTTTCTCTCACTTTTCTTTTTGCTTTTCTTTATTGCTTTTCTTTATTACTTTGTATCTTCTTTTATCGCTTTCCTAAGCATACCTTAGTTGATTTAATTTCGCATTTAATATGTTGTTTGCTTGCCTATAACACTTTTCTTAAACATGAAGACTCGGACACTCGCTGAATACTTTTCCGAGTTATATAAAAGGAATCGGGTATAACAATTTCATACATATAGAGTTTTGATTCCAAGGCATTCTCTCGTGTCTCGAAACTTATTTGAGTAAAATAGTATCTTCTCTAAGTAACACAGCCCTTACTTATTATATTTATTGCTTATCCGTAGTCGACTCGTAAAACCGGCTCTTTGTTCCGAGTCCAGCTTCACTCGATTAATCGCAGATTGAATATACCAAGTATTTCGTCTTTTCTCACTCGGAATCCGACTTGTGGTTATAAGTCCTATCTTGTTATAGTCACTATTCTTAGCTCATTTCATGCTTAGTCTATATCAAGTTAATCCTCTCCGATATTCTTTATTGAACTTGATTCTTCGCTTAGACTAAGTCAAATGGAATTCCGAGTATCATGGATATTGGACTCGAAAATTCCATTTCATTTCCGACTCGGATAATCAGTTGGTTTATTTATCGAAATTATTTTATTATCTCGTGTCTAATCTTAGGCCAAAGTATTTTATACTTTGAGAACCGAAATTGATTTACTTTTGTAAGTTATTCAATCGAGGATACACTTTTCAAACTACAAAAGTAACCGACTTCGAACGTCAAATCACCAATAGACATGGCTCTTCACCTTCTCTCGCTCCGAGTCCTAGTAGATTGTGTCGTGGCCGTCTGTTTCCAAATCAGGAAAAGCTGGAACGCCAAGCTTAACGGTGGTTTCTACCTTATCTTTCAAGACACCGCTAATGGTTTTGGGACTTCCAAGAGAGTTAAACCGTTGTCCAACGTTCATATTACAACGGATACTTTCCGAGTGACTCGTAAAGCTTCTATCAACGGTCACGAGAGGACTCTCGGTCAGCGAGATGAAGATAACGGCTACTCGCCCGATCATCTATAAATAGAAGCCATCTCACAAGACTTGAAGGTTGCCGAACATATTGTTCATACACATACTTGCTCAAAGTTATTGTATCTACTTTCAATCTCCAACCTACAACTCCCACTCTGTAATTCATTACTTTACGAGTTGTAAGGTCTTGTACTCAATTACAAACTCTTTCTTACATTCTTTGTAAGGTCCCTTGACTAAGCTGTAAGGGTTAACTCAGCTTAGTTGTCCCTAACTCGTAAGGGTTATCTCAGCTACGAAGTACTAGATCGAGATAAGGGAATTTCGAGTCTAGGAAAACTTGTATAGAGTTGTCTAAGGGAGCAACTCGGGTTCGATCAGTTCACGGTATTTTGTGGACTCAAAATAGTGAATTTGACTTCGTGTCCGGATTGACACGGTCCGTGGTTTTCTGCCCCAGGAGGGTTTCCACGTAAAATCTAAGTGTTATCTTTCCGAGTTCATTCTAGACTCGACATGCCTTTATCGCTCTTGTTCTTTCCGATTGATTGCCTTCGAGTCCAATCTTCTCGACCTCGTTGATAGACTCGGAATCTGTCTTCGTCTCTATTCTGCGCAAAAGTGTGTGTTTTCACTAAGAATTTTCTATCACCCTATTCACCCCCTCTAGGGTGACTCGGACTCGGACTCTCCTCGAGTCTCGCGCTTAAGCCCCTTCCTCCCAAAAGTGGTATTCTTTTCACATGGTCCTAAGCATCATCATTTGGGTTGCAGAATAGGGAAGTCTTCGCAATTGAGTATCATCGGTATCCGAGTTCTAAAAGGTTAGAATGCCTCAATAAGGAGTCCGACACATCTTCCGCCCACTCGCACCATGTTCCGCCCCGCGGTTTACACCGGTGTGACATAGTTTTTGCATACCACACTGGTTCGGTCTATTTTCTGTCATAGGATAATACATAAAAAGAATTCCCCTCCAATGGACGAAACACCAGAACAATCTCCTATCCTTGCATTGCTTAATGAAACCTCAGCCAAAATGGAAGTTAGGATTGAGACTCGGGATAAGAAAATAGAATCTATATCAGGCGATCTTAAGGCTATCCTAAAAGATATTGAGGATAGTAAGAGAGATGAGGAAGAAGAGTAATTAAGAGGAGGAAGATGTCCTCCACCTCTACCTAGTCCATCTCCTTCGAGCAGTCCCGAACATAAATCCAAGCCCGATCCACGTATAGATCGGATAGAACAAATGTTAAGGGAATCATTCATGTTCAGTAATCACTACTTTGACCACAAGGGATTCACTTCAATCCAAACTACCCCCTATGTTTACCATGTCCGATATCAAGTTTCAAGGTTCCGAGAATCCCTATCATCATGTTCGCAACTTCTTAGGAGCAATGACTCTTAATAACATATTAGAAGAAACTTACCACATCATCTTCCCATAGACTTTTGATACTGACATAATGAAGTGGTATAACGCGGTTGACCCACGCAAGGTCACCAATTGAACCGATTTGTGTAAGGAGTTCTTACATTAATACTCCTATAACGCTGATTTACCTATCACACTTAGAGACTTCATGTTAATCAAGCAAGGTGAGAAAGATAGCTTTACGAGACTTTCACACAAGATGGAGGGCAAAGGCTGCCACATGGTAGACCATTCTTCCGAGAAGGACCATGTACGAATCACCGTGAAAAACCTTCGACTTGCCTACAATCAACATCTCAAATTCCTGCCTTTCATGAGTTTCTCAACCCCGAGAGATATTGGCATGTTGATAGAAGAGGAGTTGTCTACCATGACCAAAAAGTCGTGAGTGGGTATATAGGTAACTATCGGTCTAAAGATAAGAAAACCTCTAACCAAGGCAATACTAGCAAGGGTGCAGATGTCAATGCCCTCAATAGGTATAATGACTACACTCAATTGATACAAAATATGCTCAAGCCCTTGACCGCCTGTTGCCAAAGGGAAAATAGAATTATCACCTATTAGAGCGAGAATCGAAACTGCGAAATAGTCTAAAAACCGGGACACGGGAAAATTCTCGTAAATACCATCATGCACTAGGACATGACACCGAATAATGTTGGACGTTTAAGAACAAACTGGAGAGTATGTTCCACAATGGTCAACTCCCTCTTCCTAAGGCTGCCCTAAGACCAAGTAACAATAAAAATCCTTTCACTTGTACCTTAGCTATTTTCTTTGAACCCATTCCAAGTTAGTGGGACCCATATGTCTTCATTCAAGACATCAATGAGTTCAAACCACTTCCTAACGTGACTCATTTAGACCCGAAGTCCCTGGATTGTGTGGATGAAGGAGGCGTGTACAAAACCAAAAACAATAGTGACAACGACGACGACTTACGGGACGCAGCACCCCTAGAAGAAGAAGACTTTTAGGGATAACCAAAGAGTTTAGAAATCCAATTCCTTACTAGATCCGGACGCTATAATGCACCTATGGGTCTACAATAGACTCAGGAAGCCCCAAAAGAACCTCGAAGTCGCTAAAGAAGAAGACCCTATCTTGAAACAGACTTTAAAAGATAAAAGCCGACATCTCTATCTAGCAACTCATATCTCGCTTCCCAAAAACATAGGCAGGCCTTAATTGACGCACTTAGTAAAATTGAGGTCTCTCTTGAAACCATGTCCGAGGAAGTAGTAGGAGTGGTCCATAGTAGGGACGAAACCATTACTTTTGATCGAAAGGTCTCCCTAAAGAAAGTGTTGCACACAACAATGCCCTTTATTTAACTCGTAACTTGCATTAACAAGTTCATTCCCTAACCTTAGTGGACAACAGATCTACCGTGAACATTTGTCTTCGGATGACCGCCAAAAGGTTAGGAATCGGATAACAACAACTCTCTAAACAGACTATTCATCTTTGAGCCTATGATAATTCTAAAAGGATAGTCTTGGGACAATGACTCTAGCAATTAATGTGGGATCAGATCTGAAAAACATTAACTTCCAAATCCTAGACATCCCATCCACATTTAACCTGCTTCTAGGACGTCCTTGATTACATGACCATCAAGCACCGCCCTCTACACTCGCACCAGAAAGTTAAGATGATCATCAAAGGCTAGGTCGTAACCATCAACGGGGATAATCTCCGTGCTACTATCACCTCCAAGGAATCTGTGGTCGAGATTGAGCACGATGCCAATGACGAAGAGATTTATGGGTTTGAGATTGTCGTTGCCTTAGACAAGGATGAAACACCTCTTAACATCAATCCCTATGGCAACCCTAGCGTCCATTTGATGCTTAGGAAAAGGCGTATTTTTCAGGCCTAGCTGTAGGCCGGAGGCATATTATCCAATCTTTCAACCCATTGGACCCACTAATAACTATAAATTTGGGCTAGGCTATCAACTTACTACTAATGAAATAGCCCATGCCCAAGTGGGAAGTTCAAACTAGGAGGACTCGCACTATAAACAGTCCGTTCCATCAAGCCCTTTCCTCATACTCTAAATGGGAAGTTTCGAAAGAAGGGGATGATTTCCCTACTATGGTTTCCTTGAGCCTTATTACCTCAAAGAGAAGGGTATTTGGTACTCGATTTGAAAATTTTTAATGACGGTTGTATACTTGGAAAATATGGCACCCTATCTCCTTAAAGAGAGACAGTCCACACTAGACTAGACCAACTTGGCTGGGAGTAACATCTTCGATCTAATGTTTGGACAGGAAAAGAACTTAGAGGGGAATTCGGTCTCGGTACTATCTCGAGCCATGTCACACCCATAGTTTGATCCATCCAGATTCATAACCAATGTTGATGCTTGAAGAGTCCAAGCATATTACTTGGATCGATGTTGAGGAGGGTTAAGAGTTTCGTTGTTAGCTTAGGAGAGCATCCCATTCCTAAGTCTAGTGCTAGGGCTTTTATTTCTGTTCCTATTGTTTCTAGTTCATCTTCTAATTCCGTTGTTTCTAAATTCGCATCTTCGATTCCGAGTCCGATGTACTCATTTCCTCATTCAATAAGATGAACCTTTTACGCTTACTCCTTGCCTTCCCCTGTTTTTAATTGTTTTGCCTCTAATGATGAACAAGAAAGCCCAAAATAATTAATAAAAGCTATGGAATATCATGAAAATTGCTTACTAATAATAGAGGAAACAATAACAGTTAATTTAGGATCAATCGATTCACCCCAAGAGGTTAAAATTCAAAAACACTTGGATTCGGAAGAGTAAAAGCAATTTACTTCTAAATACTCGAGACTTTACTAAGCACATTTGTGAGTTCTATCAAAGAAATCAGGTATAAGATTTTCTTACTTATAGAGTTCCGATTCCAAGTCATTCTCTCGTACCTTAGAAACTTTTCCGAGTGATATAGTATTTCCTCTAAGTGATATAGCATTTATTTCATGTATTCTTGCTTGTCTCTATGAGACTCGGAAAACATATCTGTACTTACTGCTCGTACACCCAGTTCGAGTCTCTCATCACTTAGAATTATCACATGTTCAAATGACTAGTACTTGCATATCCGCACTCGGGTTTGACTTCATATTACAGGTCTTATTCTGTTGTAGTCAACGCTTCTAGTATGAACCATGCTTAGTCTAGATCAAGTTTGTTTCACTCGATATTCTTTATGTAACTTGATTCTTGCTTAGACTAACTCGGATGGAATTTCGAGTTTCATGGATATTAGACTCGAAAATTCCATTCCTTTTCGACTCGGATAATTAGTCACTTAATTATCTTAATTATATTATTATCTCGTGTCTAATCTTGGACCAAAGTATTTTATACTTTGAGAACCAATTTGATTTACTTTTGTAGGTTATTCAAACGAGGATACACTTTTTGAATTACAAAAGTAACCGGCTTCAAAATGTCAAATCACCAGAGAAACAAGGCTTTTTTCACCTCTCGACCTAGCCCCGAAAACCGTGTCGTGGCTGTCATTTTCCAAAACTAGAAATCTACAATACCAAGCTAAACGGTGGTTTCCACCTTATCTTTCAAGACACCGCCGAGTGGTTTTGGGACTTCCAAAGGAGTCAAGAACCGTTGTCCAACGTTCATATCTCAACGGATACTTTCCGATCGACTCGAAAGCCCTTATCAACGGTCACAAAGGACTTCCAGTCAGAAGATGGAGATAACGGCTATGCTGCTCGGTCATCTATATATAGAAGCCAACTCTCAAGACTTGAAGATTGCCGAACCTATTGTTAAAATACATACTTGAGCAAAAGTCATTGTATTCATTCTCAATCTTCTACTTACAACTCCCACTCGTAATTCATTATATTTTGAGTTGTAAGGTCTTGTACTTAGTTACAAACACTCTCTTTCTTACTCTCTAAGTAAGGTCCCTTGATTGAGTCGTAAGGGTTAACTCAGCTCAGCTTGTCCCTAGCTGTAAGGGTTATCTCAGCTAAGAAGTGCTAGATCGGATAAGGGAATTTCGAGTCTAGGAAAACTTGTAAAGAGTTGTCTAAGGGAGCAACTCGGGGTCGATCAGTCTATCGTATTTTATGGACTCAAAATAGTGGATTTGACTTCGTGCTTGGATTAGCACGGTCCGTGGTTTTCTGCCCTAGGAGGGTTTCTACGTAATTTCGTGTATTTACTTTCCGAGTTCATTCTAGACTCGGACCGCCTTAAAGCTTCAGTTCAATCTGCATCTTCATTCCGAGTTCATACTTTTCCGACCCTATTGTAGACTCGGAATATGCTTCGTCTGTCCTTTGATCAAAAGAGTTTGATTTTTCGGAAAAATCTTTCATCACCCTATTTACCCCCTTTAAGGTGACTTAGCCTCTCCTTAAGCAAACCTTCAACTTCCCTCCCGACGAGTTCATAGATGTCTTTGCATGGTCCTACAAAGACATGCAGGGGATAGATCCAAGCATAGCAGGACACAAAATTCTAATTGACTAAGATGCCATGCCGGTTGGGAGAAGCTCGAAGGATGAAACCCAAATGGGCACTAAAGATTAAGGAAGAGGTCTAAAAGTAGTTAGAGGCTAGGTTTATCAAAGTAGTTCACTTCCCTCGGTGGGTAGCAAACATAGTACCTGGTTCCAAAGAAAGACAAGTAGGGTTCGGATGTCCATGGACTTTCGGGATTTAAATAAGGCAAGCCCTAAAGATGATTTCCCACTGCCCCATATCGACATCCTTATACATAACACAAGTGGGACATGCCTTGCTTTCATTTATGGATGGCTATGCTCGGGTACAATCAGGTGAAGATGGTAGAAGAAGACATAGAGAAAATGACCTTCATCACTCAATGGGGACGTATCTGTTGTGTGGTGATGCCATTTGGGCTCAAGAATGTCTGGCGCAACATATCGAGAGGACAACTACAACACTATTGCACGATATGATCCACAACAAGGCTGAAGTCTATGTGGACAACATGATAATTAAGTCCATGGATAGGGCAGGGGACTTACCCGACCTTAGAAAATTCTTCGAAAGACTAAGAAAATACAATATGCACCTTAACCCTCAAAAGTGTGCCTTTGGGGTAACCTCAAGCAAGCTGTTAGGCTATGTTGTTAGTCTTAGATGAATCAAAGTTGATCCATCCAAGATCAAAGTTATCCAGGAAATTCCGTCGCCCAAACCAGAAAAAGAGATACAAGTTTTTTAGGACGTTTACGAGTACATTAGTCATTTCATATCAAAGCCGACTATGGTATGTGAACCAATTTTCAAAAAGTCGAAGAAAGGGTCTGAGCATACTTAGGATGACGAGTGTCAAAAATCATTCAAAAATGTTATGGAATATCTAGCCAACCCTTCGATGCTAGTTCCGCCCCAACAAGGGGAAGCCTTTACTTTTATACCTCGCCACAATAGAGACCGCGATGGGATGCATGTTAGCTCAACGGGATGAAAAGGAAGAGTACGTGGTATATCATCTAAGTAAGAAATTTTTAGATTATGAGACTAGATACACGACATTAGAGAAGACATCATTACCATTAGTCTAGGCTACCAAGAAGCTCGAGCACTACGTGTTGGCTCGCATGGTACATGTGCTAGCACCGATGGATCCCATTAAATACATCCTTGAGTAACCAATCATCGGTAGCAAGATAGCTAGATGGACTATAATGCTATCGAATTTGAACTCAAGTATGTCCCTCAAAAGCGATCAAAGGAAAGGTAGTGTTGAAATTCCGAGCCGATCTACCTCTAACCGAATCGCAACCCTAGCACCTCGACTTTCCGGACAAAAATATCTTACAAGTGGAAATAGACCTATGGACAATGTATTTTGACGGTGCTTCCAATGAGAAGGGCTTTGGAGTAGGAATCCTTCTAGTCTCACTCGAGGGAGCACATACTCACATTAAAGTCAAGCTTGATTTCAAGGTCACCAACAACGCCGCAGAATATGAAGCATGCATCATAGGACTTTAAGATACTATAGAGATTAGAGCTAAGAGCATTAGGGTTTTTGGTGACTCCAGTCGATCATTAATCGGATCTCGTAAAAATGGAAGGTACATAGTGAAGCCTTGGCACCCTACCAGGCCCATTTAATTGAATTATCAAAACAGTTGGAAAGTATTTCATACACATACCTTCCTAGGGATGACAACCAATTTATGGATGTTTTAGCGAAGTTAGCATCCATGATCAATATCCCTAACGACATTCATTCAATGCCTATCCATATAGAGCGACTGAGTCGACCTGCGCATGTATACACACTAGAAGTATCTAGTACCATCCAAACCAGTTGGTACCATGACATCTATCAATTTACGAATAAGCAAGAATATCCGTTGGACTCCACACCTAGAGCCTAACGAGCTATCGGGATGATAGCGGCTCGGCTTTTCATTAACCAAGGACAACACGGGAGTTAGCTTAGTTTGTGTCAATCAACATGAAGCGGAGCGTATCATGGATGAAATTCATATTGCGGAATGTTGACCCCATATGAATGGAAGGATGTTGGTTCAGAAAATTCGAGAGGTTCAAATACTACTTGGTTGACCATTGCAGCGAACAACCACGAATTTGCGAAGAAGTGCTCCAAGTGTTAGGTGTATGCAAATTTACAACACCATCCACCATCATTTCTTACAACACTTGCATCATCCTGGCCATTCTCGGTTTGGGCAATTGGCATTATTGGCAAAGTGACCCCTAAGGGAACTGGTGGTCATGAATTTGTGTTAGTAGCAATTGAGTACTTCACCAAGTGGGTAGAAGCAGACCTCCTAGGCAACCTTAACGTCCCAACAGTAGCCAAGTTTGTGACTCGAATTATTATTTGTTGATATGGGGTACCCCATGAACCTGTTCGAGTGACCATGGTAGTCACTTCAAGAAGGAAGTAGCAGATCTAGTGGAGAACTACAAGATCAAACATCACAAATCTTCTTCTTATCACCCTTAGACTAATGGAGCGAGTCGAGGCCATTAATAAAAATATTTGTAAAATAGTGGAGAAGATGGTCAGTAAGCTATAAAGATTGGCCCGACAAGTTGCCCTTCACCTTATGGGGCTACCGGACCTCTATAGGACCTCAACGGGAGCAACACCTTACTCCCTAGTGTATGGCATGGAAGCAGTCATTCCAATAGAAATTGCCATCCCTCATTACGGATTATTGTTGAGAGTCAAATTCGAAGGCGGAATGGGCTAAGGCACGCTACATTGAGTTAGTGTTGCTGGATGAAAAACAATTGAATGCTTTACACAATGTCCAAATATACCAAACACGTATATAAAGAGTATTTAATAAGAAAGTGAAGCCTCATAATCTACGAGGTTGGGGATTCGATCGTTAAGGAGAATAGAGAACCAAACTAGGATCCTCGAGGAAAATTCTGGCCTAACTGGCAAGGCCCATTTCTACTTACCCAAATACTGTCTGGAAGTAGTAAAATTGAATGATTTGGATGGTGAAGAGATTTTTAGTATAAAAACTTGGACCGGTTTGAGAAATACTACATTTAGCATGACACTATACGTATGGCGTAACGAGCCAAGGCTAGCCCAACCATGTTGTGCTATGGCAGGCGCCGACCACCACCCGGACAATGGTGGGCTGGCCGGGCCGAGCAATCTCCCCGGCATTATTTCTATAATTATTTGTTTTGACGGCCCAATCAGACGGTCAACTTATTTATTTAATGGTTTTGGGTGGTCCAATCGGATGGCCCATTGGTTTAATTAGTTTTTTAATTATCTTGATCAGGAGGTCCAACTTTCTTTATTTCTTTAGGTGAGCGATAAAAATAACAATAAAGCATAAAAGTGAGCATAAAGCTTACTTTTTAATTTCATTTAATAAAAGGTAGCATACTACTTACCTGTGTACATAGCTAATAAAAACAAGTACACTACTTGAAAAAGCACAAACTATTCTAAAGAGGCAAACCTAAATTTCCTAAAATTCTTTTATTCTTCCTAAATTTTCTTGCTAATAATTAAGCCCTAGTCTATCTTCACTTTCTTCCCTTTTGGATCATTAGACTCGGTCGCATCATCCCGGGTGTGCTTCTTTAGCTCCTCAATCCTGCGGGCCCTCCTCTCTTCAGCTTCCTTAGCATTAGATTTCTTTCTGCAGGCTCTTTCATCAATCCGAGGGGTTACTTCACAAATTTGGAGTGGTACAGCAGCGGGAACATCTCATTAGGATCCAGCTCTCGAGTCTTCGAGTGCCTTGCGACTTTTAGGGTCTACTTCCTTTATCCACTCCGGATAATATGTAGAAACCATAGTGGTACGGTCATTTACAGGTTTCACCAGCTTCGACGAGTTCATACAATATTCGAGCCATGACTTAACTCGCTTTAAACCGCCAAAGCCCACTAACAGTTCGAAGTTAGCGGGCCAAACACGATCCGGATAAGGGATAGCCTCGCTCTCGTCCTATTTGCCGTAATACACGGTCATGGAAGTAGTATGTGTTGGTTTTCAAACCTAGCGAGGCATACAAAGGGCTGCTGTTCGGTATGTCTCCGAAATTATGACACTTTTCAATGTTCAATGTACCATTTAGCGGTACTACTATGGTTCTTAAGCCAGGCCTCCCGAAGGACGCCGAGTGATTAGTTACCACATGCAATCGCTTCCGCCGACGAAGTGTGTTGTCGGATATAAGTCCACTCCTCCACGAGCTTGAATCGGTTGTAGATGCTTTATTAACCAAATCCGCACACAACATATAGAAAAAATCATAAAGAGTCTTGCACGGACAAATCCAACTTATTTATGGCCCAACATGAGCAAAAATAAACTACAAAAGAGAGGAAGGACAAAAACTAAAAGCCGAGACTTTGGGCAAAAACCGAAGGCTTTTCGGCCTCGGGGTGTCGGACCGCCACTCATGGTTGGCGCCGCCGACCTTGTTTCACTCGTTGGCCCCGATTAATATTTTCCTTCTTTCTTGCAATAACGAAGGGCTCTTAGTGAAGTCTTTATCCGGGTTGGCTTCGACCCGATCTAACCCTATAAGAGTTTCAGCGACTATTAGCAGAGTTAGAGAACAAGTAGTCCTCCAGCAGCTCAACAAAGCTAAGTAGTGTCGTAGGCGCCATGTCCTTATGGCCTCCTACCAGTAGAAAAGCACCTATCGGATAAGTGATGATTTCTCTACGTCTCGGAATGAGGATGGACTCGATGACGAGTACATCGAGGCGGTAATGCTTCATCGGATTCGTTAAGCCCACCCGATCCCAATAAAAATCCAACCTAGATTCCTATTGTTCAGCTTCGGAAGGCTCTTGTAGGTTTTGTGCATGTTCTCGGAGGATTTGGACATAACAGGTTTCGTACGGTGTTGGATGTTAAGAATAGCATCAAACTCTTTAGGCAGGGGACACAATTCGTTATCCCCAAACCCGAAAATGTGGTAATGCGAATCCCAACAACATCCTTTAGGAAAGTCCAATATGCTTTCACCTAACAAATGCTCGAATAAGGTGTTTAGTCCATATTAGGACAATCCTACCCTATTAATGTTTGACATCCGATACATCCAATAGGACAACTCCGTAATGTAATTCATCTTTGAAAACAAGAAGGGAATTGAAGGCATTAAGGAATTTTCTTAGGAATTGTTTTTTCCGAGGTATTACGGAAGAAGGGTTAGAAAGGCTTAGGAGACATGATTTTCGGAATCCAACGAAATGGTCCAATTTATAGCAGTTTCCAGTGTTTAAGAGTCCTACTACGCCACACCACCGAAGTCTTTGCATTTCATCTCATTGCATAGAGTTAAAATTTTACAAAACATTAAGCATTAAAAACAAAAGTACCCCATAATGGATTGACTAATCTTCGTCGTCGGAAGCATCATCAAAGAGATAGTTACCAAAGTCCTCCAAGATGGATATGGAAAACCGACCGTCTCAACTACCGTGTGAAGAGCTTACCCCATGGTCCCAATATTGAGAAGTTCCATGAGAAGGCCTACTATAGGACATCTGGTGGAAGTCAATTGGGTTCCCATGACGATCAAGTGCTTGAAGAGGTGGGATATCCATACACCCTTCGTAAAAGCTAGCTTCAAGACCGGAAAAACTAGGCCCGGAGAAACTAGGCCCCGCTTCAAAAGCGCTATGATGATGCCCACGCCCCGAAGAGAGTCGGGAAGTACCCGCTCTAGCCGTGCCACTAGAGGGAATTTGTTGGTTGCACTTGAGCTCCCGAGGCACCGAGGAAGCCGCCTATGTAGACGTTCTAGATCGACGCCTCTATAAAAACAAAGAAGCAATTAGCATTTCTACTAAAATCTCAATAAAGTTAGCATTTACACTAACTATGACTCACCCGAAGGTTTGGAAAGTCTTCCCGAGAGAATAAGTCTCGGATCCCCTAGGGGCGGATTGAAATCGACAAGTATGGTACAGGATTGCTCTTGGTCATACTACAAAGATATAATTCGTTAGTAACTTTTAGCATGCAACTAAAAGTAAAGAGCATAAAACTCTTACTCTTGCAAGTTCCTAGGGAAATGATGCCCCACACATTCCTCTTCGGGAATTTCAAGAATCCTTATATTGCGTGGAGAGACATCCACATCGAGACTTGGAATGTAGATATCCTCCGAGAGGAGTTGCGAAAAGATGAAGTTAATTTCCATACCAAAAATTTAACTACACAAAAAGAGAAAGAGATGAAGGCTCACCAGTTGGATCATAATCCGTCCCAAATGATGAGCATAAGAGGTGTACAAGTTTAAAAACTAGGTATAAGGATACCCGGTAGTCGCTTCCTCTTGATCCTATTGAGAAAGGGAGCGAAAGTAGAACATAGTCCGAGGCGGATCGTAAGGAAGTGAACAGAGGCCATGCATTGTGGCAGATTTGAGGCGTGACTCGGTCGCCAAGGTGCCACAGAAACCCGAAAGGACCCTTAAATAAGATCCTCCTCTCACTTAATTCTCGTGCAATGTTTATACTTGGAGGAAGTTGAAGTTTGATTGGCTTGCACATACAGGACCCATAAGAAGACAAGAAAAACGATAAGAATTGGGTGGCCAAATGCCCCTATGGCAGGCACCGGCCACCATTGTCGTGCCCACCGGCCCACCACGAGCCTTCGAAAAGGGCAATTAGCCGAGCAGATGAAGCAATTTTTTTTTTTGGTGTATATTTTGAGGTAAATTTAAAGTTTGAAAATGACATAACTAAGCCACACGATTGAGAGCGGACCGCAAAAAGCCTAAGTCATGTTCTTTGGGTTGTCGAAGATAGATCTTGGCCTATGATGCGAAGGTCGAGAATGTAGGGTTATTCGTTGAGCCGAGCGAAAGGCGTGGAAAATACTCATACAACCACAGCCTACAATTTTACAGGATCGGTGAGATTTTTATCTATACAAGATACGAATATGTTGGAAATAAGTAAAGAAATAGATCACACCTCAATGATTTTTCATAAGCCACATAGGGGAAGATAGTTTGTCAAGTCCTTCTTGGGCTTGGTATGCCTCACACTCGGCATGTACACCCCTTATGAGACAGGTATACGTGGTTGCATCCTCATTCTTCCGGTTGGATGAGCCTTTCTTCTAGACATATTTGAAGAGATGATTTGAAAACCAACTAGTTTTCTAAAAGAGCAAAGCAAGAGCACAATAAGAACAAAGCTAGAGAAAGCAAGAGAGGAGTAAGTGAAGTGCGCAAAATGAAAACACTATCTCCCCTTTTTATAGACCTATTCAGCCAAGGCATGTCAAACATACAAGACAAAAGTAAAAAAGCAAGAGGAGACCAAAGAAGGAATCCGTAAGCACGCCGGGGCCATGCTCGCCAAAGGCTGGCCGACGCCGGCCATAAGGCGTGGTGGCGTCCCATCGGCGACAGCCTTGTAGCCCTGCCTAGCTTAAGGAGTCCCATCGGGCATGGCAAGTGGATGTTTGGCACCATGCGCATACAAGTGGAGCTTTTTGGACCCATTATGTCAACTTTTATAGATAAGATTTTCGATCTGTTTTCAACTGAATTATTCAGGTAAAATGCTGAACTTTTGTTAATATAATTAGCTACTAATGAGCATGTTAGTACAACAAATTATTAGGCCAAGCTTCGGATCAAAGAACGATCGAAGTTTCAAGCATAAAATCTCACCGAGCTTTAGGCTCGATCAAGCTAAGCTCAGGATCCTCGAACGCATGTGTCGCGATTAAGTCCGGGCTCTGTCTTGGAGTTCAGGTTCGATGGCAACCAATTCCAAACACACAGACATTCGAAACAATGCATGGAAGCGAGATAAGTATCCTTTAGTGTCTACTTTGACCCTTCGTCTTTCGGACTCGATCAAAGTGGGCGCTAACCGTAGACATCTAAAACGTGTTGTTCCTTGTCTCTTTTATTTTTTGGCGCGATGATGAAATCCCGAGTCCTATTTGAGAATTTAGATTATAAACGATATTTGATTGGTGTGAGGGAAGCCAGTGAACCACAAAAAAACCCTTAGCACCAAATAAATAGCCTTTTTGCCTTGGGTCGGTCCAAAAATCTCTTTTCTTTCGACGGTCCAAGCCCAGGTCAAACCTCCAGAGTTAACGGAAGTCCAGAGCCGTGTACAGGGAGATTCTAGGCTCAAAAGGTTGCCTTTCATCACCAGCGTCCAACCTAAACACAGAGATCGAAGACATCTAAATGATGTCGTGTTCGACCCCGTGTCATAGTCAAAAGCATCAAAATGTTGCGTTTTCTCCAAGACAGTCTACCCAAGACCAGTGGCGGAACCAAGAATTTATGGAAGGGGGTTGAAATAAAGTGAATAATAATATACACAATAATAAAATTAACAACAAAAATCGAGCATTTACGATGAAACCGACGTGCTCGAGGTAAATTGAAATGAAATTGAAAAGTTTAGAATTAGACAAGAATTAAGCAAGAAATTGAAATTAAATTAAATCTAATATCACATAAGAAATTAAACCTAAGCATTTTGATCTAAGTATGCCATTTTTTGGAAAATGGGCAAGTTCAACATCAAGTTAGATATCCATTTTCGACAACAAAAATAATCAAATGCAGTTTCTCATCAACAGAAAATGCAAAACACTCACCACAATGTATTGTTGGCATTTAATTCACATAAAAACAATGAGTAGTAGAAGGAGTTTAATATAATTGAAAAACTATAAACCCCTCCCCACTTTTTCTCTTTCTCGATTGAAGTCCAACAAGGTAATGGAAACATAGGGGAATGTCTCGACATTAATAAAATTACAAACCAAGACACACTATGGGAGAGAGAATAAGCTAAAAATGTTTTAAGAGTCCGGAGTAAAGCAAAATAATGAAAGGGAAGATGAAAAGATTTTTTTTAAAAAAGGAAGATTATCAAGAATTGAACCCCTAACCTCTAATTTATACTACAACACACTTACCAACTCAGCTACCAGCTACTATCTTTACTTCTCTACTATATAAAAATTTATTTTTTTTTGAGAGGGGTCGATTGACCCCATCGACCCCCACTGGCTCCACCAGTGCCCAAGACATGGAGCTCACTTCCTAAAATGCTGCATTTTGCCTAAGAGTCTCGCTGTAACACGGAAGGAGCTGGATGGCCCAAAACGACGCCGTTATGGTCCGCTCCGCCAACCCCGGGATCCGATTCTATCTAGTTCTATCCTTCCAGCTTCGACCTGATTTTTCTAATTTTCCAGCTGGTTCTTACCCCGCTTTGGATGACTGATTAAATCTAAACCGTAGGTCATTTTGTGACCTATCCTTTCCCTATAAATAGAGAGCTTAGGCTCTCATTTCAACAATGGCGTTTCCTATGTATCATGCTGCCAAAAAGTAACCGGAACGCTCATTCCTTAGTGTCACGTTGTTGAAACATAACTAAGAACTACCAAATACTCCCTTTCGTATTCTAATCTCTCGGTTTCTTTTTAGCCTATTCCAAATCTACTCCCTATTACAACTACATCTAAACCCGAAAGCTCCATCAATCATACATCCTTCTACTTACCAACACTAAAAATTCACAAAAGGCCCTTCTCGATTCACCATCTTCGCATCATTAGATTCGGATTCGAGATCCGGATCAGCAAGTGGGATAACCCGAGGGCACCAATTTAACCTTCACAACGGTTTATTTATTTTATGTTATTACTGCTTTTCGTATTGTGGAGAACATTTGTATTACTTTTAATTCCTCCCCGCCCGATGTAATCTTTTTAATTTCTCGCTTTCATTTATTTTCATTTTTCTTTTCTTTTCATTATTGCTTTCTTTTACCGCTTTTCATATCTCCCTTTACTCGCCTTCATAATCATGTTTTGGTTTCTTTTAATTCCGCATCGTATTATGTTGTATGCTTGTGTTTAATGTAAATTCACTACTCAAACTAGTAATGGTCCTCGTTTGACGGGCGGAATGGAAGGGTTTATCCGTATGTTTCGTACCCTCGCCCCCAAATCCGATTTTCGGTTCTAGACCAATGAAGTTATTTTTTATTCTTTTCCAAGCTTAGTTTTTCCATACTATGATTGGAAGAGTATTTCTTTATTTTGTCTTGTTAGTTTGCCATTCATAAAACCGACTTGAGACTCCTATTTTTCCGATTTATTTCTCCTAAATTTGCTTCTTGGCTTTTTGACTGAAAATTAAAAAAAAAAAAGGAGGTTTTCGAATCGCCAACCAGGCCGGAGGCTGAGGTTGACCACCTCAGCCACGACCCTTGGTTGGCACTCGCCAACCACCAGTGCCGGCTTCGAAGGCACCGAGTGGCTAGTGGGTGGAGCTTCGGTCCAAACCGGTAATTTTACACCGGCTTGGCCCCGAAGCCCCACGACATAATCAATAAATCCTAACTTTTTTATTTTTCGATTAAGAATTAATATCCCGGGATTTCTAAAAATAATTTCTAAAATAAAATAATTAATAAAACTGCCATTCAATCCTATTTAATTCATTTTAATTCAACTTGTAAAATTCGAAAATCTAAATAAAAGGTTCATCCCCACTTTCAAAACCGATCTTCAAAACCCTAAAACCATTTCCATCATTTCTTAGAAAAGAAAAATTTTTAAACCCGCCAATTCGTGGGAAGCTCGAAGCTCCCTCCCGGGGAGGGGGAACCGTGGTTCCTACACTTCTATCGACATTCTAGTGGATAACACAACGGGACATACTTTGTTCTTGTTCATGGATGGATATGCTGGGTATAATCTAGTGAAGATGGCTGAAGACGACATGGGAAAAACGATGAAGACTCGGACTCTAACTCTAAGACATTCTAAGTACTACATGAAGACTCGGTACAAACCTCATCCCTCCTAAGTTTTGATTACAAGTCATTCCGAGTATTATAGAAACTCCTGTATAAGTTTTCATTTGTTTCGACTCACTCGGAAAACACATTCTTGCATATCTGTCACATTAATGTTTCGAGTCACTCGGACATCACTCGAATCTATCGCATGTTCAAATAATTTCTCTAACACTTCTATTATGAGTTCCGAGTGCACATTTCAATGCAAAATGAATTACAGGGTTAATTCCTCTTTCTAAGTCAGCTTTGTTTGTTTGAGAATTATTTATCTAGATCAAGTCTTTATACTCGATGATTATACTCTTTTTAACTTGGTTTTTATTAGGATTGACTCTGCTGGAATTTGAGTATATTGAATATTAGACTCAGAAAAATTTCACTTTTCTAGGCATCATTAGTTGACTGGAGCACCTTTAGGAGCCAAGAGCCGTTGAATAACGTTCACATCCCAATGGATCTTTTCTTAACGACTCGAAGAACCGTTATAATGGCCAGTAAAGACTTATGTTCGTAACTAAGACACAACGGTCACTCTGCTTGGTCATCTACAAATAGAAGCCAATTCACAAGACTTGAAGATTGCTGGAACTATTGTTGAAACACATTACTTAAGCAAAAGTCATTGTTTTCATATTCAATCTTCAATTTACAACTCCCAGCTTGTAATTAATACTTTCGAATTGTAAAGTCTTGTAAACAGTTACATACTTCTCTTACTTTCTGAGTAAGGTCACTTGACCGAGCTGTAAGGGTTAACTTAGCTCGATTGTCCCTAGTTGTAAAGGTTATCTCTGTTAGGAAGTACTAGATCGGATAAGAGAACTTTTGAGTATAGGAAAACATGTAAGGAATTATCTAAGGGAGCAATTATGGTGGAGTCAGTCCATTGTATTTTGAGGATTCAAAATAGTGGATTTGACTTGGTGCTTGGATTAGCACTCGTCCGTGGTTTTCTCGCCCTAGGAGGGTTTCCACATAATTTTGAGTGTATACTTTTGTGAGTCCAATCTAGACTCGGAATCACTCGTTTATCTTCTTCTAAGCAAAAAGATTCTAAAAATTTCCTTATCACCCTATTCACCCCCTCTTGGGTGACTTAGACTCTCTAGGAGCAAACCTTCAATTGGTATCGAGCCTAGCCTTTCAAGAAGGATCTAACAATCCAAAGATCTAAAGATCGGATGGCTCAAAATATTGGAGAGTTCGATGAAGGAAGGACTTGTAAGACCCGTAATTTTGGATTAGTAGTTATATGAGTTAAAGTTAATTATTTACTTTTAATAAAATAGAGTAGGTCGAATTGCCAAGATATATATGTGATTAGATATTCGTAAAATTTTTTGAGTGAATTATTATCGGTTCGCGTAACTATTATTAGTGAAGCATATTAATTCTTCCTTCCAAATTTTTCAGCCCGGACTAGCTAAATAAAAAACCCGAGGTCGCTTATACTACGTATGTGAGTTTAATTATTATAAGAGTTAGCAAGAGGAAAAGGGAAGAGGAATGTAGTAAGGAGTATTAAGGAAGAGTGCAATTAGGTGTTAAGAATAAAAGGGGATTAGTGTAATTGATAGTGTGCGGTATTACCCAAGAGAGCCAACAAAATGGGAAAAGAAGAAAGTAAAAAGTGAAAGAAAGGAAAAGAAGGCTCGGGGAAAGAAAGAGGTCGAGCGACAAGGAGCGAGAACCCGGAGCATAGAGCAGGTAGAGAGAGTGAGAGGGCGTGAGAGCCGAGAAGGGGGACGGTGGCCTACTTGAACGGCGAGCGGCCGGTGGGCAAAGGGAGAGCGAGGGCTGAGGAAGGCAAAAGGAAAAGGAGCAAAGCAAAGGGAAGGGGAGGAGGGAGCACCGAACGGGAAGAGAGAGAGAGAGAGAGAGAAGGGGAGGAGGCGAGCGGTGCGAGAGTCGAGGAGACCGAGGGGTGGCCGACGAACACCACGGACCCGAAGACCCGAGCAGCCGGAGACGCAAGTAAGTGGCGAGCGAAGGGACAAAGCGAGACTAAGACCAACACCGAGGAACGAGCGGGAATGGTGAAAAGGGACCACGGCGGGTGAAAAGGAAGCGGCGGCCGGCGAACAAGGAAGTGGCGGCCGACGCTCCGTGGGCACGCGCGCGAGGGGCTTAACCGAGCCAGGAAAATGGAGATTGAGTCGAGAGAAACGAAGTGAGATAGAGAGAGATACAGAGGCGGAACAGGAAGAAGAGGAGGGCAAAGAACCCAATCCGAATTCATCCAAATCAAATTACAAATTATAAAATTCGAGGTGGGTAGTCTTATACTCGAAACTATTAGTAATTTTGAAACCCAAATGGATTTATTGTGAATATTGAATGTTTGTCTGTGAATATTGAGTTGTTGTGAATTATGAGCATCATTATTGCAGAGCAGCATCTAGTAGTTGTTTAAGATTGAAATAAGAGCTCGGAATGGATTTAGGGAATTGTTAGGGCTAAATCGGGACATGAGAGGAGTTACTTGAGTTAAATAGTAGAATTGAATTGGAAACTTTGAAGAAATTAGTAGTTACTTAAAGTTAAATTGGAAACCTAGTGATTCGATGAAGTTCGATTGCATAGGTCAAATGAGTAGTATTGAAGTTTCGATTAGCCATTAAGGATGAAGGAGTTGGAACATGGATTAGAGATTTCTTGAACCTATGGTATTGAGAGCTAATTACAAATATTGGGGAACGATAACTCGAAGTATAAAGAGGAGTATGAATTCATATTGATTGATGCACAGTTGAGGCATAGGAGTGAGAAGTGGGTGATGGTTAGGTTAATGGATTTCAAAATATGTTTAAATCCTGAAGGTTGAGCTAAATGTGAAGGTAAGCGAAGGAAATTAAGTGATGAAAGTGATTAAGAACTATATAGCCGAGGATGGACAAACAAGAGTTGATCAATAAGGTAAAGATGTTAAATGGGAATTTGAGGTAGGGAAATGGCAAGTTGGGGACGGTGAGGTTAAACTAAGTTGAAGGCATATATAAGATCTTTGAGAATGAATTGAACAAAAAGGTAAATGAAGCTAAAGGAAACGCGGTAAAGTAAGTTTAAGAGTTATATGGTGGAATGTGGGTCAAAGAGGTTGATTTATAAAATAGAGACATGAAATGAGGAATTGAGGTAAAAGACGATGAATTGTGAGAATTTAAGACGTTTGAATTAAGTGGTATCTACTTGTTGTTATTGTGGCTTAGAAAAGGAATTAATCCGACTAAATTGGTGAATTTAGAAAGGTATGGTTGGAAAGAAGCCAAGAATGACTATCGGCGTTTGAATCATAGCTATTTGTGCAAGGGATTTTGTTAAGCAATGTTCCAAAATAGTTTTGAAAGGAGTTATGTATTTTACGCAAATGATTCTTGAATGCAATTTCTTGAGAACTGCCTTTCAAACTTGAATGTGTTTTAAAGAGTGAAACCGATTGAAAGAGCGAATTTAGAGGGCTATGCCTTCTACGATATTAAATTGATTTGAGTTTGTGGTTCAAAACCAAATTTGATAAGTGATTGTGATCACTTCAGTTTTGTACTGATTTTGGGCTAAGGATTGTTTAGACTAAAGGAAGGAGGTGATAGAGCGTATTAGGCCACGAGGTCATTGCGTATCACGATGCCCATCAACCGGAGAGGTTGATTCTTTCCCGACGAGGAAAGCGGAGCCTTCCAGGTTTTTTACTAGAGATAGGTCCCGGAACTCCGAGTCGGGGTCGCGCCCGAGAATTGTCCGGTGCTAGTTCAATCGTCTAAAGCCCCGAAAGGATTTTCACTCTATGCCCGAAAGTATTTGAAAGAAAGTGCGGATGGTTCCACCTTATTTAAAGTGACTCCATTCCTAAAATGATTGCAAATCGTGCTTTCAAATGATTGAAGTGTTATGAGCTTTATGTTGCGAATGGTTTCAAGAGATTTCATTAAAAAGTATATAGATTTGTATTATATTATTATGATTTCGCGGATTTCATTATTATGAGTATTATGTGTAAAGAATTTCCATTTTAAGGGTATAAGACTCCGTTGAACCCGTGGTGTGAGACCCGAATTTTTAGTGGATTGATTTTATAGTTAAATTAAGCTAGGTATTTATACGTAATTTATTTTATGTGATTGTTATGTGCTTGTGTGTTTATATAGCTTAATTAATAAAGGTAATTGCTCCTTCGTTGCTATTAAAGATAGAAACCCGAAGCGAACTTATGCTAAAAAAAAAAAAAGATTATGGAGAGGATTAGTGTGTTGCAGTAGGTGTTGGCAGCACCTAATGAAACCACCGAAAAGGGAAAGAGAAGATCGGAGGAAAAAAAAAGGAAAGAAGGGGAGGGGGAGATCGAACGTAACCAGGAACAAGAGAGAGAGAGAGAGAGAGAGAGAGCCGAGCGGGAGAGATAGAACGAGACCGAGAGGGCGAGTGAGAGCGAAGGCGAGGAAGGGAGGCTGGAGACCGGCGTGGTGAACGGCGAGCGGCGGTGAAGCGGCCGGTGAGCACGAGGAAACGGTCAGCGCGAAGGAGGGCGAAACCAAGGCAAGGAAAGGGACACGAACGCGAGGGCAGAGAGGGAGGCAGCCAGTGGGCGCGAGAATGGTGGCCGGCAACGGCGTTAGACGCGGAGGAGGGCAGCGAAACCGAGGCTAGCAGCAGGGGAAGAAGAAGGAAAGGAGGAACTAAACCGGGAGCTCGAATCTCGGAAAACCAAGAAACCGCCAATCCCTTAATTAAGGTGGGTAGTCTTATACTCTAAACTATTAGTAATTTCGAAATCCAAATGAGTTTATTGTGATTGTTGAATGTGATTATGAATATTGAACATGTATGCTATTGAACGAGTTTAGTAGTCGCTGAAAGTTGAATTCGGAGTTGTGAAGGAAATTGGTAGTTGTTTAGGCCTCGAATTGGAAATCGGGGAATTTAGACGGAGTTGGGTTGCTTGGGTATAATGAGTAGTATCGGGAATTTGGTCAGTTGGGGATGGGGATGAGCACGTTGTGGTTTGGGTATAGATTGTGAATTAGTATTTCAAATTGAGCCTTAGAGATTACTCGAAATTGCAAGCATTGGGAAATGATTGCTAATATCGAGAAATAATGAGTAAAGTATAAAGAGGAATGTGAATTCATGTTGATGGGTGTACAATTGAGACATGGGAATGAGAAATGGGTGATTGTCGGGTTCATTAAGTTCGAAGTATATTTTAATCCTCGAGGTTGAACTAGCGTGAAGATAAGCAAAGCTAACGAAAACCGAATAATGAAAAGTGATCAAGACTTATATAACTAAGGATGGACGAACAAGAGTTGAGTAATGAGATAGAGACATACGATGGGAATTTGAGGCAGGGAAATGATGAGCTGGGAATGGTAAGGTTAAGTTGAGTTTGGAATCTATCTAAGCCTTGAGCTAAAATTAAGTGGGAAGATAAGCTTAGCAAAAAGGAACTTAAGTGATAAAGTGAGATTAGGAGTTATATGGCTGAATATGAGCAAAGGAAGTTGATTTATAAAGTAGAGACCTAGAATAAAGGATTGAAGCAAAGACAGGGAGTTGTGAGAAGTTGAGATATAAGCAAACGAAGTGAATTCACCGAGTGGGGACATAAAATGAGGAATTGAAATAAAGACAGAGAATTGTGAGAAGTTAGGGCGTTAAATTAGGTGATATCCGTTCGTGGTTATTGTGGCTCGAAAAGGGAAATTAATCATACTAAAGTGATGGATTGAGAAAGACATAGTTGGAAAAGAGCCGAGAATGACCGCTTGCAATGAATGGTGGCTATCCGTGTGAAGTGATTGCTTTACGTGATATTCAAACGTAGTTCCGAGAAGAGTTTTGTATTTTACGTGATGATTGCTTCGAATAATGCTTGAAAGTTGGTTTTGAAAAGAGTTCAAATGTTTACGTAAAATGATACTTGTGTATGATTCTTGAGGAATGCTTTCGAACTTGAAATGTGTTTTAAAAGAAGTGAACTTGTTTGAGAAAGTGAAGCGGATCTCGAGAAAGTGAATTTAGAAGGGTGACACGATTGTCATGCCTTCTACAATGATAAATTGATTGAGATCTTGGTTAGAAACCAAGTTTGATAAGTGATTGTGATCATTTCGGTTTAAATGAATTTTGGGCTAAGATTGTTTAGACCAGAGGAAGGAGGTGGTCGTGCGTATCAAGCCACGGGGTCCTTGCGTAACAGGATGCCCATCAACCGGAGAGGTTGATTCTTGCTCGACGAGGAAAGCGGAGCCTTCCGGGTATTTGACTAGAGATAGGTCCCGGAACCTCGAGTCGTGGGTCGCACCCCGAGAACCGCCCTGGTGCTAGTTCAATCATCGAAAGCCCCACCTTGTTTAAAGTGATTCTATTCCTAAAATGATTGTGATCACTTCGGTTTAAATGAATCATTGAAAGTATTTGAAAGAAAGTGCAAATGATTCCACCTTGTTTAAAGTGATTCTATTCCTAAAATGATTGTAAACCGTGCTTTCAAATTATTGAAGTATTATGAGCTTTACGTTGCAAATGATTTAAAGAGATTTCATTGAGAAATATATAGATTTGTATTATATTATTATGCTTTCGCAGATTTCATTATTATGAGTAATATGTGTAAAGAATTTTCATTTTAAGGGTGTAAGACTTTGGTGAGCCCGTGGTTTATTGCTCGCCCTACAAATTTCCTCCTCCCAATTGCAGGTACTCTTTGATATGGTTGGTCGGAATGCTTGACTTGGATGGTGATAGCGAGTTGAAGTTGGTTCATGCGTGTCATGTTTAGTATATTGTATATATTCAGTTATGTAAATAGATCGTATGTATAATACATTTTATGTATGTATGGAGACTCGAACTAGTAGCTTTGACAAGCCAAAGATTTCCTTTCTCTAGCAGTTTTGATCTCAAGTGGTTGTAAATCTAGCTTTTGCTGAGCACGTGATTTGGGTTGTAAACTAGTTCGAAATGCGAGTTTTGTGGTTGTGAATATACTCCAGCGTGTGGCCGTTGAGCCGTGTACTCCGAGCGTGTGGCTCGTTGAGTTTTATTGTGACTTTCATGTAGGTTTTAAGGCTTTTAGCCTATAGGTTGGGCCATAGTTCAAACAGAACTCGCCAAAGTTTTTAGAAAACTTCTAATCCTCATAGGAAATCATATTCCTTACCTTTAAGGTGGGCTAAGACAGCTAAGTCAGCACCTAAGTAAGCCTTGGGAGTTCCTTTGAGGAACTCTAGCGGTGTAATATTCCTAGGGTGGGTTTTGGGGTGTTACACGTGGTTTATTGCTCACCCCAACAAATTTCCCCTTTCCCCCACCCCAGTGTTGCAGGTACACTTTCGGAAGGTATAATCTATACTCAACATCTTTCGGACTCTGCTGATTCATCGTTTGTCGCGTGCTCGAGTGATTCGAGTCAAGAATATGCATTTCTTATATTTCTCAACATTGTAGTTTGTAATTTAGTTCATATAGTTGTACTAGGTGTATAATGACCCATTTAGATTGTTTTAAGTTTTATCGCATGATTGGTTGGACTCGGTGTGTGGTCGTTGAGTTGTATACTCCGAGCGTGTGACTAGTTGAGTTATATTGTGGTTTTATGCAGGGTTTTAAGGCTAAGCCTATGGGATAGTCCATATTACAAACGTAACTCTGCCGAAATTTTTAGGAAATCTCAATTTTTTGGAAAACCACCTTTATTAGCTCTAAGTTGAATTTAGAGGGCTGAACCGACACCTGATAGAGCCTTAGGAGTTCCCGTAAGGAACTCTGGCGATGTAAAACTGCTAGGGGGTGTTTTGGGGTGTTACAAAATGGTATCGAGCATAGATTTTGGTGACCTTAAGTTTGCATTGCATATAGGCGTCTAGGATCCTTGTTATGTGATTATATGTTCTATTTGTGGCGGACATACGTGTGGCCTTAAGTTCAACCTCCGACTTATAAGTGACTACCCAGTTGACTTGGCCCAACTAGTTGTTTGCAAACCGCCCCTTTAGGGTAATGTGTGAGTAACTTGTGTGTGCTAATTGTGTGAGTAAGGGTGGCTGAAATCTTATTTCTGGTCCATTACTCATTGGTTTCGTTGAGTCTTGAATTAGAAACCTCTATCTTTAGGACTTCATTAATTTGATTACTTATGTGATTAGTCGAAGGATGAGTTCAATGATCCGAATTGTGAATTTATGTGTTTATATGTGTAAATGATTTATGCGTGCTAAGCATGTGATTGGGTGTGGCTAATTTTTATTTCCTATCTCGCATTCATTGATTTCGTGGTTTGACTTCTAATCGTTAGTTGACTTCGGAATCCTACCTCTAAGAAGAAGCATACGAGTATTTAATTATGTATTGATTGTCTATATACGTATTTTTAAGGAGTTTAGCGAACGGATAATTCATCTTAGAGGAGAAAAGAAAAGACATACGGTGCACTAGCATAAGTGAAGCATTCTTGGAGACTCCTGATCCCATTTGTTGATTTAGGTATAGAGGCTACCTCTTTAGGGAGTTGTTACTAAGGAATGAATTAAAATGTCGCATTGTTGAATAGGATAGGGCTGATCACCTCGAGTTTTGAGGGGTACTTGCATATACTTACGTAAATACTCATAGGTGGGTGCTTCCGGAAGTTATACATGAAAATTTGAGGCTATGGAGAGGAAAATTGATGGGAAATACAACATGAAAGGTTCATTGAATCATTGGTGGAATTGGTTGTTTTTGATAATAATATTTGAGTATATAATTGAGAATGTCAAACTTATTATTTTTCTTGAAGTGCATGCTTGTCCAAAGGTGTTGGAAGGTATCTTTTAGGTACATTTGGGAGCTATGTTGGGGAAACAATTGATTTAGGGATTTTCTCTATTTCCATCTAAGTTTTGGGTTGACCAAACATAAGATGCAATGGTTATAGAAATGCATCCGTGAGTTCCGATTTGAGAAACTTATGAGAAAGGTTTAGAATTAGCTGAGCATGAGGCTAGAAGGGGCTAAGTAAATCATATTGAAGATTGCGCTTTCCACCATTTTGAGTTCCTTTCACTTAACTATCTCACCAAGAAGAGTTGATTAATGAATGTTGGAATCATGCCCTCCACCACTTTTGAGTTTATATGTGGCGATTCTTTGCGAGTTTATAAACCTTGGACATTGATAATAACCTCGTAGGTAGAGCGCCTCGTTTACAAAGGGAGTTAGAAGTTATTCTATCACTCCCATACTTCATTTGGCGTTCATTGTGTTATTAGTGCTCATTGGAGTGACTATAAGTTAGTTGGGAGCGAGATACTTTAAGTTTACATAAGGGTTGTCGGTTTGATCTTAACTCTCATAGAGGTGAAAGAATAACAGAGTACTCGGCTACTACTTATCGTAGTTACCACGAGTTATTTAAGGATCTTATTGTGCTAGATATGGTCGCACATAATTTGGCTGCCTCTAAATTCTAACTTGGTTTCAATCCTAGCATTTTGATTATACTTTCGAGCTCGTCTCATCGCCTTTTGGTGATGTTACTTACCAAGTATGTGTGTCATTCTTACTGTTTCGACTAGTGATGTGCTATAGATAATTCGTTGGACTAGCCCATCCAACTAGCCTGGCCATAGAGTTTGCTTAAGTTTGTGGAGGATAAGGAGCTAGAGGGTGGTGGGAGATGTTTAAACTAGATGCGTGCCAATCTAAGGTGTTGATTGCATAAGTGTTTGGTGGAGACATTAGTATCCCATTTAAAACAAGCGGGAGATTGTTCCAAGCCAACTATTTGCTCTTTTCTAGTGCGATTTGCTCCTTGGTGCCTCGTAATTAAGTGAGCGGACGTATCGAAATGATGGTAGAGAAGAGGCTGGAACCCATTGATCCATGGAGACTCCCTTAGGAATTCCCGTAACCGTGGCTACCTGATCGAGTTTCCTTCCACGCTAAGTATACTAGTGTGTTTCGTGTATATGCATATACCTTACGTATCTTAGATACGACTTATTCCGAATTTTGGGGTCGAAATTCTTTTAGGGGAAGAAATGTAAGACCTGTAATTTTGAATTAGTAGTTATATGAGTTAAAGTTAATTATTTACTTTTAATTAAATAGAGTAGGTCGAATTACCAAGATATATACGTTATTAGATATTCGTAAAATTTTTTGAGTGAATTATTATCGGTTCATGTAACTATTATTAGTGAAGCATATTAATTCTTCCCTCCGAATTTTTCCGCTTGGACTAGCTAAATAAAAAACTTGAGATCGCTTATACTACGTATATGAGTTTAATTATTATGAGAGTTAGCAAGAGGAAAAGGGAATATGAATGTAACAAGGAGTATTAAGGAAGAGTGCAATTAGGTGTTAAGAATAAAAGGGGATTAGTGTAATTGATGGTGCGTGACATTACCCAAGGGAGCCAGCAAAATGGGAAAAGAAGAAAGTAAAAAGTGAAAGGAAAGGAAAAGAAGGCTCGGGGAAAGAAAGAGGCTGAGGGAAAGGGAGTAGAACCCAGAACCCGGAGCAAGGAGAGAGAAGGAGAGGGCGTGAAAGCCGAGAGAAGGGGGCGGTGGCCTCGCCCGAACTGTGATCGGCTGGTGGACAAAGGGAGAGTGAGGGCTCGGGAAGGCAAAAGGAAAAGGAGCAAAGCAAAGGGAAGGGGAAGGAGGGAGCACCGAACTCTAGCGATGTAATACTGCTAGGGGGTGTTTTGGGGTGTTACGAGTCTTCCACCACACCACTAAAGTTTAAAGGATCAAACTTTGTGCACTCGGAAGAAACCGATGGAATGCTTTCTGCTGGACAACGATGAAGATGTGTGGAACATCATCCAAGAAGGCAACTACATTCCAATGAAGATGGAAGGTACAAGATCCGTGCCTAAAGAAAAGTTCGAGTACACCAAAGAGGAGTCGAGAAGTTCAAAAAGAACTTCAAAGCAATGAACATTCCGATATGTGATATCGGTTCGTAAGAGTACAACAGAGTGTCGACTGCGACATAACCAAAGATGTGTGGGACACCCTTGTCAACACCTACAAAGGTACAAGCCAAGTGAAACAGGCAAAGATAACCTAGTACCTTCACAAATATGAGTCTGTTCAAGATGGAGCTGAAGAAAACATCACTCGGATGTTTATACATTTCACTAAGATTACAAACAATCTCAAATCTCTAGGTAGAATGATTTCCGATGAAGAAATGTGCAAAAAAATTCTAAGTCTACCAAAGAGAAGATGGGGTCCCAAGGTGACATCCATCGAGGAAGCTCGTAACCTCTCTCAACTAAAGTAAGACGAACCGATTGGGAAGCCGCTTACCCATGAAATTCACCTGAAAGAAGAGGATCCCGAGGTCGGCACCAAAAAGAACATTGCGCTAAAGGCCTCGGAAAGTAGAGGGGAAGTCCGAGTTCCTCGGACTCGAAGAGGATCCGATGGCACTCATTTCCCGAGGCTTCGAAAGAATGATGAAGCACAAGAAATGGGAAAAGAGGCCAAAGGAAGAGTTCTACAAGAAAGATAAGAAGGACAGAAAAGGTAAATATTCTTCCCCTTCAAAGTTATCTTTAACTAAGAACTCGGTTGTTTTGAATGTGGCAACAAAGATCACATAGTCAAAGACTCGTCCGAAGAGAAAGAAGGACGAGAAAGACGAAGAAGGCTATGATGGCCACCTGGAGTGATGAAGACTCATCTCGAAGAAGATGATGATTCCGATGACTCAAAGTGTCCGATGGCACTAATAGACTCGTAACCGAATCCGAGTCGGACTTTGACAACTCGGACACCGAGGAGACAAGTCCTCGGGAGATAATTGAATACTTTCTCAAGTTCTCCAAAGTTAATTTGGCTAAATATATTTATACTTTGGAAGAAAAGTCCAAATCTTATTCTTCTCTGTTCAAAGAACAACTTGAGTCTCTTACTTCGAAAGCAATTGTTTGAAAAATGAATTGAAAAAACTTAGACTAACTCCGAAAGAACACAAGACTAGTACTCGGACTAATGAGACTGAGTCCGAGTCACTAAGAAGAGAAAATGAGCATCCGAAAAGAAAGCTCAACGAGTCTCAAGAGCTTGTTTTGAAGTTTACTCAAGGCCGAAAAACCTTGACATACTTTTAGGTTCTCGGTGTGTCTCCTTCAGGAGAGAAGGACTTGGTTTTAACGAAGAAGAGGAATCTAATTCCTACTCAAATCTTTTCAAAAGGATTCCGGAACTATGAAGTTCGGAAAGGACGAGCATGGTCCTATTCATAAGAATGAAAGGAGGATTAAGCCTAAACCAGTTTATAGGAGAAAACCTTCTCCACCTATTTATAAAAGAAAAGATTTTCAAAAGAAAGAGACAGAGACTCGGCTTTCTAGAAAGAAGACTCAGAATCGGACTAAACCCAAAGTCATTCAAATATGGGTTCCCAAGAGTCTTCTTCCTCGTAAAAGGACCACAAGTAAAGGGAGTTACTGGGTTCGTTAGAGAAGTGAGAAGGGTTAGTGTGTTTCGACTTGTAGGTAACTCGGAAAATGACGAAAGGTCATTGGTACTTAGACAGTGGATGCTCACGTCATATGTTAGGAGATTCAAGACTCTTTTCCGAGTTAGAGGATTTTAAAGGAGGGAAAGTCACTTTTGGAGATGACAATAAGGGCAAGATAGTTGGAATTTGCAAGATTAGGAAAAGAGACAACCTGGTCAGCCCAATCTATCTTGTCAAGGGACTAAAGTACAACCCGCTCAACATCTCTCAATTGTGTGACAAAGGTTAAGAGGTAAGATTTACACGGACCAACCGCTATATTTATGATACAACCACCAAAGAGGCTAAGCTCTCAAGTAAGAGGTCGAACAAAAATGAAGCTTTCAAAGAGTTCGGCAAGCTCTGCAGGAAAATTCAAGTAGAGTCTCGGACTCGAGTCGGAAGAATTTGAACCGACCATGGAAGGGAGTTCGACTACTTAGAATTTCTAGAGTTCCGCCACAAGAATGGTATCTTTCATAACTTCTCAAGCACTCGGAACCCCTCAACGTAACAGGGTAGTAGAGAGAAAGAATCGAACTCTTGAAGAAATAGGAAGGACGATTATGATTGAACATGATCTACCTTACTATTTCTAGGCCGAGGCAATCAACACAACAAACTACACACCGAACAGCATGCCTCATCGGACCCATCTTGAAGAAAACTCCCTACGAGCTTTACAAGGGAAAGAAGCCCAATATCTCATACTTCAAACCCTTTGGATGTAAGTGCTTTGTTCACAACAATGGTAAGGATCACCTCGACCAAGTTTTATGCTAGGTCATATGAAGAAAGCATCCACGTTGTGTTTGATGAGATTGATTAGGGAAAATCAAGTGAGTCAACCTTCTCGGATCCGAAACTCATTCGAGATGAAGATGATCTTGTTGAAGCCGAGCTAAGACAGAGTCAAAAGAAAGCAACTCAAAATAAGGCGACTCGTAACATCATGACTCATACTAAACCAGCTCAAGAGCCAGCTCTAAATGCTCGAAGGACAAGCTAATGAGCAAACTCGAGAAGCTCGGACTATCGAAGATTAGCTAGTCTAACCAACAAACTTGGTAAACTAGAGAATAGGTAGAGCATTCAAATATGCTTCAAGCCACCCCACTTTTTCTTCCATTAGAATTACAGTTTGGGAGTTGTATGGTAAAGAAGATGTTCAATAGGTCTCTCTTTTTCTTCTATTCGTCGGTTGAAATCTTGTGCTAAGGCTTCTATAAATAGTCTGCCTTGAAGAGATAGCCGTTGAGCCTCCAACGTCTTTCGTTGAAGCCGTCCGAGTCAACTAGCCATTGTAACAGTATAGTCCGAGTCACTCGGATTTCTGGACCACCTTGAAATAACCGTTGTGCCTTGGTTCTAACTTCCAACAACTCTTTTTCCAACTTTTGTAAACTGGAAAAGCAAAACAAAAAGACCATTAGACTCGTAAATAAAATATTACCCAAATCAGTAATGACCAAGGTCGTTGGTAAGTTCCGAGCTTGTCTAGAAATTCCAGCTTTTTGTCCGGCGAGTGCTTTAACGGTCGAAGCCTTTTGTTTTTGCTTTTTCTTCGGATAATTGACATTAGAAAACCTGCAAAAACATTAAGCACAATGGTTCTCAAAGTATAAATATACTTTGGTCCATAATTAGAGAAGGATTCGTCTAAATAAAGCATTTAATGACTAATTACCTTAATCTATTAATCTGGAATATTTCAAGTCTAATATTCAATATACTCAGATTCCGGATATGCTAAAACTCATAAATAAATCATTCAATCTTAATGGGCACAAGAGTTATATAGACATTTTACAATTACACATAATTAAACAAATAATAGCGTAGGCAAACTAAATGTCCGAGTTCGAGTGAGTCGACTTACTCGATCTGTCACAACTAACTCGCATTCTACTTTCTAAGTCCGAGTCTAACTTAGTGGGTCAGACTTAGTCGATAATCTTAATATGCTTAAGTCTCGAGTTCAGCCAAGAATAAATCATATTGAAATGATGAATTATAAAGCATATGACTTAGTTAAATGAATTTCTTTTAGGATGCTTCTTGCTTTATCCTAAATTTAGATGAATGCATGAAATCAAAACATATTCAAGGGGTTAGCCCGTCATACCCGAGTCTTCACATTCAATCATCAAGCTTTTAAACAAGCATTCTCAAATCGGTTTCACTTCTTAGAAATATGTTTTCCTTGTGCTAAACGATCCTAGAAAAGTCGATTCAAAACAATTTCTTTAACACATTCAATCATCAAGCTTTTAAACAGACATTCTCAAATCGGTTTCACTTCTTAAAAATACGTTTTCACGTTTGAAAAGCATATATCACGAAAATTGCATTCAAGTATCGATTTGCATAAAATATAGAACTCCTTTCAAAACCAACTTTTTGAGCATCATTTAACACAATCACTTAACACAAATAGCCACAAGTCAACACAGACCAGTCACCCTCAGCTCCTTTCCAACTATGCCTTTCTAAATATACCAATTTAGTAAGATTAATTCCTTTTCTCGAGCCACAATAACCACAAGTAGTTACCAGTTAACTCAAACGTTCCAACTCCTCACAATTTGCCGTCCTTGCCTAAATTTCTCCTATTACGCCTCCACATTACTAATCAAACTCTTTCTTGCCCATACTTAGATATATAGCTCTTAATCTTACTTCACTACTCAAATTCCTCTACCTCCACTTATTTTCAAGTTTAATTCACTTTCAAGGATTTAGATATGTTTTCAACTCAATTTAACCTAACAGTCACTTGCTCTCCAGGTTCCCTACCTCAATTGTGTACTAATCACGGTGAACTCACACTTCCCGTTTATACTCAAATCGTTGTTTCCCAATATGAATAGTTACCTTCCAACGCAGAGAACCTAGGAAATCTCTAAGGGTTCAACTGAAGCATCAACTCACAATTTATACCCAAATCACCACTTCTTCATCCCCGATTCCCGACAAAATTCAATATTATACATTAGCCCTAAGCAACCTTACTCCATTAGAATCTTCGATTCCTAATTCATCCTTAACAACTTAATCGGTTGCTCCGAGGCCCTAATTCAGCCCTAGTTATTTCCTAAATTCATTCTATAGCATAAACATTCAATAATCACAACGAAATTCAATTGGGTTTTGAAATTACTATTAATTTAGAGTATAAGACTACCTACCTCAAATTAGGGATTAAAGGTTCATTGAATTTCATATTAGCCCGAGTCAGTCTCTTATTTTCCTTCCTCTTCCTCTATTACCAGCCCTAGTACATCGGTCCTCACTCGCCTTGTTTCGCCGCCTTCTCTATGCCTAACTCCGTCGCTGGCCGTGGTTCCCTTACTCGCCAGCCTACCTTTCTCCGGCCCTTACGTCTGTTTCCCCTCTTCCTATTTCGATTTCGCCTTTCTTCGTGCCCTTGCTCCTTTCCCCGTGTTCGTCGGTCGTCTTTCCTTCACTTATCATTCGGTGCGCCGGCCTCCGACCTCTGCTATGGCTCTCACGCTCTCTCTCTCTCTCTCTCTCTCTCTCGATTCTCCCTCGCCCGATCCCCCTCTCGTTTCCCCGCTTCGTTTTGGTCCCTCTTTTTTTCCTTGCTCGGGCTCCACATCCGCTTATTCTCCCGAGCCTTCCTTCTTTTCTTTCCCCTTAATCCCTTTTCTTTCCCTTTTCGTTGTGGTTTTTCCACATATTACCAACACACATTCCCCTAACACTAATCTCTTATTAGCCTATCCACATGTAACTCTTCCCTTCTCTTTCATTATCCCCTTTCTTTCCTTTTTATTTTTGTTTTGTTAGGATTATCTCAAGGTGAAGATTGAGATAATACTTAAGAAGTTGCCTCGAGTTTAATTATTGGGTCGGAGGGGAATCGGGAGGAAGTAGGATAATCCGCTAATTTTATTAAAGCGCGTACGATTAGGAACTCACTATTACAAGAATCACTTTTAACGACGGGTTTTTAATGACGGTTAAAAAGACAAACCGTCATGAAAAATGGACCGGTGGCATTTTCGTAAAAAACGATTATTAATGTACATATGACGATGGTTCAATAAATGAACCGTCATTAAAGGTTGACAGATTGCATTTTTAACGACGGTTCATTAGTTGAACCGTCGTTATAAATGATCCATAACGACGGTTCAACTAATGAACCGTCGTTAAAAGGCGTCTCCTTTTCACTCTCTCACGGCCTGTCCCCTCATATACCCGAATTACTACCCCCTCTCTCTCATCCCACTTATCTCTCTCTCTCTCTCCTTCCTCTTCCCTTTTTCACTCTCTCCGGCGCCTCCCTTCCTATCCGAATTCCTACCCCCTTCTCTCTCCCATCCCCCTTATCTCTCTCTCTCTTCTTCCTCTTCGCCCAAATTCCCCAAATGCTCTGCAATGACTCCGCTCCCCTGCTTTCTCTCCCCTCTCCTTCCTCACCGACTATGGATGACTCCGCCGGCCTTCGCCTTTTCTCTCTCCTCCTTCAGGTACTTTTCTCTCTCTCTCTCTCGCCTTCGGATCCGGATTTCCTCGCCAAAAATCTTCCTCTTCCGTTTCCCTAATCTGATTTCACCGATAGTTGGAGGCTTGTTTTTTAATTCAATTTTCAAATCTGAATGGGGAGCACCAATTCGACTTCGATGCCTTCGAGTACTCCTCTCTCTCTCTCTCTCGCCTTTAGATCCGAATTTCTTTGCCAAAGAATCTTCCTCTTCTGTTTTCCCTAATATGATTGCACTAACAGCTTGTAGGCTTGCTTTTTAATTCAATTTTCAAATCTAAATGGGGTGCACTAGTTCGACTTTGAGGATGGACCACCCGAAGAATTGCAGGGGATGCTCCGAGGATATTTATTCAATTTTCTTGAATTTTTTTATGGTTGGAGCTAGTGATGAAAGTGTTTGATATTGAATGTAATTTTTCTTTTAGATTTGTACGAAAACTATTAGATCCGTCATGAAAATGTTTTTTTGGTCGAATTGTAGAAGACGATTTTGGATGTTTGAGACTTTTATTTTTTATTTGTGATTTTGTTTATCTCTGATAATTTTAATTTGTTATGCAAATACAACAAATTTGGATGTATTATGTCTCTTAATATATTTCACTCTCTAAATATATATTTTTTAAAATAATTACGAGATATGAAGATGGCTCTTTAACTACGGTTTTTGAACCATAGTCAAAGGTGGTATATACAATGACACCCACATACACGATACCCTTTAACAGTCATTAAAGATCATTTTCAATCGTAGTTAAAAGTGGTATCTATAGTAGTAACTCATTCTAAATAAAATAATTTACACATCAATTACTTAATTTAATTTAATTCTATAATTAACCTACTTAAAATCTTGAGTCTCACAAAATGTTAGGTCATATTTTATACATATTTTTAGTTGTTATTTAATTTATATTATATATTTATTTTATCTAATTTATCGTATTTTGTTTTATTTTTAGAAAATTGATTAATAAAGTGGAAAAAAGAAGAAATGATGTTAAAAAGCGGATTTTAATAACCGATACGTTTTCAAGATAATCTATGAAATTGGTCCAAAAATAATTATTCATAAAATATTTATTTTATAATAATTTATTATATAAATTAACATTAGGAAGCCACTACTCCTATCTATACACTATATAAAGCCTATCTTTTCAAAAATATGACATGGCGATCCGAGAGTAAATTTAGCAGTCTTGTCCAATAAAAATAATAATTTATCATTGAAAAAAAATAGGTTTCCACTCATATATGGACTCTTTTTTACTCCATGCCAAAATAAATAATAATAATAATAATAATAATAATAATAATAATAATAATAAATAATAGTAATTTTTCAAAAAAATTAAACAAAATTAAAAATAATAAAATAAAAACATAATCTTCAACAAAAAGTTAAACAAATAATAAAATATACTAAATAAATACGAAAATAAATACTTAAATTATCAAAATATTAAAACTATTTTATGGACCTACTAGCCTAAAAACCTAAAATAAAAATAAAAAACTAAATTTATAAATTTATTAAATTAAAAACATATTTTAACCTAAATTAGTAAATACGTCTGAAAAATTATCAAATTAGTTATATATTATAAAATTATCTAATCTTAATATGAAAATTAAATAATAATTAATTATCCTAATTAATTCATAAAAATATAAAATAGAAAATAAAAACAAAACTAAGTAGAAAATTAATAAATAACAAATATACAAAATTATATAATAAATTAAATCAAAAATATGAAAAAATATAAAAGTAACCTAAAACCCAAAAATATTTTTTTTATAGTTTTCCAGAAAAATTAAACAGAATTAAAAATAACAAAAGAAAAATATAATCTTAAACAGAAAGTAAAACAAATAATAAACTCGTACTAAAATAAAGGAGAAAATAAATAATTAAATTACTAGAATATTAAAATTATTTTTTGGACTTGAATATATCCTATACACCTAAAATCAAAATAAAAACTAAATTTATAAATTTATTAAATTAAAGACCTGCTTTAAACTAAATTAGAAAAAAATCTAAAAATTATCAAATCAGTTATAAAAACTAAGAAAATTAATACTAACAGATTAAAAAGATTCTAACTAAACCCTATAATAATATAAAAATAAAATTAACCGAAGAAGACTAATTTTATTCCAACTTCTAACAAACCGACTAAAAAATAACACAAACGAAAAGAAAAATAATCTGAAAATTAAAATATATTAATTCATAAAATAAAATTAATATATATACTTATGTATTTATTTATTTAGGATTTGGATTGTATATTAGCTCTTATTTATTTTTATGTATATTAATATGCAATATTATTTTGGGCTTGAAATATAATAATTTTGTCTAACATTATTAATTTTTCATTGTTGATGGTGTTTTTTGACTTGGTGTCATAAAATTATATTAGTTCAAAATATATTTATTATAAGAATTTTTAAAATTAAAATCAACAGGAACATGTTATAAAAATAATATTTAAATATTTAACTATCCGATGAAGTCATTTGGTTATTACCTTAATTCTATGTACATAATGATTTAATAAACCTTATTAAATCATAAATTAATATAATAAAAATATAACAACTAAATATATAGTTGATATTAATAATTAAAAATGCCTACAAGATAGAAAATTATGATTCAAATATGTTGTGGAATAAAACGTAATGAATAAAAAGTTAGGAATTATATAGCTTCAGTTCGTAATTTGTGTACTTTAAGTTCATAATTTGTGTTATGTTTAAAGGATTACTCGTAACACCCCGAAACTTAATCGTAATTAATTATTTTAAATCTGCATTTTATCGTCTTAATATTGTTTAAGAGCAGTGAATCGCGCACAATACGAAATCGAAATAAAAGGTGCAAACAATTTAATAATTGTAAAAATAATAATGGGTAATTCGTACAAATTTACGTTTATACCACGAAATGTATATTTGTTCGAATAATTTCATTCAGAATTCAAATAATTTAAAAATAATAAGCAAAAATAAAATAATGTATAAATTATTATCACAAAAAAAATATATAATTTAGCCAAATGTGTGAGTAAACATTTAAGTATGTGGTCAAATTAATCGTAAAAGAAAACAAAAATGGGGGAGAGTTGCTAGAAGTATCGGGAGTCGGTAGGAACTCCAAAAGGCAAGCCTAACACATTCCATCATCCATCTCTCTCACCTCTCCTTCCTCTCTTCTCCCTCTCGCCCTCGCTCGCCGCTTTTCGCCGTCCACCGGCCAGCCATCGCCGGACTCGCAGCTCGCCAACAGCCACCTCCGGCTCCTCGGCTACCACCCTCGCTACCGCCGCCGCTCGGACCGGCTACCGCCGCCGTTTCTTCGTCGTCGTCGCTGCTCGATGCCGTCGACCGGTGCCTCACATCGCACCCGAGCCACCCAATCTCCACCACCGAACTTCCGACACCAAATTCCACCCCAAATCCCTTTTGAGGTATCTCTCTAATCCTCGATTTCTAAGTAAATTCTATCCTAAATTTACGTATTACCAGTAATAATTAGATAAGTAGTTGTTTTTATTCAAGTTTTAATTGAGTTTTGAATTGATTTGTGGTGAAATTGGAAGAACATTTGGAGCAATTGAAATTGGACTTAGGGTTTATTGTGCGTTGATATAAAATTGAAAATTTATATGGGTATGCTCATATTGGTGAATAAACTCCTCTCGATTTTATTGGGTATGAATAGATTATTTTGTTACGTGGAGTTGATTGAGTCAAAATTTGGTTATGTTAATCCTGGAAAATAAAAATGGACGAAACTATATTTGAGAGTGTGATTGGAATTGGTAGGGGATTTTTGTGGAAATTAACTAAGTAATTATGTGCCTTATTAAAATTAATTTGAGAAGTATGTAGTTGTAAATTAGGCAAGTCATGCTTGAATTTGAGAGGAAGAGTAATTGAATTACTCAGATTGTTCTCTAAAACGTTTTTGTTAGTTGGATAAGATTAAAGGTTGGAGAAATTAATTTGGGTTGCAACATAAAGCTTGTATAGAGTAAATAATGTTGTTGGATAACCTCGTGATATATGAGTGTATAAAAATCAATTTTAGGACATATTTAAGCCGAAATGATTGAGTAAGAGTTCCATGGAGTGGAAATATTTGGTGGTAAAATGGATTGAAACGATGAGGTATCGATATTATAGGTTAATTAATGGAATTGTGAAGTTTGGGGATGTAAAATTCCATGGCCAAGTACAATGAAAGGAAAATAGGAAATTCGCTTGATTATTTGGTCATAGAACTTATCGGAAAGTATTAAGTTGCCGAGGGATTCTTTAATGAATAACTAAGGAGATAAACAGACATGAAAGTCTTTAAGAGTGACAAGGGAAACAGTTAATTTAAATAACAAGAGTTCAAAGAATACAACAAAAAGTATATAGGTAATATTAATAATTTATTAAACGAATATGACTTATAATTGTCTTGCTCTAAACACGAACAGGTCACAAACATGGTAATCGTGAAGCTTGTATAGGAAGTGAAAACGCATTAAAAGGTACGTTATCGTCCGCACTTTTCAAAAGAGTTAAATGTTAACATGTAAATATTGATGAGTTTCACTATTTTGTCTACGATACGCTAAATCATTAACCGATTATTGGTAGTACTCATAAAGGAACTAATCGTACGGAACCATCTCACGATAATCGGGATTTCTATGATTAAATTGCTTAGCTGGAGCCTTAGCTATAAATATATATGTCGTGACTAAAAATCGAAAAGTTCATGGCACAAGAAAATGAGAATATCGACGAGATTATAACTTGGTTTATATACTCGGTTTGAAACTTGGTTATTGTGGTTGTAAATATACTCCGGCGTGTGACCGTTGAGTTGTGAACTTCGAGCATGTGGCTCGTTGAGTTTTATTGTGGATTTTATGCAGGGTTTTAAGACTTTTTAGCTCAATGGTTAGGCCATGTTTCAAACGAAACTTTGCCAAAATTTTTAGAAAATTGGAAAACTAAACCGACACCTTAAGTAGGAAGTATATTTGGTTTATAGATAAGAGGACATCTGGGCATACTAGATGAAACGAGTGGTGCTGCATTAAGCACATACTAGAGGTGATAGAAGCAAAAGATCAAACTTGAGTTTTATTAGAAGGATGGGGAATTAAACTCATCAATTGTTTTACACAAATTCAAACTATATCATCAATAGCTTATTTCCGGAAATGTTTGAATATCGAGATCGAAGTTAACAATATGGATAGGTACGCGAAACCTAAAAGTTTGGTGACCGTAATTGCTTATAAATATTGTTAAAAGACTGGTACTCTACAAAAGTAGATTTGTTTTGGAAACAGAAATCGAATTGAAATTATGTTGCGTAAACAATCAGCAATTAAAGTGTTCGGCACGCCGAGGTACGTTATTGCCTTTACATTTATACCAAAAGTAAAAGTTTTACTGATTAATAGTTGGTGTTTTCAATTCATTGCATTTATAAATAAATTTTCACAATTCATCATGATTTGGCCATGCAAAGGACCCATTAATCGCTATGACGATCCATGAATGAATGTGATCGTAATCGTAATCGTAATCGTAATCGTAAATGGTTGATCCGGGGACGCTCGGACAACGTTGCTCGCTAGCGAGCATTGAAACGTTAATCGCTCGCTTGTTCACGTAATCGTTAATTGTTCAATTGTGAACATAATCGTTAATTGTTCAATTGTGCACAAAGTCTTTAATCGCTCAATTGTTCACGTGAATCGTTAATCGCTCAATTGTTCACGTAATTGTTAATCGCTCAATTGTTCACGTAATCGTTAATCGTTCGCTTGTTCACGTGAATTGTCAATCGTTCAATTGTTCACAAAATCGTTAATCGTTCAATTGTTCACAGAGTCGCTAATTGTTCAATTGTTCGCAGAATTGTCAATCGTTCAATTGTTCACGTGAATCGTTAATCGTTTAATTGTTCACGTAATCGTTAATCGTTCAATTCTTCACAGCCGACTTCCTCAGGGTTCAATGAACCTAGGAGTCGGATTCCATGATTGATTGTCCCACAGATGCGGGTCCTAAGTTTGGCTAAATCGGAAAAGCAAATCTGTAATTGACAAGTTTGAAAACTGTTTATTCAAGAAAAATGATTTAAGATATGCATGATTTAAGAGTACCTAAATTATAATTTTATTTTATAAGAGTAACGTACTCGAGCTTCTAGCTCACATGTCTATTGTTTTATGTTTTAAAATTTTTAGGAAATCGAGCGCATGGCGGACTATTCACAATCACGCCTAAAGCTTAAAGAGGAAGGAAACGATAATGCTTGGTTAGAAAAAGTGATGTATGGATGTTCGTCTTGACCCACACATGCTAGTCCCTCCCTTGGTCTCTTGGCTCATGATTCCTCTCCAGCTGATCATCGGCATTTTGAAGATTTCATTTTCTCGCGAAAAAAAATTTGGGTTGGATTGTTACATAAATTATTTGAATAATTATTTTGCTCAAATGAAATTGCCTTGTTTTCATTCCGAAACGGCAGTAACGCCTCCCAATTTACAAGTCTTCCGCTGTTGATTACTTATTTATGTGGTTACGTATTGGGGGCATTACAATTACAAAATTAATGTGCCAACTTCTATTAAGCTCATAGGACTTCAAATAAATTCATTTGTCTCAAAATTTTTGCACAACATACGGATCATTTTTTTTTTGTTACAAATACAGTTTATTTTAGTTTCTTTCTAACATGTCTACCTATGACTTATTATTGACAAACATATTTAAATCATATCTTTTACTATTGTAAGTTTTCTAAATTATTAAAAGATGAGTATTTGCCATCAAACCTCCCCGCCATCTTGAAATAGAATTTCATGTTACTCTTATTATGTTAATTAATTGAGAGGAAGAGTTATGTCTCGAGGGAAGCAATTGGTTGTTAATCGAGTAAAACATGTATTTATAAAATCTCAATTATATCAATATTTTTACCTCATTGATTCACTACTAAAATTGCGATCAATTTTCAATATAAGTGCAAAACACAAATGATTTTATTATCCTACGCCGCGAATTGACCTATCATGCCCTTTATTATGATACAAATTACCTATTATTGTTAAATATATTTAGATCACTTCTATCATTATAATATTTTTCACTATTAATCTCAATATAAGTAGCTATTATATGTTTAATTATCTTTGTGTGCAAAGGTAGGTAAGAATGGATAAATCATTATATTCACCTTATAATTTTTTAAAAAATGAGATCCCATTAAGGGTATATGTATACTTTTTAAGAGTTCGTATAATATTTAAGTCAATGATGTTTTAGTAGGTTGGTTTCATAGAAATATTTATTTAGGCGTCTATTAAGTTAAATTAGTATTGATTTCGTAAAGAGTTATGAGTTATAAGTTTGATATTCTTTTATTGATTTGATGTACTTTGTATTGTAATATTAATTTGTGACATAATGATATTTATTGTCATCTATAGGTCATCTACCTCAATATCTACCAATCATATATTATTCATTTTCCTACTAATATTTACCTTTTGATACCCATATTGTCACACTATTTTTATAACTCGTATGAGTTAAGATTATTTAAATTGTTTGATTCTTAGAAGGATCCGACTTCTTAATATTCCAAATCACGTGTGTAATCTTAAAACCTTGATGATATTTTTTAACATTCTTTTTTATTTATTATTTTAGATTATTTATTTATTCTTTTGAAATTTAGAATGATTGGAAGATGAATATATGCTGGGCTCTAATGATTTTTATGTGCTGGGTTTTGATAACTTTGATAAGTTATCAAAGTGTTTTCGTTATGAGGGGATAACATGTATAAGAATATTGTTGAAAGTGAAATCATTCAATAAAATCAAATTAACGAGAAAAGAAACTCACAAGTACAACATCGTTGCATACTTTAATAATTTCTAAAGTTATATATTGTACAACATTACTCCGTATATAATACGTGTCCAAACTAATTTATAAAAAGAGTAATCAAGAAAATAACGCTAATCCTAGTTCTCCTACCACTCTGCTTTTAATTTCACAATAAAAAGGCGATCACCTTCATTGTTCGCAGCCGGCACTTTTTTTTTTCTTTTGCAGTCACCACTTCTTCTTGCCTTCATCGATCGTCATCTCCATCTACATGCAGCATCTTCTTCACAATTAATTTGCAGCCACCGTATCTACCAATCCTTAATCACCCACCATCACCTGCCTTCTGAATCCTCTTGATCACATCATCACCATCTCTTCCTTCTCCATCATCATCAAATCATCACAATCCTACCCAATCTCCTTAATCACCACGCCACCTCTGCTGTTGCTCCACACCATGCCACCCGCTTCATCACCATCTTGATCAACATCTTCATCAACGGCCTGTATCCAAAGGATTATATTGGTAGTTTTTATTAGTATTAAAATTTTTAGTATTCAAGATTCAATTTTATTTTTAGTTCAATGTCAAAGATGATATTTTTAGTTTGATTATGTGTTTTAATTTGTAATGTGAATAGTAGTTTTTTTTTTACTTAGTACAATCTATTTGAAAAATTCTAAAACAAGTTTTGTTCTTTAATGTTTTATTGAGTTTTATTCCATAATTGTATAATAATTTGTGTCTATTGTTTATAATATTTATGTTTGATTAATTAGAGTGCACGTTAGTTAGTTTAATATAAATTTATATGGTAACTTAAAAAGTTTAAGTACATAAATATTATTCTCTTTTAGATATAAGTATGAACCTAATCATTATGGATGACTCATATCCATCTCTTTTAATTAGAAAATTATTATACATATTTGTTAAATAAATTTCCTAGTAGATTGATTACAAGGTGATAGATGATTGTTTTTAATACTTAATGCTCTAATTTGATTAAATTTCAATCCTAATGTTAGGTTTATCAATATTAGTAGAATTTATATTAGTGTTAGGCCCAATTAAACTAATAACTAAGGAAAAAGGAAAGATCTACGAGTTGTTGTCCTCTACAATTTAGCTCGTGAGGTAAATCAATTTGTGTGTTAAAGATAAGGATTATTGGATTTTAATATCATGAATTTTGGACCATATTGCTCATAATATTTCGAAATATCGATTGACCCCGTATCATCCCCATTTTAAACACTAATATTTTTTAATATCCCATACTTTAAAAAACTAACCTTAATTTTCCCAATTTTGGGACACTAAACACTTCTTTTTAAAAGTATTGGATATTAAAAAATATTAATGTTAAAGATGAGGATGTTGCGAGGTCAATCGATATTTCGGTGTATTATGAGCAACATGGCCCAAAGTTTGGGATATTAAAATCCAATAATCCTAAAGATAAATATTAATTTTTAATGATAGATATAGATTATGATAAGTATTTTTTTTTTTATAAATTTGTTATCTTTCATATTATTTATTTGTCATTTCTAGTCATTTCTTTAGTTAGTCAATTTTATTTATAACTTTATAGTTTTTATTATTAATTTCTTTTATCATCCCCTCCAAAAGAGTAATATTTTATAAAAATTTTAATAAATTTAGATTAATTTAATTTTGAATCTTAATATATTTTAATTTTTGTAATTTTTGTTATCTTTGATCAGTTTAGTAGAAATTAGATTAAAAATAGTTTATTTTATTGATTTTTGTATTTTATGTGTTTATAGGATTTTATAGAGTCCTAATTTATCGTGATTAAATTTTGGGCATTTGTGTAATTTATTTGATACTTTTTTAGATTTAATTCTTGAATTTAATTAATGCATGTTTTTAGTTAAATAAATTTATAAATTCGGTTTTTTATTTTAGTTTTATATTTTTAGGATTTATTTAGGTCTAAAAATATTTCCAATAATCTAGTTAATTTTATTATTTATTTTTATATTTATTTTAGTGAATTTTATTATTTTTTTAATTTTTTATTTTAAATTTTGTTTTTATTTTATGATGTTTTATTTTATCTTTTATTTTTTTAATTTGGTAATAAAAATATATTTTCTTGGTTTTTGAATCAATTATATTCTGTCAAATTTTGGTAGTTTGTTCGGAAATTTTCTATTATTGTCGTTATTAATTTTCTAATTTATTTGATCAAACAAAAATTCTAATTTATAATTTCTTTTTGTTTTAAAGAGTAATAAATTTAATTAAATTAAAAATTACATTTTATTATATCTTTTCTCGTGAAATTTGATCCCTAATTCTCTGTGCTATATTATTAATTATAAGACTAAGGCTCTATTCGACAAAATGAGATGTTTGAGTAACTGATAACTATTTGGTTAGTTGATAGATGTTTAGGTAATCGATACTCGTTAGATTTTAACCGTTAGCGGGATACCCGTTCAACTTAGCGGTTGAATAAATGTGTTCGGTAAATTTAGTGGTTGAATTAGTTGATTATTGTAAATTGACGTAAAGGGGATATAGATAATTTTCCAAATATAAATTAATGAAGGGATGTTTTTGTCAAAAAATATGAAACGCTACTTTTAAATGTGAAAATATAATATTTTTAACTTTTTAAAAACATTACTTGAAACATTATAAGATATTACAAACGCTAATTGAAACACTATCTTACCGAACACTAATATTTGGTTGGTTAGTACTTTGACTTGCTCAAAACGCTCGTTGTCGAACAGGGCCTAAATAATAGTTTAATTTGTAATTCCATGACAAGCTAACAAAGGGGTGTAGTTTTACACCATCACTCATTAAGGATGACAATAAAATATACGTTTCCCTATTTTAGATCCATCTTGGGTCTAATACCATTTCTCATTTCCCAAAAAAAAAAAAACAAAACATAAAGGCCCTGTTTGGCACTCAACTGTTAGTCGTTGTTTGTTTATATTAGCTGTTAACTCGTTAGTTATTTGTATTAACTATTTGACTTAACTCTTTGTATTAGCTATTTGAGAAAAAAGTGTTTGGTAAAATTAATTATTTCTAACAAAACTGTTTGGTGAAATTACGTTTATGCCCATAACTTAATTTCATTAATTGTTTTATACATTATAATTCTTTTTATTCTATATTCATATTTCTTTTCAACAAGTAATTAAAAATTATGTGATATATTAAATTGCTTTTGTACCTTGCATATAATTTTAATTATGTTTATTTTTTGAAGTTTATTTTAATAATATATTTAACATTTATGTGATAAAATTATTTATTTATTACAATAGACTAAATTACTTGTTAATATATAGAAAATATTAAAATAAAAAATATTAACTAAAATATTTATAATCATCTTCTACTATTATTCCAAAGTAAAAAAATATGAATTTAAAAAAATCTAATATATAAGCATAATTTTAATGGCAATTAACATAATTTCACCAAAATATGAAGGCTAACATAATTTAGGATTATTGGATTCTAAAATACCCAACTTTAGGGTTTTTTGATCGAAATATCCCGAAATGTCGATTGGCATGGCAAGCATCCCGAATTTAAACCCTATTATTTGTAGGTATCCCACTACGAGTTACGATTAAAACGACTCGGTGGCGATATGACATGCCGGTGGCGATTATAAACGTGGCTACCGTTGACTCGCTTTTGACTTTCACTAATGACACGTTGACACTCTCTCTCTCTCTTCCCTCTACCCCCACTAACCCCTCTCGTATCAACTAATTCCCCATGCTCGATTCTTGAAAAAGAACGAACACCGAAACCGAAAATTGATAACTACCAAATCCTTCCAAAACCAACTCGCTGTGAGATAATCGTTAAATGAGGTTCGGAAGGCACGCCCTTTGCGCTCACCGAAAAGAAATCTGAAGTTGTCTGTCAAAATCGAGAGTGGAAACGAAGTTCCTCTCAATTTGAACTCCATTTTTGTTGACTTCAAAGAGGTTCTGAACCCTAATTTTTGATTTCTATTTTGCGTGAACGAGTGTCATTCTCGAAAATGGATTTAATTTGTTTAGAGATCAATTATGCGGGAAAGTTTGTGACAGAAGATGAGTTCAAATATGAAGGAGGTGATAAGCTAGAGATTTTGAATTTTGATGTTAATATGTTAGGATTTTTTACGATTAAAGACTATGTTGAGGATGCTGGCTTTGAAAATGCAATTGAGTATTACTATGCAAGCACTGGGTTGGATTTGAAGTCTGGTTTGAGAAGGTTATTGGATGATTAGGATTCAACAGAGATGGCTAAACATGCTAGTATAACAGGTCATATTAGTGTGTATGTTGTTCATAAAGTGGATGAAGTTGATATATTGCTCGAAATGTCACTACCTCTACCCGCCCCAAATGTCCTAAAATCATGCGAGTCCCGCCCCAAATGTCCCAAAATCATGTAGTCCCGCCCCTAATGTCCCAAAGTCATGCAATCTTGAAGGTGTGCCCAATTCTGTTAGTAGTGCATATTGTAGTGGTCGTAGAGTGAAACATGCCTTAAAGAATTCCCTTTATCAAAGAGAAGAAAGAAGGGTCTCCCTGAGTCAACCATATACTCCTCTCCCACATGCTCCTCTCCTAGTTCAAATGACCCCCTCGATCAACCATAGAAACCGCCCGAACTCAAATGCTCCTCGATCAACCTCGTAAACTTGCCCTTTCTCAAATGATCCCCCTAAGTTAAATGATCCCCTCAGTCCACGAAGCTACCCCTGTGTCACCTGTAACTCATGAGTCCGAAGAGTGCACACCTATGGCAACTACACATGATGACACCGAAGTTGATGTAGAAGTTGCATATGATTGGGAAGACCCTCGACCTGAGTCACCAATTCCAATACATGAGTTAGTAGGGGAGACTATGAAACCGACTCATCCGATGATAGCTTGTATGAACCTGAGGGAGAAGGTGAAGATGAGTTGCAGGAAGAAGATGATGTATCGAAGAAGAAGAGGAGCACAGTGATCCCGACATTTATGATATTGATACCAGTGATGAAGAATGGAAAACATGTCAAAGGAAAATGGCAGAGCATAAAAGACAAAGGCAGCTATTTATGAAGAAGTTGTGCACAATGAAGATACATTCGAGCCTGGTTCGGTTGGAGAATCTTCAGGGCAAGGAAAGTTGCATAGTGATTATGAGGATAGTGAAGAAGAGATGGAGACAGGGGTGAAACTGAAAGTGATGAGGATGGACTACCTAGGTTGTTGAGAAGGAAGAAGAGAGTGTTGAATGTTAGACAAGTGACTGACTGGAAAAATTTTAAGTGGAAGGTTAGTATGACATTTGGTACTCGTCGAAAGATTCAAAGATGTAATTACTTTGTATGCATTGAAAGTTGGGTATGACTTGAAGATTGTGAGGTTTGATAAGGAGAGGAACAGGATTGCTGCATGTTGTAAGGAGAACTGCAAATTCAGATTGTATGCTATATGGGACAAGAACAAATTCACATATGTCCTCGGATTTGTATTCAACCAACATAAGTGCAATAGGAATATGTTGAAGAATAGGCAATCGAAATCTGAATAGGTTGCAAAGTACTATCTCGCTAAGGTACAAGGAAAGACCTAACCGGCCAGCCGAGAGAATTGAAGGAAGAAGTGAAGAGAAAGTTTGGCATAATTTTGAATCCATGGTTTCTATATTGTGTAAAGAGACAAGCACACAAACTATTACATGGGTCCATGCAAGAGTATTACTCGTAAAGTTGGGAGATACATTGAGGAGTTGAAAAGGTCAAATAGCAAGCAGCATATTTATTCTTGAAACCGAAACATTAATTGAGAGAGAAATCCCAAATTTCAAGAGATTCTTTGTATTTTTGATGCAATGAAAAAGGGGTTATTAACAGTCTGCAGTGGCTGTGATTTGCATAGATGCATGCTTCCTAAAAACATTTTTGGGTGGTTGCTTGCTAACTGCAATTGGCATTGATGAAAACAACCAGATGTTTCCATAGCTTGGGCAATAGCAGAAGGGGAGAACAATGATAGTTGGGTTTGATTTTTACACAATCTACAAGTCGCTCTAGGTGGAACACAGGGTTTTGGGTGGACAGTAATCTCATATGAGCATCGGGTAAATCCCAACTTGCATATTGATTTTGTTAGTTGAAATCTACAATTGCTTATTACATTGAACTTGCATATTGATTTTGTTAGTTGAATTGTGCAGGCAATCTTACATGCAAGTGTCCATAGTACTCCCAAATAGTGAGCACGGACATTCGTGCAAGGCATATTTATACCAATTGGAAGAAAAATCACAAAGGAGAGGAATTGAAGATGTTGTTCTAGAATGTCGTGAAAGCATACAATGAGGCCGATTATTCGGATACTTTGAAGGCCCTACAACTTGCATCACAACGAGCAGCCCAAGATTTTGTCAATCGGAATCCTATGAGCTTCGCGAGGCATTCATGAGAATAGAATCAAAAAGTGACATTATGGTTAACGATATGGCAAAGACATTCAATGCCTATATTGTCCAAGCTAGAGCCAAAACATTGCATACACATGTTAGAGGATATCGGATGTTCACTCACGGAGAGGATGGTTTTAAAGAGACAAATGATGGAAGCATATGAAGATGAGATATGTCCAAGGGTGAGGGAGAAATTTGAGAAAGAGAAGGAAGAAGCCGATTCTCGTCGCCCTTACCCTTCAGACTAATAAGGTATTTGAGGTGAGACACAAGCTTGATAGCCTACATGTTGATATGAATATGCTTCATGCACATGTAGGAAATGGGATTTGAGTGGGATCCCATGTTGTCATGCAATCGCGTGTGCTTATTGGCTTAAACAAGATGCAGAGGACTATGTTCATTCATACTTCAAGAAGGCAAAATACCTCCAAGCATATGCCGGTTCAATTGCTCCTTGTGTTGGTGAGAGGCATTGGCCAACTTTAAATCTCCCTCTTGACCCTCCAGCTGTGAAAATAGGCCCGGGAAGACCAAAGAAGAAGAGACGAAGAGACCCTCATGAAGACCCTAAGAGGCCAGGGAAGCTTACAAGACATAGATCTCTAATTGTATGCAGCAAGTGTCATGTTGTTGGTCACAATAAAAGGAGCTGCAAAAACCCCACTGTGTTGAACCCAAGCACTGAAAAAGACCAAGGGGCGGACCAAGAAAGCTAACAATGGAGCCTCCAATCTGCAGATTTGCCACCTACAGTGTTCTGCAGACAGGAAGAACAACAGGTAGTGGAAGGGGAAGAGGAAGAAGAAGAGGAAGAGGGGCTGCAGTGCGAAGGAGAGGACAAACTAGGGGAAGAGGAGGCAACATGGTAGGGTTTTAGACTCTTCCTATTTTTTTATTATACTGCAACCAAGCACATTTTTTATTATACTCGACAGCTTTTTATTTTTTTAGAATGATGCACATGTGGTTGGTGGAGATGCACATGTGGATGTTGGACACTCCTTTCGTTAAGCCAAACAAGCAAGCAGCTCGCAACCTCTCAATACCCCACCATAGTGAAGATTCCTTCCCCCTTAATCAAGGCCACTATCCGGACCACTATCTACCTTTCTCAATTGTTAAAATATTGTATTTTGCCAGTCGTATTGTTATGTACTTTCATTTGGTAAATTTGTAATTTGACAGATTGATCGTATTCTAAACAATGTCAAATTTGTAATTTGACAAGTAGCTCCCCCTTAATTATAGATGTTCATCTGTTGTGCAAGTTTGTAATTTGACAAGTTGGTCAACTATTTCAATTCGCAAGCAATTAATCATGAAACAAGTATTTTAATTTGTAAGCAAGTTGAAAACCAACTATTTTAATTTCACATGTCAATTTCATACAATGTGCATATTCATTCGTACAAGCACAATAACTTCATAATGTTTCCTTTCTAAAAACATTCAAGTACAATACAATATTCAGCTACCACCCAATCTAAACTATCCGGCTTAAAAACCCACTACCGAGTACAACTAACAAGCACAATATCAATTTCTCCACCAGTAAGTTCCTTGATGCCTTCAATTCTTCCTCTCGCTCTCGCATCTTTTCTCGTCTTTCTTTCGCAACCTTCTTCCTCAAACTTTCATTCTCTTCTTAAAGCATCTTGTTTTCTTCAAGCACATCAATATCTTGTTCATCATCCCACTTGAGAAACCCACACCCTTGATTTACCTACAATACCTCAATAATCAAAAAATTAACTACCAACAAAAATAAAACCATAATTTCAACCATTTCCAAACCCTAATTTCCTAATTACTTCACCTTTCATAACGGGCATCCGAAAAATTTCTTCCCTCTATAGGGGGCTTCTTGCAGATCGGGCAAATCATGGTAGCATTTCACCAACAACATTTGCTCTTTTTACGATTAGGCACTCGAAACTCCTCTCCTTCCGAAGTTGATGACCCAACAACAATGTGTGTCCTTCGACTCATGTTTTTAGGTAATTGAGGGGATTTGGGATTTAGGTCGATTTTGAGAAAAGATGGGTAACGGAAGAACTCAACTTTATTTCGAAAGAGGGGATGGAAAGGGAGAAATGTCAATGCTACAATTGGAGTAATGAGTTTCAAAATTGGTGTTTAGAGAGAGGAGAAAAGCGGAAATGTTTTGAATTAGTTGATACGAGAGGAGGTTAGTGGGGGTAGAAGGAAGAGAGAGAGAGTGTGTCAACATGTCATTAGTAAAAGTCAAAAAGCGGCTTAACGGTTGTTATCTTTATAATCGCCACCGCCACGTTATATCGCCACCGAAGTCGTTTTAACCGTAACTCGGTGGTGGAATACCTATAAATAATAGGGTTTAAATTCGGAATGGTGCCTTACCAATCGACATTTCGGGATATTCCGATAAAAAACCCCAAAGTTGGGGATTTTAGAATCCAATAATCCATAACTTTAAGTATTAATTACAATAAACTCTTTTAAAAGTTATTCCAAAGATCTTTTTGTAAAAGAGTTTTAGATTAAAAAATTATTTCAAAAAACTTTTTATCAAACAATCTAATTAACTTTTTAACCCATTCAAACATCTAAAAAAAGCTTTTGAGGGTAAAAAGTTTGCCAAACACCCCAAAAACCCAAATTAGAAGTTTTAAACTGCCAAGGTTTTAGGGGAAGTACGGGATTGTTGAACCACAGGGATGGAACCAAATCAAAATCAGATTATAAACAGCTCTAACAACACTTAATTTCTTAACTTAAACTTGACTTAACTACTAAAATCAGAACATGCATAAATATAGTAACTCATAAACTAATAACCTAAATCAAATAGAATAATCTAAAATCAAAATGTAACTACTGATCTAAATTAAACTAACCTGAAATAACTTAAAGCATAACTAATTAAACAATATATCACCTACGACACTACGATAATTGAGATTCAAGAATCCAGATAGCGTATTTTTAATTGAAACTGAACAAAGCTTCAACAATCCAACAGAACTGAAACATATGGCCAAATAGCTTCATCAATCAAACAAAACCAGAAACGAATCATAGCAGGCACAACGAAACAGGGGACGGGAAATTGAGATGCTTAAATTAAGAAGGTTTATAACCAAACGAAGAACCAGATGAACAGAACAGATTGAAGCTAAGATTTCATCTGCTTGTCACACGTCAGAACCAGAACATATCGAACTACAGCAGGGATACAAAAACCAGTTAATGCGAAAAGCCAAATTATAACTCGGATTCTTAACCATATCGAAATAATTGCCAAATTTACGAATCTGAAACTACAAATCTAAAGTTCGAGAAAGAAGAACCCAAGAAACCTAAAACTGAATTTTGGAAACTAAAATTGAAAATGAAAGAACAAAAATTAAACCTAAGCGTTGGGGTTTTCGGCTCCCGGCCTATCACGCCGTCTGCCGTCCACCGTCCGCCTCCTCCTCTGTCTTGCTGCTCCCTTTTAAAGCTCTCGGTCTCGCCCTTCAATCTTCCTTGTTGGCATCGGTTACCCTTGTGGATAGAGTCCTAGTTGAAGAATAAGAGTAGAGATCCAAAGGTGTTAGGATGCGAAAAGCTCAGGTCGTGAAAGTGAGGAAGCGAGTTAGCTAGCGATGGACTGTTGCGCAGCCGCTGAACCGAAGAGGATAAGAGAGCTAGAGATGGCATAGGGGACTGGGTTTCTTCGGGTGGCAGAGAATGACGAAGAGGACAGGAAAATGGGGAAAAGCTAGGGTTTCTTCGGGTGGCAGAGAAGGGGAAGCAGCGTGAGGAGAGAGAGAGAGGCGTGAGTAAGAAGGAGTGTTGAGGGCTTTAGGGTTTCTCGGGCAGCAGCAGGAGAGGGAAAGAGGCGTGAGGCTAGGGTTTGTGGAAGGAAGAGGGTGAATGTGAGGTCGATAGGGTTTTCGGTGAAGAAGTCTATGTGGAGGAAGGAAGAGAACTGAGGGTTTTGCGGGCATGGCGGTCACGTGAGTCCAGCAAGCCCGAGCAAAGTTTAGTCTTAGTTTGGGCCAACTTTAAATAATCAATTTAGGTGTTGTTTGGTTCGATTTATAAAAAATATTTTTGTTTATGAAAAATAGTTTTTTAAAAGTGTTTTTAAGAGGTTATAAAATGTTTGACCTAATTTATATGAAAATATTTTTAAATAATAAGTTATTTTGGCTAATTGTGTCTACACTATTTATTATAGCATAATTTAAATTTTTTATTTACATAATAATAATTATTTAATATTTATTTTTGTATAAGATAATATTTATTTATTTGTTAGAGTAAGAGATAAAGATAAAACACAATAAAAGAGAAAGAGGAGAGAGATAAAGATAGAGGGGGAGAGAGAGAGAGAGACAGAGAGACAGAGAGAGGGAATAGGTAAATAACGTAAAAAAAAAAAGAGAGGAGAGAAAGAGTGAGATTTTTGGTGGTTGTTAGCAGTTTCTCCATAAACTGAAACAGTAAATAGATATTTGTTGTTTATATTTTTGAGGAGTTTTTTTTTCCAAAATCACTTTTGAAAAACAGCTTTAATTTTTTTAAAAGTTAGTGTTTGGCCTAGTTTCGCTTTTAGAATCCAAAACAATTTTAAAATCTAGGCCAAACACCCACTTAATTCTTCAGCTTTTTTCTCTTCTTATTATTTCTTCAATTTTTTTGTACTTTCTATGAAAATAAAATAAATTAAATTAAAATTTCTAATTTAATAATTATTACGAAAAAAAGATGCAAAAAGGTAATAAAAATATTATAATTTTGGACTCAACATACACCAGCTTTTGGAGATGATACTAACATACTTGAAAAAAGGCATCAAAAGACAAAAGGGGCACATGACCCCGATCTCTAGGATGAAAATCTTATCCTTAGGCAATGCCCGACAAGAGGGGGCACACGACAAATTCAACTAAAAGTTTACATCGAGGATTGAAATCTCCAATATAACGTAAGTTGGGGCATACAACCCCCATTATTCACACATGTTTGACTCACATGATCACGTTTTGAAAAAAATGAGAGACACATGACCTTGGCCAACCATCAATTATCATCATGGTTGTATTAGAAATGTTTATCCATACTTTTATCATTGCCTAAGGCTCGCTCAAAGTGGGGGTTACACCCTCGGCTCAAGTTCAAGCATCTATCCCTATTCCGACGAAAGTGGATAGACGTCGAGTTTCGGATAACAAGAGCAATCAAGTTCGGACACCCCGCCTAATTTCAAATCCAAGAGCGGTTATGCTTTGGCACCTTATTAAGCTTCAAACTTTATCATACAAGTCAATGTTCAGGCACCTCTAGATTTCGAGTCATCAAGCGACCTAAGTCTAGGCCACACTCTTACATAAAGATATCAAGCATTTGTCCAAATTCCGATGAAAGTGGATAGATGTTGAGCTTTAGATCCAAGAGTGATAAAGTTTAGAGACCCTACGGAACTTCAAATCCAAGAACAATCAAGTTTAGGCTCCCGCTGAACTTCAAATTTTCAAGCAAGTCAAGTTCAAGCTTCTTACCTATATTTCAAGTCATCAAGAGACCATGTTTGAAGCGCAAGTCATAAAATGTCCGAATGTCAAGATCCAAGGAATAAGCAAGTGAAAAAGGTATGGTACTTAGAAGGGAGACCAAAAGTAGTAAAATGATTAAGTTACAAGTATGTAATAGGGGCATGAATGGCAGCAAGGGAGCCAACTATATTCTTAATGGCTCGCGTATTGTCATCCATGGACTAGTTTTCTCTCATAGAAACATGATTGAGCATATGTTTGAGATCTAGGGCCCTAGCTAAACTAGTAGCGTTAAACCGGGACTCTTAATGTTGCCATGTTTGAAAGAAACGATGAAAATTATGAACTTCACTCAATGTTTAACGGGAAATAGTGGCAAGAATATGAGCACGACGTAACTAATCAACATGTAACCAATAAGAATGAGGATTAACGATCGAACAACCCAGGCAACAAGAAAATGAAATGGAACTTAAGAAATGAACCATCAATCATGTCATAAATGTGATGCATAATAGTAAAGGAGTAAAATTGCACATGGCATGACAAATAGTCATCTACCAAGCGAAGGACAATAGTCACGTAATTGATGATCGTCCAAAGAGAGGGGTAATGGTGATAAGCCAGCAAGAGGAGGTAGAGTAAGTGGCCCGACATAGGAGGCGTGGAAGGCAATTGGTGGTGTGCCATGGCTGGGGACAACAATTGAACCCACGAGATAAACAAAGAACTCGGGAAGTGACTGGTGCAACATACTCCGGGTAGAGATCACAACAAATGAGGTCAATTGTTGAGAGAACCCGTGGTGTGGTGAGTGCTGCGACGGCGTAACGCGAACCCAAAAACGATGACATCGAGTGGTAGTGACATTGGTGACAATAGCAACAAGAACTCAAGGTGAGAAGAAGAGTTAAAGTGACCAACGAAGAAGAGATTGACAATCGGAGAAGATAATCACCTTAGAGGTGGTTGAATAGGGTGTTGAAGGATTCTAGTGGAAATTTAAAGTTCAAATAAAAACTAACTACTTAGAAAGATAAACTAAGTCTAGCATGACTCGTAAAGGAAATGAAAAGAAGAAAAGTAGTTTTTACGAGGAAATCCTCCTAAAGCAGAAAACCTCGGGTAATGCTAATTCAAGCATCAAGTCAAAATCCCCTATTTGAATTCTCAAATACAAAGATTATGACTTCCCAAATTTGTTCCCTTAGATAAATTTATTACAATTTTTTTCCGGACTCCGAAAGTCCATTATCTAACCTAGTACTTCCAAGTTGAAATTCTCTTATCAACTTGGGACAACCGAGTTTAAATTACATTATCAACTCGATCAAGGGAAGACTGTAAAATTGTCCGGAGAATAGAAAGTAATTACAAGACTTTTCTCATAAGAGGTTACAACTCAAAAAATAAAAGATTACAATTGGGAGTTGTAAGCTAGAAGTATGTATGATAATATCAGCTCAAAGTTCATCGGTGAGAGTCTTTTAGTAAGGCTTATAATTATAGTTTTCTTTGAGAGAAAGCCATTGAGTCTTTAGTTAGAAGAACTGGGTCGGTTAGCGATTACAACGAATAGTATCTTTGAATTAGTCGTTGAGCCTAGGTCCTATCTTCCAAAAGCTGTTACACAAACTTCAAGAGATTGAAACATCAGGTAGAAAAACTCGTCGGACTCAAAAAAAAAAAAAAAGAAATTACCCAAAACGACAACAATACAAGCCTGTTAGCTTGGCTTGAGCCGTTCCGCATTTTTCGGCTTTTCCGTCTCGTAGATTTTCAAAGGTTATTAAGATTTTTTCTTTTCTTGAGATAATTCAACTTTTGAAAACCTACAAAAACAAATTAGATAATGGTTCTCAAAGTATAAAAATACTTTGGTCCATAATTAGATTAGGATTAGTCCGAATAAATCATTTAAAAGACTCGATTATTCTTAATCTATTAATTTGGAATGTTTCAAGTCTTAATATTCAACATGTTCATGTTCTAGATGAATCCAAAACTCATAGTAAGTTTAACCTTAATGGGTACATGAGTTATTTAGACATTTTTCAGTTTTGCCAAGTTAACTAATTATAATGTAATAAATAAGGCTTAAGTAGAGTTGAGAGAATTAATTCTAGTTCATTTCATAAAGCATGTCATATTCAAAGTGATGTATTAAATGTGAAATTACTTTGGCAAACTTAATGTCCGATTCATACTAAGTAGGCTAGTTTCTCAAAATTGAGTAGCTAAGTCAAGCTCGGTTAATATGATCGAGTCAATTTCTACTTTCAAGTAGAATTGAGTTTAAGATAAGTTTTACCTTTAGGATCTAAGTCTTGGGTTAGTCATATATAAGTAATTTAAAAATAATGATTGTTATGTCGGATGACTTTATCTTGTGAATTTCTTTTAAGATGCTTGTTGGTTAACCCTAAATTTAACCTAGAGGGGAATCAGTCTCGATCTGTCTCAAGCTATGTCGAACCGTAAGTTTGATCAGCCTAGATTTATCACCAACGCCGATAACAAAGGGTCTAAGCACGTTACTTGGATTGATGCCGGAGAGGGCCTAGAATTTGTTGTTAGCTTAGGAGCGCATCCCCTTCCTAAGTCTAGTATTAGGGCTTTTGTTTCTCCTCCTGTTGCTTCTAGTTATTTTTCCGATTCTGTTGTTTCCAATTCCGTATCTTTTGTTTCGAGTCCGATGTACTCGTTTATTCATAATAAGATGAAATTTTCTGCTTACTCTTTGCCTCCTCGTATTTTCAATTGTTTTGACTCTAATGATGAACAAGAAATCCCCGAAGAATTAATAAAAGTTATGGAAGATCACGAAAATCGCTCGCCAATAGTAGAGGAAACAATAACAATTAATTTAGGACCAGTTGATCAACCCTAAAAGGTTAAGATCGGGAAACACTAGATCCGTAAAAGCGAAGCAATTTACTTCGCTCCTTACAGAGTTCATAGATGTCTTTGCATGGTCCTAAAAAGACATGCCGAGGATAGATTCGAGTATAGCGTAATATAAAATTCCACATTACGAAGATGCTAAGCCGGTTAAGTAGAAACTCACGAGGATGAAACCCGAGTGGGGTTGAAGTTTAAGGAAGAAGTCCGAAACAGCTTAAAGGATGGGTTCATCGAGTAGTTCACTATCCTCAGTGGGTAGCAAACATAATATCGGTTCGAAGAAAGACAAAGCAAGGTTCGGATGTGTGTCAACTTTAGGGATCTAAGTAAAGCAAGCCCCACGGACGATTTCCCATTGCCCCATATCGACATCCTCATAGACAACACAACGGGTCATACTCGCTTTCGTTTATAGACAGTTATGTTGGGTACAATCAGGTGAAGATGGCCGAAGAGGACATGGAGAAGACGACCTTCATCACTCAAGTAGGGTACATACTATTATGTGGTGATGCCATTTAGGCTCAAGAACGTCATGCAACACACTAGAGGACAACTATGACGTTATTGCATGACATGATCCACAAAGAAGCCGAAGTCTATGTGGATGACATGATCATAAAGTCCAAGGATAGAGTAGGGCACCTACCCAGCCTTAGAAAATTCTTTGAAAGATCGAGAAAGTACAACATGTGCCTTAATCCTCAAAAGTGTGCCTTCGGGGTAAGCTTAGGCAAGTTGCTAGGCTATGTTTTCAGTCTTAGAGGAATCAAAGTTGATCCATTCAATATAAAAGCTATCAGGAGATTCCACCACCGAAGATAGAGAATGAGATACGGAGATTTCCTAAGATGTTTACGATACATAATTCATTTCATATCAAAACCGACTATGGTCTCGTGAGCCTATTTTTAAGAGGTTGAAGAAAGGGTCTCGAGCCTATTTGGAATATCGAGTGCTTAAAAACATTCGAGAAGGTTAAGGAATATCTAGCCAACCATCCAAGTGCTAGTTCCACCCTAATCAGGGAAACCTTTACTTTTGTACCTCGCTATGATAGAGACAATTATGGGGGCTATGCTAGCTCAACGAGATGGAAAGGAAGAGTATACGATATATTATCTAAGTAAGAAATTCTTAGTTTATGAGACTAGATACATACCATTAGAGAAGACATCATTGGCATTAGTCCGGGCTACCAAAAGCTCGGACACTACATGTTGGCCTATAAGGTACATGCGGTAGCACTAATGGATCCCATTAAGTATATACTTAAGCAACCAACTATTAGCAAGCAAGATAACAAGATGGACTGTCATGTTGTCGAATTTGAACTCAAGTATGTTCCCCAAAAGCGATCAAGGAAGGGTAGTGTCGGAATTCCTAGCCGATCTACTCAGTAATCGAATCGCAACCCGAACACCTTGACTTTTTAGACAAAAATATCTTACAAGTAGAGGTGGACGTTTGGACAATATACTTCAATGGCGCTTCCAATTAGAAGGGCTTTGTAGTGAGGATTCTTCTAGTCTCACCGGAGGGAGCATATACTCCCATTTTAGTTAAATTGGATTTCAAGGTCACCAACAACGCAAGAGAGTATGAAGCATGCATCACGGGACTTGAAGCTACTATAGAGATTGGGGCCAAGGACATTAGGGTTTTCGGTGACTCTAGTCCGATCATTATTCGATTTCGCAAAAATGGAAGGTATGTAGTGAAGCCTCGACACCCCACCAGGCACATCCGATATAATTATCAAAACATTTTCAAAGAATTTCCTACACCTACCTTCGTAGGGATGACAACCGGTTCGTGGATGCTTTAGCAATATTAGCATTCATGATTAATATCCCTAGTGGCATTCATTCAATGCCCATTAACATAGAGCGACTGAGTCAGCCTACGCATGTCTACGCATTCGATCAAACTAGTTGGTATCATGACATCTATCAATATCTAGAAAAGCAAGAGTATCCATTGGACTCGTATGCCTAGAGCCCAATGAGCCATCGGGATATTGGCAGTCCGGTTCTTAATCAATAATAGGCAACCGTATAAGAAAACCAACACAGAGATTAGCTTACTTTGTGTCAACCAACATGAAGCAAAGCGCATTATGGATGAGATTCATGGTGGGGAATGTGGACCCCATATGAATAGACAAATGTTACTTTAGAAAATTCAGAGGCTTGGATACTATTGGTTGACTATGGCAGCAGATCGCTATGAGTTTGTTAAGAAATGTCATAAGTGTCAGTGTATACAAATTTACAAGCACCAACCACCATTGTTTCTCACAACACTAGCATCACCCTGGCCATTCTCAATTTAGGGAATTGACATTATTGGCAAAGTGACCCCAAAAGGAACTAGGCGGTCATGAATTTGTGTTAGTAGCGATTGACTACTTTATCAAGTGGGTAGAAGTAGCATCCTATGCAACCTTGACGTCCAAGCAGGTGGCCAAGTTTATTACCTACAACATCATTTGTCAATATGGAGTACCCCATGAGTTGATCGATCAGTGACCATGGTAGTCACTTCAAGAAAGAAGTAGCGAGAACTATCACGTAAATACAAGATCAAGCACCATTAGTCTTCTCCCTATCGTCCTTAGACCAACGGAACACTCGAGGCCTCCAATAAAAACATTTGCAAAATAGTGGAGAAGATGGTCGTCAACTATAAGGATTAGCATGAACTGTTGCCCTTTGCTTTATGGGGCTATCAAACCTCCATTAGGACCTCTATGGGAGCAACGCCTTACTCCTTAGTATATGGCATGAAAGTAGTCCTTCTAATAGAAATTACCATCCCCTCATTACGGATCATCATCAAGAGTCAAATTCCAAAAGCGAGAATGGGTTAAGGCACATTAAAGAGTTAGTGTTGTTGGATGAGAGGCACCTCAATGCCTTACATAATGTCCAAATATACTAGGCACATATATCAAGGGTATTTAACAAAAAGTCAAGCCTCAAAATTTGCAAATTGGGGATTTGGTCCTTAAGGCGATTAGAGCATCGATCCAGGATCCTCGGGAAAGTTCGAGCCCAATCGGCAAGGCCCATTTGTGATAAGTCAATTATCGCCAAGAGGAGCAATGAAACCGATCGATTTGGATGGTGAAGAAGTCTTTTAATACACAAACTTAGATCAATTAAAGAAATATTATGTTTAGCACGACCCTAAATGACGGCCTAGGCCCGGCCCAACCAGGCCACGCCATGGCGAGCACCGGTCACCACCCGGACAACAAGTGGGATGGTCGGGCCGAGTGATGTCCCTTGGTTTTTATCTCTCGTAATTGTTTAATTTGATGGTCCAATTAGACGGTCTTTTCTATTAAATTGATTGTTATTCAATGTTTATGTGGTCCAATTAGATAGCCCATTGGTGTAAATAATTTTTAATTAAATTTTAAGGACGATCTAATTACGCGATCCAATTTATGCCTCTAGGTGAGTGGTAAAAAATATATAAAGTAGAAAAGTTAGCACAAAACTTAGTTTTTACTTTTATTCAATAAAAAAGGTAAGCCTATTACTTACCTAAATACATAACTAATAAAAAGTGAAAAAACAAGCACAAAATTAAAATTGTTCTAAAGAGGCAAAACTAAACTTCCTAATTTCTTTTATTCCTTGCTAAAAATCCTCTCTAAAAAAAAAATAATTAAAGCCCTAGCCTCGTTTTCACTTTCTTTCCTTTCGGATAAGTAGACTCGACTCCATGATCTTAGGTACGCTTCGTAGCTCCTCAATTCTACAGGTCCCCATCTCTTCGACTTTCTAAGCCTCAAATTCCCTTATGCGGGCACGTTAAGCTATATGAGGATTTACTTCGCGTATTTGGAGAGGTGCAGCAGCAGGAATTGCTCCTTGGGGATCCAGCTCTCGAGCCCTTAGTGCCTTGTGATGTTTGGGGTCCACTTTCGTTATCCACTCCATATAATGTGCGGACACAGTAGTAATTGGCTCACCTGCAGGTTTCAACAGACTTCGGCGAGTTCGTCCAATATTCGAGCCACGATTTAACTCGCCTAGAAATGCCAAAACCTTCAAACAGTTCAAAGGTAGCAGGACAAATGCAATCTAGAAGGGGAATCGCTTGCTCTCTTCCCATTTACCATAATATACGGTCACGGAAGTAGTAAGTGCTAGTTTTTAGACCAGCAGGCATACAAAGGGTTATCTGTGTGGTATGTGTCCTAAATTGGGACACTTTCTAGTATGTAATATACCACACTATGGTATTACTCGTGGTTTCGAGGTATTCCTCCCACCAAGAAGTAGGGCGATCGCCTACCGCCTTTACCGCTTTCGTTGACGGATGTGTATCGCCAAATAGGTATTTACTTTTGCAGTAGCTCTGAATCAATTGCGGATGCTCCATTAACCAAATCTGCACAAGCACGAGATAATAAAAAATATAATAAGTGTTCTGTAAGGTTAAAATTCAACCTTTCTTTAAGGCCCAATAGGAGCAAAAAAGCGAAAAATAGCGAAAAGGCGTAAAATAGAGACTTTCGACGCAAAACCGGAAGCTTTTAAGCTTCGAAGGCGCCGATCGTTGTCTCTTGGATGACATCGTCGACCGGTTCCCACCGTTTGGTCCCGGCAGCTTGTTATTTGTTTACCCGCAACAACGAGAGGGCTCCTAGTGAATTCCTCCACCGGATCGGCCTCGACCCAGCCTAATCCTATTATAGTTTCAACACCTATTAGCGAGTCGTGGAGCGAGTAATCTTCCGGTTGCTCAACTAAGTACAGTAGTGCCGCATGCGCCATGTCCTCGTCGCCTCCTACCAATAGGAAACCACCTATTAGGCAGGGGATTTGGTGATAATGCAGATTTTCGGAAGATTTGGGTACAACGGACTTAGTACGACATTGGATGCCCAAAATAGCATCAAACTCTTCGAGCAAGGGACACAATTCCTTATCCCTAAACCCGAAAACGTGGTGTGAGGATCCCAATAGGTCACAACAGACACTTAAGAAAGTCCAATAGATTTTCACTTGGCAAATACTAAATAAAGTACTCAACACATATTGTGATAAGCCTACCCTCTCGGTGTTTGTCATCTCATGCATCCAACGAGATAAATCGGTCATGAAGTTCATCTTTTGAAGTTAGAAGGAAAATTGCAGAAGCTGGGGAATTTCTTTAGGATCAATTTTTCTAAGTGAATTGTGGAAGAATATTCGAAGGCACAATTTTCGATCATCAATAAGGGTTCAATTTATAGAAGTTTCCAGATCACTAGATTCTTATTGTACTAGCACCGCCAGCATTCGCAAACGCCCTGGGTTTTCTTGTGTATGGCAAGCACCGGCCAAGGCCTTGGACCGACCGATTCGCCTTATTTCTTTGGCCCGAGCACTTCTTGGGCAATTATTATTCTTGTCTAGCCCATCTTCGGTTAAGCCCCGTTATTTTGGGCCATGCACTTACGAATTCCATTTTCATTTTTATTATTTTCTTTTGGGGGAATGGGGGCTATGTGCCCAAATTTTTTCGATTTTTCTTTATAATTTTTTCTACAAATTTTTGCATCATATTCATACAAGAAAGCATTTTTAGAATCGAGTCTTTCCATTTCATCTCATTGCATAATAGTCAAAATCTTACAAAATATCAAAAAACACAAAGCAGCCTACAAGGGATCAACTAATCTTCGCCATTCGGAAGCATCATCGAACATATAATTCCCGAAGTCCTCCAAGACGAACATGGAGAATCGACCGTCTCCAACACCTTGAGAAAAGCTAGCTCTATGATCCCAAGATTGAGATGTTCCATGAGAAGGTCTGCTGTAAGATGCCCGGTGGAAGTTAAGTGGGTTCCCATGGCAATCGGATGGTTGAAGGGCGTAATATCCAAACTTTCTTCAGCAAAGTTAGGCCCCGGCTGGAAGAACTAGGCCCGGAGCTACTAGGTCCTACTTTAGAAGTACTCCGATGATGTGCACGTCGTGAAGAGTGGCGAGAGGTACCACTAGGAGGAGTTTGTGGGTTAGATGAATGTGCTTGTAGCCCCGGTCCACCAAGGAGGCTTCTTAATGAAGACATCCTAGATCGACACCTCTACAAAAATGAAGGAGCAATTAGCGCACCCGCTAAAAGCTCAATAAAGTTAGCATTTCACTAACCAAAGACTCGCCTGGAAGGTTAGGAAGGTTCTCCCGGAGAAGAAGTCTCGAATACCCCTAACCCTAAGGGCATATTAGAGTCTAATCGACATGGTCCGGGATTGCTCTCGATCATACTACAAAGATTTAATGGTGTTAGTTACTTTTAGCATACAACTAAAAGTGAAGAGTATAAAACTCTTACCCCTTGCTAGTTTCTAGGAAAAAGGAGCCCTACGCACTCCTCCTCCGATAGTTCGAGAATCCGTATTTAACGAGGAGATTCCTCGGGCTGAGAAACATCCACATCGAGACTTAGAATGTGGATGTCCTCTCGGGAGCAAACACAAAGAGATAAAGTTAATTTCCATACAAGAAATTCAACTACACACAAAGAGAAGAAAGAGGTGGAAACTCACCAACCGGATCATAATCGCCCCAAGTGATATCCGTAAGATGTATATAAGTTTAAGAACTGGGTATAAGGGTACCGGTGGTCGCTTTTGTTGCTCATGCGGAGAAAGAGAGCAGAAGTAAAACATGGTTTGTGGTGGATCAAGAGGAACAAATAGAGGACATATATTGTTGCGGATTTGTGGTGTAACTCTCTCACCAAGGTACCAAGCAAAATCCAAAAAGAAACCTCAAATAAGATCCACCTTTCACTTAACTACCGCGCGATGATTACAGTTGGAGTTGAGCACAAGGTTGGAAATTGGCCAGCACATATAGGATTTATAATTAGATAAGCAAGCACAAGCAAAAAGCAATTAGAAAATGGGCATAGAACATACTAAGCCAAGGCTAGCATCGGCCATAACCATACGTACCACAGTGCGTGGGCAAGTGGCAACGAAGAGGGCAGATAAGCAAAATTTTTCTAGGCACATTTTGAAGTAAATTTTTGAGCTTAAAAGCGACATACTGAAGCCACATGGTTGAGTGTAGACCTCAAGAAGCCTATATCATGGATTTTAGGCTGTTGAAGATGGATTCTATGGGGGCTGAAAAAGTAGGATGATTTGTTGAACCGAGCGACAGGCGCGAGAAATATTCATACAACCACGATTGCATTTTTGAAAAACAACCGAGATTTTATCCACACAAGATAAAATATATTGGAAATAAATGGAGAACTAGAGCATACCTCAATGATCTTCCGAAGCCACGTAGTGGAAGATAATTTATCAAATCCTTCTCAAGCTTGGTATGTCGCTCACCAAGCACGGAGACTTCTTATAAGGCAAGTGTTTGTGGGTGCACCCCAGTTGAGTTCTTTTATTTTATCCAGATCCGCTAAGTTTACCAAATAGTGAACATGAACCTTTGACGCTTGATTAGAAAAGAGTATCGTGCTTAATAAAAGGGCCAAGCACGATCCGAACTTGTTGTTGTGGAGAATGTCGGTCTAAAACCCGACATCCTCAAGACCCTTAAAGAGGATGGTGTATTTAAATAAATATTCCCAACGAAACCTAATAGCCACGGGATTGAAGAGGTGACGAAGATAGTCACGATATTTATACAAACTTTGGTAATAGACTAGAGGCTCCCCGAGAAGCCTAGGCTCGATAAGACAACAAAATTGAAAGGACTAATAGTTATCTCCTCAAAAGAAAGATGGAAGGTATTAGTGGTATCCCAAAAGAGCTCTCTAATGGATCTAAAGGAATCCCACTCTCTTTTGTCACAAAGATAATTCAAAGCAATGAAGAGGGAACCAAACTCAACGTTATGCATGGCATCTTCTAAGGGATAATGCATCTTTCTACATGTTTCCATGAACTTAGGTATGGCTCCACTACTCCGAATTGAGCCTTTCGCAAAACGAAAATCCAACAAGATTTTTAGTGGAAGAACTACTCTAAGTTAGAAAAAGTAGAAGTTTAAGACAACAAGCTTATCGATGGAGATGTGGCAAGAGAAGAAACATGGTTTTCATCCTCCACCAAGAGGTCATTTGGGTTCCATTCTACATTTGGACGCCATTCTCGCTCCAAGAAGTTGTCTTGGACCAACTTCTTAACCTTTGTCCTCCCAGCAGGATGAGCCTTTCTTCTAGACATCTTTAAAGAGAAGACTTTGAAGACCAACTAGTTTTCAACAAGAGAGGAGTGAGTGGAGTGTGAAAAATGAACACACTATGAAGGTTTGCTCATGGAGAGTCTAAGTCACCTTAGAAAGGGGTGAATAGGGTGATGAAGAAAATTAAATGATTTTTGCAACAAGTCAGCTAAACAAGTAGGTTCTAAGTCTAGATTGGACTCGTAAAAGTGATAACACAAATTTACGTGGAAACCCTCCCGGGCGTAAAACCACGGACAATGCTAATCCAAGCACCAAGTCAAATCCATTATTTTGAATCCACAAAATACAAGGACTCGACTCTACCATAATTGCTCCCTTAAACAATTCCTTACAATGTTTTCATAGACTCGAAGTTACTTTATCTCGATCTAGAACTTCCCGAGTGAAGTAACCTTTACACTAAGGGACAAGTTGAGCTGAGTTAACCCTTACAGCTCGATTACGGGACCTTACTCGTAAAGCAAGAAAAGAATGTAACTAATTACAAGACTTTCCTTTACAACTCGGAAAGTATTAAATACAAAGTTGGAGTTGTAAGTAAAAGATTGAATAAGAATGAAAACAATAACTTATGCTCAAGTAATGTGTTAAGAAATAATGTTCAACAATCTTCTAGTGTTGTAAGGTGGCTTCTATTTACATCCTACCAGTCGAGTGACCATTGAGTCTTGGTTCCGGACGAAGCCTTCACTAGCCGTTGTAACGACTCTTTTGAGTCACTCGTAAAAGATCCGTTGGGATGTGAACGTTGTGCAACGGCTCATGGCTCTTAAAGCTGGTCCAATCACTTGGTGTGACTGAAAGTTATGGTGGAAACAACCGTTAAGCTAAGAGTTGGAGTTTTCTAGTTTTGGAAACAAACAACCCCGACACGGTGTCCGAGTCATGTTCGAAGTAGGTAAAACTTGTCTCGCTAGTGTTTGACCGCTAGAAGCTGGTTACTTTTGTATTTTAAACATAAGTTAGCCTTGTTTAAATAAGTTACAAAAGTAAACAACATCGGTTCCCAAAGTATAAAATACTTTGGTCCAAGATTAGGCATAGATAATTATTAAATTAGAATAATTAAATGCTTAATTATCTTTGGCCTAGAAGAGTGGAATTTTCTTAGTCTAATATTCAATATACTCAAATTCCATCCGAGTTAATCCTAAGGATGATCAAGTAGAGAGAGTAAAATATCAGATTATAACAACTTGATATGGTCAAATAATTCGCAAGGAAATAAACTCACTTAGAAAAGGAACTAACACTCGTAATTCTCTTTGCGTTGAAATACACAATCAGTATTCGGAATAAAAGTGTTAAAGAAATTATTTGAGCATGCGATAGTTCCGAGTGATGTTTAAGTGAGTCGAAATATCGAGTGTAGGAGATATGCAATAAGGTTCTTTCGAGTCGAGTCAAAACAGAATGAAAACTTATACACGAGTTTCTATAATATTCGTAATGACTTGAAATCAAAACTTAAGAGAGATAGGATTTATACGCGCATCTTCATGTAATACTCGTAATGACTTAGAGTTAGAATCTAAGTCTTCAATCTCCCCTTTTGATGAAATGCATTCCACACTTAGATAGAAACTTGTTAGTACGAGACATATGTTTTCATATTTAAAGATCGGAACATATCGGAGCGAAGATTGATGAATGAGAAGCATTCCATACTTATAAAATGCATTGTAGATCATCTCATCACTCATAGCAGCTTATACGGATAACACATCGGAGCAAAGAAATCAATATACAATATGAGTGCAGAAAAGTAAGAGGAAATCTTTAACTCGAAACATGTAACTCGAAATAAGTTTGTTTAGAAAAAAATATTCATTTATTTATTGCTCAAAGAAAGAGAGGGTAAGCTCCCCTAAACACAACATCAAGTTTTCTATATTCTCTCCCCTTAGCATTTCATCAAAAAGAGGGAAGAAAACAGCAAAAAAAAAAAAATACAATTGATGTTTTACAAGAAAAAAAAAGAAAAGAAAAAAAAGACTAAGAAGGGGGCTTCATTGTCGAGAGAAGAAGGGACGGGTTGTGCGCCGGCGCTGATATGCTTGGGAGGAGGTGGAAGTTGCTCCGTCCCGGTTCTCGTGAGCTAGAGGTATATCTTCCTTAGGCTCATCCTCCTGGAAAACAGACTGAGGGTGGTGCTTCGACTTAGCAGCTGTAGACCGACCAACGTCCCCGACTTCTTCCGACCCACTCGGATCGAGATCTTAGGAGATCGGCTCTAGTTCGAAGTTGTTGCACCTTGGCCCTCAGGAGGATATGGTAGAAGAGTTTGAGTCCGAGTGAGAGGGGACGAAGGAGGTTCCAACTCGGACCCATGGACCCGCACACCAGTGCTTAACTTCATGGTAGCTGTACCCCAAAAGCTCCTTTTTGCCACAATGGCAGCTGAAGGTTTGCTCATGGGGAGTCTAAGTCACCCTAGAGGGGGTGAATAGGATGATGAAGAAAATTAAAAGATTTTTGCAACAAGTCGACTAAACAACAGATTCCGAATCTAGATTGGACTCGTAAAAGTGACAACACAAATTTACTGGGAAACCCTCCTCGGGCGTGAAAACCACCGACAGTGCTAATCCAAACACCAAGTTAAATCCACTATTTTTAATCCACAAAATACAAGGACTGACTCTACCATAATTGCTCCCTTAAACAATTCCTTACAATGTTTTTATAGACTCGAAGTTACTTTATCCGATCTAGTACTTCCTGACCGAGGTAACCTTTACAATGAGGGGCAACTAAGCTGAGTTAACCTTTACAGCTCAGTCAAGGGACCTTACTTAGAAAGTAAGAAAAGAATGTAACTGATTACAAGACTTTCCTTTACAACTCGTAAAGTATTAAATACGGACTTGGAGTTGTAAGTAGAAGATTGAATAAGAAAATAATAACTTTTGCTACGTAATGTGTTTCGCAATGATGTTTAACAATCTTCTAGTCTTGTGAGGTGGCTTCTATTTATATCCAACCAAGCAGAGTGACTCGTTGAGTATTGGTGCTCGAACAAAAGTCTTCACCGGCCATTGTAACGGCTTTCGAGTCACTCAAAAAGATCCGTTGGGATGTGAATGTTGTGCAACGACTCTTGGCTCTAAAAGGTGGTTCAATCACTTGGTTGTGACTAAAATTTGTGGTGGAAGCAACCGCTAAGTCTAGAGTTGAACTTTTCCAGCTTTTGAAACGGATAACCTGCACAAGGTGTCCGAGCCATGTTCGAAGTAGATAAAACTTGTCTCATCGGTGATTGCCAGCTACAAGCCAATTACTTTTGTGTTTTAAAAATGAGGTAGCCTCGTTTGAATAACCTACAAAAGTAAACCACATTTGTTCTCAAAGTATAAAATACTTTGGTCAAAGATTAGGCACAAATAATAATTAAATTAGAACAATTAAACGCTTAATTATCTTTGGCCTAAAAGAGTGGAATTTTCTGAGTCTAATATTCAATATACTCAAATTCCATCCGAGTCAATCCTAAGGATGATCAAGTAGAGAGAGTAAAATATTAGAGTATAACAACTTGATATGGTAAAAAATTCTCAACGAAATAAACTGATTTAGAATAAGGAATTAACACAAGTAATTCTATTTGCATTAAAATACGCAATCAGTACTCGTAATAAAAGTGTTAGAGAAATTATTTGAGCATGCGATAGTTCCGAGTGATGTCCGAGTGAGTCGAAACATCAATGTAGAATATATACAATAATGTGCTTTCCGAGTCCGTCGTAAACAAATGAAAACTTATACAAGAGTTTCTATAATGCTCGTAATGACTTGAAATCAAAACTTAGGAGAGATGAGATTTATACATGAGTCTTCATGTATTACTCGTAATGACTTAGAGTTAGGATTTGAGTCTTCAATCTCCCCGTTTTTGATAAAAGGCACTCCACACTTAGATAGAAACTTGTTAGTGTGAAACATGTGTTTTCATTTTCACTATGCAGAACATATCGAACGAGGAGTGATGAATGAAAGACATTCCATACTTGAGAAGAGGTGGAGGAGGAGTGATGAATGAAAGGCACTCCACACTTAGATAGAAGCTTGTTACTTGAGAAGACATTCCATAAAAGGCACTCCACACTTAGATAGAAAAAATTGACTAAGAAGGGGGCCTCGCTGTCGGGAGGAGGAGGGACAAGCAGTGTGCCAAAGACTGATATGCTTGAGAAGAGGTGGATGATCGTGGTGGCAGCAGCACAGGGATGTCTAGAAGTTGCTCCGTCCTTGTCATCTCGAGCCAGGGGCATATCTTCCTTAGGCTCATCCTCCCGGAAGATAGCGGAGGGAAGTGCTTCGACTTAGCAGCTGTGGACTCGACCAACGTCCCCAGCCTTCTTCTAATCCACTCAGTGTCGTTATCCGAGGAGATTAGTTCTGGTTCGAGAGCCGCAACAGCTTGGCTCTCGTGTTGAGCAACTTCCTCTTTCTCTTTCTCCTTTTCCTTCTTCTTCTATTTCTTCTCCTCCTCAGCCGAGCCGCTTCAGCTGCAGCCTTCTTCTTCTTCTACCTCAGCCGAGGGAGACTTGGCTGGTCGAAGGACTCTTCGAAGTATCCGAAATTTCTGGTCTTGGGCAGCCTTAGATCGGCGTTCTTGGAGAAGTTGGAACTGCTCGCACTACTCGTTGATGATGCCCTTTAGCTCGATCAATAGATCCTGGTTCTCCTGGATCTAAGTGGAGTGTGAAAAATGAACACACTATGAAGGTTTGCTTGTGGAGAGTCTAAGTCACCCTAGAGGGGGTTGAATAGGGCGATGAAGAAAATTAAATGATTTTTGCAACAAGTGAGCTAAATAGCAGATTCCGAGTCTAGATTTGACTTAAAAAAGTGATAACACAAATTTACGTGGAAACCCTCCCGGGCGTAAAACCACCGACAGTGCTAATCCAAGCACCAAGTCAAATCCACTATTTTTAATCCACAAAACATGAGGACAAACTCTACCATGCTTGCTCCCTTAAACAATTCCTTACAATGTTTTCCTAGACTAAGAAGTTACTTTATCCGATCTACTACTTCCTAACTAAGATAACCTTTACAATAAGGGACAACTAAGCTGAGTTAACCCTTACAACTCAATCAAGGGATCTTACTCGTAAAATAAGAAAAGAATGTAACTCGATTACACGACTTTCCTTTACAACTCGTAAAGTATTAAATACGGACTTGGAGTCGTAAGTAGAAGATTGAATAAGATTGAAAACAATAACTTATGCTCAAGTAATGCGTTCAGCAATCTTCTAGTCTTGTGAGATGGCTTCTATTTATATCTAACCCGGCAGAGTGACCGTTGAGTCTTGGTTCCGGACGAAGCCTTCACTAGCCGCTGTAATGACTCTTCCGAGTCAATAAGAAAAGATCCGTTGGGATATGAACGTTGTGCAACGGCTCCTGGCTCCAAATGATGGTCCAATCACTTGGTGGTGACTGAAAGTTATGGTGGAAACAACCGTTAAGCCAAGAGTTGGAGTTTTGCAGCTTTGGAAACAGACAACCCCGACATGGTGTCTCGAGCCATGTCCAAAAGGAGGTAAAACTTGTCCGGTGGTGTTTGATCGTTAGAAGCCTAGGTTACTTTTGTATTTGAAAAATGAGTTAGCCTCGTTTAAATAACTCGCAAAAGTAAACCACACTGGTTCTCAAAGTATAAAATACTTTGGTCCAAGATTAGGCACGGATAATTATTAAATTAGAATAATTAAATGCTTAATTATCTTTGGCCTAGAAGATTGGAATTTTCTTAGTCTAATATTCAATATACTCAAATTCCATCTGAGTCAATCTTAAGGATGATCAAGTAAAGAGAGTAAAATATTAGAGTATAACAACTTGATATGGTTAAATAATTCTCAAGGAAATAAAATGACTTAGAAAAGGAATTAACACAAGTAATTCTCTTTGCGTTGAAATACACAATCAGTATTCGTAATAAAAGTGTTAAAGAAATTATTTGAGCATGCGATAGTTCCGAGTGATGTTTGAGTGAGTCAAAAATATCGAGTGTAGGAGATATGCAATAAGGTTCTTTCGTAGTCGATCAAAACAGTAATGAAAACTTATACACGAGTTTCTATAATATTCGTAATGACTTGAAATCAAAACTTAAGAGAGATGGGATTTATACACCCATCTTCATGTAATACTTAGAATGACTTAGAGTTAGAATCCGAGTCTTTAATCTCCCCTTTTGATGAAATGCATTCCACACTTAGATAGAAACTTGTTAGTGCGAGACATGTGTTTTCATATTTAATGATCGTAACATATTAGAGCGAAGATTGATGAATGAGAAGCATTCTATACTTATAAAATGCATTGCGGACCATATCATCAGTCATAATAGTTATGCGAATAACACATCGAGCAAAGAAATGAATATATAATATTAGAGCAGTAAAAGTAAGAGGAAATCTATAACTCGAAACATATAACTCGTAAATAAGTCTCGTTTAGAAAAAATTTTTTCATTTATTCATTGCTCAAAGAAAGAGAGGGTGAGCTCCCCTAAACACAACATCAAGTTTTCTATATTCTCTCCCCTAGCATTTCATCAAAAAGAGAAATAGCAAAAAAATACAATTGATGTTGGACAAAAAATAAAGAAAGAAAAAAATAGACTAAGAAAGGCGGGCTTGTCTGTCGGGAGAAGGAGGGACGGTGGTGCGCCGGTGTTAATATGCTTGTAAAGAGGTCGATGTTCGCGGCGGCGACAACATAGGGATGTCCGGAAGTTGCTCCGTCCCGGTTCTATGAGCTAGAGGTATATCTTCCTCGGGCTCATCCTCCTGGAAAACAGTCGAGGGTGGTACTTCGACGTAGCAGTCGTGGACTAACCAATGTCCCCAGCTTCTTGTGACCCACTCGGATTAAGATTTAAGGAGATCGGCTCCGGTTCGAAGTTGTTGCACCTTGGCTCTCGAGTTGAGCGACCTCTTCTTTTCTTTTCTCCTCTTCTTCTTTCTCCTCTTGCTTCTCCTTCTCGAGTCGGGCTACTTCAACTTCTTCTTTTACCTCAGCCGAGGTACTCTTGGCTGGGTGCAGGACTCCTCGAAGTATATGAAGTTTCTTAGTCCCGGGAAGCCTTGGATTTGCGTTCTTGTAGAAGTTGGAGCTGCGCTCCTCGTTGATGATGCCCTTGATCTGCGATAAACGGATCCTCGTTCTCCTAGATCCGAGACTGGCATAGTTGATAATCGGGCCTTAAAGGACATTTTTGAGAGAGCGGAGGGTGTGTCAAAGTTCTTCGGACACGTAAGAAATTTTGTCAACCAATACGATAAATATAGCAAGAGAGGTCGTAGGACGCGGTTGAGAAGTGGAGGGACCGGTAGAGGGAGGAGGATATGGTGAAGAGTCTTAGTCCGAGTGGGAGGGGGTGAGGGAGGTTTCAACACGGACTCCATGGACCTAGACACCGGGCTTGACATCCGGTAGCCGTAGCCCGTAAGCTCCTTTCCGCCCACCACAATGGTAGTCGAAGGTTTGCTCGTGGAGAGTCTATGTCACCCTAGAAGGGGGTGAATAGGGTGATGGAGAAAATTAAATGATTTTGGCAACAGACTAGCTAAATTGCAGATTCTAAGTCTAGTTTGGATTCAACCGAAAAAGTAGGATGATTTGTTGAACCGAGCGACAGCGCGAGAAATATTCATACAACCACGACTTCATTTTTTGGAAAACAACCGAGATTTTATCCGCACAAGATAAAATATATTGGAAATAAATGGAGGACTAGAGCATACCTCAATGATATTCCGTAAGCCACGTAGTGGAAGATAATTTGTCAAATCCTTCTCACGTTTGGTATGTCGCACACCGGTAGGGAGACCTCTTATAAGGCAAGTGTATATGGGTGCACCCCAGTTGAGCTCTTTTATTTTATCCAGGTCCGCTAAGTTCACAAAATAGTGAACATGAACCTTTGACGCTTGGTCGAGAAAAAGTACCGTGCTTAACAAAAGGGCAAGCACGATCCGAACTTATTGTTGTGGAGAATGTCTGGTCTAAAACCTAACATCCTCAAAAGCCTCAAAGAGCATGCTGTATTTAAATATATTCTCCCAACGAAACCTAATAGCCACGGGATTGAAGAAGTGACGAAGATAGTCACGATCTTTACACAAACTTCGATCATAAACTAGAGGCTCCCCGAGAAGCCTAGAGTCGATAAGACAACAAAATTGAAAGGAGTAATGGCTATCTCCTCAAAAAGAAGATGGAAGGTATTAGTGGTATCCCAAAAGAGCTCTCTAATGGCTCTAAAGGAATCCCGCTCTCTTTTGTCACAAAGATAATTCAAAGCAATGAAGAGGGAACCAAACTCAACATTATGCATGGCATCTTCTAAGGGATAGTGCATCTTTCTACATGTTTCCATGAACTTGGGTATGGCTCCACTACTCCGAATTGAGCCTTTCTGCAAAATGAAAATCCAACAAGAATTTTAGTAGAAGGACTACTCTAAGTAAAAAAGTAAAAGTTTAAGCCAACGAGCTTACCGATGGAGATATGGCAAGAGAAGAAACATGGTTTCATCCTCTACCAAGAGGTCATATAGGTTCCATTCTACATTTGGATGCCATTCCATCTCCAAGAAGTTTTCTTGGACCAACTTCTCAGCCCTTGTCCTCCCAGACAGGATGAGCCTTTCTTCTAGACATCTTTGAAGAGAAGACTTTGAAGACCAACTAGTTTTCAACAAGAGATAGGCAAGAATACAATAAGAAGCAAACCTAGAAAGCAAGAAAGGAGTGAGTGGAGTGCGAAAAATGAACACACTATGAAGGCTTGCTCGTGGAGAGTCTAAGTCACCCTAGAGGGGCTGAATAGGGCGACGAAGAAAATTAAACAATTTTTGCAACAAGTCAGCTAAATAGTAGATTCTGAGTTTAGATTGGACTTAAAAAGTGATAATATAAATTTACGTGGAAACCCTCCCGGGCGTAAAACCACCGACAGTGCTAATCCAAGCACCAAGTCAAATCCACTATTTTTAATCCACAAAACACGAGGACTCGACTCTACCATACTTGCTCCCTTAAACAATTCCTTACAATGTTTTCCTAGACTAAGAAGTTACTTTACTCGATCTAGTACTTCCTAACTAAGGTAACCTTTACAATAAGGGACAATTGAGCTGAGTTAACCCTTACAGCTCAGTCAAGGGACCTTACTCGGAAAATAAGAAAAGAATGTAATCGATTACACGACTTTCCTTTACAACTCGTAAAGTATTAAATATAGACTTGGAGTTATAAGTAGAAGATTGACTAAGAATGAAAACAATAACTTATGCTCAAGTAATGTGTTCAAGCAATAATGTGCAGCAATCTTCTAGTCTTGTGAGGTGGCTTCGTTTATATCTCGTTTCCGTAGAAAACCGAGTTGATGATGTGGATGATGATTCGGAGAGTGGAAGGATTTATCGCTCCGGTTCCGTGGACGTGGCGCGATCGATCCGAGTCCGAGTGCGATTGCTTGAACTCGCAAGAAGGCGAAGCCTCGGGTTGTGGATCCCGGGAACGCCCTTCCAACGCTCAAGTTAGTAGTGAACTAAGTTGAATGGATCGAGGATATCTTCCTCGATGTGTGTGGGGGATTCCTTGGGAGTCGAGATGTTTTCCAAAGATGGAAGTTCTAGGGATGAGTGTGGATGAACGTTGATGAACGTTGATGAATGTTGAGAGCTTAGGAAGCTTGGAGGTAGGATTGTAAGAGAGATGAGACTTTATGAAATGTGAACATAACATGTCACTTGGGATTGGGAAATGGTGAGTATTTATAGGAGATTTTAAAGGGGTAATAGAGTAATTTACCGTGGCTTAGGGGAAACCCTAGCCCTAATGGGGTTTGGGTTTTTACCGGCCCGTTAAGGGTTGGCTTGGGCCGAGATCTCCATTACCCGACCGATTAGGTACAGTTGGCTGGTGACGTGGCGGGTGAGCTGGTATTGTCCAGGAAATACCCGAATCATTTAGCCCCTCACGTTCTACCTGCATGCCTCCCGAGGTAGGTAGGTGGAATGTTGAGTCCATTCCGCTATACCTTTATGACCCCAAGTTCTTATAAATAGGGGGTGAATCTTGAGAAGGATAGCACATTTCCACTTCTTCAACCTTCTCCTTTCTCTTGCTTAGGAGAAAATGAGCGTTGGAGCACTTCCGGTCGGATACGAGAAGTTGTGCCCTTGTTTTAACCGAGATGAGGCCGAGCAAACAGCGATGGAGCGTCACCGGCCATCCTTTGTCGCGGAAACGTTCTACCAGCCTTCTCATCGATGATGCTTGGAAGCCGAGGTTGATAAATGACGGTGAGGAGTATGATAAATTGTTTCAAGCTACGATCCGGCTTGAGTGAGATATTCTTGAGGCCTGGGTGGAGCGCAACCATGATCTCCTCGTCGAACTTCGAGCACCGAACCCCGAGCTTTTCAGCAAGCGATGCGGCGGGTGGAGGGGCCGCTCGAGTGTTGGCTCATCTTCTAATCTTCCTATGGAGAGTGGCGAGTCGGTGGATGGCCCTTCAACCCACTCCTTTGATGACCGAAGGGACTTGCCCAAGGCAAAGGGGAGTGGCCTTCTTGCGGAGAAGAAGAGGAACCTTCCGATGGAGAAGAAAAGGAACCTTCCGGTGGAGAAAAATAGGAACCTTTCGAAGGAGAAGTGATGTGGTAGTCGGGGCTCTCATTTCGTCTAAGTATTGTAATCGTAGCGTAGTAGTATAGCCATAGCGTCGTAGCGTAGTATCTTGAGTTTTATACGCTTTGCTTCTCTTGTAATGGCGCGTTGCGTGTTCTTGTCTCAATGAATGAATGAATGAATGAAGCTCGCTTTGTTAGCTTTTCTTCACTTTCCTATCCCTTTGTTGACACTTTGTTTATGGTGAATGATTTTTACTTAGCCCCTTGGGGCTAAAAAGGAGTCTTGCGGGGAGGATGAGTTTTCTTGTGATCCTCCCGGGGGCTCTTTTGTGGAGGATGAGTCATCTCGTGATCCTTCTAGGGCCCTCAAAGTGTCCCAACCCCTATGTGCCTCGAATTTGAAGAAAGTGAGTTTGCCCACTGTAACGTTGTCATGGGTCTCTTACGCGACCTTTCGGCTCCCGGAGGCTTGAAAGTGCATGAACGTAAGTATCTCGCGAGGGCATATCCCACGGACATGGGTCTTTACGCGACCTTCCAGCTCCCGTGGGCTTAGAATTGCATGATTGTAGAGCGCGACCTCCTAACCTTAAGTTAGGAGTGCGAGTGCCCATGCGAACATGGGTCTTGACGCGACTTTCTAGTTCTCGTAGGCTTAGAAGTGCATGATTGTCGAGCGCGACCCCTAACCTTAAGTTAGGAGTGCGAGTGCCCATGCGGACATGGGTCTTTACGCGACCTTCCAGTTCCCGTAGGCTTAGAAGTGCATGATTCTCGCTAGGGAACATCCCACGGAGAGCGCGACCTCCTATCCTTAAGTTAGGAGTGCGAGTGCCCATGCGGACATGGGTCTTTTACGGGACCTTCTAGCTCCCCGTAGGCTTATAAGTGCATGATTGTCGAGCGTGACCCCTAACCTTACGTTAGGAGTGCGAGTGCCCATGCGGACATGGGTCTTTATGCGACCTTCCAATTCCCGTAGGCTTAGAAGTGCATGATTCTCGCTAGGGAACATTCCACGGAGAGTACGACCTCCTATCCTTAAGTTAGGAGTGCGAGTGCCTATGCGGACATGGGTCTTTTACGCGACCTTCCAGCTCCCGTAGGCTTAGAAGTACATTATTGTGTGTCCTCTAAGAGGTGTTCCTTTAATGAAGTTAGGCGTACGAATTTTTAGCTCCCGGAGGCTAAGTTATCGCTACCGTAACTTCGAAGGATATCCCCTATGGAGGTGGAAATGAGACTTATTAGCTCCCGGAGGCTAAGTCATTGCTTATCGTCGAGAGACGTTCGGACTCCGCAATCATATGCTTCGTTGCCGAAAGTTTTTGAGAAGTTACGTAATTTTCAATTTTTAAAGGTTACGACTCCAACCCAAATAACTACGCTAACTCCGGACCCCTACAACCGACCCCTAGGACCGACCGCTAACTCGGACCTTTACTCCATCGACCCGCTTTCTCTCCTGCAGCCCCTCGCTCTCTCCGCCCACCCTCTCTCCCTCTCGGGCTCGGCTTGCTCACCTTCTCTCGCCGGGCCTCTCTTTCACTGCCGTGGCCCAACCTCTCTTCCCCGGGTCTTACTCTCTCTTCTTCCCGCCGGGCCCGCTCTCCACCCCCTGGCCCACTCTTTCAAAACATCCCCCTCCCGCCTCTCTCTCTCCCTTGCCTAGCTGTGCCCCTCCCCGCTGCCGCTGCACACCCCTTGCTACTCGCACCCGCCCTCACGCCGCACTCGACCGGACCCCCGGCCCAGGATCGACCCCCTACACCGACCCCTCCCCTCACCCTCTCCCTCACTCTCGCTCATTCTCCCTCCCTCTCGGTCCCCTGTTTCGCCGGAGCTGCCCCCACCACCCTACTGCGCTCAGCCGGACCTGCTATCCCTCGGACCAACCACCTAACCCAAGCCCTAGGACGAGCACTCGTCCCGACCCCGGAGCCGACCCCTCTCGGCCTCTCTCGCGCGCTCTCGCTCACACTCGGCTCTCTCTCTCCTCACGACACTCAAGCTCGGTTTCGCCCTCTCCCCCTCTCACTCGGACTCGGTTCTCCCTAGACCGACCCCCCACCTCGACCCCGAGACCGACCCCTCCCCTCGACCCCTCACACCGAGCCCTCCTTTCACTCTCTCTCTCTCTCGGCTTCCCACTCACACACCCTCGTTCCTCGGCCTTTCGCTGGGACCGAGCTCCCTTGGGACCGACCCTTAGGACCGACCCCTCCCCGACCCCTAAAACCAACCCCCCACCCCGAACCCTAGCCCCTACCGAGACTCCCGCCAAAACGCCAAAAATACCCCTCCAAAAATCCTAACCCTAACCCTAGCATTTTGAATTTTTAGTTTTTATTATGTTGGCATATTTTTGGGGAAACATTCCCGACCAATTTTATGCGTAAAAATTTTCGAAGGGGACGGAAAATACCGACCTTGATTTTAGAGCGAAGAAATTGCGAGCTCTTCCAAATGGAAAATATCAACCCAATTCGGAGCGGAAATACGATGGCCATGACTCCGCTGGTCGAAACATGTTGAGCTCGAATATATCAATTCTTTAATATGGGTCTTCATAGGGTGCCTCCGATCGTGCCCAAGTCGTAATTTTACGTTGGAGGTCTTCGTTAGCTTCTCGTTTGCCTCCGACTTTGATGTCGTTAAACGACGTTTAGCGTTGGGCTATAATAACGACCGTATGCCTTAAGGGGCCAAAAACCTTCTTCATCTTCATTTTGCGAACCATCGCTCCCTTATAGTGTTGGAGCAGTTTCTTGCGGAACAAAAGTGTTCTTCAAGGGCGTTGACCTTGTGCCTTTTCCCGTGACTTAAGGTTTGAGTGATGTCTCTTAGAGATCCTCTATGATCTTATGGGATCTTCGCTTATTGAGTTGCGTACGCTCAATATTTTTCATCCAAAAGGCCTTCTTTTGACGAATATACGCATTTGAAGACCATAGTCGATCTCTTCATGCTTGGCATTTACTTGTGTTATGCTTGGATCTTACTCGAAGATCTCACCTTGGAGTCAAGCTCGTGGCCGTATCCATCCCCGAGAAGGAAGCACCGAGAGGAGGGGGAGATCCCCAAGGATGATAACGTTGACGAGGATGCCAAAGATGGCTCCGAGGATTGGCCCTTCTTTCCCCGACTCTTCGTGGGATTGATGTCCTGCGTGCCATATGACTTGATACTCTGCTACTTTAGATTTGTTTGACTTGATGCTTGTTGGATGCTTACTCAATGCTTACTTGCGTCGTTGCTTCCTTTTATTGTTGCCGATTTTTGCTTTCTTGCCGCTTGGGGCACATGATCACCCTTCATCATAGTTGGGTCTTCTTTGAGTTTTACAACTTGGCTATCCTAGGGGATTGTATTAGCCCCAGTGTTGCCCTCGGAATCGGCACAATGAAAAACATATAACGAAAGAAACTAGCAGGCCTTAGGGGGTCATATTAGCCCCTACTTTTTCTTCTAACTTTGATAAAGTTAAGAAAATACAACGAAAGGAACCAGGGACTTGGGTGTTCTAGGGGATTGTATTAGCCCCTATTCATGCACCCAAGATCATCTTAAAGTAAATTATGAGACGTAAAGATGTAGAAAGCTTGCTCGTTGTATTGATAAAAGATCGAAGTCCGTACAAAAGAGAGGAATGTGTGCCCCGTTAAGCGCTTTCGAAAAGTCGCGTCAATTGTGGGTGATTCCTTTACAATATCTTTGGGACTTGGCTGGGTGGGTCTTTAAAGAAAGGCCCCCACTCCGGACAATGAGCTCGCACTATTTATGTAAGCACCATTATCTCCCGAGTTCGATGTCTTTGGGAGGCACAAGCCGGACCTTGACATGATTTTCTCGTGGTGGTGAAGCACATCATCATCGTCTCGAAGACTTTGGTTGGGGCTCCGCTTTTAGCTTCTTACCCTTGGGATCATCATGATTCTTCCCCTCCTCTTTCTCGCTTCTCCATCAAAGGTCGTAGGCTTACTACCTAGCATTCACGTGCGGTCTTTTGGTCTCCATAGGTCTCACCTACGGATCCATCATCAAGCTCATACTTCATGAGGAGAAGGTATGGAGCGACGATCGCTTTGATCCGGTTGAGGGTGGGACGTCTAATGATGACATTATAGGCGAAGGGATGTTGATCACTAGGAATTTGACTTCGATGTTTCGGCCCCTGGCCTTTTCTCCAACCCCGACTGGTAGGCGGATCATGCCTATGGGGTGTATCGTCCGCCCTCCAAATTTGACAACAGGATTGACGAGGGAAATGAGATTCTAAGGGGCATACTTTAGCTGTCTTGTCGATAAGGACCCCGCGGACTATGGCGTCCGAAATCTTCGGTGTGATGACCAAAGGATCCTCATGTGGGGCGGCCATGCTTTTCAAATCTTGTTCTACGAAGGTCACTGTGGGCACCTTCGGAGGTGAAGGTTGGCCGGTGATCGGGACTTGTTGAGCGCTCCCGAGGTGAGCCTTCCAGGAGGAGAGGGTCGTGCCCCCGCAAATCCCCAGACGATAGTGGCTATAATCTTAGTAGCATCGTCATCATCATAGTGCTCATATCCTTGCCTTGAAGAACCTCCTTGTGCTCCATGAGTATCTTTTTGAGGAAGCGATCAATTTGCCCGTTATCCGCCAACTCCCCAAGCGCCTTCTTTAACGCGCAACACTCGTAGTGTTGTGTACGGTTTGTTTATGAAATTCGCAATATTTGTTAGAAGCTCGCGCTTCGCAGGAGTGGACATGGGAGGTGGTTTCTTGAGCATGGGATGCCCTTTGATCTCCATCAGAATACTCTAGGGGTCGGTGTTGAAGCGGTGGTCCACTTCATTTCGAGGATTAAATTTTCCATCTCCTCCTTTCTTTCTCGACCTCATCTCCTTCCTCCGTACGGATCTCTGTGGCCTAAATAAAGTCGGCCGCCTTTCGGAGTGCTTCGCCAAGGTGGACACCTTTTGTTCAGCGAGGGAAAATTTGAATCTTCGGCTTCTAAGTCCGTTAAGGAAGGCAAGTGTAGGCAACTCTGTCTTGCGAGTCGGAGATAAGGACGGTCTCTCCATGAAACCTTCGGACATAGTCCCTTAAGAGTCTCGTTTCTCCCTTGCTTAAGCTTGGAGAGGTGGATGCTAGTCTTCTTCCGCTTGCAACTCGCGATGAATTGTGTGACGAACTTCTCGCACGACTCTTCAAAGGAAGAGATGCTCCATTGGGGAAGATTGTTGAACCATTTTTGCGCGACTCCCTTTAGTGTAGCAGGGAAGAATCGGCAGTAGGTTGCATCGTCCCCGTCCCGAACGTACATGTGGGACTTATAGTACGCCAAGTGATCTTCAGGATCGGTTGTTCCATTGTATGGATCAATGTTTGGAACCTTTATCTTCTTTATTCGGGAGCATTCATAATCTTCTTCGAAAATTTAGTGTTGAAAGTATTCGGGTTGGCCTTGAATCGGAGCCGGAGATGGGGACGGCGCGGGGTTGGTGGCATGGAACTTCCACCGGGGAAGGACTCTTCCTCCTATCGGATCGAGGAGGAGTGCGCCCGGTCCTCTCCGACTTCTCGGGGCCCTTCGGATTTGATTGCTCATGACGCCTTTCTCTTGATCGCTCCCGCTCTCGGGCGGCAAACCGCTCTTGGTCACGCCTTGGGGCATTGCGAGGTCGCCGAGAATTGCGGCTACATGTAGCCGATCGTGCAGGATCGGCAAACCTTCCGCTCCCGGGGCCCTCGCCCTTGTTTGGGGCAAAGGCGTCGTCATGATCCTCAAATGCCTCGCTGTGGGTAGCATAAGGGGTCGAGGCCGTGTAAGAAGTGGCAATATTCTCGGTGGCTCTATGGAGAGCTTTCTTTACATCGATAATCCCTCGAGCATCGCCTTCTTCGTGACGCCTTGTTGGCGAGCACTTGGCCGCTCAAAAGCAAGCGCAGTTGGTGCCTCGGTTGGTTGTTCTGGGGCTGCGTGGGAGGGCATCCCGCCCGAAGTAGCCAACAGCCGACCTCCCTGTGGGTTTGTGCCGCACCCATGAGTCGGGGCGTAGTGGAAGGGCATGATAGGCATGCGCCGCTCCATGGTGGCTCGCACTGTTCTTGCACTTGTTGTGCGACTGGTCGCTTTAAGGGTCTTTGTTAAGTTCGAAGATCCCCTAGGGTGACGTACCCCTTCGGCCGGGTGTGGCGGTTGCCGGTAGACCGCCGAGATGATTCCGCATCCTCGGCTTAAGGAGCGTTGCGGGATTGGCCCCCGTAGGCATTGAATGATGAGGGTGAGGGACCGGTAGGTTGTTCGTGTCGCGAGTCATCTTGGATCGAGATCGAGTGCCACCGGCGACCATATGCTACCTTCCTCCCCACGAGACGGCACCAAACTATTTCCGGAGAAAACTAAGTTGATGATGTGGATTAATGATTCGGAGAGAGGAAGGATTTACCGCTCCGGTTCCGAGGACGTGGCACGATCGATCCGAGTCCGAGTGGCGACCGCTTGAACCCGCAAAAGGCGAAGCCCTGGCTGGTGGATCCTGGAGAACGCCCTCCAACGCTCAAGTTAGTAGTGAACTAAGTTGAATGGATCGAGGAGATCTTCCTCAATGTGCCTGGGGGATTCGTTGGGAGTCAAGAAGTTTTCCAAAGATGAAAGTTCTCGGGATGAGTGTGGATGAACGTTGATGAACGTTGATGAATGTTGAGAGCTTAGGAAGCTTGGAGGTAGGATTGTGAGAGAGATGAGACTTTGTGAAATGTGAACATAACATGTCCCTTGGGATTGGGAAATGGTGAGTATTTATAGGAGATTTTAAAGGGGTAATAGAGTAATTTACCGTGGCTTAGGGGAAACCCTAGCTCTAATGGGCTTTGGGCTTTTACCTGGCCTCGTTAAGGGTTGGCTTGGGCCGAGATCTCCGTTACCCAACTGATTAGGCACGGTTGGTCGGTGACATGGCGGTGAGCTGGTATTGTCCGTAAAATACCCGAATCAATATCCAACCTGGCGAGTGACCGTTGAGTCTTGGTTCCGGACGAAGCCTTCACTAATGGTTGTAATGACTCTTTTGAGTCACTTAGAAAAGATCTGTTGGGATATGAATGTTGTGCAACGGCTCTTGGGTCTAAAAGATGGTCCAATCACTTGGTGGAGACCGAAAGTTATGGTGGAAACAACCGTTAAGCCAAGAGTTGGAGTTTTCCAGCTTTGGAAACAGATAACCCCGACACGGTGTCCGAGCCATGTCCAAAAGTAGGTAAAACCTGTCTGGTGGTGTTTGACTATTAGAAGCCGGTTACTTTTGTATTTGAAAAATGAGTTAGCCTCGTTTGAATAACCTATAAAAGTAAACCACACCGGTTCTCAAAGTATAAAATACTTTGGTCCAAGATTAGACACGAATAATTATTAAATTAGAATAATTAAATGCTCAATTATCTTTGGCCTAGAAGAGTGGAATTTTCTTAGTCTAATATTCAATATACTCAAATTCCATCTGAGTCAATCCTAAGGATGATCAAGTAGAGAGAGTAAAATATCGAGTATAACAACTTGATATTGTCAAATAATTCTCGAGGAAATAAATTGACTTAGAAAAAGGAATTAACACTCTAATTTTCTTTGTGTTGAAATACACGATCAGTATTCGAATAAAAGTGTTAAAGAAATTATTTGAGCATGCGATAGTTCCGAGTGATGTTTGAGTGAGTCGAAATATCGGTGTAGGAGATATGCAATAAGGTTCTTTCGAGTCGAGTCAAAACAGAATGAAAACTTATACACGAGTTTCTATAATACTCGTAATGACTTGAAATCAAAACTTAAGAGAGACAGGATTTATACGCGCATCTTCATGTAATACTCAAAATGATTTAGAGTTAGAATCCGAGTCTTTAATCTCCCCCTTTTGATGAAATGCATTCCACACTTAGATAGAAACTTGTTAGTGCGAGACATGTGTTTTCATATTTAATGGTCGGAACATATCGGGCGAAGATTGATGAATGAGAAGCATTCCATACTTATAAAATGCATGTAGATCATATCATCACTCATAGCGAGTTATGCGGATAACACATCGGAGCAAAGAAATCAATGTACAATATGATTGCGAGAAAAGTAAGAGGAAATCTTTAACTCGAAACATGTAACTCGAAATAAGTTTGTTTAGAAAAAAATATTCATTTATTTATTGCTCAAAGAAAGAGAGCGTAAGCTTCCCTAAACACAACATCAAGTTTTCTATATTCTCTCCCCTTAGCATTTCATCAAAAAGAGGGAAGAAAACAGCAAAAAAAAAAATACAATTGATGTTTTACAAGAAAAAAAAAGAAAAGAAAAAAAAAGACTAAGAAGGGGGCTACTGTCGGGAGAAGAAGGGACGGGTTGTGCGCCGACGCCGATATGCTTGGGAGGAGGTGGAAGTTGCTCCGTCCCGGTTCCGTGAGCTAGAGGTATATCTTCCTCGGGCTCATCCTCCTAGAAAACAGCTGAGGGTGGTGCTTCGACTTAGCAACTATGGATCGACCAACGTCCCCGACTTCTTCTAACCCACTCGGATCGAGATCTTAGGAGATCGATTCCGGTTCGAAGTTGTTGCACCTTGGCCCTCGGGAGGATATGGTAGAAGAGTTTGAGTCCGAGTGAGAGGGGACGAAGGAGGTTCCAACTCGGACCCTTGGACCCGGACACCGAGGCTTAACTTCACGGTAGTTGTACCCCAAAGCTCCTTTCGCCAACCACAATGGCAGCTGAAGGTTTGCTCGTGGGGAGTCTAAGTCACCTTAGAGGGAGGGGGTGAATAGGATGATGAAGAAAATTAAACAATTTTTGCAAAAAGTCGGCTAAATAACTGATTCCGAGTCTAGATTGGACTCATAAAAGTGACAACACAAATTTACTGGGAAACCCTCCCGGGGCGTAAAACCACCGACAGTGCTAATCCAAGCACCAAGTCAAATACACTATTTTTAATCCACAAAATACAAGGACTCGACTCTACCATAATTGCTCCCTTAAACAATTCCTTATAATGTTTTCATAGACTCGAAGTTACTTTATCCGATCTAGTACTTCCTGACCGAGGTAACCTTTACAATGAGGGACAACTAAGCTGAGTTAACCCTTACAGCTCAATCAAGGGACCTTACTTAGAAAGTAAGAAAAGAATGTAACTGATTACAAGACTTTCCTTTACAACTCGTAAAGTATTAAATACGAGACTTGGAGTTGTAAGTAGAAGATTGAATAAGAAAATAATAACTTTTGCTACGTAATGTGTTTTGCAATGATGTTGAACAATCTTCTAGTCTTGTGAGGTGGCTTCTATTTATATCCAACCAAGCAGAGTGACTGTTGAGTATTGGTGCTGCACAAAAGTCTTCACCGGCCGTTGTAACGGCTTTCGAGTCACTAAAAAAGATCCGTTGGGATGTGAATGTTGTGCAACGACTCTTAGCTCTAAAAGGTGGTTCAATCACTTGGTTGTGACTAAAATTTGTGGTGGAAGCAACCGCTAAGTCTAGAGTTGAACTTTTCCAGCTTTGGAAACGAGATAGCCCAGACAAGGTGTCCGAGCCATGTTCGAAGTAGATAAAATTTGTCTACTCGGTGATTGCCGACTACAAGCCAATTACTTTTATGTTTCAAAAATGAGGTAGCCTCGTTTGAATAACCTACAAAAGTAAACCACATTTGTTCTCAAAGTATAAAATACTTTGGTCAAAGATTAGGCACGAGATAATAATTAAATTAGAACAATTAAACGCTTAATTATCTTTGGCCTAAAAGAGTGTAATTTTCGAGTCTAATATTCAATATACTCAAATTCCATCCGAGTCAATCCTAAGGATGATCAAGTAGAGAGAGTAAAATATTAGAGTATAACAACTTGATATGGTCAAAAATTCTCAACGAAATAAACTAACTTAAAATAAGGAATTAACACAGTAATTCTCTTTGCGTTAAAATATGGAGTCAATACTCGTAATAAAAGTGTTAGAGAAATTATTTGAGCATGCGATAGTTCTGAGTGATGTCCGAGTGAGTCGAAACATCAATGTAGAATGTATACAATAATGTGCTTTCGAGTCCGTCGAAACAAATGAAAACTTATACAAGAGTTTCTATAATGCTCATAATGACTTGAAATCAAAACTTAGGAGAGATGAGATTTATATATGAGTCTTCATGTATTACTCGGAATGACTTAGAGTTAGGATTTGAGTCTTCAATCTCCCGTTTTTGAAAAAGGCACTCCACACTTAGATAGAAACTTGTTAGTGTGAAACATGTGTTTTCATTTTCACTATGCAGAACATATCGAACGAGGAGTGATGAATGAAAGGCATTCCATACTTTAAAAAATGCATTACGGATAATATCATCACTTATAATAGTTATGCGGATAACACATCGAGTAAAGAAATGAACAAATTATATCATAGCAGAAAGGCAAGAAGAAATATCTAACTCAGAACCATGTAACTCGAAATAAGTCCTGTTCGGAGAAAAATATTCATTCATTGCTTAAAGAAAGAGAGGGTGAGCTCCCCTAAACATAACATCAAGTTTCCTATATTTCTCTCCCCTTAGCATTTCATCAAAAAGAGGGTAGAGAATTACAATCGAATACAACTAATGTTGGACAAAAGGAAAAAAGAAAAAAATTGACTAAGAAGGGGGCCTACTGTCGGGAGGAGGAGGGACGAGCGAGTGCGCCAAGCACTAATATGCTTGAGAGGAGGTGGATGATCGTGGTGGCGGCAGCACAGGGATGTCTAGAAGTTGCTCCGTCCCGGTCATCCGAGCCAGGGGCATATCTTCCTTAGGCTCATCCTCCTGGAAGACAGCGGAGGGAGGTGCTTCGACTTAGCAGCTGTGGATCGGCCAACGTCCCCAGCTTCTTCTAATCCACTCGTGTCGTTATCCGAGGAGATTAGTTCCGGTTCGAGAGCTGCAACAGCTTGGCTCTCGGGTTGAGCAGCCTTCCTCTTTCTCTTTCTCCTCTTCCTTCTTCTCCTATTTCTTCTCCTCCTCGAGCTAAGCCGCTTCAGTGCAGCTTCTTCTTCTTCTACCTCAACCGAGGGAGACTTGGCTGGTCGAAGGACTCTTCGAAGTATCCGAAATTTCTAGGTCTTGGGCAGCCTTAGATCGGCGTTCTTGGAGAAGTTGGAACCGCTCGCACTACTCATTGATGATGCCCTTTAGCTCGATCAATAGATCCTGGATCTCCTGGATCCGAGACTCGGACGGTCTTTTGGTTGATCACCAGTGTCTTGAAGGACAGCTTTGAGAGAGCGAAGAGCGGTTCTTCGGACACGAAGAGATTTTGTCTACCAAAATGGTAAACATAACGAGCAGAGGTCGTAGGAGGTGGTTGAGAAGTAGAGGGACCGGAAGAGGGAGGAGGAAGTGCTAGAGGAATCTGAGTCGAGTAGGGGGTGAAGGAGGTTTCAACTCGGACCCATGGACCCGGACACCAAGCTTGACTTCCTAGTATCTATAACCGAGAAGCTCATTTCGCCAGCCACAATGGCGAGCCTCAAAAACAGTCGAAGGTTTGCTCTGGGAGAGTCCGAGTCACCCTAAGGGGGTTGAATAGGGTGATAGAAGATTATCGTGAAGATTGAACTCTTTTTCTCAAAGAAGAGACAGAACTGCATTCTAAGTCAAAAACGAGATCGGAAAAGTATGAACTCGGAATCTTAGTAAAAAGTAAGAAAGCGATTCAAGTCGTAGTCGAAAGAATGTCCGAGTCTAGAATGTACTCGAAAGTAAAGACACATATATTACGTGGAAACCCTCCTGGGCGAGAAAACCACGGACCGTGCTAATCCAAGCACGAAGTCAAATCCACTATTTTTAGTCCACAAAATGCCGTAAGCGGATCGAACTCGAGTTGCTCCCTTAGACAACTCTTTATAAGTTTTTCCTAGACTTAGAAATTCCCTTATCCGATCTAGTACTTCCTAGCTGAGATAACCCTTACAGCTAGGGACAACCGAGCTGAGTTAACCCTTACGACTCGATCAAGGGACCTTACTTAGAGAGTAAGAAAGAGAGTGTTTGTAATCGAGTACAAGACCTTACAACTCGGAATATAATGACTCACGGAATGGGAGTTGTAAGTAGAAGATTGAGAATGAATACAATGACTTTTGATCAAGTATGTGTATTAACAATAGATTCGGCAATCTTCAAGTCTTGAAAGTTGGCTTCTATTTATAGATGACCAAGCAGCTTAGACGTTGTGTCCATCTTCCGATCGGAAGTCCTTTGTGACCGTTGTTAACGACTTTTTGAGTCACTCGAAAGTAATCGTTGAAATATGAACGTTGGACAACGGTTCTTAACTTCTTTGGAAGTCCCCAAAACCACCGGCGGTGTCTTGAAAGATAAGCTGGAAACCACCGTTAAGCTTGGCGTTTCGGTTTTCCATATTTGGAAACAGACATGCCTCGACACAATCTTTTGGGGCTAGGTCGGAGAAAGGGAAAAGCCATGTCTCGCGATGATTAGACGTTTTGAAGCTCGGTTACTTTTGTATATTGAAAAGTGTATCCTCGTTTGAATATCCTACAAAAGTAAATCAAATTGGTTCTCAAAGTATAAAATACTTTGGTCCAAAAATTAGACACGAGATAATAATATAATCATGATAATTAAGTGACTAATTATCTAAGTCGGAAAAGAAATGGAATTTTCCGAGTCTAATATCCATGAAACTCAAAATTCCATCCGAGTTAGTCTTAAACAAGAAACAAGTTATACAATGAATATCGAGTGAAACAAACTTGATCTAGATTAAGCATGGTTCGGACTTAGAAGCGCTGATCGTAATAGAATAGGACTTATAACATGAAGTCGATCTCGAGTGCGATTAAGCGAAATACTAGTCATTTCAACATGCTATAAATCTAAGTGATGAGGGACTCGGAACCGAGTGAGACAGACGAGAGTGCATATCCGTTTCCGAGTCACTTAGAGCCAAGCAAAAGTACATGAAGTAAATGCCATATCACTTAGAGAAAATACTATATCACTCAGAAAAGTTTCTAAGGTACGGAGAATGCCTTGGAATCAAAACTCTATAAGTGAGAAGTTCTTATACCTGATTCCTTTGATAGGACTCGGAATTGTGCTCGAGTAAAGTCCGAGTCTTCAACGAGCATTTGGATCCGAGGGGAGGGTAATCTTGAACGGTTTGAAAACAAATGTCAAGAGAGCTCCGAAAGGAAAAGAAGTGAATTTTTAAACTAAGCCGGCACTGGAGGCCATCTACTCAATAATGAAGGGAAAGAGGTCTACATGGTAGCCCTCTAGAATGTCAAACAAGGCTTTGAGAATCTTGGAGTTAGGATTCTCCTTGCTAGAGTGATGAGAAAAGAAGGTTCTCATCGGAATGAAACAGAGTAGCCTTGCCTCTAATCACATCCGAGTCACGGAGAAGTTCTTTCGTGAATCATGTACCTCTTTGGCATATTTTTCAAAGAATTCATCTGCGACTTCCATGAAAGGAATAGGAATAGAGTTGAGAAAGAGAGAAGAAACTTTGAAAAGTTTCGATGAAGAGGGAGGTTAATACGAACGAACTACCCTTGGACTTTGGAGGTGAGAACCCCTCGGAATGGGACATGTTAGAATAGAACTAGGCAATGAGTTCCGGATAGATGAAATCACCGAAGCACAAATAATTATAGATTTTAGTGTCCTGAATGTGTTTTAACCACGAGAACGATATGGTTTGGAAGAACTTGTCATCCAACATAAAGTGTTGGGTAACGAAGATTTTCGAGGGGTTGGAGGTACCCTCTTGAGGAGTTTTGGTGTGGGGCTTTTGGTAGCGGACCCCAACAAATCAGGTGATGAATCTCTTTTAGGCATGGTGAGATTATTCAACAAATAGAGAGGACACGAGAGAGAGGGCAAAGAGAGAGATAGAGAGAGAGAAAAGAGAGAGAGAGCGAGAGCGCTTAGAATTCGAGAGAGAGAGCAAGAATTTTTAGAGAGTAAGAAGGCAAGTGAGTAAAGTAAAGAAATGAAGGTAAAGGGATGCTATTTATAGCGAAAAGAAATGACCTTTGTCCTTCGATCCGATCTAAAGCTCTAACGGCAGCTTCGGACAAGTGTGACATTATGCTCTTCAAAGGTTAGATTTCCAAGTGGCTTTCTTCCACGGCAGAGAGAGAGAGAGAGAGAGAGAGAAGAAAGATTTTTCGAAAATATTTCTAAAATTCTCCATTTATCTAGAGATAATTCTAGAAGTTTGATGTCCATTTTGCTCAAAACCGAGTCCGACTCAGTATGATTTCCGAGTGACTCGGAACACTCGGAGGCCTAATAACTCATAGCTCGGCTTCACTCGGTCAACCGATCCATTTGTTATTAAAACAAAAAAACATAAAACACATAATTATGCAAAGAAAGTTCACTTAGAAATCACATAATCATGTATTAATCATGCCAATCTCATTCCTAATAAAACAAAACCGATCCTCACTAAGTGGCTTAGTGAAAATATCAACTAACCGAAATTTCGTAGGAATGAATTCAAGTTCAATATCACCTTTCTCATAATGGTCTCTCGAAAATGATACCCGACCTTAATATGCTTTATTTTTTAGTGTTGAACCGGATTCTTGGTAATGCTGATTGCACTCGATTGTCACACTTGATTGGGATAGATTTGAATGATAGTCCCGCATCCTTCAAGTGCTCGCTTGATCCACATAATCTGAGCATAACACACTCCAGCTGCAATGTACTGCGCTCGGCAGCTTGATACAACAACAGAATTTTGTTTTTCGAGTGCCAGGAGATATGAGATTGACCTAGAAATGGGCATGCTTCGATGTGCTCTTTCTATCAAATTTGTATCCAACGATAGTCGGCATCTAAGTATCCAGATGAGAGTCAATTTTGAGTCTTTTGAAAACCATAGACCAAGATTCCGAGTCCCTACAAGATATTTGAAAATTCTCTTCACCGCACCGAGATATGATTCTTTTGGATTAGCTTGAAATCTTGCACATAGGGCAACACTAAACATGATATCCGGCCTACTAAATGTGAGATAAAGTAGATATTCGATCATACCTCCGTAGAGTTTCGATCTACTCGCTTTACCTTTCTTATCTAAGTTCGGTTCCAAACTGCTACTCATAGGTGTTACTACATGCTGCACCTCTTGTAGTTTGTACTTCTTCAAAAGCTCCTTGGTATACTTGGATTTATGGACATAAATGCCATCCTCGTCTTGTTTCATTTGTAAACCAAGAAAAAAGTTGAATTCTCCCATCATACTCATTTGGAACTCCTGTCTCATCAACTCGAAAACTCTTGACATAGAGTTTCATTAGTAGCTCCAAAATGATATCATCAACATAGATCTTAGCAATAAGAAAGTCTTTCCCCTTGGTTTTTATAAAAAAGTTTTGTCAATCTGACCTCTTTTGAAATTGTTTTCAACCAAGAAACCGCTTAGTCTTTCATACCAAGCTCCGGGAGCTTGTTTAAGACCATATAACTCTTTTTCCAATTTAAAAACATAATTTGGAAATTCCGAGTTTTCAAATCCAGGGGTTGCTTAATATAGACTTCTTTTTGAATGAACCATTCAAAAAAGCACATTTCATATCCATTTGATAAAGCTTAATATTCATGCTAGATGCAAATGCGAACAAGATTATGATTGCCTCAATTCTAGCAATAGGTGCAAAGGTTTCCCCACAATCAACACCTTCTTCTTGATTGTATCCCTAGGTAACAAGTCGGGCCTTATTTCGACTACCAACCCTTCTTCATCCAGTTTGTTCTTAAAAACCAATTTGGTTCCTATGACTCGGTGATTAGTTTGGTCGAGTCCAAAATTGGTTTCTTTCAAATTGATTGAGCTCTTCTTGCATGGTCTCTACCCATTCAGGTTCATTTAAGGCTTCTAGTGCATTTTTGAGTTCGAGTTAATGATATGAATGTAGAAAATGCACACAGATTATATAAAGAAGATCGAGTCCTTTCCGCACTATTGATATCGGAAAGTATGTTTTTAGGTGGGTGGTCGGATGCATATTTGAAAGCTTTACCTGTCCTTTGATTTACCAAGTTTGTTAGTTGAACAGGCTAATCTTCAATTGGTTGATCTTGCTGAGTCTCATTGACTTGTTCTTTAGCATTCCGAGTTGGCTCTTGAGTTTGTTAAGTCTAAGTCATAAGTTGCTCCATTATGAGTTGCCTCGGTAATTCTGTTTTGACTCTTTACGAGGTCGACTTCAGCAAGGTTGTCTTCATCTCTGTTCGATATGAGATTTGAGTATGTGGATTCACTTATCCTACCAAGATCAATTTCATCAAAGACAACGTGGATACTTTCTTCCACTTTGTTAGTTCTTTTGTTAAAAACTCGATCGACTTCTCTATGAAATGAATAACCCAAAAATATATACCTTCATCCGACCTAGCATCAAACTTAGTCGGATGCTCCTTACCATTATTGTGGACAAAACATTTACACCCGAATGGTCTAAAGTAGGAGATGTTGGGTTTCTTCCCTTTGTAAAGCGCGTAGGGTGTTTTCTTTAAGATGGGTCTAATGAGGCATCTGTTGAGTGTGTAATTTGATGTGTTGAGTGCCTCATCCCAAAAACAAGTAAAGTAGATCATTTTCAATCAGTATAGTCCTTCCTATTTCTTTAAGAGTTCTATTCTTTTTGTCCACTACTCCATTCCGTTGAGGAGTTCTTGGTGCACGAAGTTGTAAGAGATGTCTCTTGTCACAAAAGTCTACAAATTCCGAGTAGTTAAACTCCCTTCCATGGTCGGTTCAAATCCTTCCGATCCGAGTCCGAGACTCCACTTGAATTTTTCTGCGAGCTTAGTGAACTCTTTAAAGGCTTCGTTCTTATTCTTAAGAAAACACGCCCAAGCAAATCATGAGAAATCATCAACAATAAGTACATACGATTTACCTCGAAGCCTTTTCACAGGAATTTCACCACACAAATCCATATGAAGCAATTCAAGCACTTTGGATTTAGATACGCTTTGAGTGGCTTGAAGGACGATCTAACTTGCTTGCCCTTTGTGCATGCCTCACGGACTTTTTCTTTCTTAAAAGGACAATTAGGTAAACCCCTAACCAACCCATGAGATACAAGTTTCTTAATAGTATGCATTCCGATATTACCTAGTCTACGATGCCAGGTCCATGAATCATCATTTACGGATGCTTTCAAACAAGATAAATTCGACTTGAATATGAGAGAGAAATAGTGTAGTCAGTTACCTGACCTCATACCCGAGAGCTTAGTTTTTTGGTGACTCGCATCATAGATGTAGCAGTTGGTCCGAGTGAACATTACCTCTTAACCTTTGTCACATAGCCGAGAAATGCTTAGGAGATTGTACTTAAGTCCTTTGACAAGGTAGACTGGGCTGACTGAGTTGTTTCCTTCACCAAATTTGCCAATCCCTACTATCTTGCCTTTGCTGTTATCTCTAAAAGTGACTTTCCCTCCTTTAAGATCTTTTAGCTTAGAGAAGAGTCTTGAATCTCCTAACATGTAGCGTGAACAACCACTGTCTAAATACCAATGACCTTTCTTCTTCTTCCGTGTTACCTGCAAGATAGAAACAAACTAATCCTTCTCACTTCCTCTTACAAACCCAAGTAACTTCCTTTACTGAGGTCCTTTTCTAAGGAAGAGTACTTTTGGGAACCCAAATTTGAATAACTTTGGGTCCGGTCCGATTCTTAGTCTTCCTTCTAGAAAACTGAGTCTCGTGTCTCTTTCTTTTGAAAATCTTTTCTTTTGTAAATGGGAGGAGAAGGCTTTTTCTTGTAAGTTGGTTTGGGCTTAGTCCTCTGTTCATTCATATGAATTGGACCATGCTCAGCCTTCCCGAACTTTACAGTTTTAGAATCCTTTTTGAAAAGACTAGAATAGGATTTTGATTCCTCTTCTTCATTGAAAGCAAGCCCTTTTTTCCTGAAGAAGACAAATTGAGAGCCTAATAACATATCAAGGTTTTTCTAACCTTGAGTGAATTTCAAAACAAGCTCTTGAGACTCATTGAGCTTTCTTTTCAGTTGCTCATTCTTTGTTCCGAGTAACTCGGACACGGTCTCATTTGTTTGATTACTGGTCTTAAGTTCTTTCGGATTTTGTGTCGGCTTTTCTAATTCGGTTTTCAAAACATTGCTCTCATCGATAAGAGACTCAATTTGTTTTTGAATTGGAAAGAGTCAGCATTGAACTTTTTTCCAAAGTGAAAGTATGCTAAATCAACTTTAGAAAATTTGAGAAAGTATTCAACTACCTCATCAATATCCGAGTACTCGTTGTTTGACTCGGATTCAGCTTACGAGTCTATCGGTGCCATAACACACTTGGAGTCATCCGATTCATCTTCTTCGGATGAGTCGTCATCACTCCGGTAGCCATCATAGCCTTCTTATTTCCATCCTTCTTTCTCTTGGGACAGTCTTTGACTATGTGCTCCTTGCTGCCACATTCAAAGCAGACGAGTTCTTATATTAAGATAACATTGAAGGAGAAGAATATTTACCTTTCTGTCCTTCTTCTCTTTCTTTTAGAACTTATCCTTGGTCTCTTTTCCCACTTTTTGTACTTCATCATTTTCTTGAAGTCGTGGGCTATGAGTGTCATAGGGTCTTCTTCGATTCCGAGGAGCTCATACTTTCACGTCCGCTTTCCGAGGCCTTCGACGCAATATTCTTTTTGGTGCCTGAGTTCCGCATCCTCTTCCTCCGGAGGAATCTCGTGAGTCGGTAATTTGCCAATAAGCTCGTCCGGCCTTAGTTGAGAAAGGTTCCGAGCTTCTTCAATGGCTGTCACCTTAGGACCCTATCTCTTCTTTGGTAGACATCTTAGAATCTTTTTGGACATTTCTTCGTGGGAAATCTTTCTACCTAGAGATTTAAGATTATTGGTAATCTCTGTGAACCGAATATACATCCGAGTGATGTTTTATTCTGCTCCATCTTGAACAGACTCATATTTATGAAGATATTGACTTATCTTCACCTGTTTCACTTGGCTTGTTCCTTCATAGGTGTTGACAATAGTGTTCCACACCTCTTTGGCCGTGTCACGAGCTGAGATCCTGTTGTATTCTTCTCGTGCTAATGGAGTACACAAATCTGTTCATAGCTTTGAAATTCTTTCGAATTTCTCGGTCTCCTCGATGGTGAACTCGGATTTGACTTTATTTATAAGAGTTGCATTCTCTGTCTTCATTGTAATATAGTTGCTCGGATTGGATGATGTTCCAAACTTCTTCATCGTTGTCTATTAGGAAACATTCTATCATCTTCTTCCAATGGGCAAAGTTTTACCCTTTGAACTTCGGTGATCCGGTAGACAATCTTCCTTCATCGAACTCTCCATTGTTCACGAGCCATCTAATCTTTAAACTTTTGGATGGTCGATCCTCTTAAAAGGCTAGGCTCGATACGAATTGAAGGTTTGCTCGTGGAGAGTCTAAGTCACCCTAGAGGGGGTAAAGAAAGTGATGGAGGAAATTAAACGATTTTTGTAATAGACCAGCTAAATTGTAGAATCTAAGTCTAGATTGGACTCGGAAAAGTGATAACACAAATTTACATAAAAACCCTCCTGGAGCGAGAAAACTAGGAACAGTGCTACTCCAAGCACCAAGTCAAATCCACTATTTTGAGTCCACAAGATACAAGGATCGACTCTACAGAATTGCTCCCTTAAACAATTCCTTATAATGTTTTTCTAGACTCGAAGTTACTTTATCCGATCTAATACTTCTGAGTAAGGTAACCTTTACAATAAGGGATAACTGAGCTGAGTTAACCCTTATAGCTCGATCAAGGGACCTTATTTAGAAAGTAAGAAAATAATATGACTCATTACAAGACTTTTACAACTCATAAAATATTAAATACAAAATGAGAATTGTAAATAGAAGATTGAACATGAAAATAATAACTTTTGCTCAAGTAATCTATTTTGCAATGATGTTCAGTAATCTTTTAGTCTTAGGAGGTGGCTTCTATTTATATCCAACTAAGCGAGTGACCGTTGAGTCTTGGTTCGAACAAAAGTCTTCATTGGCCATTGTAACGGCTCTTCTAAGTCACTCGAAAAGATTCGTTGGGATGCGAACGTTGTGCAATGGCTCTTGGCCCCAAAAGGTGGTTTAATCACTTGGTGGTGACAGAAAGTTGTGGTGGAAACAAACGCTGAGTCTAGAGTTCAAGTTTTCCAGCTTTTGGGAACGGACAATCCCGACACGGTGTCCGAGCCATGTTCAAAAGTAGATAAAACTTGTGTACTCGGTGATTGACAGCTAGAAGCCGGTTACTTTTGTATTTCAAAAATAAGTTAGCCTCATTTGAATAACCTACAAAAGTAAACCACATTGGTTCTCAATGTATAAAATATTTTGGTCTAACGTTAGGCACAAATAATAATTAAATTAGAATAATTAAATGCTTAATTATCTTTGGCCTAAAAGAGTGGAATTTTCTTAGTATAATATTCAATATACTTAAATTCCATTTGAGTTAATCCTAAGGATGATCAAGTAGAGAGATTTAAATATCGAGTATAACAACTTGATCTAATCAAATAATTCTCAAGGAAATAAACTAACTTAGAATAAGGAATTAACACTCGTAATTCTCTTTTCATTGAAATATGCAGTCAGTACTCGGAATAAAAGTGTTAGAGAAATTATTTGAGCATACGATAATTCGAGTGATGTCCGAGTGAGTTAGAAACATCAATGTAGAAGATATAAAATAATGTGCTTTACGAGTCGATCGAAATGAATGAAAACTTATACAAGAGTTTCTATAATGCTCAAAATGACTTGAAAATCAAAACTTAGGAGAGATGAGATTTATACCTAAGTCTTCATGTAGTACTCAAAATGACTTAGAGTTAGGATCCGAGTCTTCAGCAGCCTCGAAACAAGCATTTGGGTCCGAAAGGAGGGGAACTTTGAACTGTTTGAAAATAACAGTCAAAAGAGCTCGATCTTCATCCGAGTCACTGAGAAATTCTTGGATAACTCAGGAACTTCTTTGGTGTACTTCTCAAAGAATTCATCAGCAATCTCCAGTAAATGGTATAGGATTGCATTTGAGAAAGAGAGAAGAGACTTTGAAAAGGCGATGAAGAAGAGAGAGGTTGACTCGAACAACCTTCTCTTAAACTCATGAGGTAATGTAAGACATGATAGAATAGAACTCGGCAACGAGTTCAGGATAAATAAATTCACTAAAGCACAAATAGTTGTACACTCCGAGTGCTTTTTATGTGCTGCAACCACGAAAAAGAAGTGGTTGGAAAGAATTTATCATCCAACGTGAGATGTTGGGTGACAGATTTTAGAGGGGTTAGAGGTACCCTCTTGAGGAGTTTTGGTGCGGGGCTTTTTGGTAGTAGACCCCAACAAATCAGGCGCTGAACCTCTTTTAGGCATGGTGAGATGTTTTGAGAAATAGAGAGGACACGAGAGAGAGCAAAGAGAGAGAGAGCGCTTAGAATTTATAGAGAGAGAGAGCAAGAATTCTTAGAGAGTAAGAAGGCGAGTGAGAAAAGTAAAGAAATGAAGGTAAAGGGATGCTATTTATAGCGAAGAGAAATGATCTTTGGCCTTCGGTCCGACTTGAAGCTCTAACAGCGAGTCTCAAACGGGGTGTGACGTTCGCTCTTCAACGGCTAGAATTCCGGCAGCTTTTCGCTAACGGTTAGTTTTCTCCGATCGAAACACGCGACGAGCGAGAGAGAGAGAGAGAAGAAATATTTTTAAAAATATGTCCGAAATTCTCCATTTATCTAGAGATAATTCCGAACTTTGATGTCCATTTTGCTCAAAAGCTGAGTATGACTCGAGTATGGTTTCCGAGTGACTCGGAACACTCGGAGACCTAATAACTAAGCTCGGTTTAACTCGGTCAATTGATCCATTTGTTATTAAAACAAAACATATAACACATAATTATGCAAGGAAAGTTCACTTAGATAACACATAATCATGCATTAATCATGTCAAGCTCATTCTTAATAAAACAAAACTGATCCTCACTAAGTGGCTTAGTGAAAATATCAACTAACCGAAATTTCGTAGTAATGAATTCAAGTTCAACATCACCTTTCTCAGAATGGTCTCTCAAAGAATGATACCTGACCTCAATATGCTTTATTTTTTAGTGCTTGAACCGAATTCTTGGTAATGTTGATTGCACTCTTATTGTCACACTTGTTTGGGATGGATTTGAATGATAGCCCTAGATCCTTCAAGTGTTGCTTGATCCCCGAATCCGAGAACATCAAGCTCCAACTGCAATGTACTCAACTTCAGCAGATTGATAAAGCAACAAAATTTTGTTTCTTTGAGTGTCGGGAGATGAGGGATTGACCCAGAAATTGGCATGCTCTCGATGTGCTCTCACTACAAAAAACTCATGATTAGCGTCGAATTTAGAGACCACAACAAAATCTGACTCTAATAGTGACGAAATTAGTGTCGGATTCTAAAAAGACACTATTTGAGTCGGAAAAAAATCAGACTCTATTAGCGTCCGATTTTAGAGTCGGATTACAATCCGACGCCAATTGGCGTCCGAATTTAGAGTCGGATTACAATCCGACGCCAATTGGCGTCCGAATTTAGAGTCGATTAAGATTCCGACTCTAATTGGCATCCGATTGTTATGTCCGACGCTAACGTTGACTAATTCTAAGAGCTCATTCCACTTTCCCCTTCACGGGACTCTAATTTTCAATCCCTAACTCTCTGCCTCCTCCCTCCCCCTAAACGCCAACCACCACTGCACTCCTCTCCTGCAGCGACGCCTTCTCTCCTCTCCAAGCACCGGCGTCTTCGCTCCCATCCGGCGCCAGTTTCTTCGGTCACCGGCGTACGCCTCGCCCTAATCACGAAGCTCGCTCCAGCTTTGCTTGCCGCTCGCCGCGACGTCTTCGCTCGTCTCGAGCGGCTGCTCACCGTCACTCTCTCTCTCTAAGTCTCTCGCTCAGCCGTTGTTGCCCCGAAATCCCTCCTCCTGACCTCCTCCCGATCCACCACTCTCTGTCGGCGTTTCGCTGCCCCCAATTCCTGTTCATCGTGCCCCGAGCTCCCTCACATTCCCGACCTCCCGAGCATAACATTTGGAAGCAATTTCAATTTTCAGGTATGTTTTTTGTTTATTGAAATTTGACATTTGGTTCTCCAAATCTAAGGCTTCTAATTTAGCCATTATTATGCCATTTTAACTTGAAAGTTCTAAAAGTATGAATATTTCATTCTACCGTTTGCTTCTTTTGCTTGTGGAATAGTAGGTCTGTCAAGGCCTTCGAATCTAGTGTCCGAGACAAACCGCCTCTCTACAATTCGATTGTAGGAGTAATGCTGCAAGTTTCCCCACTTCCTACTAGTTAGTCCCTCCCCACAACCTCCACCCCCACAAAAACAAGCCCTTAGGCTGAGGCACTAGGCAGGAGATTATTGGTGTAGTTTGGTTTTTCCGTTGTCGACAACATCTCCCAGCCATGTGCTCTAGTCATTGAACCGGTGCCCGACCATTGTTCGCTACATGGACAGAATCCCAATAACTCTGTCACTTAACCTATGTAGTGTGCAAAGATGCAGGTTCTTTGAGCACAGAGGTGCTGAGCTCAATTTGTATGGCACACTTACATAATCCTCGCTTTACGTAATTCACACTTTCGGTCTGTATGTGAGTTAGTAATATCCATTACATCGTTCTAGCATGCATTGAGGTGAAGATAGCTCAAATGTACTCTTTTTGGGCTGATTTGTAACTTTGGTCAGTCACTAAAGGTTCAATTTCCTCATTCTTTTAGGATGGCAAATTCAAAGAGATGCAACCATGTAAGTATGCAATGTATTGAAATAGTGCCGGAGGCAATAGGAACAAACATTCTTGAGACTTTGATTGGAAAGAACATACTCTAGTCATTGGGTTTACTTGCCAATACGAATGTTGTATTTGAAGGCTAAGAATGCCATTGTTTGGTGTATGATTCAAAAGATTACTTTTATATTAAGAGTTTCGCAATGAGACTTCGAAAGACTTGAAAATTCCAAAGTCTTGGCTGTAAATGTGACTTCTATATTAAATTTTGGGTTTTGCTGAACACTAATCATACCAAGCTCGTGTTATATCGACAATTATATGTTATTATGTCATTGGTGCTAATCAATTAAATTTTATATAATGTGAGAGTAAGAGAACTAAAGGTGACTTGATACACTCAAATTCGGTGTTAGGCTTAGTGTCTTAAACCAACGGGAAGAAGGAAAAGGATCACCACGGATAGCTCCTCGTCCACCACTGGTGGTCCTTTGGCAGCCACAGGCCATGGCAAGGCTCGGTAGGGACAGCCAGCAAGTTCTGGCTGCCACGGTCATCACCACAGGCAGTGGTGCAGACTGTGCCAGCGAAACTGGCCACCACAGTCTACACCACAGCCTGTGATTCTGACCGTGGCACTGGACAGCAGCCACGGCCTGCTGTTTAACCGTAAAATGCTACGGTTTTTGCCTTCTTTAAGTGGATTAATTTAAACTTCTCTGCTTTGATATTATTCAAAGGATGTTACTAAAAATATACTTAATTATTTAATTAATTAAGATATATATATAAATTTTACTTAGTGTAGATTTTTAATTCATTCTCTCTTCTCTTTCTCCTATGAATGTTTTTTGGGTGTAAATTTTATAAAACAAACACGAGTATTTGAAAAATTAATGACATGCACCTTAAAATATCAACTTGTAAAGAATCAAGTTGGATTTAACGAATCAAAAGGTCAACAATCTATAGAAATCTTATTTGCCTTATAATGATAATTATTTTTAAAAAAATAAAAACTAAAACAAAGAAGGGTGTGATGGTATATGAGAACTAAATTATGAATTAAAAAATTTACAATATTATAAAAAAATTAATTTACAAAAATGAGCACTTGAAAAATCAATGACATGCAACTTAAAATATCAAATTGTAAAGAATTCAGTTGGATTTAACGAGCAATGGATAAGAACTATTACGGTTATGTACAAATATTAATATGAGGTTGAATGTGAATGTGAATGTGAAGAAACTAAAGGCTGTGAATGTGAAGGACCAAAGTCTTGGCTGCAAAATTTAAAGCCTGGCCAAGCCATATATCTCCCATCTGCAATGCACATGGCCAGTCCCCCCTTCAAAAATTATTGCTTCTGTCTAGCTAGGTCTAGCTAGCTACATGTTCTTTGCATAGTTTTAAAGGCTTAACCTTGTTTATTAGAACCACTGAATATTATATTGTGGTATTCAATGATAATAACAACCCAATATGGATTTTAACATGAAGCGATGTATTTGTTTGTTGTTTTTTTCTAATTCGAACGTTAATTTGGATTTGAGAATTTGGGAGTCAAGAATTTAGTTGCTCTGCTGAGTTGGGTAGTTATCAGGTACTCTCTCTCTCTCTCAATCTAGCTATACTATGAAGGAACTGAATTGTCTGCGTGTTTTTGTTGCAATTAGAACTATCAAACTTCATGTCTATTTATCATTCAGATTTATAATTTGTAATGTAAGGCATATCTTTTTAATGCAAGGTATATCTTTCTGTTTGTTGTTTTTTTAATGCAAGGTAGCTATTAGTTATATATATACATATATATATATATATATATATATATATATATATATATATATATATATATGCATTTCATAAAGCTTAGAAAACCCGTTCAAAAATTTGTACATAACAAGGTATATCAGCAAGTTATACACATTCTCATGTGTATGGTGTTGATATAAAACTTTGTTATGTACAAGTTTTTGAATTGTCCGTGTTGGACAGCTTTAAGAATAATATGGTATTAGGTTGTGTAGTTACTAAATTCTTGCATACACTTTGACAAATTTAAGGCGACGATTTCCATATGTTCTCTAGGTACTATTATAAATATGTGGTGCGTAATGTCTGGGTGAATTATTTTACCATAGACATTATTCATCTCATCTTTATAGATCGTACTTGGAGAACTAAAGGGAAATGCTGCCGAAATTTTGTCAAAGTATGCAAGGACGTAGCTGCACGATCTAATATTATATTATTCTTGAATGGGTATAGGACCACTTATCCCTGTAGAAAGATGTAGGGCATGCAATTATCATTACAAAAAATACAATGTAAAACATTACGCAAGTTTTATTGATTGTTAATTTTAAAAGATGAACATACTAAACTATTTTAAAATCGTATATATCTGCAGTAATGGAGACAAATAGAGAGTGGATGTATAAAAGGTTTGATGGAAAATACTTGAATAAGGAGTTCATTCGTAGGATAGAAGAGGAATTTATTCCATTTGCTAAACAAGAAGAAAGCTTCAAGAGGTCGAAGAAGATGAGGTGCCCTTGTAGTAAATGTGGCAACGTGCCTTTCTTAGATGAGGATACTGTGAAATTACATTTGTATAAACATGGGTTTCGCGCTAATTATTTTCATTGGGTTAACCATGGAGAGACTTACCCTGATTTAGAAATGAACAACCAAGGGTCGTCAAATCCACAAGTTGAATCAATGCATGAAATGTTGATGGACGCATTTGGGCCTATGTCCTCAACATGGATTGATGATGAAAGTGTGGATGAGGAACCAAATGAAGATGCAAAAAATTCTTTGAAATGTTGGAAGCGGCTAAGAGGCCTTTGTACGAGGGGTGTGATTTGTCCTTATTGTCAGTAATCTCACGGCTCATTAACATCAAATGTGAGTTTAATCTCCCAAATAGAGCTGTGGACAATTTGTTGGCATTAATGAAGGAAATGTGTCCACCTAATACTGAGTTGACCGACACTTATTATTCTCGCAAAGAAGCCGCTTGTCGCTTTGGAACTTCCACATGAGAGAATTGATGTTTGTCCAAATGGGTGTATGTTATATTGGAAAGATAAAATTAATTTGGATAGATGTGAGCATTGTGGGGTCGATAGATATGAGAAGAAGACATTGAGGGGTAAAGGTATTACAAAGAAAGTACTAATATACTTTCCAATTGGGCCGAGATTACAAAGATTGTATGCGACTGAATGGCACAATGGCCCAAATGAGGTGGCATTATGAAAATCCACGTGAAAGTGGCTCAATGGCACATCCATGTGATAGTGAAGCATGGAAGCATTTTGATGTCACTTTCAAGGAATTTTCCGCCGAACCTCGCAATGTTCGATTAGGTTTATGTACTGATGGCTTCGCCCCATTTGGCAATTTTGGGCGGACGTACTCTGTTGGCCCGTAATTGCAACTCCATACAATTTACCACCTTGGTTGTGCATGAAGAGACAATTCATGTTTCTTACTTTGTTGATTCCTGGCCCAAAAAGTCCTAAGAGGAAACTTGATGTTTATTTACAACCACTCATTGAGGAATTGAAGCACTTGTGGGATGTCGGGCTTCAAACGTATGATGTTTCGAAAAAGAATAACTTTACGTTGAAGGCAGCAGTTATGTGGACAATAAGTGACTTTCCAGCATATGGTATGCTTTCGGGTTGGATGACATCGGGGAAATTAGCTTGTCCTTATTGCATGGAAAACACGAAAGCATTCGAGACTAAAACATGGGAAGAAGACCACATGGTTTGATTGCCATAGACAATTTCTTCCCGAAGGTCATCGTTTTAGGTCTAACAAGAGTGCTTTTTGAAAAATAAGGTCGACTATTCACCTCCTCCTCCTCGTCTTAAAGGTGATCAAATATGGGATCGCATATGTACAATGCCTAACTCTGTTGATTATCATGACTCAATTGGTGGTTATCTCGAGTCTCACAATTGGACAAAACGAAGCATATTCCGGGAATTGCCGTATTGGAAAGATCTTCTCATACGTCACAATTTAGATGTCATGCATGTCGAAAAGAATGTGTTTGATCAAGTAATCAACACAATCATGGATGTGAAGGGAAAAACTAAGGATGACATCAACTCAAGAAAGGATTTAGCCACTCATTGTAAGCGTCAAAAACTAAACATTCGGACTCACTGAACATGCTGATGGAGGACGAACCGAAACCTGTTCCGGACGCTCCATATGTTCCGAGTAAAGAGGCAAGAAAAGCTTTATGTGAGTGGCTAAAACAACTTAAGTTACCCGATGGATATGCTAGTAATTTAAGTCGATGTGTTGATGGAAAAAATGCAAAGTTGCATAATTTGAAAAGCCATGATTGTCACATCCTTATGGAGCGATTATTACCCATAGCTTTGAGGGAATTACTGCCTCCAAATGTTTGGAAAGTCCTTACAGAACTAAGCCAATTCTTCAGGGATTTATGCGCCGCTCATTTGCGAACGGAGGATGTGCTCCGATTAGAGGCAAATATCTCCGAAATACTATGTAAGATGGAGATGATCTTCCCTCCATCTTTCTTCAATGTGATGGAGCATCTTCCTGTCCACTTACCATATGAGGCTAAAGTAGGTGGACCCGTTCAAGTATAGATGGATGTATCCCTTTGAAAGGTATCAAGTGATTTTTATCAAGTTTTCAATTAATATTTTGTAGTGATGATAGTAAATATTTATACTTATGATGCAGATTTCTGCATCATTTAAAGAAGAAAGTCGGTAATAAAGCTCGTGTTGAACCGTCCATATGCAATGCATATCTAACAGAGGAGATTTCAAATTTTTGTGCCGCTTACTTTGAGCAAAATGTTGACACAAAAATAAGAGATCTTGGGCGAAATGTATATCCTCATACGAGAGGAGAATCAAGGTGAACACATTCCGGATGTCTTCTCCATTAATGTCGGGTATGCCCCAGAGTGAAGGACGTATGAGATACCTTGATCAACGCGAGTATGATGCAGCTCATGCATACATTCTTCAGAATTGTGAAATATTAGAGGATTATGAACGGTACGACTATCAACTTGAATAATTTTGTCATATATTATCTTTTAATGATAACGACCTAATAATAAGCATTTTCTCCAACTAAGGCAATTTGAAGATGAAATGATTACACTACATCCACGTATTAAGAAAGATGAAGTATGGAGTAAGTTTGATAAAGAATTCCCAAAATGGTTTCGAGAGAAGGTTAGTATATTGATGTTGTGTTGCAGTGGTTTAAATATGTATTACATTTTCATTAACTTATATTTTAATGGCGTAGGTTTTTCATTTGAACGAGAACAATGGAGTAATTAAAAGTTTGGCACTTGGTCCAAAGAAGGATGTGCGTAGTTTTAACCATTATTACATAAATAATTACAACTTTCACACCTATAAATACGGTCAAAACAAGGCCGAGTATGAGCTATGGGGTATCCGTGAAAGGGGTAGATGACATTCATTATTATGGCATTCTTCAAGAGGTGATTGAGTTAGAGTATGTTGGGGATTCTCGCTCTTACAAGACGGTTTTGTTCAAATGTGAATGGTTTGATTCTATAAGGGGTATTAATATACACGAACAATATAAATTAGTGGATGTCAACCATACAAAGAAGTACCCAAAGTATGATCCATTTGTACTGGCATCCCAAGCTATGCAAGTGTATTTTACCCCTTATCCAAGTATAAGGAACGATAGAAACCAATGGTGGGCGGTGATTAAGATAAAACCAAGATCAACCATTGAAGCACCACTCAATGATACAGACATTTCAAGAGGATACTAATGAAAATCCTCCTACTTTGTGTGAGTTCGAAGGAGTCCAAGAAGGATTTGAAAATAAACTTGAGGACATAATTGAAGAGGAAGCTAATAAAGTCGATTTCAATGCTAAAAACGAGGATGATAATTTTGAAGGGGAGGCGGATGATGACAGTCTTTTATTATATAATGACATTGATGATGACATTGTAGCTAATGATGATGATGATTTTTGAAGTAATATTGTAATCTCGTGACATTGATAACGAACGATCTATGTTATGATTTTGATGTATGTTTTGATTTTTTGTGTATATTAATTGATTTTTGAATATATATACTTAAATTCTCTTTGCATGACATTATTCGTTGTATATACAAGTATGCCTCGAAAAAAGGTTTTGCGCTAAATCATGGTGCGCCTACTTCGGTTCCGATTCCAATGTTGGGGCTGATCATGCTATAGTCCGGACTCAATCATCATCATCACAGGGAGATAGCTCACAACAAGGGGCAGCTTGCGGGAAGAGAGTTCTGGCAAAGGATGATGATAACTGGTGGTATGTCTCAGTAATTTGGTTTATTTTTCGTATTCTTTGGGTAGTTTTAACTTAATAATTTTATTGTAGGTTCACTAAGTCGAAGTTGTCACGAGCTATATCGGATGATATCAAGAGTTTCTACAATGGCCAGTGCACATGTTTATCAAATCTCCCTAAAGAAGAGTTACAACTTTTGTGGAGGACTTTTGAGGTAAAAAACTTGAAAACAATTGGATATATATGAGTAGTTTTTAATATTTTCAATTTATGTTTGTTAATATTTGTATAAAACAGGGTAAGTATACTTGGGCTCCAGAACTTTCTCAAGAAGTCTATGCAGAGTGGAAGAAGAAAGTTGGTAAAAATTTGAGGAATTTAGCGAGCAAGGCTGGAAAAAGGCCCGATGATAAACCAATAACTTGGTTGTCGGATGAGGGGCGAGAGAGGTTGAAGGGGCTAAGAAGTACATCTCGAATTTCAAAAAAATCTGCCCAATGCTTCAAGAATAGGACAGAAGGCCCAAAAGCAGGAACCTTACATAGTCAAGGGTCGGTCTCAACCGCAGATCTCGCAGATCCAAATGGTATAAACTCTAGTATTTTGGTTTTCTTTCATTTTATACACATAATTTAGTTTGTGTAATTTTATTGCATATTTTTATGCCTAGATTAAGGAAGGGAAGAATCCTACTCCATCTCGCATTGTTTGTGAGGAGTCGTAGTAAGGATGATGCTCAATCTGGAAAGGTTTTTGTCGATGACCGGTCCAAATCTCTGTGGGTAAGAATATTATCTCCGTAAACCTTTACAAGCAAATAGAGTGAAATGGACAATTGTAGGGGATATTCATATTGAATGTACAATGGATGCTTTCCCTTTTGCAGGAAAAATATGAAGCGATTAGAGCCGAGCGTGGTATTCAGGAGGGGACAAAGAGGCGAGAGACCCTCTACTATGAGGTGTCGGGTGGATGGAGCAAAAATCAACCATCTATGGATTGGGTAATTCCGCAACAATGTTCTACGAGAAGCCTACCGCCTCGACATCCTCTACGAGTGCTACCTACAATTCCTCGGCTTATTCTCGCCTACAATCACAACTTCAATCAACCCAAGAACAACTTGATCAGCAAAGAAAATTAACCGAGAGTCATCAAAAAGCCATGGAAGAGCAAAGAAAAATGGTCGAGAGTCAGCAAAAAGCCATGGAAGAAGCAATGAAACTCATTCAAAACCTCCAATCACAAGTTGACAGGATGTCCGGTGGTTCTAACTAATTTCTTAGCATGGTTTGTTTATTGAACTTTGAATTGGTTTGTTTGTTGAATTGCTTTGTTTAACTTTGAACTGGTTTGTTGGATATTTGGAGGTTGTTAGGATGATGAATACTTGGTGGTTTGTGGATGATTGTGCAAACAATGAATCACAATGTATTTGTGTATTCGTATATTACTCGTGTAGAGAAGAAGTCGACTTTTATGTAAATGTTTTGCAGGAAATATATGTAAAAACGGAATAACAAATGTTCAAAAAGCTACGGCAAAATAATGGAAGATTTAGCGTTGGATTTTAGCGTCGCACCCAAAATCCGACGCTATTTGAGTCAAAAAGGCCGACGCTAATCACAAAAAGCGGACGCTAAAATGAAGCGGGGCATAAAAAAGAAAACAAAATTAGCGTCGGATTCGAATCCGACGCTGTTAGCGTCGGACGATCCGACGCTAATAGAAAGAATCCGACGCTATTAGCGTCGGATTTTGCGTCGGATTAGAATCCGACGCTATTAGCGTCGGATGGTGAATCCGACGCGAAATTTTTAGCGTCGAGGTCTTCTCGCGTCGAATTTTATCCGACTCTAATCCGACGCTAAAGACGTTTAGCGTCGGATTTTCTGGATTTGGCGTCCGATTTTGTCCGACGCTAATTTACTATTTTCCTGTAGTGTCTTTTTATTAACTTTGTATCCAGCGTAAACAACATTTGAGTATCTAGTGAGAGTCAGCTTTGAGTCTTTTCAAAACCATAGACCATGATTCCGAGTCCTTGTAAGATATCTCGAAAATTCTCTTCACCGCAGTGAGATGTGATTCTTTTGGATAAGCTTAAAATCTTGCACAAAGGCAAACACTAAACATGATATATGCCCTACTAGATGTGAGATAAAGTAGAGATCCGATCATACCTCTATAAAGTTATTGATCTACAACTTTACCTGTCTCATCTAAGTCCAGCTTTTAAACAGACTACTCATAGGTGTTGCTGCATGCTTCACATCTTGTAGTTTGCACTTCTTCAAAAGCTCCCGAGTACACTTGGATTGATGGACATAAATGCCATCCTTGTCTTGTTTGATTTGTAGACCAAGAAAGAAGCCGAGTTCTCCCATCGTACTCATTTGGAACTCCTGTCTCATCAACTCGAAAACTCTTGACATAGAGTTTCATTAGTAGCTCCAAAAATGATATCATTAACATAGATCCGAGCAATAAGAAAGTCTTTCCCTTTGGTTTTTATAAAAAGAGTTTTGTCGATTTGACCTCTTTTGAAATCATTTTCAACCAAGAAACTGCTTAGTCTTTCACACCAAGCTTTAGGAGCTTGTTTAAGACCATATAAAGCTTTTGCAATTTGAAAACATAATTTGGAAATTCCGAGTTTTCAAATCCAGGGGTTGCTCAATATAGACTTCTTCTTGAATAAAACCATTCGAAAAGCACATTTCACATCCATTTGATAAAGCTTAATATTCATGCTAGATGCAAATGCCAACAAGATTCTGATTACCTCAATTCTAGCAACAAAGGTTTCCCCACAATCAATACCTTCTTTCTTGATTATATCCCCGGGCAACAAGTCTAGCCTTATTTCGACTACCACCCCTCTTCATCCAGCTTTGTTCTTAAAAACCCATTTGGTTTTTTATGACTAGGTGATTAGTTCGGTTAGAGTCCAAACTTAGTTTCTTTCAAATTGATTGAGCTCTTCTTGCATGGCCTCTACCCATTCAGGTTCATTTAAGGTTTCTCGTGCATTTTTGTGTTCGATTAATGATATGAATGTAGAAAATGCAGACAGATTATGAAAAGAAGATTGAGTCCTTACCCCATTGTTGATATCGGAAAGTATATTTTTAGGTGGGCAGCTGGATGCATATTTGAAAGCTTTACTTGTCCATTCTGTTGATATCAAAAAGATTTACCAAGTTTGTTGGTTGAACAGCTGATCATCGGTTGGTTGATCTTGTTGAGTCTCATTGACTTGTTCTTTAGCATTCTAAGTCGGCGCTTGACTATGTTAAGTCCGAGTCATACCATTCTAAGTTGCTCCATTCTGAGTTGCTCGTGTTTTGACTCTTTCGAGCTCGGCTTCAGCAAGGTCGTCTTCATCTCTGTTCGATATGAGATCCGAGTATATAAACTCACTTATCCTTCCAAGATCAACTTCATCAAAGACAACATGGATACTTCTTCCACTTTGTTGGTTCTTTTTGAAGGTTTGCTCGAGGAGAGGCTAAGTCACCCTAGAGGGGGTGAATAGGGTGATGATGAAATTTGCTTGAATTTTGAAATAGATATGACTCTAAGGAGAGTGAGAGTCAAAGATGAACCCAGAAAATGAGCTAACTCGTAATTCGAGTGATGATTGAAGAAACAAATTAAACAGAATTCAAACCTGCTCGAGTCTAGAATGTACTCGGAAAAGTAGTAACTCGAAAGTACGTGGAAACCCTCCTGGGGCAAAAACCACGGACCATGCTAATCCAAGCACGAAGTCAAATCCACTATTTTGAGTCCACAAAATTCAGTAGATCGACTCAACCCTGAGTTGCTCCCTTAGACAACTCCTTGCAAGTTTTCCTAGACTCAAAAATTCCCTTATCTCGATCTAGTACTTCCTAGCTGAGATAACCCTTACAGCTAGGGACAACCGAGCTGAGTTAACCCTTACAGCTCGATCAAGGGACCTTACTTAGAGAGTAAGAAAGAGAGTGTTTGTAATCGAGTACAAGACCTTACAACTCGTAATATAATGACTCACGGAATGGGAGTTGTAAGTAGAAGATTGAGAATGAATACAATGACTTTTGATCAAGTATGTGTATTAACAATAGATTCGGCAATCTTCAAGTCTTGAAAGTTGGCTTCTATTTATAGATGACCAAGCAGCTTAGACGTTGTGTCCATCTTCCGACTGGAAGTCTTTGTGACCGTTGTGTACGATTTTCCGAGTCACTCGGAAAATATCCGTTGAAATATGAGCGTTAGACATCAGCTCTTGACTCCCTTGGAAGTGCCTAAAACCACCGGCGGTGTCTTCAAAAGTAAGGTGGAAACCACCGTTGAGCTTAGTGTTGTAGATTTCCATTTCTGGAAACAGACAACCCCGACCTAGTGTCCGAGGCTAGGTCGGAGGTGGAAAAAGCCTTGTCTCGTCTGGTGATTTGACGTTTTGAAGCCGATTACTTTTGTATTTTAAATTCGGAATAGCCTCGTTTGAATCACCTACAAAAGTAAATCAATTTGGTTCTCAAAGTATAAAATACTTTGGTCCAAGATTAGACACGAGATAATAATGTAATTAAGATAATTAAGTGACTAATTATCTGGGTCGGAAAAGGAATGGAATTTTCGAGTCTAATATTCATGATACTCAAAATTCCATCCGAGTCGATCAAAGAGAAGATCAAGTTAACTAAAGAATATCAGCAAAAATAAACATGATCTAGACCGAGCATGAATTCAAACTAAGATACCGGACTTAGAACGCAGAAAAGATAGTGTTTGAATCATGCGATACTTTCTTAGTGTTGAGTGACTCGGAACCGAGTGAAACATGATGAGAGCAGATATGCTTTACGAGTCATACGGAGTCATGTGTAAATGCATGAGATAACTCCTATAACACTTAGAAAAAGTACCATATCACTCATAAAAGTTTCTAAGACACGAGGAATGACTTGGAATCAAAACTTTATAAGTGAGAAAGTCTTATACCTGATTTCCTTGATAGAACTCGGAGAGGTGAGATGTAAAGTCTCGAGTCTTCAATCTCCCCTTTTGATGAAAGGCATTCCATACTTAGACAGTAAACTTTGTTAGTGATATCGATCTGTTTTTGCATACTTGTATAGAAAATAAGAACATACCGAAGTATCGGAATATGAAGCAACAAAATAGATACTCAAGCAATTATCAATGAAAAGCATATAAAATGGAAATTCGAAATGCTTGCATTTAACATTGTACTCGAGAGAATTGGAACAAAATGCATAATTTCATTGAATTAAAAGATATGTACAAAGTGAGAGAGAGAGACTCCCCTAGACAAGACAACAAATTTTCTAATTATTCTCCCCTTGCCTTTCAAAGAAAAACAAAAAAATGGGAAGAATACAAGAAATACAAGTTTGATGTTTGGACAGAACAAAAAAACGTAAATAAAAGATGAAGAAATTAAGAGGGGGATGGGTTTGTCTGAGTGGAAGAAGAAGGACAACCGGAGCGCCGGCGCCGATAGGATGTTGACGATGTGCTTGAGCGCGGCGGAGGGAGGACAGGGATCTCCGGCGAGGCTCGGCTCCGAGCGACTCGACCTGTAACGAGGGGATCCAGAGGTTCTTCCTCTTGTATCTCGACAGCTGGAAGGGACTGCTCGAGGCTAACTCGTCGCTGATTGTCCTTGTGCGAGAAGGTCTTCGACCCACTCAGCATCGCCGTCCGAGCCGAGCATTTCCACTTGAGCTTAAGTAGCACTTGTACCCTCACTGTTGCTTCGTGTTCTTCCTTTTGTTCCTCCTCTTGGCCGGAGGGAGCTGCGTCGACCGCAGGCTCCTCGGTTTCTACTTCTTCTTGATCTTCTTCTTCCCCTCGCCTCTATCTCGAGGAGGTCTTGGCCGGGCTCGAGGACTCTTCGGATGTGTCCGAGTCGCCTTGGTCCCGAGCTGCCTTGGACTGTCTCTCTTGAAGGAGCTCTATCAGCTCCCTCTCGCCCCTTCACCAGGGCCTTCACCTCAATGAGTAGGTTCTCGCTTGCTCTCGGATTTGAGACTCGGCGGTTTTCGGTTTATGATCATAGACCGATAGACAGTCTTAAATGACCGGAGTATGTCCTTGAATTCCAAGGACACAGACCTGATTTTGTCCATGGACAAAATGGAAGTAAGAGACTTAGAAGCACCTGAGGTGGAAGCACCACCAGTGGGGCAGGAAGAGAAAGGGGGCATCTTTCCGAGTCCGAGAGGGCTTCGACTCGAGCTATGTACCCGGATACTGAGTTCGGTTCCTCGGTACCCGTACCCCGTAAGCTCCTTTTTGCCGACAACAATGGCAGCCTCGAAACAGCGTTTAGATCCGAGGGAAGAGGAACTTTGAATTATTTGAACACAAGGGTGAGAAGAGCACCAAAAGGAAGAGGGGTGTTCTTCTTGTTTTGGAGTTGAGCTGGCACAGCTGCCATTTGCTCAATGATGGAGGGAAAGAGGTCTACTTCGTAGCCCTCAAGAATGCCAAAAAGAGCTTTGACGTGTTTGGAGTTGGGATTCTCTTTGCTAGAATGCTGAGAGAAGAAGGTTCTCATCAACAAGAAGCACGTAAGACGTGCTTCGACCTCGACTGAGTCACGGAAAAGTTTTTGTGTGACCCAAGGAACTCTTTGGCATACTTTTCAAAGAAGTCGTCGATGACCTCAGTGAAAGGAATTGGATTGCTGTTCAAGAAGAGAGAAGAAACCTTGAACAGACGATGAAGAAGAGAGGTATTAATGCGAACCGTGATGTTCCGAACCCCGGAGGTTAGAACACCTTCGTAGCTGGTGAGATGAGTGTAAAACTCGGATACGAGTTCGAGGTATATGAACTCGCTGAAACAAAGAAAATTATACACCCTTGTTGATTGGATGTGAGGCAACCACAAAAATTTGGTGGTTGGGAAGAACTTATCATCCAGACGCAACATGCTCGGGTGACAATCGGTTTAGAATTTGAAGGGCCTTCTTGGCTTTTGTGCGGGGTTTCTTTGTAGCAGAGCCAAGAAAGTCAGGGTGAGAACCTCTTTTTGTCATTTTTGAAGAAAAAGAGAGAGTAGGAAGGCTTGAGAAGGTTGAGGGAAGAAGAACTCGAAGAGAGAAAAATAAAAGAGTAGAAGAAAGAGTTGAGAGCAATTGAGCTTACTTGAGATAAACTTCTCGAAGCTTGAAATAACCGTAAATCGCTGTAGACGCAGAGAGCTTTGTGCGCGAAGTTTGGATTTCGAGAGAGAGTAAGTGAAAAGTAAAGTAACGAAATGAAGGAGAATAGTCGCTATTTATAAAAATAGTCGTCCTTCGGTATCCGTTCGACTCGGCTTTTTCAACAGTCACCTCAAACCGGTGTGACGGCTCTCTCCTTCAACGGTTAGAATTCTAGCGGTTGCCTTCCAACGGCTAGTTGTCCGATCACGGCGCGCAGAGAGAGAAAAGATTTTGAAAATAAATTCTGAAATTCTCCACTTATCTAGAGATGATTTCGGAAGATTGATGTCCATTTTTCTCAACGTCCGAGTTTGAATCGGCTTAGTATCCGAGTGACTCAAAATTGAAAGCAAATAATAACTACCGGCTCAGTATCACTAAGTCAACCGAAATGATGGTTACTAAAGGATTCTAAACACACAACACATAATCATGCAAAGAAGTTTTCACATAAAGAGCGCATAATTATGCATTTAACATACCAAGCTCATTCCTAATAAAACAAAACTTATCCTCACCAAGAGGCTTAGTAAAGATATCAGCTAATTGAAGATTAGTAGGAATGAAATTTAGTTCAATATCACCTTTCTCGAATGATCTCTTAAGAAATGATACTCGACCTCAATATGCTTTGTCTTTGAGTGCTGAACTGGATTTTTGGTGATGCTAATTGCACTCGATTGTCACACTTAATTGGAACCGATTTGAAAGAAAGTCCAAGATCTCTCAAGTGTTGCTTTATCCATAAGATCCGAGCGCAAGCATGCTCCAGACTGCAATATACTCAGCCTCGGCAGTTGATAGAGCTACCGAGTTTTGCTTCTTTGAGTGCCAAGATATTAAGGATTGACCTAGAAATTGGCAAGCTCCTGAGGTGCTCTTTCTATCAACTTTGTATCCAAGTGTAATCAGCATCTAAGTATCCAAGTGAGAGTCGGCTTCGAGTCTCTTAAGTACCCTGTACCTAGATTCCGAGTCCCCGCAAGATATCTAAATATTCTCTTCACCGCAGTGAGATGTGATTCTTTAGGATTAGCTTGAAATCTTGCGCATAGACAGACACTAAATATTATGTCTCGGTCTACTTGAAGTAAGATATAGCAAAGATTCAATCATACCTCGATAGAGTTTCGATCTATTGCTTTACCTTTCTCGTCCGAGTCAAGTTTTAAGCCGCTGCTCATAGGTGTAGCTGCGTGCTTTGCATCTTGGAGTTTATATTTTTTTAGCAGGTCCTTGGTGTACTTTGATTAATGGACATAGATTCCATCTTTGTCTTGCTTGATTTGTAGACCAAGGAAGAAATTGAGTTCTCCCATCATACTCATTTGAAATTCCTGACTCATTAACTCGTAAAAGTCTCGACACGTGATTTTCATTAGTAGCTCCAAAAATGATATCATCAACATAAATCTAAGCGATAAGGAAATCTTTCCCCTTGGTTTTTATAAAGAGAGTCTTGTCGATCCGACCTCTTCTAAAATCATTTTGAACCAAGAAATTGCTCAGTCTTTCGTACCAAGCTCCGGGAGCTTGTTTAAGACCATAAAGAGCTTTTTGAAGTTTGAAAACATGATTTGGAAATTCTGAGTTTTCAAAACCAGGAGGTTGCTCAACATAGACTTCCTCTTCAATAAAACCATTGAGAAAGGCACACTTAACATCCATTTGATATAACTTGATATTCATGCTAGATGCAAATGCCAATAGGATTCTAATAGCTTCAATTCGCAACAGATGCAAAGGTTTCCCCACAATCAATCCCTTCTTCCTGATTGTAACCTCGAGCCACAAGTCTAGCCTTGTTTCGACTACCAACCCACCTTCATCCAATTTGTTCTTGAAAACCCATTTGGTTCCTATGACTGGGTGGTCGAAGGTCGTTTGGTCAAAGTCCGGACTTGGTTTCTTTCGAATTGATTGAGTTCCTCTTGCATGGCCTCTACCCATTCAGGTTCATTTAGGGCATCTAGTTCATTTTTGGGTTCAGCTTAATGAAATGAATGCAGTGAATGCACATAGATTTTGAAGAGAGGAACGAGTTCTTACCCCACTGTTGATATCGGATAATATGTTTTCTAGTGGACGACTAGAAGCATACTTGAATGCTCTACCCGATCTCTCATTCACCGGATTTGTAGGCTGAACTGCTTGATCTTCGAAGCCTGTTCTAAGTCATCTTGTTCATCGATTGTTCTTCAACATTCCGAGCATCCCCTTGAGTTGTCTCATTCTAAGTCACTTCATTCCGAGTTGGTTGGGTTTGATTCCCGATAGGCTGGCTTTTATCAAGGTCATCATCTCTGCTGAGCTTTAGATCCGAGAATGATGACTCGCTAGGTTTTTCCTGTTCAATCTCATCAAACACAACGTGGATACTTTCTTCCACTTTGTTAGTTCTCTTATTGAAAATGCGATAAGCTTTACTATGAGATGAGTAGCCCAGAAAAATACCTTCATCGGACCGAGCATCAAACTTAGTCAGGTGATCCTTACCATTGTTATGAACGAAACACTTACATCCAAAGGGTTTGAAATAAGAGATGTTGGGTTTTTTCCCTTTGTAGAGCTCGTATGGTGTTTTCTTCGTAATGGGTCCGATGAGGCATCCGTTCAACGTGTAGTTAGTCTGTGTTGATCGCCTCGGCCTAGAAATAGTAAGGTAGATTGTGCTCAATCATCATTGTCCTAGCTATTTCTTCAAGAGTCCTGTTCTTTCTCTCCACTACTCCATTCTGTTGAGGAGTTCTTAGTGCTGAGAAGTTGTGAGAGATATCATTCTTGTCACAAAACTCGAGAATTCCGAGTAGTCGAACTCCCTTCCATGGTCGGTTCGAATTCTCTCGGATCTCGAGTTTGAGACTCAACTTGAATTTTTCTACTGAGCTTGTTGAACTCCTTAAATGCTTCATTTTTGTGCTTAAGAAAACACACCTAGGTAAATCGTGAATAATCATCAATAATAACAAGTACATATGATTTACCTCCGAGGCTCTTAACAGGGATTTCACCATATAAATCCATATGCAGCAGTTCAAGCACTTTGGATGTGGAAACAGTCTTCGATGATTTAAATGATGATCTAACTTGTTTTCCTCTTGTGCAAGCTTCACAAACTGTCTTTCTTGAAAGCACAGTTAGCCAAACCTCTAACTAAACCATGAGATGCCAATTTCTTAATAGTATGCATGCTAACATGGCCTAATCTACGATGCCATTTCCATGAGTCATCATGAAGTGATGCTTTTAAACAAGATAGATTTTAACTAAGGTCGAGAGAGGAATAATGTAAGTGTTACTTGACCTCTTACCTAAGAGTTTGATCTCCTTGGTAGTGTCATCAGAAATGTAACATTTGGTTTGAGTGAATCTCACCTCTTAACCTTTATCACATAATTGAGAGATGCTGAGCAGATTGTACTTTAATCCTTTGACAAGGTAAATTGGGCCGACCAGATTGCTTCCCTTTCCAATCTTGCCTATCCCAATTATCTTGCCTTTGTTGTCATCTCCAAATGTAATTTTTCCTCCTTTGTACTCTTCTAACTCGGAAAAAGTCATGAGTCTCTTGACATGTGGCATAAGCATCCACCGTCAAGGTACCAGTGTCCTTTGATCTTTTCCGAGTAGCCTGCAAAACAGAGACAAACTAACCCTTCTCACTTCCTCTAACGAACCCAAGTAACACTCTTTACTATGGTCCTTTTCCGAGGAAGAAGGTTTTTCGGAACCCAGATTTGAATGACTTTGGGTTTGGTCCGATTCCGAGTCTTCCGTTTAGAAAACCGAGTCCGTGTCTCTTTTTCTTGAAAAGCTTTCCTTTTGAAAATTTGGGGAAATGGTTTTCTCTTGTAAACTGGTCCAGGCTCAGTCCTTCTTTCTTTCTTATGAATAGGATCGTGCTTGAGCTTTCCGAACTTTACGAGTTCCGGAATCCTTCTTAAAAAGTTCCGAGTAGGAATTTGATTCCTCCTCTTTGTTAAAACTAAGACCCTCCGACCCTCTTTTCTAAAACTAAGACCCTCTTTTCCGAAGGAGACACATTGAGATCCCAAGAGCATGTCAAGATTTTTCGACCTTGAGTAAACTTTAAAACAAGATCTTGAGACTCATTGAGCTTTTGCTTTAGCTGCTCATTCTCTATTCTAAGTAACTCGGACTCGGTCTCATTGATTTGAGCACTAGTCTTGAGTTCTCTCGAGTGTGAGTCTCGGCTTTTCCAACTCATTTTTTAAAGAAATGCTCTCGGAGGAAATTGACTCAAGTTGTTCTTTAAAGTGAGAAGAATCAAAATTGGACTTTTCTTCCAAAGTGAAAATATACTTAGCCAAATTAGCTTTGGACAATTTGAGAAAGTACTCAATTACCTCTTAAGGATTAGCTTCCTCATTGTCTCGATAGATCCGAGTCCGATTCTCGCTTCCACTTCGAGTCGAAAGTGCCATCGGACGCTTTTAGTCATCCGAGTCCTCGTCATCTTCCGATGAGTCCTCGTCACTCCATGTGGCCATCATAGCCTTTTTCTTCTTTCTGTCCCGTTTTCTCTTTGGACAGTCTTTGCCTATGTGTTCCTTGCTGCCACATTCAAAGCATCCAGAGTTCTTATTCATAGATAACTTTGAAGGAGAAGAGTATTTACCTTTTCTATCCTTCTTGTCTTTCTTATAGAACTCTTCTTTTGGCTTCTTATCCCATCTCTTGTGCTTCATCATTCTCTTGAAGCCTCTAGCAATAAGTGTCATGGGATCTTCTTCCGAGTCGGAGGAACTCGGATCTTCTTCTCTCGGTTTCTAAGGCTTTCGTCGCAATGTTCTTTTTGGTGCCGACCTCTGCATCCTCCTCCTTTAGGTGGATCTCATGGGTGAGAAGCTTCCTAATGAGTTCATCCGGCTTCAGTAGAGATAAGTTCCGAGCCTCTTCGATAGCTGTCACCTTGGGACCCCATCTTTTCTTGGGTAGGCTTCGAGTATTTTTCCGCACATTTCTTCGTGGGAGATCTTTTTACCCGGAGATTTGAGATTATTGGTAATCTCTATAAATCGAATGAACATCTTAGTGATGTTTTCTTCCGGCTCCATCTTGAACGACTCATATTTATGAAGATATTGGCTTATATTCGCTTGTCCGACCTGGCTTGTACCTTCATAAGTGTTGACCGAGTGTCCCACACTTCTTTGGCCGTGTCACGAGCGCTTGTATTCTTCCGAGCTGATGGCGCACATAAGAATGTTCATAGCCTTGAAGTTCTTTCCGAACTTTTCAGCTTCATCACTGTGAACTCAGCCTTTGTTTTGGGCATGATTCTTGTTTCTTCTGTCTTCATAGGAATGTAGTTTCCTTGTTGTATGATGTTCCGGACATCTTCCTCATGATCCAGGAGGAAACATTCCATGAGTTTCTTCCGAGTGCACGAAGTTGGATCCTTTGAACTTTGGTGGTCTCGCTGGAAGACCTTCCTTCATCTAACTCTCCATTATTCTCGAGCCATTTGATCTCGTATACCTTTGGATTGTTAGATCCTTTCGAAAGGCTAGGCTCGATACCAATTGAAGGTTTGCTCAGTGGAGAGGCTAAGTCACCCTAGAGGGGGTGAATAGGGTGATGATGAAATTTGCTTGAATTTTGAAATAGTTATGACTCTAAGGAGAGTGAGAGTCAAAGATGAACCCGGAAAATGAGCTAACTCGGAATTCGAGTGATGATTGAAGAAACAGATTAATCAAAATTCTTAAACTATCCGAGTCTAGAATGTACTCGGAAAAGTAGTAACTCGGAAAGTACGTGGAAACCCTCCTAGGGCGAGAAAACCACGGACCGTGCTAATCCAAGCACGAAGTCAAATCCACATTTTGAGTCCACAAAATTCGATAGATCGACTCAACCCCGAGTTGCTCCCTTAGACAACTCCTTACAAGTTTTCCTAGACTTAGAAATTCCCTTATCTCGATCTAGTACTTCCTAGCTGAGATAACCCTTACAGCTAGGGACAACCGAGCTGAGTTAACCCTTACAGCTCGGTCAAGGGACCTTACTTAGAGAGTAAGAAAGAGAGTGTTTGTAACTAAGTACAAAACCTTACAACTCGTAATATAATGACTTACGGAATGGGAGTTGTAAGTAGAAGATTGAGAATGAATACAATGACTTTTGATCAAGTATGTGTATTAATAATAGATTCAACGAATCTTCAAGTCTTGAAAGTTGGCTTCTATTTATAGATGACCAAGCGGCTTAGACGTTGTGTCCATCTTCCGATCGGAAGTCCTTTGTGACCGTTGTGTAGGATTTTCCGAGTCACTCGGAAAATATCCGTTGAAATATGAGCTTTAGACAACGGCTCTTGACTCCTTGGAAGTGCCTAAAACCACCGGCGGTGTCTTCAAAAGTAAGGTGGAAACCACCGTTGAGCTTAGTGTTGTAGATTTCCATTTCGGAAACAGATAACCACGACACGAGTGTCCGAGGCTAAGTCGAGGTGGAAAAAGCCTTGTCTCATCGGTGATTTGACGTTTTGAAGCTCGGTTACTTTTGTATTTCAAATTCGGAATAGCCTTGTTTGAATCACCTACAAAAGTAAATCAATTTGGTTCTCAAAGTATAAAATACTTTGGTCCAAGATTAGACACGAGATAATAATGTAATTAAGATAATTAAGTGACTAATTATCCGGGTCGGAAAAGGAATGGAATTTTCCGAGTCTAATATTCATGATACTCAAAATTCCATCCGAGTCGATCAAAGAGAGAATCAAGTTAACTAAAGAATATTAGCGGAAATAAACTTGATCTAGACCGAGCATGAATTCAAATTAAGATACCAAAGTTAGAACGCAGAAAAGATAGTGTTTGAATCATGCGATACTTTCTTAGTGTTGAGTGACTCGGAACCGAGTGAAACATGATGAGAGCGAGATACGCTTTCGAGTCATACGAGTCATGTGTAAATGCATGAGATAATTCCTATAACACTTAGAGAAAGTACCATATCACTCGGAAAAGTTTCTAAGACACGGGGAATGACTTAGAATCAAAACTTTATAAGTGAGAAAGTCTTATACCTGATTCCCTTGATAGAACTTAGAGAGGTGAGATGTAAAGTCCGAGTCTTCACTTTTGTTAAAAACTCGATAAGCTTTGCTATGAGATGAATAATCCAGTAAATATACCTTCATCCGACCTAGTATCAAACTTAATCGGATGCTTCTTACCATTTTTGTGGACAAAATATTTACACCTGAATGGTCCGAAGTAGGAGATGTTGGGTTTCTTCCCTTTTTAAAGCTCGTAGGGTGTTTTCTTCAAGATGGGTCCGATGAGGCATCTGTTGAGTGTGTAATTTACTATGTTAATCTGTCTCATCCCAAAAATAGTAAGGTAGATCATTTCCAATCATCATAGTCCTTCCTATTTCTTCAAGAGTTCTATTCTTTTTCTCCACTACTCCATTCTCGCAAATTCCGAGTTGTCGAACTCCCTTCCATGGTGAGATCGAATCCTTCCGATTTGAGTCCGAGACTCCACTTGAATTTTTCTGCAGAGCTTAGTGAACTCATTGAAGGCTTCATTCTTATTCTTAAGAAAACACACCCAAGTAAATCGTGAGAAATCATCAACAACAACATGTACAATTTATCTCCAAGGCTTTTCACACGAATTTCACCACACAAATCCATATAAAGAAATTCAAGCACTTTGGATGTAGATACGGTTTTGAGTGGCTTGAAGGATGATTTAACTTGCTTACCTTTTGTGCATGCCTTACAGATTTTTTCTTTCTTAAAAGAACATTTAGGTAAACCCCTAACCAACCCATGAGATAAAAGTTTCTTGATAGTATGCATGATGATATGACCTAGTCTACGAGTGCTGAGTCCATGAATCATCATTCACGGATGCTTTCAAACAAGATAAATTCCGACTTGAATATGAGAGAGAAATAGTGTAGCTGTTACCCGACCTCATACCCGAGAGCTTAGTTTCTTTGGTGACTGCATCATAGATGTAGCAGTTGGTCCGAGTGAACATTACCTCTTGACCTTTGTCACATAGCTGAGAAATGCGAAGGAGATTGTACTTGAGTCCTTTGCCAAGGTAGATTGGGCTGACCGAGTTGTTTCCTTTACCAATTTTGCCAATCCCTACTATCTTGCCTTTGTTGTTATCTCCAAAAGTGACTTTCCCTCCTTTCGGATCTTCTATCTCGGAGAAGAGTCTTGAATCTCCCGACATGTGGTGTGAATAACCACCTGTCTAAGTACCAATGACCTTTCTTCTTCTTTTGAGTTACCCGCAAGATAGAAACAAACTAACCCTTCTCACTTCCTCTTACACACCCAGTGACTTCCTTTACTGAGGTCCTTTTCTAAGGAAGAGCACTTTTAGGAACCCATATTTGAATAACTTTGGGTCCGGTCCGATTCTTAGTCTTCCTTCCAAAAACTGAGTTTGTGTCTCTTTCTTTTGAAAATCTTTTCTTTTGTAAATGAGAGGAGAAGGCTTTTTCTCGTACGCTGGTTTGGGCTTAGTCCTCTGTTCATTCATATGAATAGGACCATGCTCGCCTTCCCGAAATTTACAGCTTTGGAATCCTTTTTGAAAAGACTAGAATTGGATTTTGATTCCTCTATTTCATTTAAACCAAGTCCTTCTTTCTTGAAGGAGACACACTGAGAGCCTAATAACATATCAAGGTTTTTCTGACCTTGAGTGAATTTCAAAATAAGCTCTTGAGACTCATTGAGCTTTCTTCTCGCTTGCTCATTCTCTATTCCGAGTGACTCAGTCTCATTTGCTTAAGTACTGGTCTTAAGTTCTTTCGGATTTTATCTCAATTTTTCCTATTCACTTTTCAAAACATTGCTCTCATCAGTAAGATACTCAATTTGTTCTTTGAACTGGAAAGAGTCGAATTGAACTTTTCTTCCAAAGTGAAAATATATCGTGCTAGATCAACTTTAAAAATCTGAGAAAGTATTCAACTACCTCATCAATATCTAAGTCCTCGTTGTCTTACTCGGATTCAGCCTTCGAATTCGTTAGTGCCATAAGACACTTTGAGTCGTCCGAGTCATCTTCTTCATATGAGTCATCATCACTCCAGGTAGCCATCATAGCCTTCTTCTTTCTGTCCTTCTTTCTCTTGGGGACAGTCTTTGACTATGTGCTCCTTGCTGCCACATTCAAAGCAACTAGAGTTCTTAGATAAAGATAACATTGAAGGAGAAGAATATTTACCTTTTCTCGTCCTTCTTATCTTTCTTGTGGAACTCGTCCTTTGGCCTCTTTTCCACTTCTTATATTTCATCATTCTCTTGAAGTCGCGGGCTATGAGTGCCATAGGGTCCTCTTATGATTCCGAAGAGCTCAAGCTTTCACGTCCGCTTTCGAGGCCTTCGACGCAATATTCCTTTTGGTGTTGACCTCGGCATCTTCTTCCTCCAAATGAATCTCGTGAGTAAGTAGCTTGCCAATAAGCTCGTCCGGCCTTAGTTGAGAGAGGTTCCGAGCTTCTTCAATGGCTGTCACTTTGGGATCTCATCTCTTCTTTGGTAGACTTCTCATAATTTTTCCGGACATTTCTTCGTGACAAACCTTCTACTCAGAGATTTGAGATTATTGGTAATCTCAGTGAACCAAACATACATCCGAGTGATGTTTTCTTCGGCTCCATCTTGAACAGCTCATACATATGAAGATACCGACTTATCTTTGCCTCGCTTCACTTAACTTATTCCTTCATAGGTGTTGACAAGTGTGTCCCACACCTCTTTAGATCTCGAGTTATATTCTTTTGTGGTAATGGCACACATCAATGTGTTCGAGCTTTGAAATTCTTTCCGAATTTCTCGGTCTCCTCGATGATGAACTCAGATTTGGCTTTAGGTACAAGAGTTGCATTCTCTGTCTTCATTGGAATGTAGTTGCCGGCTTAGATGATGTTCTAAACATCTTCATCGTTGTCCATCAAGAAACATTCCATCATCTTCTTCCAATGGGCAAAGTTTCACACTTTGAACTTCGGCTATCTCGGTAGATGATCTTCCTTCATCGAACTCTCCATTGTTTCGAGCCATCTAATCTTTATACCTTTGGATGGTGAGATCCTCTTGAAAGACTAGGCTCGATACCAATTGAAGGTTTGCTCGTGGAGAGTCTAAGTCACCCTAGAGGGGGTGAATAGGGTGATGAAGAAAATTAAAGGATTTTTGCAACAAGTCAGCTAAGCAGTAGATCCCGAGTCTAAATTGGACTCGAAAAGTGATAACACAAATTTATATGGAAACCCTCTTGGGGCGTAAAACCACAGATCGAAGGTTTGCTCGGGAGAGTTTGAGTCACCCTAGAGGGGGTGAATAGGGTGATAGAAAATTCTTTGTGGAATCAAACTCTTTTGCGCAGAATAGAAACGAAGACAGGTTCCGAGTCTATCAATAGGGTCGAAAAGATTGGACTCGTAAAGAGATTAATCGGAAAGAGCAAGAGCAAGTAAAGCCGTCTCGAGTCTAGAATGAACTCGGAATGATAACACTTAGATTTTACGTGGAAACCCTCCCGGGGTAGAAAACCACGGACCGTGTCAATCCGGACACGAAGTCAAATTCACTATTTTGAAACCACAAAATACCGTGAATCGATCGAACCCGAGTTGCTCCCTTAGACAACTCTATACAGGTTTTCCTATACTCGAAATTCCCTTATCTCGATCTAGCACTTCCTAACTCGAGATAACCCTTACAGCTAGGGACAACTAAGCTGAGTTAACCCTTACAGCTTAGTCAAGGGACCTTACAAAGAATGTAAGAAAGAGTTTGTAATCGAGTACAAGACCTTACAACTCGTAAAGTAATGAATTACAGAGTGGGAGTTGTAAGTAGAAGATTGAAAGTAAATACAATGACTTTTCTCAAGTATGTGAATTAACAATAGATTCGGCAATCTTCAAGTCCTCGTGAGATGACTTCTATTTATAGATGACCAGGCAGAGTAGCCGTTATCTTCATCTCGCCGATAGAGAGTCCTCTCGTGATCGTTGATAGAAGCTTTCCGAGTCACTCGTAAAGTATCCGTTGTAATATGAACGTTGGACAACGGTTTAACTCTCTTGGAAGTCCCAAAACCATTAGCGGTGTCTTGAAAGATAAGGTAGAAACCACCGTTAAGCTTGGCGTTCCAATTTTCCAGATTTGGAAACAGACAGCCTCGACATAATCTACTGGACCTGGAGCAGAGAAGGTGAAGAGCCATGTCTCGCCGGTGATTTGACGTTCAAGCTCGGTTACTTTTGTAGTTTGAAAAGTGTATCCTCGATTGAATAACCTACAAAAGTAAATCAATTTTGGTTCTCAAAGTATAAAATACTTTGGTCCAAGATTAGACACGGATAATAAAATAATTACGATAAATAAACCAACCGATTATCTCGAGTCGAAATGAAATGGAATTTTCTCGAGTCCAATATCCATGATACTCATAATTCCATCTAACTTAGTCTAAGCGAAGAATCAAGTTCAATAAAGAATATTAGAGAGGATTAACTTGATATAGACTAAGCGTAAAATAAGCTAAGAATACTCGACTACAACAAGATAGGACTTATAACCACAAGTCGATTCTCGAGTGAGAAAAGACGAAATATCGGTATATTCAATCCGCGATTAATCCGAGTGAAGCCGCACTCGTAACAAAGAACCAGCTTTTCGAGTCGCTTACGGATAAGCAATAAATATAATAAGTAAGAGCTGTGTCCCTTAGAGAATATACTATTTTACTCAAATAAGTTTCGAGATGCAGAGAATGCATTGGAATCAAAACTCTATAAGTATGAAATTATTATACCCGATTCCTTTTATATAACTCGTAAAAGTATTGAGCAAGGTCTCGAGTCTTCAATCTCCCCTTTTGATGAAAGGCATTCCATACTTAAACAGAAACTTTGTTAGAGGAAAAATTGATTCTCGAGTAGTTTGCTCATGAGTAAGACATACTCAATGGATCGGAGCAATACTTAATATATCGTAGCAAAAAAATAAAGTAAGCTTTAAGTTATTAGCATTGACTCGTAAATGACATGCTAGCAATAATGAACTCGAAGTTAATAATGAAATGCATTAATCCATTAAAATTCAAAAGGGCTGAAAAACTCCCCTAAACAAGACAACAAGTTTTCGACTCTATTTCTCCCCTTGCCTTTCAAAGAAAAAACAAAAATGCAGGGAAGAAAATAGCAAATAGTACAACTTAGATGTCCGGACAAAAAAAATTTTAGAAAGAAGAAAATTCTGGTAGACCGAGGAATTGTGACTCAAGTGCATGGCTCCTACGAGGGAGAGGGAGATTTCGAGTGGAGGCGGAGGGAGCGGAGGTACGTCTGGCGCCGATATGACCGTGACGATGTGCTTGAGCGCGGCGAAGGGAGAACCAGGATTATCGTCGGGGCTCGGCTCCGAGTGGCCGACCCGGAGTGAGTGGATCGAGGGGTTCTTCCCTTGGAACCTCGCAGCTCGGAGGGGCCGCTCTGTCTTGACCGCTGGAGTAGCCGGGTCATCCGACCCACCTGCATCGCTATCTCGAGCCGAGTACAGCCTATTTGAGCTTCGGAGCAGCTTGACCCTCAGCAGCTCCCACCGCTTCTTCTTTGTGTTCCTCTCATTGCCCGGAAGGACTCGCCTCAGCCGCAGGTCCTCGGCGTCTGCAGCCTTCTTCTTCTTCTTCTTCTCCGCTATCCGAGGAGGTCGACTCGGGCTCGAAGACGCTTCGCACGCGTCTCGAGTCATCATGGTCCCGAGCCACCTTGGACCGTGTCTCTCTAAGGAGCTCGACCAGCTCCTTCCGCTCCTTTACCAGTTCCTTCATCTCAAGAACTAGAGACTCGCTGCTCTCGGATTTGGGATTGACCAGTCTTTTGGTTGATGGTCGGCTTTGGAGAACAGATTTGAAAGCTTTGAGCATGTCTTTGAAATCGGAGGACACGGAGCCGATCTTGTCCATGAAAACAGGGGACAAGAGAGCAGAGAGAGATTTTGAGGCACCCGAGGTGGAGGCACCACCAGGTGGAGAAGGGAGAGAGAGAGGGGTATCCGTACCCTCGCAGCTTCCTTCTTGCCGACAACAACGGCAGCCTCTGCATACGCGTTTGGGTCCGAGGGGAGAGGAACTTGGAATTGTTTGAAAACAAGGGTCGAAGAGCACCGAAAGGAAGGGAGGTGTTCTTCTTGGATTGGAGTCGAGCCGGCACAGCCGCCATCCGCTCAATGATGGAGGGGAAGAGGTCTACTTCGTATCCCTCAAGGATGTCGAAGAGAGCTTTGAGGTGCTTGGAGTTGGGGTTCTCCTTGCTGGAATGCTCGTGAGAAAAAGGTTCTCGTCAGCAGAAAGCACGTAAGGCGAGCTCGACTTCAACCGAGTCACGTAAAAGTTTTTCCGGACTCGTGGAATTCTTTGGCGTATTTTTCAAAGAAGTCGTCGGCGACTTCAAGTGAAAGGAATGGGGTTGTTGTTCAAGAAGAGAGAGGAGACCTTAAATAGGCGGTGGAGGAGAGAGGTGTTTAGATCGAATAGTGATGTTCGAACCCTAGAGGTTAGAACATTTTCGGAGTGGGTGAGGTGAGTGTAGAACTTAGAAACGAGTTCGGGATAGATGAACTCGCCGAAGCACATAAAGTTGTATGCTCCAGTGGTTTGAATGTTGGACAACCAAGAAAATTTGGTTGTTGGAAAGAATTTGTGGTCCAAAGACAAGGTGCTCGGGTGACAATGGGTTTGGAAGGGGTTGAGCTTTCGGCTTATTGGTGCGAGGCTTTTGGAAGATGAAGAGACCCGGAAGTCGAGATGGTTTCCTCTTTTAGGCATTTTGAGAGAAGGAGGGAAAGATGAAGTTTTTCGAGTAGGAAAGAGAAGGAGATGTAGAAGAGAGGAGACGAAAAGAAAATGTAGAAGAAAGAGATGAGAGCAATCAAAACTTATGAGAGAGGGCTTCTTCAATGCTTACAGGCGATCAAGGGTGACTGTTCACGTAGAAATCTTCCGCTAAAAGTTTCGTTTGAGAGAGATGGAATGTAGAGTACCGAGACGAAGATGAATAGACGCTATTTAAAGAAAAATAAGCGCGCCCGTCAACTATCCGTTAAATATAACTCCGTTCCGACTCGGCTTATCCATCAGCCACCAAAGACCGGTGTGAGGGTTCTCTTCAATGGTTGAGATTCCAGCTGTTAGAAATCCACGGCTAATATCTCGATCACAGCGTCGAGAGAGAGAGAGAAAAGATTTTGAAAATATGATCCGAAACTCTCCACTGTTCTAGAGATAGTTTCAAAAATTTGAAGTCCAAGTTTCTCTACGTCTCGAGTTTGACTCGTAAAGGTTTCGAGTGACTCGAAACACGAAATAACTATCAGCCCAAGATCACCGAATCAATCGAACTAATGGTTATTAACAAGTGAAAGCACATAGCACGTAATTATGCAACAAGAGTAGCACATAATTAAGCATTTAACATACCAAGCTCATTCCGAATAAAGCAAAACCGATCTTCACCAAGAGGCTTAGTAAAGATATCAGCTAGTTGAAGATTAGTAGGAATGAACTCGAAGTGCAATATCACCTTTTTCCGAGTGATCGCGTAAGAAGTGATACCTGACCTCGATATGCTTTGTTTTCGAATGCCGGACGTGGTTCTTGGTGATGCTGATTGCACTTTGGTTGTCACACTTGATTGGAACCGAGTTGAGGAATAGTCTAAAATCCTTCAAGTGTTGTTTAATCCATAGAATCCGAGCGCAACATGCTCCAACTGCAATATATTCAGCTTCAGCAGCTTGATAGAGCTACCGAGTTCCGCTTCTTTGAGTGCCAAGATATTAGGGATTGGCCCAGGAATTGGCAAGCTCCGGATGTGCTCTTTCGATCAACTTTGTATCCTCGCGTAGTCCGCGTCTCGAGTATCCAAGAAGAGTCGGCTCCGAGTCTCCGGAATACCATAGACCTAAATTCCGAGTACCTGCAAGATATCTCGAATATTCTCTTCACCGCAGTGAGATGTGATTCTTTTGGATTAGCTTGAAATCTTGCGCATAGGCAAACACCGAACATTATATCCGGCTCGCTGGAAGTAAGATATAGCAAAGATCCAATCATACCTCAATAGAGTTTCGATCTATTGCTTTACCTTTCTCATCCGAGTCAAGCTTTATACTCGTCGCTCATAAGGGTAGATGCATGCTTTGCATCTTGAAGTTTGTATTTCTTCAAGCAATTCCTTGGTGTACTTTGATTGATGAACAAAGATTCCGTCTTTGTCTTGTTTGATTTGTAACCCAAGGAAGAAATTGAGTTCTCCCATCATACTCATTTGGAATTCTTGACTCATCAACTCGTAAAATTCTCGGCACGTAAATTCATTAGTAGCACCGAAAATAATATCATCAACATAGATTTGAACAATAAGGAAATCTTTCTCCTTGGTCTTTATGAAAAGGGTCTTGTCGATCCGACCTCTTTTAAAATCATTTTCAACCAAGAAGCTACTCAGTCTTTCATACCAAGCTCGAGGTGCTTGTTTAAGACCATAGAGAGCCTTTTGAAGTTTGAAAACATGATTTGGAAATTCTGAGTTTTCAAAACCAGGAGGTCTGCTCGACATAGACTTCTTCTTCAATAAACCCATTGAGAAATGCACATTTAACATCCATTTGATATAATTTAACATGCATGCTGGATGCAAATGCCAACAAGTATTCTAATAGCTTCGATTCTGGTTACAGGTGCAAAGGTTTCCCCACAATCAATTCCTTCTTCTTGATTGTAACCTTGAGCCACAAGTCTAGCCTTGTTTCGACTACCACTCCACCCTCATCCAGTTTGTTCTTGAAGACCCATTTGGTTCCTATAACTCGGGTGGTCGAAGGTCGGTTGGTCGAGTCCGGACTTGGTTTCTCTCGAATTGATTAAGTTCCTCTTGTATGGCCTCTACCCATTCAGGTTCATTAAGGGCCTCTAGTGCATTTTTGGGTTCAGCTTAATGAAATGAATGCAGTGAATGCACATAGATTGTGTAGAGAGGAACGAGTTCTTACCCCACTCGTTGATATCGAAATGATGTTTTCTTGGGGATGACTGGAAGTAAATTTGAAAGCTTTACCAGCTTCTTTGATTCACCAGGTTTGTAGGCTGAGCCGCTTGATCTTCGTAAGCTTGTTCCGAGTGATCCTCTTCATTAACTTGTTCGTTCGAGCGAGCTCTTGAACCGTCTCATTCCGAGTTTCCTCGTTCCGAGTGACTTCATTTTGAGCAAGTTGGGTCCGAGTCTTTGTAGGCTCTACTTCGTCATTATCTTTTCCGAGCTTCAGCTCTAAGTATGAAGACTCACTTGGCTTCTCCTGTTCAAGCTCATCGAATACTACGTGGATGCTTTCTTCCACTTTGTTAGTTCGCTTATTGAAAATACGATAAGCTTTGCTATGAGAGGAGTAACCTAGAAAAATACCTTCGTCTCGACCGAGCATCAAACTTAGTCGATGATCCTTACCATTGTTGTGAACGAAGCACTTACATCCGAATGGTCTCGAAATAGGAAATATTTGGCTTCTTCCCTTTGTAGAGCTCATAAGGTGTTTTCTTCAGAATAGGTCCGATGAGGCATCTATTTAGAGTGTAGTTGGCTGTGTTCATCGCCTCCGCCTGTAAATAGTAAGGCAAGTTGTGCTCAATCATCATCGTCCTTGCTATTTCTTCAAGGGTTCTGTTCTTTCTCTCTACTACTCCATTCTGTTGAGGAGTTCTGGGTGCTGAGAAGTTGTGAGAGATTCCATTTTTATCACGTAACTCTTAGAATTCTGAGTAATCGAACTCCCTTACATGGTTAGTTCAAATCCTCCGGATCCGAGTCCGGGACTCAACTTGAATTTTTCTGCAGAGCTTGCCGAACTCCTTGAAAGCTTCATTTTTGTGCTTAAGAAAACACACCTGGTAAATCGTGAATAATCATCAATAATAACAAGTATGTAAGATTTACCTCCGAGACTCTTCACAGGGATTTCACCACATAAGTCCATATGTAGTAATTCAAGCACGTTTGATGTGGAAACTGTCTTCAGAGATTTGAATGAAGATCCGACTTGTTTCCTCTCGGTGCATGCTTCACATACCTTGTCTTTATCAAAAACACAGTTAGGTAAACCCCTAACTAGACCATTAGATGCCAATTTCTTGATAGTATGCATGCTAATATGGTCTAGTCTCCGATGCCAAGTCCATGAATCATCATGAAGAGATGATTTTAAGCAAGATAAACTCCGGCTTGGGTCGAAAGAGGGATGATGTAAGTATTACCCGATCTCTTACCCGGAAGCTTGATCTCTTTGGTAGAGACATCAGAAATAGTGCAATTGGTCCGAGTGAATCTTACCTCTTGACCTTTGTCACATAGTTGAGAGATGCCGAGCACATTATATTTTAACCCCTTGACAAGATAGACTAGACTCGACCAGATTGCTTCCTTTTCCAATCTTGCCAATCCCCATGATCTTGCCTTTGCTATCATCTCCAAATGTGACTTTTCCTCCTTTATGTCTATTCAACTCGTAAAATAGTCTTGCATCTCCCGACATATGGCGTGAACATCCACTCGTCAAGGTACCAGTGTCCTTTGATCTCTTCCGAGTGACTCTGTAAAACAAAGAGAATCTAACCCTTCTCACTTCCTCTAACGAACCCAAGAACATTCCTTACTCGTGGTCCTTTTCCGAGGAAGAAGGTGTTTTGGAACCCGGATTTGAATGACTTTGGGTTTTGTCCGATTCTCGAGTCTTCCTCTCGAGAACCGAGTCTATGTCTCTTTTCTTTTGAAAACCTTTCCTTTTGAAATTGAAGAAAATGGTTTCTTTTTGTAAACAGCTTCGGGCTTAGTCTTCCCTTCATTTTTGTGAATGGGACCATGCTTAGCTTTCCTGAACTTCACAGTTCTAGAGTCATTTTTAAATAGTTCCGAGTAGGAATTTGATTCCTCTTCTCTGTTGAAACCAAGACCTTCTTTTCGAAAGGACACACATTGTGATCCTAAGAGCATGTCAAGGTTTTTCCGACCTTGAGTAAATTTTAAAATCAGATCTTGAGACTCAGTGAGCTTCTGTTTTAGTTGCTCATTTTCTTTCCTGAGTAACTCGGACTCAGCCTCATTAGCTTGAGTACTAGTCTTGAGTTCTCTCGAGTGTGAGTCTCGGCTTTTCCAATTCGTTTTTCAAAGAATTGCTCTCAGATGAAATTGACTCAAGTTGTTCTTTGAAATGGGAAGAATTAGAATTGGACTTTTCTTCCAAAGTAAAAATGTATTTAGCTAAATTAACTTTGGAGAATTTGAGGAAGTAATTTATTACCTCTTGAGGATTAGTTTCCGCATTGTCTCGAGTCCGAGTCCGACTCTCTTTCAGCTTCCGAGTCGAGATTGCCATCGGACACTTTGAGTCATCCGAGTCCTCGTCATCTTCCGATGAGTCCTCATCACTCCATGTTGCCATCATGGCCTTTTTCTTCTTCCTCGTCCCTTTTCCTTTTGGACAGTCCTTGACTATGTGGTCTTTGCCGCCACATTCAAAACATCCGTAACTCTTAGATAAGGATAACTTTGAAGGAGATGAAAACTTACCTTTTCTATCTCTCTTATCTTTCTTGTAGAATTCTTCTTTTGGCCTTTTGTCCCATCTTTTGTGCTTCGTCATTCTCTTGAAGCCTCTTGCAATGAGTGCCATGGGATCGTCTTCCGAGTCGAAGAGCTCGGATTTTCTTCTTTGGATTCCGAGGCTTTCAGTGCTAAGTTTCTTTTGGTACGCCCTCAGCATCCTCTTCTTCTAGATGTATCTCATGAGTTAGAAGCTTTCCGATGAGCTCGTCCGGCTTTAAGAGTGAAAGGTTCCGAGCTTCTTCTATGGCAAGTCACCTTCGGACCCCATCGTCTCTCGGGTAGGCTTCTTAGAATTTTCCAGGCACATTTCTTCATGGGAAATTTTCTTTCCCGGAGATTTGAGATTGTTGGTAATCTCAATGAAGCGAATGAACATCCGAGTAATGTTCTCCTCCGGCTCCATTTTGAAAAGCTCATATTTATGAAGATACCGACCGATCTTCGCTTGTCTTACCCGACTTGTACCTTCGTAGGTGTTAACTAAAGTATCCCACACCTCTTTAGCAGAGTCACGAGCAGAGACTCGATTATATTCTTCCGAGCTTATGGCGCACATAAGGATGTTCATTGATTTGAAATTCTTTCCGAACTTCTCTCGCTTCTCCCGGTGTGAACTCAGCCTTTGTCTTGGGAAGGATTCTGAATTCATCTGTCTTCATTGGAATGTAGTTTCCTTGCTGTATGATTTCCCATACCTTTTCATCATGATCCATAAGAAAACATTCCATAAGCTTCTTCCAAGTGCCCAAAGTTTGATCCTTTATATTTTGGTGGCCTCGTTGGAAGATCTTCCTTCGTCGAACTCTCCGGTGTTCTCGAGCCATTTGATCTTTAAACCTTTGGATTGTTAGATCCTTTCTGAAAGGTTAGGCTCTTATACCAATTGAAGGTTTGCTCGGGAGAGTCTAAGTCACCCTAGAGGGGGTGAATAGGGTGATAGAAAATTCTTTGTGGAATCAAACTCTTTTGTGCAGTAATAAAAACGAAGACAGGTTCTAAGTCTATCAACGAGGTCGAAAAAATTGGACTCGAAAGAGATCAATCGAAAGAGCAAGAGCAAGTAAAGCCGTCCGAGTCTAGAATGAACTCGTAATGATAACACTTAGATTTTACGTGGAAACCCTCCTAGGGCAGAAAACCACGGACCGTGTCAATCCAGTACACGAAGTCAAATTCACTATTTTGAAACCACAAAATACCGTGAATCGATCGAACTCGAGTTGCTCCTTTAGACAACTCTATACAGGTTTTCCTAGACTCAAAATTCCCTTATCTCGATCTAGTACTTCCTAGCCGAGATAACCCTTACAGCTTAGGGACAACTAAGTCGAGTTAACCCTTACAGCTTAGTCAAGGGACCTTACAAAGAATGTAAGAAAGAGTTTGTAATCGAGTACAAGACCTTACAACTCAAAAAGTAATGAATTACAGAGTGGGAGTTGTAAGTAGAAGATTGAAAGTAAATACAATGACTTTTCTCAAGTATGTGAATTAACAATAGATTCGGCAATCTTCAAGTCTTGTGAGATGGCTTCTATTTATAGATGACCAGGCAGAGTAGCCGTTATCTTCATCTCGCTGATAGAGAGTCCTCTCGTAACCGTTGATAGAAGCTTTCGAGTCACTCGAAAGTATCCGTTGTAATATTAACGTTGGACAACGGTTTAACTCTCTTGGAAGTCCCAAAACCATTAGCGGTGTCTTGAAAGATAAGGTAGAAACCACCGTTAAGCTTGGCGTTCCAATTTTTCAGATTTGGAAACAGACATGCCCTGAGACAATCCACTGGGACCGGAGCGAGAGAAGGTGAAGAGCCATGTCCGATGGTGATTTGACGTTCGAAGCTTCAGCTACTTTTGTAGTTTGAAAAGTGTATCCTCGATTGAATAACCTACAAAAGTAAATCAATTTTGGTTCTCAAAGTATAAAATACTTTGGTCCAAGATTAGACACGAGATAATAAAATAATTACGATAAATAAACCAACCGATTATCTCGAGTAAGAAATGAAATGGAATTTTCCGAGTCCAATATCCATGATACTCATAATTCCATCTAACTTAGTCTAAGCGAAGAATCAAGTTCAATAAAGAATATCGGAGAGGATTAACTTGATATAGACTAAGCATTAAATAAGCCAAGAATACCGACTACAACAAGATAGGACTTATAACCACAAGTCGATTCCGAGTGAGAAAAGACGAAATACTCGGTATATTCAATCTGCGATTAATCTGAGTGAAGCCGCACTCGTAACAAAGAACCGCTTTCGAGTCGCTACGGATAAGCAATAAATATTATAAGTAAGAGTTGTGTCCCTTAGAGAATATACTATTTTACTCAAATAAGTTTCGAGATGCAGAGAATGCCTTGGAATCAAAACTCTATAAGTATGAAATTGTTATACCCGATTCCTTTTATATAACTCGTAAAAGTATTGAGCAGATGTCCGAGTCTTCACGGACAATGGTAATCCAAGCACCAAGTCAAATCCACTATTTTGAATCCACAAAATACAAGGATCGGCTCTACCGAATTGCTCCCTTAAACAATTCCTTACAATGTTTTTCTAGACTCAAAAGTTCCCTTATATGATCTAGTACTTCCTAACAATAAGGGACAACTAAGCTGAGTTAACCCTTACAGCTCAGTCAAGGGACCTTACTCGGAAAGTAAGAAAAGAATGTGACTGATTACAAGTCTTTCCATTACAACTCGGAAAATATTAAATAAAAACTTAGAGTTGTAAGTAGAAGATTGAATAAGAATTAAAACAATAACTTCGTTTAAGTAATGTGTTCAAGCAATAATGTTCAAGCAATCTTCTAGTCTTATGAGGTGGCTTCTATTTATATCCAACCAGGCAGAGTGACCGTTGAGTCTTGGTTCCGGACGAAGCCTTCACTAGTCGTTGTAATGACTCTTCCGAATCACTCAAAAAGATCCGTTTGGATGTGAATGTTGTGCAACGGCTCTTGGCTCCAAAACATAGTCCAATCACTTGGTGGTGACTGAAAGTTATGATGGAAATAACCGTTAAGCCTAGAGTTGGTGTTTTCCAATTTTGGAAAGAGACAACCCCGACACGATGTCCGAGCCATGTCCGAAGTAGGTAAAACGTGTCTCGCTGGTGTTTGACCGCTAGAAGCCTAGGCTACTTTTGTATTTCAAAAATGAGTTAGCCTCGTTTGAATAACCTACAAAAGCAAACCACATTGGTTCTTAAAGTATAAAATACTTTGGTCCAAGGTTAGGCACAAATAATAATTAAATTAGAACAATTAAATGCTCAATTATCTTTGGCCTAGAAGAGTTAAATTTTTTGAGTCTAATATTCAATATACTCAAATTCCATTTGAGTCAATCCTAAGGATGATCAAGTAGAGAGAGTAAAATATCGAGTATAACAACTTGATCCGGTCAAATAATTCTCAAAGAAATAAATTGACTTAGAATAAGGAATTAACATCTGTAATTCTTTTTGCGTTGAAATACGCAATCGATACTCATAATAAAAGTGTTAGAGAAATTATTTGAGCATGTGATAATTCTGAGTGATGTCTAAGTGAGTCGAAACATCGGTGTAGGAGATATGCAATAAGGTTCTTTCCGAGTCAGTCGTAACGGAATGAAAACTTATACACGAGTTTCTACAGTACTCGAATGACTTGAAATAAAAACTTAAGAGAGATAGGATTCATACTCGAGTCTTAATGTAATACTCGTAATGACTTAGAGTTAGAATCCGAGTCTTCACACTAAACTCCCCTTTTATAGACACATTCGGCCAAGGCAAGCCAAGCATACAAGACAAGAGTCAAAATAAGCAACAGAGACCAAGGGAATATGACGTAAGCATGTCGTCGACAAGCTCGCAGAAGGCTGGCCTGGCGCCGGCACCGGCCACGAGGGGAGGTGATGTCTCGTCAACTTCATCCTTGCAGCTTACCCGATTGGTATCTTATGAAGTCTCACCAAGCATGGCAAGTGGATGTTCGGCACCATATGCATGCAAGTGGGAGCTCTCGGACCCACCAAATTAGCTTTTTCAAATCAAATTTTCAATTAGTTTTTGATCGAATTATTCGGGTAAAACACCGATCTTTCGTCAATATAATTATCCACTAATGAGCATGTTTGTACAACAAATTATCAAGCCAAGCTTTTGATAAAAAACGATCGAAGTTTCAAGCATTAAAGTTTACTAAGCTTTAGGCTTTGATCAAACCAAGCTTAGGATCCTCTTACCGGACTTTAAAACGCATGCATCGCGATCTAATCCAAGCCCCTATCTCCGAGTTTAGGTTCAACAAAGCAACCAATTCCAGGAAAACCACTACAATCAACGCTCGAAGCAATACACCATATCAAGATATGTATCCTTTAGTGTCTACTTTGACCCTTCGTCTTTCAAACTCGGTCAAAGTGGAGGCTAACCGTAGACACGTAAAACATGTCGTCCCTTATCTCTTTTAATTCTCGTATTTTATATTGTTGACCCGCTGATGAGATTTCGAGTCCTATTTAAGGATTTGGATCATGGTCTCGTGTTCGATTGGTGCGACCGAAGCTAGTAAATCACAAAGAACCTCCCGCACCAAATAAATAGCCTTTTGCCTTAGGTCGGTCCAAAAATCCCTTTTCTTTCGGCCGGTCCAAGCCCAAGCCAAGCCTTCGAGTCAACGGAAGTCCGGTGCCGCATATGGGAAATTCCAAACTTAGAATTCCGCATTTTATTCTTTCGTCCAACCGGACACGGAGTCGAAGACCTCAAGACGACATTAAGCCTTTTATTTCATGATCACAAGCATCAAAGTGCTGCATTTTTTCGAGGACAGTCTACCCGAGACTAGGAGCACACCTCCCCTCAAAACGACACCGTGGCAGGTGCCCCCAACCTGGGTTATTTCACTTGAAACGTCGCGTTTTGGCCTAGAGACTCCCATTGCAAGCACGGAAAGGCATGAAACCCTGGGGAGCACTAGGTGGCCGGTGCCCCCCGACCTCTATTCTATCTCGGTTTTATCCTATTCTATTCGGTTCAATCTTAGGATTTTTGGCCAGTTTTCTCGTCTGCTTTTGACAACCGGCCAAGAGCAAACCCTAGGTCATTTGTGACCTAGACCTCTCCCTATAAATGGAGAGCTTTGGCTCTCATTTCATGAAGGCTTTTTCTTATGCGTTATGCTTGCAGAAAGCTAACCACAAACAGTCTTCTCCTAAATGTTACTCTACTAAAAAGTAACCTCAAAAGCCTCTTTCCTAAACACTACGCCGTTGAATCCTTACTAAGAGCGAATGAATATTCAGTCATTTTGATCTCTTGGTATTCATTCAGCTAATCTTTTTATTCTCTACAAACTTTAAAATGGTTTATTTATATTTTATGCGTTTATTTCTTTTTGTATTGTGGACAAGCAATTGTATCGCTTTTAATTCCTCCCCACCCGATGTAATCCTTTTAATTTCTCACTTTTCTTTTCTTTTCGCTTTCGTTTTCTTTATCGCTTTCCTTTAATTTGCTTTTACTGCTTTCTATTGTGTTTGGTTGCTTTAAATTCTCGTAGCATGTTTTTGCTTGTGTTTAATACATTATGTAAGCTCACTACTCAAACTAGTAATGCCCGTCGTCCGACTGGACGAAATGGAAGGGCTTTTCCCTACATTTTATACCGTCGCCCCGAATACGATTCTCGGTTCTAAGACCGATGGAGTCATTTTTAACCTTTTTAGTCTTAGTTTCTCCCATACTAAGATTAAAAAAGTAAACTTTATTTTGTTTTTGTTATTTTTCTTTCCTAAAAACTTACTAGCGACTCATATTTTTGCTTTAATTCTCCAATATTGCATCTCGGTTATTTCTTACTGAAAGGATTAAAAAAAAAAAGGATTCTAGATCCGCTACCGTGCCCGAGGCCGAGGCTGATTTCTTCGGTCGTGGCTTCTAACCGGCGCCCCAACCAATGGGTGCTGGCCTCGGCTACCACCGAGTGGTCAATGGCCACAGCTTAGGCCCAAACCGGTGTTTTCACACCGGCTTGGCCCTAAAGCCTCACGAAAGATTTCAAACCCTAATTTTACTCATTTTGTTCAGTCAAGAAATAATATCCCGAGACTTTAGAAAATAATTTCTAAAATAAAATAATTAATAAAACCGCCATTCAAACTTCACCTAATCCATTTCAATTCGATTTAATAAAATTCGAGAATCTAAATAAGAGGTTCATCCTCACATTCTAAAATTCATCTTCAAAACTTAAATCATTTTCCAACTTTAAAAACCCTAAAAAAGGCCTACCTGTGGGGAAGCTTGGTCGGGTCCTAGCCGTGGTTCCTAAACCCAGCTATGCTCGCAAAGCTGCCGCCGATGGGACACCAGTCAAGCCTAATGGCCGACGCCGGCTAGCCTTTGGGCAAGTCTTGTCCCCGCATGCTCTCGGATTCCTATTTTGGTCTCCTCTTGCTTTTTACATTTTTTCTTGTGTGCTTGTCATGCTATGGCCAAATTTGCCTATAAAGGAGGAATTAGTGTGTTCATTTTGCACACTTCACTCACTCCTCTCTTTACTTCTTCTTCCTTGCTCTAGCTTTGCTCTAACTTTGCTCCTTCTTGTCTTGAGAAAACTAGTGTGGTTTTCATATACAAACTCCTCACAATGTCTAGAAGAAAAGCTCATCCAGTTAGGAGGACAAGAGCCGAGAGCTTGGTTCATAACAACTTCTTAGAAAGAGAGTTATTCCCTCATGATGAATGGAGCCCTAGTGACCTCTTAGTAGAAGCCAAGAGCCATGCCTCTTCACTTGCCATTTCTCCTTTGGTAAGCTTGTTGGCTTAACTTTCTTTCTTTGTTCATTTGGAGTAATATTTCTAATAAATCTCGTTGGATTTTCGGTTTGTAGAAGGGCTCATTTCGTAGTAGCAAGGCTATCCAGAAATTCATGGAGATGTTCAGGGAAAGGAACTACCCTCTAGAGGACATCATGAACAGTGTTGGATTTGATTCCTTTTACATTGCTTTAAACCACTTGAGTGTGACCCTACCCGGGCCATTAGCGAATGTTTTTGGGATACTACCAACACATTTCATCTTCCTTTTGGGGAGATGACTATTACTCAAGAGGAGCAGGAAGAAATAACTATCGGTATCTCTATACCCAATATTTAAACATATATTCACCCTCTGTTAAACACTTGGGACAGATTATGACCCGATTGGTGAGTCTTCACCTCCTTTCTTTTATGTAGTTGAATTTCTTGTATGGAAATTAAATTCATCCTTTATAACTTCTCCCAAAGGACATCTATATCCCGAGCCTTGATTTCAATGTGTCCCAACTTGGAGAATCCCCATGCTATGTCGAATTCTAGAGATACCCGAAGATAAGTGTGTGGGGCACCCGCTTCGAAGAATTGAAAAGGGGTAAGAGTATTATACTCTTTTTAGTTTTAGTTGTATGCTAAAGTGTCTTGCTAACATGATGAATTTTGTAGTATGATCGGGAGTAATCTCGACTAATGTCCATCAGCCTCCAGTCCGCCCTTAGAGGTTTTAAGGATTGTTTTACCGAAAATGACTTCCGAACATTTCGAGTGAGTCTTAGTTAGTGAAAGTGCTAACTTGTTGAACTCTTAGTAAATGTGCTAACTGCTCCATTATTTTCATAGAGTCGTCGGTCTAGATCTTCTTCATCGGGAGGTTTCCTCGGTGGTCCCGGACCCAGGCGGACCCATCTAGTCAATAAACGCCATCTAGTAGTACGACTGGAGCGGGTATTTTTCGACGCTATTCACAACGATCACATCATCATAGTGCTTCGAAGCGGGGCCTAGCACATCCGCACTTGGGCTTAGCTCTTTCAAGGCTGGGCCTAGCTTCTCCGAGGACTATATGGACGTCATGCCTCTCCAAGCACTTGATCATCATGGTAACCCGTTTGATTTCCATCGGATGTCATATAGCGGGCCTTCTCATGGAGCTTCTCAATCTTCTTGGGACTATGGGGCTAGCTCTTCACAAGCTGGTGAGGACAAATGAGTTTCTATGTCCATCTTAGAGGATTTCGGCAACTACATCTTTAATGACACCTCCGATGATGAAGATTGATCATCTCCTTGTCGGGTGTTTTTTTTTAATATTTAATGTTTTGTAATTTTTAACTCTATGCAATGGGATGAATGCAAAGACTCAATTTTGAAATGCTTTCTTTTATTTATATGATGCGAAACATTCTAAGGAAAATTGCAAAGACAAATCGAAAAAATTGCATCGACCCCCATTCCCTCCAAAGGAAAATAATAAAATGGAAAATTGGAAATGGTAAGTGCACGGTCCAAAAATATTAAGGCCTCGACCGAAATAGGCTGGAACCAAAAACTAAAATTGACCCAAGGATTGCTCGAGCTGAAAAAATACAACGGATCGGCCGGCATGATCGGCGTTGGTCAAGCGCATCGTCAAGGCTTTGGCGAATTGTAGTGGCGTGATAGTGATGAAATATAAACCTGGAGACCATTGTAAAAGAAACCTTTAGTCTATTACCGAAAATCACACCTTCTAAACCTTCCTTTTACAACTTTTTAGAAAGACAGTTCCTAAGGAATTTCCTCAATGTCGTTAGTTCCTTTTCCACTTCAAAGATGAACTTCATGACTGAATTGTCCCATTAGATGCATGAGATGACGGATGTTGATAGGGTAGGGCTGTCTCTTTATGGACTGAACACCCTGTTTAGTATTCTGCAGGTGAAAGTCTATTGGACTTTCTTAAAGGCTCGCTGTAGCCTTTTGGGATCCACACTATCACGTCTTTAGGTTTGGGGATAAGGATTTATGTCCCCTTCCTCAAGAATTTGATGCCCATCCAAGGCATTCAATGTCGAACTAAGCCTCGTGATGCCGACACCCTCCACTAATATGCATGAAACGTACAAGCGTCTACTAAAGCTAGCCAATAGGAATCTAAGTTGGATTCTTATTAGGGATGAGGTGCATCTAATGAATATGTTGACACATTACCGCCCAATGCACTTTTTAGGGCACGCCCATATTCGAGAGACGTCGAGCCATAGTCACTTGCTTCATAGGTGGTTTCCTATTAGTGGGAGGCCATAGGAACATGGCTCCTGTTGCGTTATTGAGTTTCGTTGAGCGAGTTGGAGGATCACCGCTCCCTAACTCCACCGATCATTGTAGAAACTATCATAAGGCTAGACCAGGTTGAAGCAAATCCAGACGAGGACTTCGCAGAAGCCCCTCGTTATTGCGAGTAAGCGTAAAATAATATCCGAGAATTAGCTAGTGAGGCTAGGTAGGCGGCGTAGGCCAAGAGGTGGCTGTCCGGCGCCGACGAGACCGGAAAGTCTCTAGCTTGGCCCAAAGACTCACTCTTTCGCTCTCTATTTTTTATTTTTTATTTTGCTCCTGTTAGGTCTGTGAATAAAGATGAATTCGATCGTGCAGGACTCTAATGATTTTATTACCTATTGTTTGCATATATGGTTGGTGGAGCACCTTCAATTGGCACAAGCACCGACGTACGTGGACTTGTACCTAACTATAAAATTCTCGCCAGCGAAAACGGAGGAGTGATTTGACCGACCATCTTGCTTCTTGGTGGGAGGCCTGGTTTAGAGATGGGAATCCCATTGAATGGTGTATCATGCACTCGGAAAGTGCCCCAATTTAGGACACACAATGAGCAACACCCTTTGTACGTTTGTTGGGTCCGAAAACCAGTACTTATTACTTCCCTAACCATGTAATACAGACAAATGGGACGAATCCAAGAGATCCCTTACTTAGACTGTCCGACTTGCTACCTTTGAACTGTTTGTAGGTTTTGGTAGCTCAAGGAAAGTTTTGTCATGGCTTGAGTACTTGGATGAACTTGCCTAAGTTGTTGACACTCGCAGATAAGCAAACTACTATAGTTTCGAATATTATCCGGAATGGATAAAAGAAGTAGACCCCAAATGTCGTAAGGCACCGAGGACTCGAGAATGGGACCCCAAAGGACTTGTCCCTGTTGTAGCACCGCTTCAAATACGAGAAGTAAACCCATAGATAGACGAACAAGCCCGTAGGAGAGAAGCTAAGGCTAAAGAAGCTGAAGAGATCGGGGCTCTCGGGATAGAAGAGTCGAAGAAATACAACCGGGAGGATGCAGCTGAGTCTAGCGATCTAAAAGGAAAGAAAGTAAAGATTGACTAGGGCTAAAATAAATTTTTAGGAAGAATTTAGGAAGAAATAAAAATTTTAAGAAATTTTAGTTTTGCCTCTTTAGAACAATTTATTTTTCAAGTAGTATGCTTATTTGTTTCCCTTTTATTTAGTTATGTATTTAGATAAGTAGCATGTAACACCCGAAGACCTACCCTAGGAGTATTACATGCCAGGTCCCCGAGAGAAACCCCTAAGGCTACTTAAGATCTCAACTTAGGGTTAATAGCTCTTTCTTAGATTGGCGGAAGCGCGTCTCTAGGTTTTCAAAGGTTTTTTGAAAATTTGGGCGAGTTTCCTCCGTAATATGGCTAATCCTATAGGCTTCAAGTCTTGACCCCGCACGAAGCACATTCATAAACTCAACGAGCCACATGCTTGGAGTGTCAACAACACAAGCTCAATGAGCCACACGCTCGGAGTAAACACAAAACAAACTCAACGAGCCACACGCTCGGAGTAATCACATAGGGATTTTCTTATACATAGTCGACATTCGGATAAACATACATCCGAGTCTTACAAACATGGAAACATAAGAAAACATAGCAAGTTCGACATCTTCTATTCGTCGACCTGCTACTCCCGAAAGCCAAAAGCAACTCCAAGAAGTCTAGGTTCCGTACTCGAAATGTTGGCGAGGTCATGAGCTCCACTAGCCTAGTGAATAACCCAAACCCAACCCCGGGTTTTGCTTTGCACATTAATTCATTAATAAACACACGTAAGTTCACTTATCATTCATAACATGTGATTCGGATCATACATGCTTAAGACACGCGAGATACTAAACTTACCAACTTGCCGAGAAGCACAATGACATCAATTACTCATGAACTCAATCAAACATACTTTGTTCGTCTTTCTACGCAAGTAAGTCATAGAATCGTTCATCATGTAAGGCATTCATCACGCAAATCATATCTTACCTCTTATCGTATTTATTTCTTATGAAATTAGGATTCGTTCTTCTCATTCTTCTTCTTGAGTTCAATCGTGTATTTCATAAACCATTGGTTCTTTCTTTCTTGTTTATCATGCACGATCATTCGTTTCTTCATATCATAGTTCTTTAGTATTCTTAATTTCGAATGGAAAGAAGATTTATGCTCTGCTCTAAAGACCCAATTCTTGGAGCCAAACTAATTCGGGCTCGGTTCTTGGAGGCAAAATAATTCGTGGCCTCGAGGCTTGCCTCACTCTAAAGGACGTATACCGTTAATAATTCGTGGAAGCAAAATAATTCGTGGCTTCGGTTGACGAGACACTTCTATGGCCATAACTTCAAAGGGTTCTTTAATTCGTGGGGTCTTAGATCAATAACGCAATCCTTTTTCCCTTCTTTAGTTATTTATATTTCTTATCTTCTTATTATCTTCTTATTACTTATTGAAGAGATGCCATTAATTCATATAATTCATGCTCAACAGACTTCATACATAACATCTTCATAACTAACAATTCACATAAGCAAGTTCCAACTCAAGCACAATCAATCCAACTCATATAGGCATGCTTATATCATTTATAATCGATGTACTTTAAGATAAACACTTCATCAAATAAACATATCAATTAGGATTTCTAATTTACGAACTTATCGTTCATAATTTCGTATTATCGCGCATAGGTGGTTTATGGTTTCATAACTTTCCTTAATCGATATATATCTCTTAGTCTAGCCATATAACTTCTTAAATCTCAGTTCTTAACTCGGTTACTCAATCGGTTTCGATTTTGCCCAAAACAGCACATTTTCACTCAAAATTCCATATCTTCAAATCTACTCATCCAACGCATACCAAAATTTACAGGAAATGCTCATAAATTATCAGGAAGATACAGTAAAAGTTTCAGGAATTTTGAGTAACTCATAGAAGCACAATAATTCAGACAGCAGACTAAATTACTGAAAAATCTGCACTTAACTCATGAATTCAATTTTCCGATTTCTCTCACTAATTCTATTCAAGCTACTTTCATTAAATTCTCAATATATAACTCAATAATCATACTAAAAATACTCAATTATCATTAAATTCATGAATCGGACATATAATTCGCAACATGCTTTTCAATTCGTGAGTTACTAAATTCGTGAATTTAGGCCTCTAACTTCTTCAATTAACTTAGGGTTCCCAATTTCATGAAACAATTTTGAATTTAACCCTCCTAATTCATTTTATCTTTAGAGGATAGATTTGAATTACTCACCTTTAATTCTTAATGATTCTAAGAATTTCGGTTTTGGAGGGTTTCGAATTGGGTTTTGATTTCGTTTTCACTTTCCCTTTCTTCCTCTCGGTTTTCCCCTTCCTTCTTATTTCCTGACCCTTTGCTTCTTCCTCTCAATGCCTCAGTCCTGGCCTTCGGCTTCCTCTCGTTTCATTCTGGTTCTCGTTCTCTTCGTCTCCCTCCTTGCACTCGCCGACTACGCAAGCACTCTATGCCTCCTCTTCCTTGATATTCCCCTTCGGTCTCTCTTTCGCTCTCGCTCTCGGCTCTTGCTTTGGGGTCTCGACCTTGACCCCTCTCGCTCTTCCTCTCAATCTCTCGCTCTCTTTTCTATGCCTCTCCCTTTGGTTTCCTCTTCGCTTCTTCGGTCTCTCCTTCCTCTTGGTCTCCATCTCGCCCTCTTTCCCCTTACTCGCTTCGCTTCTTTCCTCTCGCTCCCTCACGTTTTCCTCTGCTTCTATTTTCCAGTCTCCTCTTAATCCCTCTTTTGAGGTTTCTCTCTCCTCACTTACTTTCAACACCTAATTAACTTTGTTGTTTTATTTCAATTGGACCCCCAATACTTCCCTTACTCATTTTACCGCCACCAAAACTATCCTCGCATCTTATCTTCCAAAGCAATGCCAGCCAACCCATCCTTCCCATTTCTCATTTTCTTTTCTTTTTATTTTAATTTCTAGTTTGGGCTTTCAAGTGAATTGGGCTCAAAATATTTCACAAGCCCATTTTAGCTAGCCCATGCTCGGGTTTCAATTGTCAAGTTTTAATTTCGACTCGAAAAATTTTAAATTTACTTAATTTAACAATTTTGAATTTTTAACTTAACTTTTAATAACTTAATTCATTAGCAAGCAAGCACCTGAAATTTTCGGGTCTTACATAGTAGGCTTACCTTTTATTAATAAAAGTAAAAAGTACGTTTTATACTCACTTTTATGCTTCTTTTATTTTTATCGTTCACTTAGAGGAATAATTAATTAATTTGGACCGTCTAATTGGACTCGTCCTTAAAATAACAATTAAAGAATTAATTAATCAAGTGGACCGTCCAATTGGATCGTCAAAAATAACAATTAAATAGGAAGATATGGCCGGAGATTACTTGGCTCGGCCAGTCCAGTCATTGTCCGGATCGTGGCCGGCGCAGTCTAAGGTACGGCCTGGTTGGGCCAGAGCCTAGCCAACTTCGGGGATTGTTTAGTGTCATGCTAAACATAGTATTTCTTTAGTTGATCCAAGTTTGTATACTGAAAAATCTCTTCACCATCTAAATTAGTCAATTTAATCGCCCCTCCTTTCGGTATTTGACTAAGTATAAATGGGCCTTGCCGATTGAGCCTAAATTTTCCTTGAGGATCTTGAATTGGCACTCTAATCTTCTTAAGGACCGATTCCCCAATCTGCAAGTTATGAGGCTTTACTTTCTTACTAAATTCCCTTGATATATGTGCTTGGTATATTTGGACATTATGTAAAGCGTTTAAGCGTCTTTCATCCAAGCAACACTAACTCTTCATAGCGTGCCTTAGCCCATTCCGCTTCAGGAACCGACTTTCTACATTGATCCGTAATGAAGGAATGATAATTTCTATTGGAAGGACTACTTCCATGCCATACGCTAGGGAGTAAGGTGTTGCTCTCGTGGAAGTTCTAATAGAGGTCCGATATCCCTATAAAGCAAAGGGAAACTTGTCAAGCCAACTCTTATAGTCGACGGCCATTTTCTCCGCTATCTAGCGAATGTTTTTTTTTTTTTGTGGCCTCGATTGCTCCGTTGGTCTGAGGGCGATAGGGAGAAGACTTATGGTGTTTAATCTTATATTTGTCCAATAAGTCTGCTACTTCCTTCTTAAAGTGACCACCATGGTCATCGATCGGTTTATGTGGTACCCCATATCGACGGATAATATTCCGAGTGATGAACTTTGCCACGTGCTTTGACACTAAGGTTGCATAGGAGGCTGCTTCAACCCACTTAGTAAAGTAGTCAATTGCTACTAATACAAACCCGTGACCACCTGTTCCTTTAGGGGTCACTTTGCCAATGATGTCAATACCGCAAACCGAGAATGGCCAGGGCGATGCAAGCGCCTTTAGAAAATATGGTGGTTGGTGCTGCAAGTTTGCGTACACTTGCCATTTGTGACATCTCTTAACAAATTCATGGCATTCCGCTGCCATGGTCTACTAATAGTATCCTAACCTCTGAATTTTCTGAACCAACATTCTTCCATTCATATAGGGTCCACATTCCCCACCATGAATATCAGTCATGATGCGCTCCGCTTCATGTGGATAGACACAAAGTAAGCTAATTCCTGTATTGGTTTTCTTGTACAACCGCCCTTGGTTGATGAAGAATTGAGCTGCTAGCATACGGATAGCTCGTTGCACTCTAGGTGGGGAGTCTAGCGAGTATTCTTGATATAGTGCTATATGTCATGGTACCAACTAGTTTGGTCGGTACTAGACACTTCAAGTGCATATATATGCGTAGGTTGACTCCGTTGTTCTATATGAATAGGCATTGAATAAATACCACTAGGGATATTAATCATGGATGCTAATTTAGCTAGGGCATCTCGCAAGCCGATTGTCATCCCCGGGAAGGTATGTGTATGATATGCTTTTAAAGTATTTCGGTAATTCTATCATATGTGCCTAGTAGGGTGCCAAGGCTTCACTACATACCTTCCACTTATGTGAAATTTGATTAATGATAAGACCGGAGTCACCGAAAACCTTGATGTTCTTGGCTCCGATTTCTATGGCAGCTTGAAGTCCTGTGATGCATGCTTCGTACTCGAACAGACATTGTTGGTGACCTTAAAATCTAACTTAACTAAACCCTCCGGTGAGACTAGAAGGATCCCTACTCCAAAGCCCTTCTAATTGGAAGGGTTATCAACGTACATTATCCACATATCAACCTCAACTTGCACGATGTTTTCATTTGAGAAGTCAAGGTGTTCGAGTTTGTGATTCAGTTATACGTAGATAGGCTAGGAATTTTGATACTACCCTTCCTTTGATTTCCTTTTGCGGGACATACTTGAGTTCAAACTCGATAGCATGATTGTCCATCTAGCTATCTTACTATTGATAGTTGGTTACTCAAGAATGTACTTAATAGGATCCATCAATGTTACCACATGTACCGTGTGGGACAACATGTAGTGCCTGAGTTTCTTGGTAGCCCATATCTTCTCTAGAGGCATGTACCTAGTCTCGTAATCCAAGAATTTCTTTCTCGGATAATACACTACATATATACTCTTCCTTTCTATCTCGTTGAGCTAACATGGCTCCCATAGCAGCTTCGTTGTAGCGCGGTATAGGAGTAAGGGCTTCCCTGGATGGGGTGGAACTAACACTGGTGGACTAGCCACATACTCCTTAACCTTCTCGAATGTTTTTTAGCACTCATCATCCCAAATTGGCTCGGATCCATTCTTAAGCCTCTTGAAGATGGGTTCACGTAACATAGTCGGCTTTGATATGAAATGACTAATGTATTGTAAACATCTTAGGAAACCTCGTATTCTCGCTTTCTCTTCACCTCTTTACCTAGAACCACAATTTGCCCCTTAAATTTCAAATTGTTATTTTGTTTAGGTTTTTAGGGAGGGGATTTCAATCACCCAATTTGCTACACATACGCAAATCTCTAAAATTCAACTGATTGCTCAATAGCCAAAGCTAATTTGAGAGAGATATAAAGAGCATGCTTGAGGGAAGGATGAAGTATTGGAGTTGGCCCATATCTGGTTGTACGATAACCTATAATCGGTCCACTTCGGTCCGGGCTTTTCCGATCGGATCTAGGTCTAGACCGAAGGTTAAGCGGTCCGATCCTCGGTTCACCAATTTCTCTTATTTGATTTTGGTACAACACGGATCGGCTCGATCAGGTCCTAGTTTGGACCGATAAACACCACTAGCTAGGGTTTTTGTTAATTTTATACTTGTTTTGTTGAGTTGGGCCATGGGATATATTTTGGGGCATGAGGAATAGTCTTCGAGTAGACATATTTCAATATATATGGTAGCAACGTTTATATCAAAACTTGATGGAAAAACAAATATGGTAATATCTCGAACTAAAAATGATATACTATCATAAATTTTTTATTGTGATAATTTATTAATTCCATCGGTGGCAAAGCGTGTCCCACCGATCTAATCCAAATTAATGATAAACCAAGTCAACCGGTCTAACTCCGATTTAACCAATCCAACCGGCCCATTGAACCACTTTTTACCGGGTAGATTCTCTTAACATTAGTCATCACAACCTTACTCTCTACTCTCTTCGGTTAGGATTGCATGGAATGTGTAAACACCAATGCAGGAGGATACTCAATTGGTGAAGAAGAGACCCTCAAGGATGATGTTAAACCTCTAAGAACATAATGCTCAACAATGAATTGGAGATTAAGAGAGAGAGAAATTGGGGACAATAGTAAATTTGTATTTTTGATATTGGATGCCCTCAATACAACACGCTTTGCCTTTTAACATCAACCTTCAACAGTTAGGAGAAAGAAACGTCCTCTCTCAACTAACTTTTTCCCTCTAAAGTTATAGTTGTAACAAATTTTTACAACTTCTAACAAAGTCTCACATAAGGCTCACGTGACCCAAACTTCTTCTATCGGGTTTCTTTCCCTCATAAAACGAAAAAGACCCCTCCTAATGTGCCGAAATAAAAAAATCCAAGTCATTTATTTGAAGGAATTAAGATGGAGTTTTAATTGAGAAAACATAAAATGCTACATTTAAAAAACTTTAGGAATTTCTGCTCCATAACTTAAGCAACTTACAAATGCCCTAGTTCGTCCTTCCCACTCGAACCAAATACTATAATGATAAGTTTCTAAAACAAGAGCATCGCCAGTTTAAGTTCCCTCCTCTCGTGATGTAAAGCAAACTATGTAGCCGACTCTTGAGAGCACGCTTTGAGAGATGAAATTTTAGGTGAATCTGAGCTAATGCAAGGAGATTCACTTTACATGCTACTTTGCCCCCTATATCCGCAATCCGAAAAGGACCAAAAAATTTTCCACCACCACTCCACGTCCGTGATGTTACCATGTCTCCCGAATTAAAAACAATGATTAAAAACACAAGTTCATATAAGACATTAACCATAAGAACTTGCCTATGATGAAGGTATTGTTTAAACCCACCAGGACCAAAAAGTAGCACACACAGAGTATGCATTGAAAGTATACCAAAATGAAATCTAAAGAAAATCATCCTTTGGATGAGTAGAGTCATTAAATAGGTCATGGCAAGTTTCCAGCATATTTTCATGGATTAGGTTGATTGGGCAACTAAACTTACCCATCTCTTTGGAATCAATTTTCTTATCCATCTTCATGGTATTAGCGCCTTAGGAACTTCCCTGGAATACCTCCTAGGCAATCTTATTGTGTTTGTTCTCATCTATTACATTATGTTTCTCTATAATCCCAATTTCGTTTATGCTCAAGGAACAAAAGTCGTTTTTATAGTCCAACAAGTCGTGTTGTTCATTAAGCTTTTCCTAGAAAAATTCTTTCACATGTTCAACTAGCCAATTCAAACTTGACAATAAATTCGATCTGTAAACATCACTTCTTGCCTAATTTGAAGGTGTGGCTTATATTGAAATTTGTCGAGTAAGGCCCTGTTCCATTTATATGTAAGGAGATGTAAGGATGTAAGAAGGTGTAAGGAAAGTTGTAAGGAGGTGTAAGAACGTGTAAGGAGGTGTAAGCAGCTGTAAGGAGTCTGTAGCGGATGTAAGGAGTTATAAGAAGTTGTAGCGGTTGTAAGGAATATAAAATGTTTTACATGACTTGATAAAAATGTTTAATATATTTTTATATTTATGTATAACATATTTGTATTTTTATTTATGAATTTAATATAAATTATAAAATTTATATATTTATAATGCCAAATGCATATGTATGAGTTTGATGATTTATTTTCTTCCTTTTTTTATTTTTAGAAAAAACGAAATTATGTTTGATATTTATGAAAAGAGTTTTTATAAATGCATAAATAACTTTCATATAATAAATAGTTAAAAATGACCTTAATTTTACAAGTTTGAAATAAATGTTCTCAATTATTAAATGTTGCCAACTACTAAAATTATTAGTTGAGGATATTTTATTTCAAACGTGTAAAAATTAAGGTCATTTTTAACTATCTATTATATGAAAATTATTTATGCATCTATAAAAACTCTTTCATAAATATCAAATATAATTCTTTTTCTTGAAAAACAAATCGTTAAACATGATATATATGCATTTGGCATCATAAATTATAAATTTTATTATTCTATTACGTAGAATTCATAAATAAAAATACAAATATGTTGCACATAATTATAAAAATACACATATGAATGCACAATTATAAAAATACATTTTACATTCCTTCGACTCCGTTCAACTTCTTACAGACTCCTTGTATCTTTTACACCTTCTTACAACTTATACTAAATGGAATACGGCTAAAATAGCCCAAATGATTTCGTCACATTTAACTTGACTATTCACCTATAAACTTAAACGTTAACAAAATGTCTGTAATATTATTCATGATAACAAACTTTTTTGTTTTGATAAAACATGATAACTAACTTAAATGGACATGATACTTTTGAAATTAATTATTTGTTGGAATTTGTTTGTGAATTTCTTAAGACATAAAATTAAATTAATAAATCCAATGGGTATTAATTATCAAAATCCTTACACATCTATACAAATAAATCCGAGATATACTTGAAATAGCCGAAGGGAGAATGCGTATAGGAATGGGGAAAATAGGGTGTGGGTATAGGTATATCCGCCACGTACATATTTCACGACCATCCCTATTAGACACCTTTATATCCATAAATATTCACCAACAAAAATTTTCATTAACGGTAGAAAAATAAATTCATAATAAATTTCAATATGAAAAATAATATGTACTTGTAAGGAGTTGTAAGAAGTTGTAAGAAGTTGTAAGAAATTGTAAGGATGTATAAGAAACTGTAAGGAGTCTGTAAGAAACTCTAAGGAGTTGTAAGAAGGTGTAAGAAATTGTAAGGAGCTGTAAGAATCGTAAGGAATTGAAAGAATCTGTAAGAAGTTGTAAGGAGATGTAAGGAAAGTTGTAACGAGTTGTAAGGGTGTAAGCTAAAGTTAAACGAAACAAGGCCTAAAGATGCTTTTTCCCATGTGTAACAAATGCATCGCAGAAATTCTACTTACAACTTTTTCGAGAATTTCATCAAACATCCGTTGTGCATTCAACTTTGGCTCCTTTCCACTAAGTGAACATGATTTTGTAGATTTCCCACCTTACTTTCTACTAGACCTGTCAATTTGGACGGGGTAGGTTAAATACGGGTCGAGTGTATTCGGGTTCGGGTAAAATACGGCTCGGGCGTATTTTAGGTTCGGGTAAAATACGGGTGGTCGTATATCGGGTTATATGGGTTTCGGGTCGACCCAACGGGTTGAGACTCGCCTTTTATCAGCTTATTTTATTTTTTTAATTATAAAAATTCAATATGCTTTTTGCTTAAAATTTCCCATAATTCTACGAAAACGTATAGTATTTATATTCTTTAAAAGAATATTAAAAAATCTTTAAAACTTTCATTACGATATTTGCATGAAGACCCAATTGAGTCAAGTGGCTTGATTGTTTGACCCGTTTAAATAAGGCCATTGAATGATTGGGTCAACGTTTGAACAATAATGACTTGTTCCGTTAATGATTCGTTTATTGTTCCGATATTTATTGCACCTTTTCTATTATACCAAATAGGTTTATATGCATATTTACCGTATTTTAAAACACATCGAGAAAAAGTTGACTTGGGTAGGCGTAACCGACCCATTTTATTCACTAGCAAAAATTTAACTTTGTTTTAACCTAACCCATTGCCCATCTTAGGAGTTATGGTTCGAGTACAGCTAAAACAGTTTCAAATAAATAAGAATTATATATTTACAATAAACTATAGTTATTAATTTTAGTTATAACATCAATATTTTATATCATCATATATATATATTAAAAGTTGAGTCTAAGTAATGTATGAGTGCACATAGAATGTCAAGTAAGATGTCAAATGGATAAATTTAATTCGATTTAATATTGACACTATTCAAATGTGTCATAAAATATTAGTATATATTAATTTTAAAAAACTATTAATATAATGCACATTAAGAATAAAAAGTATATTAATTATAATAAAGAAATATAAAGAAATATAACTATTTACTATTTACAATAAATTATATAATAAAAGGCTGCATTTAGGAGTGATTGGCTAACTAATCGTAAGAGAAGAAAGCATAAAAAGGTTTTGATTTGCCTTTATTTATTAGGAAAGAGTCATTTTTAAAAAAAGAAAGCTCCTCTTATAGGGGACGGGCTATTGAATGAAAAAGAAAGTCTTCAATTCCATAAGTGGAGTGATAACATTTGAATTTTTTCTCTCACATTCTACGTTCTCGAAATGAATTCAATCAAATATTTTACATTTTCTATGATCATCTTTATTTCATGTATTCGGGGAATTCTCCTTAATAGATGAAAATATTCTTATATATTAATTTATTATTATTATTTGAAAAAACAATTCGCTATTTTTTAGCTTATAATTAATTTTTATTGTTACAAAAAAACTAATTATAAAAATAAAATAAATTAATGTCCTTGCATATTTTTTTAGCAAGGGGTATAAGTTATAACCTTAGTATTATTTAAGATGTGATTAGGTGTATTCAGTTCACTAAAAATACAACGAGTGTTACTTGTGCACTTTTAGTATTTTTAATATATCACACCATTTAAATCCGGATATATTTTTATTGAAATCAACTATGCATAATTATTGTATGTAATAGTTTTTTTTTATGAGGAATAAGTTGAGAAATGATAGAGTATTAGTGTTCATTTGTAAATAATTGCCATAAATGTGTAATGTCTCTCCAAATGATGTAATATGATAAATAATCATTATTAAATGAGTGGTAAAGTGAAGAAAAATCATATAACATGCATAAAACATTCAATTAACAAGACACGAAGTTAAAATCGATGTTTTTATTGCCTTGACCCAACTGGGTTGAACGGATTCGAGTCGGGTTTGATCCACTAATTTACGGGTTTTTCGAGTTCGGTTTTTTCCATATTTTGGTCGAGAAAATCATGTCCAAAACCCAAAAATTCGAGCGAGTTCAAATCGGGTTTTCGGATCGGGTCATTTTTTGGCAGGTCTGCTTTCTATCATGAATTCATGGGCACAACATTGGTTCTACCCTTACCCTCATTAAAAATTGCATATACATCAAGAATAAAATCATCCCAAATAATATTTCTTCGAGCCATAATATAACTGCCATACCATTTTTCAGCATGGCCTATAAGACGAAGGGCAGCTAAATCCACCTTTTGATCATCAGGAATTCGAAATAGGGTAAAAGAACGAGCACACTTCTTAATCCACTCTCTAGGGTTGATTCCATCGAAACTTAGAAACTCAATTTTGGGCAAGAATTTCAATGCATTACTATCACCATGAACAGATTCAGAGGTTTCATGATCACCACCTACCTTAGTATGCTTCCCTTTTGTAATAGATTCATCATGTTATTTCAAACATTTGCTATTGGTCCATGGAGATATATGTGATTTGCTCATTCTGGGCCTCTAGTTGTTGCTCTAGAAGCGATCTCAATTGATTATCCATATTCATAAAACTAAATCGACTACTGGAACTTTTTTAAACTTCTTATTTTAGCCAAGGCTCAATTGCTCTGATACCAATGTTAACACTAACGTAGGAGGATAATCAATTGGTGAAGAAGAGAGCCTCGAGGATGATACTTAACCTCAAAGAACATAATGCTTAATTATGAATTGAGTAATGCTTAACCTAGAGACTATGTTACGAAAACTGGACTGTCCCCATCGGTCCGACCGGTCGGACCAGGAATCGGTCGCCTTAACGGGCAGTTTAATACTTAAACTTGCTTAGATAATGAAACCGGAAAAACCGGCCTAAACCGGATATTTAAATCGGACGAACCGGCCGACTCGCGGTTCCATCAGAAATTAAGAACCACAACTCTGATTCCCTGTCATTGGTCCTCATCTTGCTGCTCTACTCGCTTGCTTGGTCTTCCTCTTTCTCTCTCGCTGCGCCGGTTCCGTCTCCTCTCCTCCCCTGCGCTGGTTCCGTCTCCTCTCCTCCCGCTGCGTCGCCTCGCGCAGGCCATGCCTCGGTGGTGGCTCGCCGATGTCTCTGTTTCTCTCTGCTCTGGCTCTCTCGCTCGCCTTTGTTGGTGGTTGAGCAAGAGAAGGGGCAGAGATGTGTTTTTTCTTTGGAACTTAAATTCTCAATGTGCAAACCACTTTCTTTAATCTGAAAGAAAAAAAAGTCTTGCTCAACCACCAACAAAAGGGAGAGAGATGGTGCTGAGCAAAAGGAGTAGAGAAGAGGAGCAGAGAAAGACTAGAGAAACAGAGGGGCAGAGAGGAGAGAAAAGCGGAGGAGCAGAGGAGTAGAAAAGAAGAAAGGGTAGAAGAGAGAGAAAGGGGAATGGGGGTATGTGCAGAATGGGTAAAAGAAGTTAAATTTTAGGGTTTCACTTTAATTTAGTAAATGTAAATTTAAATGGGGTTTTTTTTTACTTGAAATAAATGCGTTTTTTTTCTTAAACTAAACGATATCATTTGTTCGTTTTTAAATTTTTTTTTCCTGATGGAATATGTGTTCTTTTTAAATATAAAAAGACAATAATAATGAAAAAATAGTTGAAGACATAGAGAAATAATTTTATGGTCAATCTGGTCATGACTGTTCAACTCGATCCAACTAGTAATCGCGTTAAGTGGTCTAATCTGGTCTAAATAGTTTGACCGGTTGACCCATCGAACCACTCTCCCAACCGGGTTAATGACCGGGTCGATTCTTTTAACGTAGCTGAGAGAGAGGGAGAGGGAGAGAGACTTAAACTATGAAGGGCTTAAAATTGCTTTCTTTCAAAATTTTGCTACCCAAGTAGTGGAACAAGAAAAAGCCCAAATGTTTTTCTATAGTCGTAATATGTGTGCACGTCTATAAACACTGTAGTGATTGCATTTCTCACCCCGTTAAAACACCAACAAAAAGTTAAAGCCTCATTCAAACAATTAATCAAATCTGGATAATACATATGGTGTCAAAAGCATAAACAAATAATCAAAAATATCAGTCAATAAGACAGATAAAGCAGACATTCTACATAGTATCAAGCCACCAGGGCAAGAAATATTGCACATAGAAAATATGGAAACCTGTAATGTAATATATATATATGATGCATAATCTGAGCAACACAATCACTATTGACGATTTGTCCGTAAAGACTGCATGTGGGCAGTCACAGTTTCAAAATCCGGAAGCTTCGGATGAACATGACCAGGCTTTTTGGTCGAGTTTTCTCTTGAAGGAGCCTTCTCATTTGAATCCGCTGCGCTTGGAGTCTGTGTGTCATTCGGGGTCATTTGCTTCTCTGATGAAGATGAAACAAATGCATCATATGACATTTTACTTTGTGGCCTCAGCCTAGATGTAGCTGGTTCATCCCATCTTGACTTATTGGTATGCCTGGACCTGGAACCCACAGTTTCAGACTGAAGCTTGGGAGCAACTTCAGAGGCATAAGAACTTGAATCTCGAATATGTTTGCTGGTAGCAGATGGCTGAGAACTGGCAACTGCTCTTGCAGCAGAGCCCTTAGTCCTACGAGAAAGTCCAGAAACCGGAAGATTTCTGCTCATTGCAGGCTGTTCGGGGTATCATCCTCAGGACCACCATCATTGAAATAAAAATATCCTGTCGGATCTTTCCAGGTTCTATTCACAGTTTCATGAATTGTCGGACTATATGCCATTTCCGTACTGTTTGAACTCCTTTTTGTGATTACCACCTCAGGATCCTCACTGGTTGAGTCAAAATGCGTATAAATGTGACTTGTCTTCTGAGATATCTGTTTGCTCCCCACTTCACTAGATGGTGCGTGGGCATTGGGAACACCATCTACACCTGCCCAAGATGAAGCATTACCTACTGCACCTCTTCTATATGGTGGGTCCCACAGTTGCCTGTTTCGCCGTCCACTAGGCAATAATCCAAAATTCAATTCCATACCATCTTCTTGACCAGCTTGCGTTTCATTCTCCAATTCTAAAACAGGATCTGATGACTGTGATGAAAGTCTTGAGGATTGCAGAGGCTTATGAGACTTGGCATCATGAATCACATTATAAACTGATGTATGGTCCAAATCATGTGGTTCTTCTCTATAATTTGTACGTACATAAGAGGGCTGGCAGGTGTATGAAACCCCAGCATCATACGTCTGGTTAATAGCAACATCAGAAGATAAGGTCTGAGTTTCCTCGTGTTCACTACTCACATCAGGATTGTTGATGTGTTTCCCATCATCATCACAGAGAATTACATGATCAGGTTTCTCATTTTGGACTTCTTTCTCGCTCCCTGAGCTTTCATCGTCTGAATCAAACTTTACAGGTAGTGGCTCGCTTAATTTCTTAAAGAGAGGTGACTCCCGAAAGCTTTCAGAAACATCAAGTCCGCAGTGAGGGCGGGAGTAAAAGGAGGATTTGCTGTCTTGGTGAAAACTGAAAGGTTTTGGTGAGGATTTACCAGGGGAAGGGAGATCATATGACTTCTCTGTAGGATCAAATAAGCATTCATCATCATCAGAATCAGAAGGATCAAAGACTACACCACCGTCAGTATGAGCTCCTATTTCTTTGGTATCATCCATCACATGGGTACTATTGTCCATGCTGACAAAAATATCTTTACCAGAATTAAATCCATAATTCTGGTCATCAGAACCAGCAATTCTCCCTTCGTCCCATCGATCTGAGAAAATACGGTCCATCTTACTGCCATTCATACCAGAATGAGAAACAGTATTCACATTCCAATTGTCATTGTCAGCAGTTCCATGACTGGAAACATTGTAATAGATATTATCTGAGTAATTCTTGTTGTATCTCTCATTCAAATTTGAAAAGATACCATACTCATCGCCAAAAGAGCAAGATTGAGATTTCAAATTGCCTGGCTGGATTTTCATTTCTGCAGTCTCTTCACCGAAAGGTTTATTGACAGGCACATTCCCACTCTGGTGCTTTGGAGATTCAAACACATCATATTTAGCTTCAGGAGCACTTGGAGAAGCCAAAGAATCCCCTAAATGTCCCACTTCTTGATACATAGGATGCAGGCTATTCTTGCTTTCACAGTACTCTTCTGTTTTCCTCCCATATCGTACTCCAGATTCAGTGCAGTCTTCCATAAAACTTGTGGCCTCCGTACCTTTTATCATGTTACCTTGCTGATATGTACCCACTTGATCCACCTGTATTCTTGGACTCCTTTGATTAAATGAGCTGTTTGCTGGACATTCTTCGACATGTTTGTCTTTCAAGACAGTACCAGCATAGACATTCTTGTCGTCGTTCCTGTCATGCCTAGAAGAATCTTCAGTCACAATGTTGCCGAGCCTCGAAAGTTCCGCAGCAGCTCGTGCAGCCATGCTTGCTCGTTCTGCAGATTTAGCAGCAGCCTGGGCAGCTGCTGCTGCATCCTCGAATTCCATCATCCAATGTTGCCCACCCGCTTCAGCAGCGTTCTTAGCAATCCCAGAAGAGTGAATGAAAGCCTTTGTGTCAGAATAACTTCCTGAAAAAGCAAGACATGTGGACTCTGAATGTGATGAATCAGTCATCAGCCTCTTAAAAAGTACGGAACAATTAGGAATTTAATTATTTCTAACCAGGTCTCCCATGAGGACGAGAAATGGATGATGAAACCTCATTGACATCAATATTCACATGAGGATGACTTTGTGAAGTTTTTGATCTCATCCCATCATGAGCATGCGAATGCTGGACGTTATCAGCAATCTCAAAATTCAGGGGCTCCATTTGTATGTACCCAACCTTCTCCATATGTTGCTCCTTTTGCTAATCAAATTCGTTCAAGAATATCACTAATTAAGATTATCAATGATTTACCAGTCAGGCTAGTTTTGATTTATGTTCCCATTGCTTCAAGGGCTCGTTTGTTTGGAGGTATTCAGAGTCGTAATACAATTAAAATACCACAATTCATTACGTTACCATGTTTGGTTTGTAAAAGTGCTATGTAATCAAATTACTTTGCATTATGAAATCTGTGTTAGAAAAATCATGTCACTCACCTTTTACCTAAAACAAATACTGAACTATTATCACAAAAAAATCTGCCCTATTCAAACCAAGCAAACACAGCTACATCAAGGATTTTAATAGGGCATACCCTGTAACAGCAAACTATACATTATGAGTCAGAAAAATCTACCAGTTGTTTAACCACTTGGAAACAATCTTTTTCTAGTTTCGGAAACATCCTCCTATTCCTCTCTAATCAACATGAGTAAATGATGTTTGCTGCCTATTAAAGTAGAAAATTTCTGTCTTTTTCTGGGTTATGGAAGCCGATTGTGGATGTACACTTCGTGGGTTGTAGTTAAAGTGTCTAGTAATTTGTTGACATTTATATTTCCTCCTGTCAACTTCTTGATAAGCCATATAAAGCTTGGGCAACCCAAGTGCAAATTAGACTGAAAATGACCACTCCTAAACCATAACCTTTGGCACCAAACAGAATGAATGAATAACAATTTCTAAAACCGACTATAGCCAATTTCCATTTTACAGGTAGCTAAGCCAGGCTATTATATCTAGGGTCAAAAGAATGTTGTATATAGGATTAGGGGGATGTACTTAGACTTTGTTTACAGTAATTTTTCTTCATTTGATTGTGTACGTGGTGACTATTTGTTTAATTGTTTAGTATTGGTTTATGCTTAATTTGCAGTTATGGCTCATTTGAACTTAGCACGATGAAAACAAAGAAGAGAAAGCAATATCCAAGCTTGGTCTTATGTTGGTTGGAAGTATTAAATGTCTTTTTTCAAATTGTTTGTCATATCTTGAAGTACCACAAAGAGAAGTACTCTTTAAAGAAATCATATTCTTTATCAAAGCATACAAATTGTTGAATTGACTTTGTGAATGGCTTGATTTGTAAGAGTGATAGGAAATGCATTGACCATCTTATGAGCTTATGAGCTGAAGGTGTGTGTAACCATCAATGGCTTCACCAAAAGATCGTGGTCCAGGAAAAAATAAAAGATAGAAGAAGAAGATGATGTACTTATTGAGGTTTTTAAGGATCTTGTGAATGGTGGAACATCATTCGAAGTTGACAATGGCTTCAAACCAGGGGTTTTTAAAGATCACGGCAGAGAAACTTAAGGCCGAATTGTAGCAGTCAAATCTAAAAGCTCTATCACATGTTCATTCACGGGTTCGACACTTTCGAAAGCTGTATAAGCGGGTTTGGATGGGACACGGATACAAAATCAATGTTCGTCGAGAGAGAAGTCTGGAAAGCTTATCCAAAGGTAAGCTTCTTTGTTTCAGTTTTCTAGTTCATTTTTGAAATCTAAAGAATTAAGATTCATGGATTCTCTCTCTATCATATGTCATATTGAAATATTCAATTTCCCTCTTGGGTTAATGTTCTTTTACATCCTTTTCAATTACACAATTCTAGGGGATAGAAAGGATGTGTTAGTGGTGACAGCAAAAGGGTGTAGTGCTAAGATTATACCATTTCTGAAAACTTGGGCTAATTTGCCAATGATTGTTCGGTTCATGGTGTTGTATACCAACTTGGTTAATGTATTGTGTAGGCAGGCTTTCTTGGCCTCCTCTGTGGTTCTCCCATTCATTGCCATCTTTGGGGTTGGTACTGATTTCTTTGTCATTTTGTCAATTCTGTCACGGGGTGGTATTTGACCACTATGCTTCTTTAAGGTTCGAAAGCCAGAATGCATGATGTCTCCATAATGTGCCATAGTAATCCTATGTATGCTCTTGTTTACTTGTGTTTCGGCTTATTCCTTGACTAAAATATGTTGTTGGTTGGTCTGTGTATGTCTCCTACCCCATTCTCTCTATTCCTCTCATTCTTGCTTCCATCATCACTTTTCCATCATTATGTGCTTAGTTCCTGAAATGTCCACTGAGAATCTGTTTCTAATGCAGCCTCACCCTAAAGCTAATGATGAGAGAGGTAAACTATGCCCATAATCTTTGGTAAGGGTCGTGCTTGGGGAAAAGATGTGCAAGGCCCTGAAGAAATGGAAAAGGAAGAAAATGAAGAGGAAGAAAATGAGGAGTCAGGTAAAAAAGATGAACCTTAATCATCATTAACTCAAGAGCCTTCTAAGGTTGAAGCAAGTAGTGGGAAGTTGGCATTTAGTTAAAGGTTTGTTAGAAGTTGCTTCTATCCTTGGGAGAGCGATAGATAGAGATAAGGGCTGGAAGTAGTGAAATCAATCGAGCTGTTTGTTTTTTATGTCGAGCCAAGTGAGAAGTGCTTAACATTGAATGAAGAATTGGAGAAGTTGGGGTGACAACAATGAAGAGATATCAAGCAACAAGAGAAGTTGCATGTAAGCCTGAGACTATGGATGTATTTTTTTGTATCCTTGACACCAGAAAAAATTAGTGGTTTGTGTGGAATCACAATATCATTCAGCACATAACATAACATAGTATTCACATGCATCCAACTTCATGTGTAACAATATGCAACATTCAACAAGCAATGTAAATTTTCCTGTCTCTAGGTGTTAGATGAGCTAGCTAGCAAATTCTCTAGTTTCAAGTAAAAGATCTCGGTTCAAATAACACCTACAAACATTTGTGCTTCCTTAATGCTAAAACATTATAAAATAAAATAATAAAACTAGAAAGAAAAATGTCAACATTTTTTGAAGTCTTACTGTTGTTTCAATAGATGGTGTTGTATTTTCACCTTCAAACCATCTTGGTTCCCATTTGATGTTGTGTTCTTCCGCAATAGCAGTCAAGATTTTCACTTTTGTCGGACCGTCGGGGTCTTTACGGATAACTTTTCAACCAACTGATGCCATGAAGTTGGAATTCCAAATCAGACTAATAAACATGGGAAACTTATGCCGTACTCAGCATATAATATGAATTTCTTCTACCACAATAGAGTGTGATCCTGATTCTAACTGTATACTCTAGACGAACTTACGTTTCTGCTTACTCCACAATTTGGACGGACTTCAGTGGCTGCAGCAACAAATTCTTTGCCATATTTAGCAGTGAAATGCTTGCGAACATCCTGGAGTTCTGGAATGTCTCCACATCTTGGAGCCGCAAATATTAGGCTTGCAATTGCTTCTTTCAAGTCGAGAGGACAATCTCTACAGAAATATTTTTGGGGAGTCAGTTTACAACGCCTCACTATATCAGAATACCAGGAAACAGCAGTAGATATGGCTAAATATAGCAGTTAAATTCCAGACTTGCATTGACCATAAAAAGCCTTCTTCCTTTTCCTTGTTTTTGGGGGGCAGAGAGAGGGCCAGGAAAGGTTAGGAGAAGGAAGGAGCAAGGGAACACTCACTGCTGAATGTGTGCACACATAAGGCAGACAATGCTTTGGCAAAAAGCTAATTTGCCAAGTGAAAGCATATAAGCCTATGCCTGACTTGCATTGACCATAAAAAGCCCTCTTTCTTTTCTTTCCTTTTTCTTGTTTTAGGAGGCAGGCAGAGGGCCAGGAAGGGTTAGGAGAAGGAGCAAGGAAACCCTCATTGCTGCATATGTGCACACATAAGACAGACAATGCTCTGGCCAAAAAGCTAATTTGCCAAGTGAGAGCATATAAGCCTATATTTGAGGATAAAAGATGCTCAAGAATCAAGGACAACAAGATTGTTTGACCTCAAGCAGATAAATAGATAGTAGACATGCCACTCAAATAGTTTAACTAATTCAACAAGAGAACCAAACTTAACAAAACCAATATGGCATAACCAAAAATTATCATGCTTGTGCTTTTATATATAAATTCTGCGTTGCTGTCCTACTGGTCATTACTCATAAAGAAGAGTATGAGAAACATATATAACATCCAGAATCCTGTCCTAGTCAAAAGATAAATGTTTCCATTTCCTTCTAGTATTTGTCAAACGATGGTCCACTTTGAAAACTTTTGCTCTTAGATTCTGATATTATTTCCTTGTGCATTTCCTCAAATATGCCCCACTCAGACAGTGATGCAAATGCTGGAAATAAGTTTAATTCTATTTGTAGAGTAAAATATGATCACTTTCATGAAAAATAAAAATTAGAGTAGCCTTGAGAAATACCCTTGAAATGCTTTGCATTCCAGAGTTGCATTTTATAAGCAGTACAAATCTACAGGATTGCAAAGGATATAATCAAATTGACTGAAGTTTAAGCAATACAAAATGGAACTGAATCATATACTATACAACTTTACTTTGTGTTTGTATCATCTGTACCTAGACCAAGTGCCATGGGAGCACCGTCTTACATATGACCTCATAGGTGCTCTCCTCACAGTCATAAATTACTTTAAGAAAAGTAGAGAGTGGTAATAAAGATACAGTCTACTTGCAAGTGCAACAACACCCTCACTTTTGGAATTTGCACACAATGTAAAAATCTCTCGCTCCTTAATTCTCTCTCTCCCTTCATTCTACTCCACAAATCTCTCTCATGGCACAATAAAGAAAAACACACTCACAGATCTTTGCCACATATAGTCATGAGTGTATTTTTGTGCATTACACGGACAAAGGAGAGAGATAATGTGGAAGGAGAAGATACCCATTTTACTGCCATTGCACTTGCTCTTAATCGAAATTACTCCATGTCAAATGCCAATTTTCCATCATGAAGAGGCAAAAGACTAAATTAAGTTGAAGACCCTTAACTGTACTATAACAAGCCATTTATATGCTGCCCACCATAATTATAGAAGATGTAATCATTGAGCATCTCCAGCTATAAGAAAACCACCACAAATATGGCATCACTCAAATCGTCGTTTTCCATCAGAATGAAAATCATCAACATGAAAAAGGGCAGGCAATAAATCACTTGTTCTGCGGCTACGGCCAAATATCACCTCATGAGATGTGAAATATTAGCAGACATTGTTATTCTTCAGCAGAGCCTACTTTGCCAGCATTCTACAAGCATATAACCATAACACTAGAAAATCATCAAGAACAATTACCACCATAGTGTAAAGCTACAAAATCCCATACATTTGAATAACACTAAACAATTACCACCATAGGGTAAAGCTACAAAGTCCCCTACATTTAAGTAATGACAACATCACAGATTCATGTATATTTTAATTTATTATATAAAAATGCTTTTTCAGTATCTAGCAGCTTTTATACTCTCTTCATTTCAAAAAAAAAAATTGTTCATTCCTTTTTCTTTCTCTTTGATGCCTCAAAATAATGTCCCTTCTAACTATTATTAGTTTTGAAAGCCTTTTCTCTCTTCTAAATACAATAGTGATGTAAATATTTCTCCATCATTCTTGATCTCTAACACTGATGTACAGATGGACCCTAGAACAAGCAGAGCTCAGTTGAACACCAGGGAAAGAACAGCAAGCCAGTTCCTGACCCTGGTTGTTAGTGATTTGCCAAGCCCTCGAGCAGCCAGACCAGACTCCACATTTTTGAGTTCCACTAAGAGCTCGAAACCAGCAACGAGTCCCAGTCCCAGTCTGAGCGGCAGGACGAAGGCAGGACATCAAAAGGGTCAGTCTTGCAAGATCAAGGAGAAGAAGGATTAGTCAAGGTAGCATTACCAGATAAGAAGCAAGGCAAGGAGAAGTCCCCATGTTCTGAGTCCCGAACTGACATTTGTTCTGAGTTAGCTGAGAAGCAGACCCAGATTCCAACCCTCCAGTTACAAGAGGAAGCACAAGGTCTCGATCCAGGGAACCTGAGCCTGGATCACTGCAAAGGAGAGAAACCTCCCTTCAAGCCTGTTCCAACCTAACCCCATTCAATTGGAGCTACACTCACTTGCTAAGGCCCCTTTTGTTATTGATTGTTTTGTGAACATTGTCATTCGTAAGAAGAAACAATTGTTGGTCTGTATTAATTTTAGACAGTTTTGTATGTTGTTGATTACATCTGATTAGGGAGAACACCCTCAATGGTTACAGGAAAGCTGTTTCTAACCTGGTCAGACAAGTTATTGCCACACTCCCGTCTAGTTAATGGCCGGCGGAAAAGCTCCCGGTGAAAGAAAATGTCTTTCCTGAGTTCAGACGCACCAAACCAACAGGAGGAGAAGCCAGCTTGATTTCTTAATCAGGGAGATGAGATTCTAAGTCAAGGTGTTCTACGAGGACATCACTAATTGCAGGAAGTATTAATGATATAGATTTCTTACTTGGCGAATGAGTCTGAGTCCAAGAAGAGTCCAAAGCTACGTCTCGGAAGAGGGAAGCAACATTTGGACGAGACTTTCTGAGTCTCGAAACTGTCCACTTGCAAAGGCTAGTTCCTAGGTTCCAGACCTACTCTTTTGGACGGTCCAATAAGATTTCTTCAAGTGGAGTATCAAGTCTTTTCCATTCTTCTCAACCTATTGCAACTTGCTAAAGTGGAGAGTAGAGTTATCATTGGTCCGAGAAGAGTGCTCGGTCAGAATCGGTAACAGAGCAACTTGCAGTTTTAGCTTTTCTATCTTAGTTAAGAATAATCATTGTAATTAGTGTTAACTAATTATAATTAGTCTTAACCATTTTCTTACTAATTAAGAAAGCTACTTTTGGCGGTAAAGGCTCATTATAAAAGGCCTTCCCACTCATGTACTTCAATAACTTTTAATGAATTAAAAAACCCCTTGGATACACTCGTGTCTCAACCCGAGAAAGTGATGAGTGAATCGGCTTTCTACCAAATCCCTTAGTTGCTTGTATCTTGGTTTGGCAACCAAGTGGTGATCTACTAGGTCTTAGTGAATTAGCCTTGTTGATTTCATCCGAGGTTAGTTTTCTAAACCGCCCCATATTGGCTTAGAGAACTCGGAGTGAATCGGTTTTCTTAGTCGGTTTGGTCCTATCTCGGTTACTTGTTATTGATAGCTGGTTTACGAGAGGAGAGAGTAAAATCCTTCCTTCCAACCCAACTACCAACTTATCCTTCCCTTTTCCCTTCCATTCATCCATTCCAACTCATCTCTCATACTCACCATCCACCACATCCAAGCTTCCCACCCCCATATGCCACTAAAGTCTAACTCGGACCCCCTGTCTAGATTCTAAGCCCGGGCTTGGTGCCATCAAATAGAAAACAAAGCATTAAATAATGTTCCCTTAAAAATGTTTATTACCTACATTTGAAGCTACTTAAATAAGATTATCCATCGTTGCAAACTCATTTGGAAGTCTTTAGCCCTTCTAAAGGTTTCCTACATTGTGTGGAAGTATTGCACGGGAATTGCTGAATGAAAGTGGTCATGGATTGAAAGAGAAACAATGAACTTGCATTTTCACATGATCTGACATGATCAGAATTGACACGAAGGAATACGAGACTCCCTAGCGGAGCACATAGCCACAACCTCAGCTGTCAAATTATCTTGTAATGCACAAATAGCGAATCCACACCAGAACAACACATATGCCTTTAGAGTACGAGACAGCACAGCATGAGACGGAAACTACTTATTTTACACACCCCAAGCCCTAGAACACCTCATAACTCCGAAGGCACTAAAACCAGCACAAATATTCGAGTAAAGAAACCAGATATACCCTAGAAGGATCAAACTCCTCATGGCAGAAACCTGCTTCGGTTATTATGGTTGCCATATTCTTTAACAAGGTCAAAGAAATCATACACAAATTATGCACAAAGCATATCAGTCTACCTGATGTCTTAATCAAAGGACAGTGCCTGAAGCAACTATATGCATGCTTCGAGTATAATTTCCTATGAAATTGACAGCTCGGAATAAAAGCATATTTCCATTAACAACATTATTACAGCTGTAATAGTTGCACAATGTTTTATAATATTGAATTTCAACGGGGTAAAGCGGATGACAGCCAGAAAAATTCACTTCAACAGCCGTTGATAAATAGATTAATTCAAGCAGTTGTCGCCAATCATATCTATAGTTCTCATTGCAATACCAAATACCCACGGTAGTCATATCTATAGTTCTCATTGCAATACCAAATACCCACGGTAGATATTTTTAATGTGTCCGTTCTGTATGGCATAAACTGGTTGATCCCTAGAAGGGAAAGCGAGCGGAAGGTGCATCATCTAAAGTCTCAAAGTGTTCTTCACAACTTCATGGTAGAACAATCACACAAAAGGCCACCAAACTTAGAAACTCAAACATGACTAGTATTTCATGATTTAGGAGTACATACTTTTGTGACTCAAGGATTGGTAACCGTGCAACGACAAGCTCACAATATATCTCAATCAGCTCAAAAGCAGCCATTGTTTTCTCCTCCCTCACAACATGTTCAACCTGAAATTGAAACACACATCTTCAACTGCCAAGGAAAACCCATTAAAAAAACAAACTAACTAACCCGGAAAGTACAAACTGATTGATAACAAAGCAGAACCCATCAAAACCAGTCATGGAAAATGACAAACCTCTATAAACAACTAAATTTTTAAAAAAGGGACATACAAAACCCTCAACCAATATTCAATCAACAACACCATACAAACTCTAAGAATGAAACACAATTTAAGCCACGCTCGTCAAATAATTCACAAGCAATTAGAAGGTTGAACTTGAACTGATCAATAATCACTTGGACATAAGCATAATTTTAGATCAAACAGAAGTTTGAAGAAATCGAAATCAAAAAGAAAACGGACCCGAATTCGGGCAGTTTGATCCTGCCCAGACTCCAGCAACTGAGCTAGTTCTCTCCTCAACTGCTTCACCTGTATATCTTTCTTATTCTTCAACAATTTTATCCGCGACTTAGCTAGATTCAACGTTGTTTTGCTGCAAAGTTTTGATCCCAAAAGTCAGAAACCGAAAAGGACCCGTCAAAATTGGTCAGTTCCATCGCAAAAGCCCAGTTCCACTGTTCGATTGCTCGAATAAACATAAACTAAAATGGGGGAAAACCGAAAATTCCAGAACCATAATGATGAGAAGATGATCATGACGACGATGATTACCATTTGGAGGATTTAAATTTCTTATGAAGCATTGTTCCTCAATTCGTCGAATCAAGTCCGAGGGTTGTTTGGGTGAATGCCGAATTTAGGGAATTAACGTGGGGGCAAAGGAAATGAAAGAAATGAAAACTCAAAAGGTGGAAGCCAAATGCGAACAACTGGCGGGTTGAGAAATTAATGACGACTATAGCTTCACATCACATGCCTTAAGGCGTTGAAGAGTCCACCGGTTTACCTTGACTTATACTCGATTTTGAGATTGGACACATTCTTAGCTTCTCCGCCCATGTAATTTCCAGTGTGCCTTGTTTCTTACAAAAGTCAAGAGGCCTGGCCGCCGAAAAAAAAAAAAAAAAAGACTCAACACGATTAGTGATATACTAGAATATGAATTTGAAATTACGTGCATTTGGGCTATGTTGAGAGAACCGAATAAGTGATCGACCCGGTCAATAAAATGGGTCGATAGTTCAATCGATCGAACTATTTACTCGAATTAAACCGGTTAACCTGGTTGATGATTAAACCGGATTAGACCAGGTCAAATCGATATATATTTGAGTAAAAATCAACTCAAATCACATTTAAATAAAAAACATTATGGGCCTTATTTAGCAAGTCCAATAAAAAAAACTCTAATACTTTTAACCAAACCTAAGTATTTTAAACCCCCTTTCCTCCTCCAACACAATCAAAAAGTACAAGGTACAACCGTGTGTACCTTGCATTGTGCATACGCTATATAATATAGCTAAAACTATAAATGGGCCACGCTGATGCTTTCCAAAGCCCAATCCTCACCGATGCTTTTCGAGATACCATGCTCGAGCAATCCTCACCGATGTTTTCCAAAGCCCAATCCCCCAACTACATTGAAGATAAATATTTCTCTAATTGGTTTCCAAATCACACTTAATTGTTGCAAACCAAACCCTAATCCACGGCCAATCGAGTAGCAATTTATGGATTACGAAGATAATAGAATTGTTGAAGCGAGCTATTACCGATTGAAGAATTACAGTTATTAGAGGTTCAACAAGAACTCGAACTCTGTGAATTAGAAGTTGAACAACGGCCTAAACTCGATGCAATGGAAGAAGAAATTGAAGAAGGAGAACTATAACAATTTATCCCGACCACAGGTAAAGGTACGTATTATTTATGCTAAATATATGAGTTATTAGAAACACGTTGAAGTTATATTGTTGTGTAACATGTGTTAATTTGTTAGTTTTCATATTATTGCACGTTACATGTTTGATAAAATTCCTTAGAGACAATATTCTTAAAAGTTAAATCACGAGTATAAAAAGATTCTATAATTTTCAAAAAAGGTACACTAATTTGCGGATAAAGATACACTTCGAACCATTAAATGCACACTAGATTAACAAACAATATAAACAACTAATAACAGTATGTACCTATTCAAGTTGTTCTATTTCATTTCTCTTATAAGTTATTAACCTAAGTTGCGAGATCCTCAAAATCAAAATCTTCTTGAGAAACTATATGAAGAGAATGTTGAATTTGAATTAATGGGGAAAACGGTCAACTACGAGTAAGAAGTATATGATCCGTATAACAATTATGGTTTAACGGTGGGACTCAACATTCGTCGCCACAATAACGGACCTAGAACAGATGGCACTGGTATAACTATGAAGAGGTATTGTTGTGCGAAACAAGGAAGTAAGAGACAAAGTGGAAAAATGAAGAAGAAGGTGACAAAAGGGCATACGTCAAGAAAGTCACACGAGCTGGTTGCAAAGCAATGGTTCGGTTCTTAGTAGACAAAAATGGTGTGTGGACTGTCGTGAGACATGATAAGCTGCACAATCATCCATTTTGTAATGTGAACAAATGTCACTTTATGAAATCTCAACAAAAAGTGACTAGTACTTGAATTAGAGTTACTTGAAACTCATGAAATCATGTAGAATAAAAGTTTACGATACTCGTGAAATTATTAAAGAAGGAGGTAGGCGGTTCACCTGCCCTCGGTTTACCATCGGAGATGCATATAATATGCTTGCTGCAGATAAAAGAAAGTACTTGGACGGTAATGATAGTAACACTTTAATGAGAATATTGAGGAAAAGGAAAGTTGAGGATGTCAACTTTTACTTTGACTTTGAACTTGGCGAAAGATCAAGTCTCACTAGCATGTTTTAGAGGGATAGCATGATGAGAGAAAATTATGATCTCTTTGGAGATGTGATTATATTTGACACCACATATAGGACCAACAAATACGACATGATATGTGCACCGTTTGTTGGAATAAACCATCACAATAAGAATATAATGCTTGGATGTGGGTTCATTTTGAATGAAAGGATAGAGTCATTTATCCGGCTTCTTCAAACTTTCTTGGAATTAATGGGTGGAAAGCATCATAGGACTATAATGACAGACCAAGCACCTTCCATTGCTACTTGCTATCAAAGTGGCATTTCCACAAGCACATCACAGACTATGTGTGTGGCATATTATTGAAAATTCAAATAATCATATAAGAATGTTGAGATGTCGGGAGAATTTCACAAACAAATTCAACCATGTACTCATGGGTTGTGATACTGAAGAAGAATTTAATCATTATTGGATAGGTAAGAGCTTCATTGTAGCTTCTTTTCCAAATTAATTAATTTTGTTTTCTTAATGTAAAAAGATACCCTGCAAAAGACTAAAAGTTCACTGCGAGAATAAAATTGATACCCTGCAAATAGAGTAAAGGTTCACTATACAATACTATATTGAAATGATTCTTTAGAACACATTCATATAGAAAGGATTCCCTGAATTTGAGTAAAGATACCCTGCAAGTTAGTAAAGGATCAACAAAAATATTTTCCTTATTACAACTCACTTGAATCCTTTTGTTTTCTTTTGATTTTCCCAGGTTGACTACGAGAATACAATTGTCTTTGAAAATTATTGGCTCAAGAAGATTCATAGAAGTAGACATCATTGGTGTCCGGCTTTTGGTAAATATTTTTTTCTAGAGGCATCTTATCTTCCTAGAGGGTGGAATCAACCAATCGCTCAATTTCTTGCAAACTTCAAGCAACTACTGATCCTTGTGAATTTTATAATAACTTTTTTGATGTGGTAGTCGAGTGGAGAAGTAAAGAGAACGGAAAAGACTATGATTCTTGGGATGGACGGCCGAAACCTGTTTTGCCCATGTACATCTATTGATTCACGCAACGGAAATGTATACGGTTGAAGTGTATCATATTTTTCAGCAAGAGTACAAAAAAGGAGTATCTTATGCACGAGGCCAAAATTCAAGAGGCCGCTTCATGTTTAATATATAGAGTATGAAGGGAACAAGTTGATGAATTTTTCCACATTGTTAACATCAATTGGGTCAATGAAACAGACTTCTTGTACATGCAAAAAATTTGAAGAAATCAGAATTCTATGCTTCCATATCTTGAGGATATTTAACATGTATTGTGTCAAGAACATAGCTGAGAAATATATATTGGATAGATGGAGGAAAAACATCAAGGCTTGGTAATGTGATAATAATGCAAGATGTTTCAACAAATCTACCGGCACTTCTTCATCGGTTTGGCGGTTGCAAGCATCTGCGAAAATTTAGTACCCTCATAATTGCATCCGCCACAAATGAAAAAACAAGAGCTTTACGGGACGAATTGTTTGGAAAGGCTAAGGATGCTCTTGAAAAGGATATTGGCCTAATATAACATTGTGGATCAGAAGAGGAAAATGTAAACTCAAGAGAAATAGTCCAAAATCCCAATAAGATAAGGGAGAAAAGGCAAAGAAATAAAAGAAAAGTGAGCATAGCTAAAAAGATGAGCAGATCAAGTGAAGGCAAGAAAGAAGAATGCTTCAAAGCAAGCCACAAATAGCTTTAGCCCTCTTAACATAAGCCCAAACATTCCAGCAGCTCGGTGAAGACATGTTGTGGATGTTGAAGAACATACATGGAATTCATTGATGATTGTAAATTGATCATTGAAGATGTCGATATTGAAGAACTTTTTGAGCACCTTTATATTATTAAAACATATATGGTACATTTATTAGTTATTATTAAAAACTTACATGATAATAGATTGTGATTATTATTGGTTGTTATTGACTCTTATTAGTTATGACACATTGATGGTTTCCATTTTTATAGAACTTTAGTGTACTTTTTCTTTATTGCATTGAACCTTTTCTCTAATGCGGTGAACCTTTAACTACGATTTATAAGGTAATGAAACGTGACTTTTTCTAAATTGCAGGGAACCTTTTTTAAATTTCGGTGAACCTTTTCCATATTACAGTGAATCTTTTCTCTACTACTATAGTGAACCTTTTTCAAATTTATTATATAATCTTCTAATTTTATAAGATCCCTCTATAATCATTCAATCGCTTGCACAAACTTTCATTCACCAAGCTGCAATTATACCAAAATATATACCTTCTACAATTAAAGTTGAAAATGTAAATGTCTCAATGATATACAATACGACTCAAACCGACGAATAGCGAGAATGTTATAAATTGTGGGCTCCAATAGAAAACACAAGATTAATTCCTACTAAATAAACAAAGCAACCCCTAAAAAATCTAAACGAAAAGAGCAGCCAACACAAACTCTACACATAAATCCAGAACTTAATTTGTTCAATTTGAAGTCCTTTACAGGTACAAATGAAACTTCCTCCCTCTCACCTTTGGGATGAACAACCTGTTATGAAACTTCCACATCAATCCTTGGGATGGACAATCGAAAACCTGTTATGTCCATGTACTTCTATTGATTCATGCAACGGAAGTGTATACGGTTATGAAACTTTCATTCACCATACATAAGCTACAAATTGTCCTCTATAATAATTCAACTGCTTGCACAAACTTTCATTCACCATATATAAGCTAAAAATTGTACCAACTACAACTATACCAAAAAAATACACCTTCTATAGTTAAAGTTAAACTAAAACATCATCCGTTAACAAGAGGAAGTGCCTTGTATACGGTTAACCTAACCCTTGATGTTACCATGCAGCCTCTCACTTCTCCTTCTTGCAGGAGCACCTTCCTGCTCATTCTCTAATTGAAAACCACTCGAAGGACAACTCTTTTATAATTCTATTTTGGCAATTTTGACACTTATTTTCATTCAAAGAAGAAAGTTCATTTTGATCGTTGATGATGATATCTGTAGCAATATTTGGCCCTTAATTTCTTCAACAATGCATCCTGTAGAAGGAAAAAAAGAAATATAAGAAACTCAATCAATAACATCTTATAAACTCAAAAAAGTATTTCAACTTACATTGCATTTCTTAAATCCAGACATCCCATTTATCGGGATCTCCCTTGTACGTCTCCATGTGTCGCATTGTATAAATCCTCGAATCATGATATGATTCGTGCGAAGCAATAGTTGTCCATGACAATTTCAAATATTCAAGTTGGAAACTAGCCAAAGAAACAACTTTACCCCTTGTTAATCTTGGGATTCTGTTTATACAATGATGATAGTATTCAGAAAAGCAACGACACTAGTATAAAAAAAAGAGCATGGTATAGTTAAGATGTATTTATCATTGATTGTTAGCAACTCATATTCAGTTATGGTACATTTTTCGCATAATTTCATAGAACTTTAGTGGACTCGTTTTCTATTATAGTGAATCTTTTTTGTAATGCAGTGAACCTTTTCTCTAATGCAGTGAATATTTAACTATGGTTTAGATAATCTTTAAGCTGTAATGTCATAAGGTGGTTCTAATTCAAAAAGAAAAAAAACCGATAAAATTAAGGTATAAGATTACCAAAAGGTAAACAATGGTATAATCACCATGACTTTTCTCACTTTTCGAGAAACATTATCTATAATCTCCACCTTCTTCCTCAATAAATTGAAACACACCACAAAGTAATGCCTATTATGGAATATACGAAAAAATATCTGCACATATCAACACAACTTTAAACATCATATGAAAGCAACGTTAAGCCAAGCAACTAAAATGCAAATACAAAAAGATCTTACCAGATTTGACTTTAGAATGTCAAGCCAGGAAGTCATTTGAATCGCATCATTTATAACTTTTTCAAAAGATTTAAACTTCTCCACGGAATATTCACTATCGTCACCCCCACCTTTAAGCTCCATTTACGTCATAACATTTAAATTAATTAAACATGGACTACAAAGAGCAAGCACAAACTAAAATATCTTAAAAACAACAAATTACTTACATATGGAGTACACCTAAAAAGAACCTTGACGGTGATTGAGGACCTTTCAATTTCTCTCGAATGATTTAGTAAGTATGAGAATAAATCAATCACATTAGGATCCAAATGATCCGCACATCCCGAAGTTCTAATCATCAATCTAGGAACCTTGAAATGTACATCGGCAAATAATATTTCATTGAAAAAAAAATTGGATGTATGGTGACCTCAAATAATATTTCACTGAAAATAAAAATTAACATCTAATAAATTTATGAGAATAAAAACTTCTTACAGGATTACCTCTTAAGATGAATTTCATCAATTGGAAGAAAACCCCAATCGAAATACGCTTCTCTTTGGCGGTCAAAGACTTCAAGGCATCAATGTGCCTTTGGAAGTATGGTGACCTCAAATAAAGTCCTTGCAATTTCTTCCTTGTTGGTTGAACACTTCGAAATCTTGGCTCAATTGGGGGCTGCATTGTATATGAGTACTCGGTCCACTTCGAGGATCTCCTTCATCACCGAGCACTTCGTTGATTATGACCTTCAACAACCCCAGGATCCCCAGAACTTGGTTGATTATGACCTTCTACATCCCCATGACTTGGTTGATTAGGCGGTGGCTGAGATGAGATGAAATCAAATCCTAAATCAAAGCTTGGAGGTGTAAAGTTGCATGGACCGAAGTCCGGTCATAAGTCTTGGCCAATTCAATGCAAGCCTCCCAAAATCCTTGATGTCATCTTGACTTAAAGGAGGTGTCTGTTTTCCTATATTAGGATTTTCACGTTCACCACCACGAAGATTTTCGCATTGAGCGAGATGGACCAGCTACGTCCTTAAAAACTTCCAATTTCGAGCACTCGAATTAATACATCCACCAAAGTACCTTCAACTTTGGACATGACGGAACTCTCTGGAAACATCCTACGTGCCTCACTAATCGACCGAACAACATCAACTAAAGCATTCGAAAAGTTCTTCACGAACGTAGAAACTTTATGAATGCATGCCTACACAAAAAAAAAAAAAGGACCGGCAGAAGACAAAAGGTACCCTGCACATGACAAAAGGTACACTACAAAAGACAAAAAGATAACATGAAAGAGGATACATTGTCAATACCTTTTTGACCTAACCTCTTTATCAACTTCATCTTGAATGTCGCATTCTCGTGAATCCGGTACCACAATTCTATCATCTACAACCCCTTTTCCAAAGCACCTAATGAGACACTACTACAAAACTGTAAAATAGCGACGGAAACCAATCGTCGCCGGGTAGCGACGGAATCGGCGACGGACAACGACAAAAAATGACAAGCTGGATCATACAACGACGGAATTAGCGACGGAAAATAACGTCCGTTCTTGTTTTGGTCTCCGCAACGGATTAGCGACGGAATATTCCGTCGCTAATCCGTCGGCGATAATTCGTACATAAAAAATCCCGAAAAGTAAAAAAAGAAATAATCAGTAGTCATTAGCGACGGAATATTCCGTCGCCAATCCGTCGCTATCGACAATTTCGTAATTAGCGACGGACTGTTCCGTCGCTAATTACGAATAAATCCAGAATCGGCGTCGGCCGGTTCCGGATTTTGCAAAGCAACAGAGAGAGCGAGAGCGAGAGTGAGAGCGACACCACCGCAGCTTGACCACCGCCATCGGCCGCTACCGCCGGCGACTACGCACGTCGCCTTGTCGGCCATCGCTCGTTGCCGCCGCCTCCCTTCTGCAGCCGGTTCAGGACCCCAAGGCCGAATAACCACCGGTCTTAGCTTCGTTCGCCGACTCGCACCGCGCCGCCGCTGCCTCTGGGTGGAGGACGCCGCCGATGAACCGCCGCCGCTGCCGCCTCACGCCTGAGCTTCGCCTTCGCCGCTGTGCTGCCGCCGGTGCCGCCCATAAATTTGAGGTATGTTTGTGTTGATTTTTGTAGATTTATGGTTTTACAAAATTGATATTGAAATTGATGAATATATGTAATTTGTGGGAAATTAATGTTGTTTGTGAATGAATTTGAGAAGAAAAATGTGAAATTGTGTTGTTTAAGGAGTAAATGTTATTGAAGTTAAATTTAGGGTTTTAAAAAATATAACTTGAAATTGACGAATATATGTACTTTGGTGGGAATTAATGTTGTTTGTGAATGAATTTGAGAAGAAAAATGTGCAATTGTGTTGTTTGTGGAGTAAATGTTATGGAAGTTAAATTTAGGGTTTTGAACATTGTAACTTGAAAGTAACGTATATATGTAATCTAGTGGAAATTAATGTTGTTTGTGGATGAATTTGAATAGAAAAATGTGCAATTGTGTTCTTTATGGAGTAAATGTTATTGAAGTTAAATTTAGGGTTTAAAAAATGTAAGCTGAAATTGACGAATATATGTAATTTGGTGGAAATTAATGTTGATTGTGGATGAATTTGAATAGACAAATGTGCAATTGTGTAGGATTTGTGGGACATTATTGTTGAAGTTGAGGGAAATGGTGTTTTTGATTTATATATGTGTAATTGTTTGTTGTTTATTTGTGTGAGGTTGTTAACGCTAATTAGGTATGCTTATAGGTATGATTGCTTTACTCGTATGATTAGTTTAATTATATGTATATGAGTTTATTTATGCTAATCAGGTATGATTACTTTAATTATGAAATAAATATTTAAGAGTAAAATATAAAAATTATAGAAATCTATGTATATTAAAAAATTTATAGATGATGATTTTATTTTAAACCGAGAAGATGAGATTGAGGATGTTAGTGAAGAAGAGGAAGGTGAAGAAGATGAAGAAGGGGAATGGGATGATGACAATATCACCGATGATGAAGAAGAACATACCCTATTCAATGACGCCGAAGAGGATAGTGAAGAAGATAATGATAACACCGATGATGAGGATGATGAGTAGTTGATAATGTGCTTTTGTTGGGTTTGTTTTTTATTGTACAACTTTCATTTATGTTGTCATCGAATGAATTCTTATTAATGTAATGAAGGTGAAACCATTGAAGCGTACTTTATTCACATGCTTCAAATTTATATCTAACGCTTACATGTGCATATGTTTACTATTGTTTATATGTTGTTCTATATGAAATCACTTGAACCGTTGGATGTTTACTAATAGTGTGAATTACTTGTTTATGTACAAAAACATGGAGAGAGGTAGAGGCGGAACCAAAAGATCGGCTACTCGGGGAAGGGCTAGAAACACCTCTACCAATGGGGAAGGTAATGATGTCAGCACTTCTACCCCCTCTCAAAACCCTCGTAACCTTTAAACTCCTGCCGGTGGAGCACTATCTCCACACTCCCTCACAACCAAACTCCATTGGGGGTCATTTATTCCCAACCCTCCCTTTTCCAACTCCCAAATTTCCCACACATGCAAAACCCACTGGGTGGGCCTTTCTTTCTAAACCCTCCATATTCTCAAGCAACCCCATATGTACTCAAACCCGTCGAGTACATATACATATCACCAATATGGTACAAATAATGTACCACGCATCCACGTTGGTTCCGAACAACGGCCACCACAAATGCCTATAAATGAAGGACCAACCGATACAGGGAACGAGGATCCTTGTCTTCAATCAAGTAGCGCTAGCAATCGAGAAAAATCCGAATTGAGCCGGATGGTGAAGGGTGAGTGTGATAATAAATAATAAAATAAAATAAGCATATTAGTTATTAGTTGAACTAACTATTTTATATGTTTAATTGATTAGGTTCTACCCCATTGACAAAGTTGTGGGTACGATTTTCCACATCTTCCAAAGCAAATACGATGGAGCTTGGCCTACATGGGGTAAAGTCTCTTGATCACAACGTGATCAATGGTTTTCTGAGTTTAAGGTAATGACACATCATTAGTTTTCTCCAGTTCAGTATAACATAATCACTTATTGTGCATGTTCGAACATTATATTTTAATTTCATAACGTATAAACCATGTTTTTATTTATATAGAAATTTTTCACTTGGTCGCCAACCGATGAAGTCCAAATCGAAGAAATTTTGAAAAGAAAGGCAGTGATCGCTTGAAGGACTTCATGCTCAAGGCGAGGAAAACTAAGAAGAAGCCGACATGGTTGGGTGACAACTACTGGCGCGAGTTGCTCGAATATTGGGAAACCGCTGAGTACAAGAAGTTCCGCGAGCAAGCTCGAAAAACCGTCATGCCGATCATGGGGGACTTGGTTCATCACTCCATACGTGTGGCTTAATCCCTATGACGGAGCATAAGCGGTGATTTGTACGTACCCCTTTCTTATTGATTACGCATGCAACTCGTTAACATGTTCATATTGGTAAATTGATTCTCTACTAACTTGTTTTCAATTTTAGATGAAGGAGCTTAAAGGAGTTCAGCCTCTACCGACTCAACTATTTTTACGCACGCACAAAACAAAAAAGGACGAATGGGTGGACGAAAAATCCAAGGCCATTTACGTGAGTAACCGTATATATGAATTCCGCATATTTTTCTATCTATTGTTTTCGTTAACAACCCGTGATATTTACATGCCTCAAATATTTATATTATATTCAGGAGAAGTTTCAAAAGAGTGGGAAGAGTTGCAAAACACTCAACCCACTCAAACTTCCAGATGGTGACCCCAACTCTTCCGAGGATCATGTATCCACCCCTTCACCACAAGAGTTGTGGGTCAAAGCAAATACGAACAAGAAAGGTCGCATTTATGGATTTGGATCCGAGGCTAGAAACTTGAAACCAACAATATCCTTCAAATCACCGAAACCTTCTACTACGGATGACTCGTAATGGAGAGCAACAAGTGCATAATTTAAATTTTGAGGTACATCAATGGATTGAGCATTGCTGGATGCTTGAGTTACAAAATCGGCATCTCGAAGGCACAGGTCGACAGGCTCACTGAGCCAATAGCACGTATGAATGAATTTCTGCAGCCTCAGCAAGCATCTAGATCTCACCGTCGACCACCACAACCACAAGAGGAAGAGGAAGAGGAAGAGGAAGAGGATGAGGATGAGGAAGAAGATGAGTGAATTCAAATGTGAACTTTTGTATATATTGGTAATCATCACTTTGCGAACTATTTACAAATTTGTTTTAACTATGTTATGGTTGTTGATGATGTTGAATATGTAAGTTGGATTTGTATATCCAACTTTGATGAATTATTTGTGGCCGGCATATGTAAATGCCAAATGTAAGTGTCACATATGTGAATGGTGGATTTGTATATCCATTCACAATGTTCCGTACTAGGATAACGAATAATTAGCTAATAATATTTAAAATTTTTCACGTAACAGCGACGGATCGGCGACGGTCGGTTCCACTTAGCGACGGAACTTAGCGACGGAATTTGGGAAATTCCGTCGCTAATTAGCGACGGAAATGGGGTGATTTCCGTCGCTGATTTAGCGACGGAAATCGGCGACGGAAGCCCCAAATTTTCGTCGCTAAATCAACGACGGAAAGGTTTTCCGTCGCAGATTTCTATCGGCTACGGAACGAGAATCGTCGCTAATCTGTCGCTAATTGGCGACGGACTTGAAAACTTCCATCGCCGATATTTAGCGACCTGCTTTACGATGTGAACAGTTCAGTCGCTAATTGCGAAATTTCGTCGCTAATAACTAACATTCCGTCGCTAATCTGTTTGTTTTCTAGTAGTGAGATTTCATTTTATAATTCATTCTGTCCAAAAGATCTTTCCCAGTCAAATTTGATAAAATAGGAAATCTCCTTCCAATCACTCTTGTTTTGAAGAAGACACGATCCACATAGCAAAGCTATAATTTAAGATAAAGAAGAAAACAGATCATTAGAACATAAATTTCTACAAAAAAAAACACATTGTACTCTAAAAATTTATATGAATTAGAGTATTTACCATCAAGAATAGAATTGGGCCTCTAAATATTCCATTTGGTTTCAGCTTCCATGTGTCCGTACACTTAACCAAACTATCCAATGTATATTTACACCAATTCGGGTTCTTCACCTCTTGCAAATTGAAAACACTTTTCAGCACAAGATGATTAACCTTTAGACTTTGATGTCCCTTAATAATGCAATTAACCACATAAACAACAAAGTTCCTCTTAAAATCATCACCCCCTTGCCTTTGATGTTTCAATTTTTAAGAAGATGATATGTCAATGGAAATTTCCCATCCTATTGACTCTTCCACTGATTAACATATTCCTTATAAAAAGTTGGTTCATTCTTTTTCGCCTCTTCAACATCTTTAGGTCCCCTTTGAAAACCTAATGTCAAATACACATCTTCTTCTCTAATTATCAATTCATCATTTTCCAACTTCAATGATCGTCTACAAGTATCAAAGTTTTCAACAAGCCATCTAGATAGCCTTGACGCGATTGCATCAATTTTCAAACTAAATAAAGAACCAAAACCCAGCTCAATAATATCTCTCTTCGCTCCACCGATACATTTGAAAGAAAGCTGACTAAAGAAGAAGGAGACATTCTTCTCTTGAGTTTAATAAGATCATGTTCCATGCCAAAAACATCTTTATCACCTAAACAACCAATAAAGATTGATTACAATCTTAATAAAAAAAGTATTTAAAAGAGTAAATTAAATTAAATAGAAATTAAACGTACCAAGATTATTAGTTTCTTGCGATGAAACTTCGAACAAGTTCTTTTATATTTCTTACGTGCAACAATCTTGACTCGCTTTTCCTGAAAATAGGATAACAAAAAATATATAACCCTGAAAAATAGAAAAGGTACCCTGCAAATGACAAAAGGTACCATGCACAACTTAATTTCGATAAAGACTTAATCAAAATTAATAACAGTTCAAGGTGACAAAAGGTACCCTGCACAGGATAAAAGATAGCCCCGAAAAACGAAAAGGTACCTCGCATAGGACAAAAGGTACCTCGCACACTACTGCATCTTACCGATGTCGACAACACCAACTTGAATTAGATAATTGCAGCAAGGAATGGAAAATTTAAGATGGATGTGGGGTATGAAAGTTGGGTTAAGAAGGAGCACCAGCTAAAGACAACAGCTTGCAGCGAGTATAGCTCTACATGGAATTCAACATACTTCATCACTGTTTTAGTTTCGGGCTTACGGAAGTTGCATTTCTATTTTTCTTTGCTTAGTTTCCTAGCTTAGTACTACCTTAGATAGCAAACACATAGTGGAACTTAGAACTGATTACACTCAACTTGAAAACTTAATAAATGTGCGAGTCATTTCTCATTAAAAAGATTCGAGTAAAATTACTTATGAGACAATAATTCAAGTATGTCCGGTATCCGATATTCTCTTGTGTATCATATTTGAAACTAGGTTAGAGGTTTTCCATCCCTTTGGTTTTTCCAACATCTAAAGCGAGATACATGAAGGAGAGTAGGGTAGCCTTAGTTCCAAAAATAGCATAAATCTATAGGTATCATAGCCTCATAGCAAGGACAAAGAAGGACCAATTAGCATTCAGCCATAGGCACAAAGATCATTGATTGAATGCAATTATCCCATAACCATGATATGCAAACGGACCTAGTTCAATTATCACACATGAAATTAGACTTGAACAGCCAATCAATATACAAGATATAAAAATTGCATTTACTTACATTGACAAGAAGGGAAACAAATGGATTTTCGGAGGGTGGCTGGGTATGCTTGATAGATTATGCAAATTGCATGCCAACGCCGACATGGAAGAAACATGGGTTTATCCTGTAATGACAAATCGGGCACATTGAAAAGAGAAGACAACTGCCCTTACTACTAGCTCTGTTCTATTTTTCCAAGGATTTAATACCTCTAATAGTTTCTTTTCTTGTCTTCGAAGTTGAATTTTCAGCTTAGAATGATAGTGAACATGCGAAACTACAGGGGAAGGGGATATGGTTTTCCAAGCTATTCGGATGTTATATGTCCAATGTTGAATTGTGAATTTTATTTATGGTTGCAGTTTGCAAAGTGAATTTTAGAACCTTATCTTTCTTGTTGCATTTACTAGTAACTTGTCAATGAGATTCATTAGTTATTCAGTCCCTTTGCTATGCCGGATTGGTTATATCTCAATTCTCCATGGTTATTTTCCTCTTCGAAAGAATCTTTTAAGCTTGCCAGACATTCGGTTAGTGTCCTGAAATAATTATTATCGGTGTGATTGTTACGTCCCCCTCCATCCTCTTTCTTTTTCACTCCAATTGTTTCTTCATGAGCTTTAAAATAGGTAAAGGCAACCTTTTATGGTTGGTAATGAAAATTTTGGTGTTTCAATAGTTAGACGGGCAGCACTTTCTGGATTTTTGTCCTTGAGAAGTGAGATGTAAGGTAGTGCTTGCAACCTGTCACTTTGAGTTGAGATAGTTGGAAAATTTGAATTTATCTTTTGCCAACTTTTTCTGTTAAGAAGCATACTTGGCTACGAAGTATACTTCCTAAGTCAAGTGCTCAATGTACTATCCTAGAACAGGAAGTGCAACGCACCTTTTCAATAGACCAGCTGCGTGATATAACTCATTGTTGAACTAGTGCATACGTAGATCCGGCAAAACCGTATCGGACATGTCACTTAGTTGGATAGCCCCAAATTGGACTCGACTAGATTGCAAATGCACCAATCCGAATTAGCCCGCAATCAAAACCGAACTGCTCAAGCCAAACTAAACCTAAATTTTCGTGATGCTTGTATTTATGGTTTTACCTTAGTTCTATTGACAATTGACCAAAATGATCCGACCAAAAATTCCACAAACCGATATGAATCGACCTAAATTAGCCTTGTTAGAATTCAAAACTGAATGATATGGTCATAGGGTTTATGCATCTCACATGCATTCCTCTCTGCTTTTAGTGGTCCATGTTGCTTGCATTTAAGTTTTAACTTATGCTTTATCTTAAAATTATCTTGTACGGTTCTTTTCGTTGTCTTCGAAGTTGAATTTTTAGCTTAGAATGATAGTGAACATGCAGAAACTACAGGATTTGACATGGAATTCAACTCATTCGCACCGAACATTCAAGCTTATGTGAATAATCAACAAAATGTGACTATATGTGCGAGAAATCGTTAGGGTGCAGAGCTTCGGTTTTAAAGAGTGCAAAAATCTTTAGAGAGATGGGGGTAATCCATCAAACCTCCGACTTTTAGTTCACACGAGATACTTTAACCCCAAAAATCAATGTGATCTTGAAAAAATGCCCTCAAAGAGTTCCATGAAATTTCTATGTTCACTATGTGTTGTCGAAGCGGAAATGATGTTCACTATATGTGAATAAAGCTCCAATGTAGCAGAGTAGTGTGAATAAAATTGTAAGAAGCAGAAATGATGTTCACTATGTGTTGAACAATTGGCGAACAAAAATCTTTCTATGTTCTAAGCCCTTGGGACTCGTGCAATTTTGTGAATCAAATTACCAAAAATTCCACAAATCCTAGCAAAGGTCATTATCGATAGTGATGCCCATTCTCGAGCACACAAGTACGAGATAGGCCTCAAATGACATCAAATAGATTAATTGATGAATAGATACATGTGCCGTGTACAGGAAGTGTGATTCCCAATGGTAGGCAAATTTAATAATGAAATAGAATACTAAAAATGAAAATCGAACAAATTAAAACCCTAGAATCACAACATGTAATTTCATATACTCAAATAGTAATATTTTCTCCAGTTGTAAACCCTAGAATATAAAATTAAAAATAGAGAACAATGAAAGTGAAATCGAACAACTATAAAAATTCAAACAACCCTTACCTCGTTTCAAGCATTTTGATAAGAAGGTCCGGGTACATGCATCTTATGCAGCAAGTTACAAATTAGAGAAGAAAAACAATCGCAAAATTGAGCTCGAAAATGATGAACGAAACTAAACCTTCGAAAACTGAAAAATCATCTCCAAATACAAGAAATTGGAACTTACGAAAGAGATAAACACATAATGGAGTTGGAATGAGCGCGTGAAACCTCGAGCAATCCTCACTGAGAGAAGTGTAGAAGAAATTAGGGCACAATTCTTACTTGGGAGAGCAACGAAGAAGCATTCGAGTGATTGAAGAAGAAAGTGAAATGAGAGGAGAGAGAAAGCCGAGAGGGGAGGAAGGCGGGAGCAGCGCACAAAAGTTCTTTTATTAATTAAAGGTCACGTGAGCCATATGTATATTATAATATACATACGGTTATAATATATAATTTTCCTAACACAATTTCTGTCTCCCTCCTCTATACCATCACGCGGTGCCTTTCTCTATCCTCTCGAAACTCTTCTCTTTACCTCTCCCCTCTAAACATGAATGAGTAAATGCAATGAAGGCAATATCATCACGCAGTTGAATTGTGATATTATATCATCACAACTCTCTCCGCTCATGCCTCTCGCTCTCTCTCCTCTAAAGCTCCATTGCTATAATCTCTCTCTCTTCTCTAAGTATCTCTCCTTTAACTAACCAAAGCCCAGCCCAAGAGGAGAGGGCAGGCCATTGACCGCCGGAGCACCACCGATCGGCCAGCCGACCACCAACTAGACAAGTGTGGGCAGCAACAACGGGCGCAGGTCGAGGGCTCAAGAGAGGAGAAAGAGAGGCATAAAAAGTTACAAAATCACGGTCAAACCGCGGTCAAGGCGGGTCCGATGATTTGACCGAGTCATCCGATTCGAGTCGAGTTTTTCGGTTTACTTGTATGAACGAGCCAAATCAATAACCCAATCGCTAAAGAGTCTAGTTCCCGGTCCGACCGATTCAACCGGCCGGTCCGATCCGGTTCTCTTAACATAGCATTTAGGGCCCCCAAAAGGCCTAGGTTAGTTACCTCAAGCTATCATCGGCAAAAATTCGGGTTCGGATAATTCGGACGTTTAGATAAAAACACCATATCCGGACCTTGTTCTAATTGCGGATTCGGATGCCCATACTGGACCGAACCCAAACCCGAATGTACGAATGTTCGAATTTGTGATATGAACTTTTGAAAATTGAACTAAAATTATGTATGTGACTGAATTTGAACCCGAATTTTTATGTCCGAACCGGAATGTCCGAGTATTTTATTAAAAACTTTATAGTTTTTGGACTAAATTATACCTATACCCGAATGATCGAATGTTTGAATCCGATTGTTCGAACCTAAATAAGTCACCAAATTTGGACAATTCGGACCTAAATTGTCAAACTTGAATCCAACCCGAATTTCAATTCGTACATGACCGATTGTCCGAATTTAAAATTCGTACAAAAATTTTGTAATTGGACCCGATATTTTTCAGATGGGACAAATTTAGACTATCGGATCGGACAGATTTTTACCAGCACTACCTCACGCTTTTTCAAAGCATGGGAGAATAAATTCATATTCTAGACATTGTTGGTTTATAAGTGAGCGGACCATGTATATATTTTTTTTTAGAAAAAGGGTAAATACATCAACTAATAGGTAGCCCTTCTCTCAAGGGTTATACCCAAGTTGTCCTCCATAAGAACGGAGAGGAGGGAGGGAGAACAAGGAAGAAAATCCCAATACAAGGAATGGGTGATAGAAAGACCTAATCTTGCAAACCAGTCCGCAACCCTATCGCCCTCCCGATACTGATGATTGATAAGAATATTATAACAATTCCTAATATACATATGAGTATCCTGTATAAGAGTTTGAATTTTACCATGGCGGTTAGCATTCCTCGCGCAAGGCCTTAATAACCAATTGATTATCTACCTCAATAACAATGGAACGAAATCCTGCTTGGATGGCTGCCCGTATTCCGTTCCTCATTGCAGAGGCTTCAGCAACCAGGACCGAGGACGACCCCGGGTTTGTGACTCCTGCTAGATGAATCTTCCGTCCCAACTTCGATTACAAACTCTCTAGTTGCGATCGTAGAAGATTTTGATCCATCAAAGTTAATTTTGATGAACCTCCTGGCGGTTTCTCCCATCCAATATGTTGAATTGAGGTGGTAGAAACAGTAGATGATTGAGGTGAAGGAGAGGAGAATATAATCCATCAAATTTACCTCTTGCCCTCCATTCTGCCCATGCTCTTTTAGCTTTAATTATTGTTAGAACTGGATTATACCTTCCATTGTTAAATACAATATCGTTCTTACTTTTCCAAATGCTCCAGATTAAATAAACCATCCCGACTAATTGAGTTGGTTTATGGAGGTTCCTAAACTTTTGAAAAATATCACTAGTAGTTAAAGATGGCAAAAGTGTCATAGAATCCTTCAATGAGATAATAAACTTGAAAAGACTAAAGAATTAGAGAACGGTCCAAAATCAAAAGATGTTTATAATTAAATTTAGTATGAACATATATTCTTTACACTCGTATATGTCTTGAAAAGTATAAAGAAATTAAAATAATTGAAGGTTCAGTTAAAGAGTCAAAGGTCCTATTCCATTTATATATAAGAAGTTGTAAGAAAAATTGTAAGGAGTTGTAAGCAATCGTAAGCAATTGTAAGGCGTTGTAAGAAACTATAAGGAGTTATAAAGAGTTGTAAGAAGGCGTAAGGAACATAAAATATTGTACATGACTTGATAAAATGTTTAATATACTTTTATATTTATGTACAACATATTTGTATTTTTATTTATGAATTTAATATAAAGTATAAAATTCATATATTTATTATGCCAAATGCATACATGTCGGTTTGATGATTTGCTTGCTTTTTTATTTTTTATTTTTAGGAAAAATGAAATTATGTTTGATATTTATGAAAAAAGTTTTTATAGGTGCATAAATGATTTTCATGTAATAAATAGTTGAAAATGACCTTAATTTTACAAGTTTGAAATAAATGACCTCAATTACTAAAATTTATAATTGAGGAAATTTATTTTAAACTTGTAAAATTAAGGTCATTTTCAACTACCTATTACATGAAATAATTTATGCACCTATAAAAACTTTTTCATAAATATCAAACATATTTTTAAAAAACAAATCATTAAACATGACATATATGCATTTGGCGTCACAAATATATAAATTTTATAATTCTATAAATTACGTAAAATTCATAAATAAAAATCTAAATATGTTGGACATAACTATGAAAATACACATATATATATACATTAAACATTTTTAAATCATATACAACATTTTGTATTTCTTCTAATTTCTTACAATTTCTTACAACTCCTTACATCTTATTACACCTCCTTACAACTTATGCTAAATGAAAAAGGGTTGAAATAACTGAAATTATTTCGTCACATTCAACTTGACTATTTACTTAATTTTAACAAAGTGTATGTTATATTATTCATGATAACTAGTTCAAATGGATATGATACTTTTTGAAATTAATTATTTGTTGTAATTTGTTTGTCAATTTCTTAAGACATCAAATTAAATTAATGTACCCAATGGGTATTAATTATCAAAATCCTTACACATATATTTAGACTAGAGAATCCCACCGGGAAGCCGAGAAATGCGACATCGGTCTTCAAATGACATCGTACGGACGTCTCACGTTACATGCCTTAGTTGGCCACTGAGGATAAAATGTTGCGTTTTTGCAATTTAGGCATGAAAAATCGACGCCAATCTTGACGACATTGTACAAAAGTTTGAGTTGCGTGTCATGCTTGACCGCTGGGAACTAAACGTTGCATTTAGTGCGCAGACTGAGTGAAACACGACACCGGTCTCCGAACGATGTCGTACGGACGCTTGAGTTGCGTGTCACGCTTGATCGTTGAGAACAAAATGCTACGTTTGGTGCATAGACCTGAGTGAAACACGGGGCTGGTTTGGGTTTCCTAGTTGGGAGCTCGAATCGGGCTTGGCTCGACCGAAATAAAATAGGTTTGTGGGCCGACCCAAGTAACAAGCTTATTTTTATGGTGCTAATGGGTTTTTGTGGTTTATGGCTTCCATCACGCCGATCAAACTCCGACCATGATTCGAGTTTGCAAATAGGACTGGAATTTCATCATCGAACCAACAAAAATAAATAACGAAAATAAAAGAGATAAAGGCGACACGTTTTCGGTGTCTACGGTTAACCCTTACTTTGATCGAGTCCGAAAGACGAATGCCAAAGTAGACATTAAAGTGTAATTATCTCGTTTTCTAGCATTGCTTTGGATGTCTAATGATTCAAGATGTCTAGAATTGGCCGATGTCGAACCTAAACTCCAAGAAAGGTAGCCTGGACTTAATCACGGTATGCATTCTAAAATCCACCTAAAGTAGTCCTAAGCTTGGCTTGATTAGAGTCCTGAAGCTCGGTGATTTTGCTAAAGCTTTATCGTTTCTTGATCCGAAGCTTAGCTTAATAATTTTGTTGTACTAGCATACTGTCGGTAAATAATTTGACACATAAATGTTCGGTATTTTTACCTGAATAACTCGATCAAAATAGATTGAGAAATAAACCGGGCAAAGCTGGAACAGTGGGCCCAATGAGCCTACTTGCATACATGGCCTACAAAACTAGTTAACCACGCCTAATGAAATCAGCACTGTCTAGGACTAGTCCTACCCCTGCAAAACCAGCGCCTATAAGGATTTGGGTAGGTGGTCGTCGAGGTGTGCATCCGACCACTCAAAACTTGTTTTTGAATTTGAAATTTGAAATGTTTGGGCTGAATTTGCCTATAAAAGGAGAGCCTCGTGTGTTCACTTTGCACACTTCACTTGCTACTCTCTTTGCTTCTTCTTGCTTGTTCTATCTTGCTCCATTCTTCCTTTGAGAAAACTAGTGTAGTTTTCCTAGAAGTTTCGAGAATGTCCTGAAGGCGTGCCCACATCGTGAGAAGAACAAGAGCCGAAAGTACAACACAAAACCTTTTTTAGATCGAGAGTGGCATCCTCATCGCTAATAGAACCCCAATGACCTCTTGGTGGAGGCCAAGGGCCATGTCTCTTCACTAGCGATATCCGCTAGGTTAAGTATCTTGACTTGAATTTCTTCTTTCATATGCTAGTGTGTGTAGACACCTAAAAAGTGTCATCCTTGAAGACTCGGACATCTCTTAACGCATTTATGAGTTGCATTAAATGAGTCGGTATAACAATCCCATACTTATTGAGTTTTGATTCCAAGGCATTCTCCGTATCACGAAACTTCTTTGAGTAAAGTTGTATCTTCTTTATGTGATACGGTTCCTACTTCTTATAATTCTCGCTTATCCGTAAGTGACTCGAAAGCCGGTTCTATGCTCCGAGTCCAGCATCACTCGGATGTATCGCGTTTTGAATATACCGATGATTCAGTCGTTTCTCACTCGGAATCGACTTGTGGATATACGTTCTATTTTGTTATAGTCAGTATTCTTAACTCATTCCATGCTTAGTCTATATCAAGTTAATTCTCTCCGATATTCTTTATGGAACTTGTTTTATTACTTAGACTAAGTCGGATGGAATTACGAGTATCATGGATATTGGACTCGGAAAATTCCATTTCGTTTCGACTCGGTTAATCAATTGTTTAATTATCATAATTATTTTATTATCTATATCTAACCTTGGACCAAAGTATTTTATACTTTGAGAACCGAAGGTAATTTACTTTTGTAGGTTATTCAATCGAGGATACACCTTTTTCAAACCACAAAAGTAACCGAGCTCGAATGTCAAATCACCAGCAGACATGGCTTTTCACCTTCCTCGCTCCGAGTCCCAGAAGATTGTGTCGGAAGTCGTCTGTTTCCAAATCTGAAAACCGAAACGCTAAGCTTAACGGTGGTTTCCACCTTATCAATCAAGACACTCGCCAATGGTTTTGGGATTTCCAAGAGAGTTAAACCGTTGTCCAACGTTCACTTTACAACGAATACTTTACGAGTGACTCGAAAGCTTTTATCAATGGTCACAGAAGACTCTCGGTCATGAGATGAAGATAACGGCTACTCTGCCTGGTTATCTATAAATAGAAGCCACTTCACAAGACTTGAAGGTTGCCGAATATATTGTCTATACACATACTTGCTCAAAGTTATTGTATTTACTTTCAATCTTCAACTTACAACTCCCACTCTGTAATTCATTACTTTACGAGTTGTAAGGTCTTGTACTCGATTACAAACTCTTTCTTACATACTTTGTAAGGTCCCTTGACTAAGTCTGTAAGTCCCTAGTCTGTAAGGGTTATCTCAGCTAGGAAGTACTAGATCGAGATAAGGGAATTTCTGAGTCTAGGAAAACTTGTATAGAGTTGTCTAAGGGAGTAACTCGGGTTCGATCGGTTCACGGTATTTTGTGGACTCAAAATAGTGGATTTGACTTCGTGTCCGGATTGACACGGTCCGTGGTTTTCTGCCCAGGAGGGTTTCCACGTAAAATCTAAGTGTTAACTTTCCGAGTTCATTCCGGACTCGAGACGGCTTTATTTCTCTTGTTCTTTCTGTCTTATTGCCTTTTGAGTTCAATCTTTTCGACCCGGTTGACTCGGAATCTATCTTCTTCTCTATTCTACGCAAAAGAATTTGATTTCACAAAGAATTTTCTATCACCCTATTCACCCCCTCTAGGGTGACTCGAGACTCTCCCGAGCAAACCTTCAATCCTTATCTCTTTTATTTATTTTGTTAGCCGGTGACAAAATCCCGAGTCTGTTTGCAAACTCGGATCACGATTGGAGTTTGATTGGCGTGAAGGAAGCTAGTAAACCACAAAAAGGCCATTAGCACCACAAACCTAGCCTTTTTGCTTGGGTTGGCCCACAACCCATTTTCTTTCGGCCGTACCAAGCACTGGGTCGGGCTCCCAACCTGGAAATGAGGTCGGCGCCGCATTCCGGTGAAACTACGCATTAAATGCGGCTTTTTGCTCCAGCTTTCCAGACTTATCACGGGATACAAATGTCCGTACGGCAAAGTATGAGGTCAACACCGCGTTTTCAGCATCATTTCGCCAAAACGCCACGTTTTATTCCTAGTGACCAACCGAGGCATGGAACCTGAGATGTCCATACGATACCATATGAGGTTGATGCTATGATTTCAGCATCATTTTGCCGGAACGCCGCATTTGGTCCCAACGTACAACTAAGGCATGGAAATCAAGACTTCCGGACGATGTCGTTTTGAGGCCGGTGCCAGCCTTCTAGGTTCCCCTTGCGGAATTCTCGGTTTAGAAGATTTTATTCGGTTTATCTCCTTTATCCACGCTGGAAATTCCAGGCCCGGTTCAATCGAATTTCGGTGGCTAAAATGCTTCTTTTAGGTCATTTTTTGTGACATAACTTTCCTCTTTAAATAGAGGGCCTAACCCCTCATTCTACCAATGGTTGATTCCTAGGATACATGCTACTGAAATTAAGCTAAGAGTTACTTGAATTCTACATAGGTATTCCGATCTCTTGGCTCATTTTTAGCCAATCTCTACTACACTCTCAAACGATCTTTCCGTTATATTCCATTTCCTAACCCTCTACTTTTCACACTTGCTTTACCTCCACAAATGCTAGATTCGGTTAATCTCATTCGCTCGTCGTCACACTTTTAGATTGGGTTTGTGAACCAAGCTAGCGAGTGTGACAACCTGAGGTCACCGAGATCTAGCTTCAATCTCGTTAACGGTTTATTTAAATTTATGCTTTTAATGCTTTCCATATTGTGGATTAAAATATAATCACTTTTAATTCCTTCCCACCCCTGTAACTTTTAATTTTTCGCTTTATTTTTCACTTTCCTTTATTACTTTCTTTTACTCGATTTCCTATCTACTATTTATTGCTTTCCTAGCATTCCTTGGTTGATTTAATTTCTCATATTTGCATGTTGTATGCTTTCCTATTTAAACAAGTTATTTTGACTCACAATTCAAATTAGTAAAGGCTTTCGTTGATGGATGAAATGGAGGGCTTATCCTTACATTTCGTACCTTCACCCCCAAACACTAGATTCTCGGTTCTAGATCGATAAAGTCATTTTTTAAACTTCAAGCTTAGGTTTTCTATACGAAGATTGGAAGAGTATTCTTTTTATTTTTGTTAGTTTTTGTTCCTAAAGCTGACTAATCGACTGATCTTAATAAGAGACGCAACCCACTTTCCAAATGAACTTTCAAAAATTATTTTTCAAAAGAATTTTCAAAAACCAAAGAGAGCGAACATTCGTGGGGAAGCTCGGTCCCAATTTGGTTCCCTTACAAGGGGGACAGGCCGTGGTTCATACAGTGGCGACTCCACTTGGGGATGTATCACTTATTAAGAGGGTGAGACTTGAAAATTTGAGTTGTATGTTTTCTTAATGTGTTTTGCATTAAGCATGTTGTATTTAGGAAACCTTGGACATAGTTGCTTTTAGTTTCGATCATAGGCTTTACCCTTGAGAGCGGTTTTGGAGAGGTCGAACTATCGACCCAGTGAGCCCACTTAGGCTTGATTATAGGGAAGGTGGTTACTCTCCACTCATAGCACACTTTTTCTTGGTTTTTGACCGAGAGGCACCAAGAATTCATACTATTTCCTATCGTGCACCCCATGGAGGACTAAATTCTCGGAGTATGAGACACCTTGTATCCAACCTAGATTTATCCCTCTTTTTAACCATAGAACTTTGGCAGTTTAGGTTGTGCCCCTTCTTCATTTGCATGCTTTTTGTGAGTCCTTAGTAGGTTAGCTAGGTCAAATAAATAATCCTTGCAAGGATGCAAAAATAAAATAAAATAATTTACCTTCTTGAGTCGGTCCAATTTGTACATTTTAGCCAAATTTAAAATTCATCTTAAATAGGTGAATCCATTTTGCATTAACCAAATTTTAAATTAATCTCAAATAGGTGAGTCCATTTTTTGTATTTAGCTAAAAATTTAAAATTCATATAAAATAGATGAGTCCATTTTACATTAGCAAATTTTCATCTCAAATAGGTGAGTCCCATTTTTTCATTGGCCAAAATTTTAAATTCATCTCAAATATGTGATTTTATTTTTGCATTTTAAATTCATCTCAAATAGGTGAGTCCATTTTTGCATTAGCCAAATCTTAAATTCATCTCAAATAACTGAGTCCATTTTTGCATTAGTCAAATTTCAAATCCATCTCAAATTGGTGAGTCTTTTTGCATTAGCCAAATTAAATTCATCTCAAATAGGTGAGTCCAATTTTGCATTAGCCAAATTTCAAATCCATCTCAAAATAGGTGAATCTTTTGTTTGCATTTAGCCAAATCAAATTCATCTCAAATTAGGTCAGTTCATTTTTTCATTAGCCAAATTAAAATTCATCTCAAATAGGTGAGTCCATTTTGCATTAGTCAAACTTCAAATTCATGTCAAAATAGGCGAGTCTTTTATTTGCATTAACCAAATTAAAATTCATCTCAAAATAGGCGAGTCTTTACATTTAACTAAATCAAATTCATCTCAAATAGGTGAGTCTTTGTTGCATTTAGCCAAATCAAAATTCATCCCAATTTAAGGGATTCCATGTGCATTGTTGCGTTTCATTTTGGTCCAAGTTGCATTCTTTATGTGTATCCAAAAATAAAGGCATATCATTTTCTTCTATTAGGATCGGTCGTTCCTCGGGTTAAGTACTTAAGCCCCATCTCCCATAAAATTTTTCACGAGCCAATCCTAAGTACGTACTCTTTTGGGATACAAGATAGGTAATCCTACTCAAATTGGGAATCCTAGCACGAAACGGCTAGGAAATAAGAAGTCGACTTCAACACCGGTACGGTCAACACCGATACATCCCACACCAACACGTATCACACCTGGTACGTTCGACACCTTTACTAGTAACACCGAGTACACTCGCCCATGGTCAAAGTATAACCTTTCTCTAAAAATGGCCAACAAGCCGGAGCAAACCCCCATCATGACCTTGTTCAAGGAGTCTATTACAAAAATAGAAGGTAAAATTGAGACCCAGGATAAGAAGATTGAGTCAATGGCAAAAACCCTTGATCTTATACTCCAAACCCTTAATAAGAATGTGAAGACTCGGGTATAACTCTCTATCTCTCTATAGTTTTGATTCTAAGTCATTCTAAACTTTTAAGAAACTCATACCTAAGTTTTCATTATTTTCCGACCCACTCAAAAACCATTCATCAAGTATAACATTCTTACCAGTGTTTCGACCCACTCGGACACCACTCGGAACAATATCATGAGTAAATAATTTCTCAAACACTCGTTATTTTGAGCTCGACTTGACGTTCTAAGTGAAAATGAATTATTGCATTAATTGTGCTTTCCGAGTTAGTTTATTTGTTGAGAATTATGAAGGTTTGCTCTTGGAGAGACTTAGTCACCCTAGAAGGGGGTGAGTAGGGTGATGAGGGAATTTGAACAAAGAATGGAAGATTAAAACCGAAACCGACTTTGAGACAAGTGTGAGTCTAGATTGGACTCGGAAAAGTGTTAACTCGAAATTACGTGGAAACCCTCCTGGGCGGAAAACCACGGTCGGTGCTAATCCAAGCACCAAGTCAAATCCACTATTTTGAATCCACAAAAATACAGTAGAAAAACTCAACAAGAATTGTTCCCTTAGACAATTCCTTACAAGATTTTCCTAGACTCGAAGTTCCATTATCCGATCTAGTACTTCCTAACCGAGATAACCTTTACGAGTTATGGGCAACTAAGCGGAGTTAACCCTTACAACTCAGTCAAGTACTTAGAAAGTAAGAATAAGTGTTTATGACTGATTACAAGACCTTACAACTCAAAAAATATTAAGTACAGAGTTGGAGTTGTAAGTAGAAGATTGAATGAGAATTATACGGAGCGAAATAATTTCAGCAATAGGTTCAACAATCTTCTTGTCTTGTGAAGTGGCTTCTATTTATAGATGACCAGACAGATTAGCCGTTGTGTCTATCTTCGATTAAAAGTCCTTTGTGACCATTGCAATGGCCTTTTTGAGTGACTCGGAAAATATCCGTTGAGGCGTGAACGTTTGGCAACGACTCTTTGACTCCTTTGGATATCCCAAACTTCTAGTGGTGTCTAAAAATAGGGTAGAAACCACCGTTGAGCTAGGCGATGCAGATTTCCAGTTTTGGAAACAGACAACCCCGACACGATGTCCGGGCCTTGGTCGAAGTAGAAAAAGCCTTGTCTGCCGATGATTTGACATCGTGAAGCCGGTTACTTTTGTATTTCAAAAGTAGGATAACCTCGTTTAGATAACCTACAAAAGTAAATCAATTTTGGTTCTCAAAGTATAAAATACTTTGGTCCAAGATTAGACACATATAATAATTGTAATTAAGATAATTAAGTGCCTAATTATCCGAGTCTCGAAAGAGAGGAATTTTCTAAGTCTAATATTCATTATACTCAAATTCCATATGAGTCGATCTAGAAGTAAAGCAAGTCGGTTAAGGAATATCGAGTAATGAGACTTGTATCTAGACATGCATAGTTCAAATGAAACATGCTGACTTAGAAGGTTGAATTAACACGATTAATTCAATCAAACTTAAAACACAAAGTCGGACCGAGTTTATGCACATTAGAGTAAACATTTAAACATGCGATATATTCGAGTGTTGTCCGAGTGACTCGAAGCGTGTGTGAACCGATAAGCAAGAGTATGCTTTCTAAGTCGAGTCAAAGTCAGGTGAGAACATATGCAATGGTTTACGTAACACTCGAAAAGATTTTAAATCACTCGAAAAGTTTCTAAACAACTCATAAAAGTTTCTAAACAACTAAGAATGACTTGTAATCAAAACTTACAAGAGATGAAGTCTGTACTGGTTCCTTGATGGTACTTAGAATGATATACCTGCAAAGTCTGAATCTTTAATCTCCCTTTTTTTATGAAAGGCATTCAATACTTAGGTAGAAACTTTGTTAGTGATATAGATTTGGTTTTTCATCCTTTCTCAAGAATAAGTCGGAAAAACATGATAGAATTGTATAGAGTAGATAAAGTGATTGAAACTTATATTCTATCGAGTAAATAAGCTTAGATAAAAAAAAAAACTTAAGTATCGTAGTAAAAAATATTACTGAGGAACATAGCAATGATAGGCTGAATTGTCGAATCGAGCAAAGAAAAATTACTGAGCAAGAAATTGAAACTCGAAATAATAAACTCTAAAATAATTGCAACTCGAAGGCACTAAACATGTAACTGAAATTTCATTACAATTTAAACTAAATTTTTACACAAAAGAGGGTGAGAGAAACTCCCCTAAACAAGACAACAAATTATTCTAACTATTCTCCCCCTTGCCTTTCAAAGAAAACAAAAGAGGAAGAATGTATCAAGGAGATACAAATTTGTAAGTCTCGGACAAAAAGAAAATTAAAGCGAAAAGAAATTTCTAAGATGGAGGGGAGGGAGCGGTCCGAGTCAAGGTCGGTGGACATGCAATGCACCTTCGCCGATAAGATCCGGAAGATGTAGACGAACGAGGCGGGGTAGCACTGGTATCTCCGGAATGGGCTCAGCTCCGAGTGGCCGACCTAGAACTAAGTCATCCGGAGGCTCATCCTCCCGGAACTCGACCGAGGAGGTGCAGGCTCGTAGCCGACCGACCAGGGTCAGCGAGGTCGTTTGACCCACTCGGATGACTGTCTCGAGCTGATCACTTCTAGTAGGGGTTACGGAGCACCTTGGCCCTCAGCTGCTTCGTCTTCGGATGTATCCGAGTCAACCAGATCCCGAGTTCCCTTGGAGCGTCTCTCTTGAAGGAGCTCAATCATCTCCCTTTGCTCCTTGAAGAGTACTTTTAGCTCAAGAAGCACGTCATGCTGCTCTCGGATTTGGGATTGAGCGAGTTTTCTACTTGATGTTCATAGACCGAAGGGCGTCTTGAATGACCGGAGGGTGTCCTTAAATTCGGTGGACACCAAGAAGAGCTTGTCCATTACGGCAGTGGACGAGAGCGGAAGAAAGAATCCGAGAAACACCTGAGGTGGAGGCACCACCAGGTGGAGGCACCACTAGGTGGAGGAGGTAGAGAGAGAGTAGGTTGAGTCCGAGTCCGAGGCGGAGAAGGAGGCCTCGGTTTTGAGCTATGGACCCGGACACCCGGTTGGGTCTCTTGGTATCCAAACCCAAGAACTTTCTTCCCAACGACAATGGCAGCCTCGTAAACCGTGTTAGGATGTGAGGGAAGGGGAACTTTGAATTGCTTAAAGATGAGGGTGAGAAGAGCCCCGAAAGGAAGTGGGGTGGATTTCTTTGTTCGAGTCCGAGCGAGCACAGCTGCCATTTGCTCGACTATAGTAGGAAAGAGGTCTACTTCGCAGCCCTCAAGAATGTCGTAAAGAGCTTTAAGATGCTTGGAGTTAGGGTTCTCCTTACTAGAATGCTCGTGAGAAGAAGGTCCTCATCGGCGAAAGCTACGTAAGACGAGCTTCGACTTGAGTTGAGTCACGGAGAAGTTTTTACATGACCCAGGGAATTCTTTGGTATATTTTTGAAGAATTCATCAGCAACCTCGTTGAAAGGTATGCGGTTGCTATTGAGGAAAAGAGAAGTGACTTTAAAGAGTCGGTGGAGAAGAGAGGTGTTGATGTGAACTATAACACCTTGAACTTTGGAGGTGAGGATACCCTCAAAGCTAGAGAGGTTGGAATAGAACTTAGAAACGAGTTCGGGTATATGAAATCACTAAAATAGAGGAAATTGTAGACCCCTGTTGATTTTATGTTGGCCAACCATGAAAACTTTGTGGTCGGGAAGAATTTGTCATCCAAAGTTAGATGTTGGGTGAGAAGAGGTTTTGATGGATTGGAGGGGCCTTCCTGGCCTTTGGTACGAGGTTTCTTGGTGGCGGAACCAAGAAAATCAGGGTGGGAACCTCTTTTCGGCATGTTTGATGAAGAAAAGAGAAGAAAGATGAACTTTTGATAGAGAGGAAAGGGAGAGAGAGATAGCTCGACGAAAGTTAGCAAAAATAAAAATGAAAGAGTAGAGAGAGAGAGCCGAGAGTGACAGAGCTTACTTGAGAGTGCTTCCTCTTAGCTTGAGAGCGATGAAAACTTTCTTCGAACGTAGAGAGAGTTTGCTCGAGTTGAAGTAATTGAGAGAGTAAGAGTAAATAGAGACTAAAGTAGCGTAATGAAGGAAAATAGATGCTATTTATAGAGAAATAATCATCCTTCGAGTGTTCGTTCTAACCTGGATCCCCAATGGTCACCTCGGACCGGTGTGACTGCTTCTACTCTCCAACAGTTAGAATTCTAGCGTTTTTCTCCCAACGGCTAATTGTCCGATCAATGTGCGAGAGAAAGAGAGAGAGAAAAAGAGAGATTTTAAAAGAAAATTTCTGAAATTCTCCACCGATCTAGAGATGATTTCGAAGTTTGATGTCCATTTTTCTCAAAATTTGAGTCCGACTCGGTGAAGTTTACGAGTGACTCGAAACCGCAAACAACTAATAACTCAAAGCTCGGTATCACTGGTTCAATCGAACTAATTGTTATTAAGGAAAGAAGGCATATAACATATAATCATGCAAAGTAATCATACTCGAAAAGCACATAATTATGTATTGATCATGCTAAGCTCATTCCTAATAAAACAAAACCGATCCTCACTAATCGGCTTAGTAAAGATATCAGCTAATTGAAGTTTGGTAGGAATGAATTCAAGTTCAATATCACCTTTCTTAGAATGGTCTCTTAGAAAATAATACCCGACCTCAATATGTTTTGTCTTTGAGTGCTCGAACTGGATTCTTGGTGATGCTGATTGCACTTTGATTATCACACTTGATTGGAATTGATTTGAATGTAAGTCCAAGATCTCTCAAGTGTTGTTTGATCCATAAAATCCGAGCATAGCATGCTCCAGCTGCAATATACTCGGCTTCAGTAGTTGATAGAGCTACTGAGTTACTGTTTCTTTGAGTACCAAGATATCGAGGATTGACCCGAAACCGGTAGGCTCTCGAAGTGCTCTTTCTATCAACTTTGTATCCAGCATACCGGTGAGAGTCGGTTCCGAGTCTCTTGAGTACCATAGACCTAGATTCCGAGTCCCCGCAAGATATCCGAATATTCTCTTCACCGCAATGAGATGTGATTCTTTTGGATTAGCTTGAAATCTTGCACACACACATACACTAAACATTATGTCCGGCCTACTCGGAAGTAAGATATAGCAAAGATCCAATCATACCTCGATAGAGTTTCGATCTACTACTTTACCTTTCTTATCTAAGTCTAGTTTTATGTCTGCTGCTCATAGGTGTTCGTTGCATGTTTTGCGTCTTGAAGTTTGTACTTCTTCAGCAGCTCCTTGGTATACTTTGATTGATGAACATAGATGTCATCTTTGTCTTGCTTGATTTGTAGACCAAGGAAGAAATTGAGTTCTCCCATCATACTTATTTGAAATTTCTGTCTCATTAACTCGGAAAAATCTCGACAAAGAATTTCATTAGTAGCTCCAAAATTATGTCATCAACATAGATATGAGCAATAAGAAAGTCTTTCCCCTTGGTTTTTATAAAAAGAGTCTTGTCAATCTGACCTCTTCTAAAATCATTTTCAACCAAGAAATTGCTCAATCTTTCATACCAAGCTCCGGGAGCTTGTTTAAGACCACAGAGAGCTTTTTGCAATTTGAAAACATGATTTGGAAATTCCGAGTTTTCAAATCCAGGGGCTGCTCAACGTAGACTTCCTCTTCAATGAAACAATTGAGAAAAGCACATTTAACATCCATTTGATACAATTTGATATTCGTGCTGGATGTAAATGCCAATAAGATTCTAATAGCTTCAATTCGGCAACAGGTGCAAGGTTTCCCCACAATCAATCCCTTCTTCTTGATTGTAACCTTGAGCCACAAGTCTAGCCTTATTTTTTTTTTTACTACCAACCCACCTTCATCTAGTTTTTCTTGAAAACCCATTTGGTTCCTATGACTGGGTGGTTAGAAGGTCGTTTGTTCGAGTCCAGACTTGGTTTCTTTCAAATTGATTGAGTTCCTCTTGCATGGCCTCTACCCATTCAGGTTCATTAAGGGCTTCTAGTGAATTTTTGGGTTCGATTAATGAAACGAATGCAGTGAATGCAAATAGATTTTGTAGAGAGGAATGAGTTCTTACCCCACTGTTGATGTCGGATAAGATGTTTTCTAGTGGGTGGCTAGAAGCATACTTGAATGCTCTACCTGTTCTCCGGTTCACCGGATCTGTAGGTTGTATTGGTTGATCTTCGAAGTCTGTTCCGAGTGAGCTTGTTCATCTTATTGACCTTCAACATTCTGAGTTCGCTCTTGAGTTGTCTCATTCTCGAGTCATATTGTTCTGTTTCACTTCATTCCGAGTGACTTTGATTTGATTCTTAATGAGTTCATTTTCACCAAGATCATCATCTTTGCTGAGCTTCAGTGTCCGAGAATGTTGACTCACTTGGTTTTTCCTATTCAATCTCATCAAACACAACGTGGATGCTTTCTTCCACTTTGTTAGTTCTTTTATTGAAAATATGATATGCTTTGCTATGAGATGAATAACCAAGAAAAATACCTTCATTTGACCGAGCATCAAACTTGATCGAGTGATCCTTACCATTGTTATGAACGAAGCACTTACATTCAAAGGGTTTGAAATATGAAATGTTGGGTTTCTTCCCTTTATAGAGCTCATATGGAGTTTTCTTCAGGATGGGTCTAATGAGACATCTGTTCAATGTGTAGTTTGCCGTGTTGATTGTCTCGGCCTAGAAATAGTAGGGTAGATCATGTTCAATCATCATAGTCCTTCCTATTTCTTACAGATTCCGGTTCTTTCTCTCCACTACTCCATTTTGTTGAGGAGTTCTTGGTGCTGAGAAGTTGTGGGAGATGCCATTCTTATCACAAAACTCTGCAAATTCCGAGTAGTCGAACTCCCTTCCATGGTCGGTTCGAATTCTTTGGATCCGAGTCCGAGACTCAACTTGGATTTTCCTGCAGAGCTTGCTGAACTCTTTAAATGCTTCATTTTTGTGTTTAAGAAAACAAACCCAGGTAAATCGTGAGTAATCATCAATAATCACAAGCACATATGATTTACCACCGAGACTCTTGACAGGATTTCACCACATAAATCCATATGCAACATTTCAAGCACCTTGGAGGTGGAAACAGTTTTAAGAGGTTTGAAAGATGATTTGACCTGTTTCCTTTTTGTGCAAGCTTCATAGATTTTATCTTTCTTAAATGCATAGTTAGGCGATCCTCTAAGTAAACCATGAGAAGTAAGCTTCTTAATGATATGCATGCTAGTATGACCTAATCTACGATGCCATGTCCATGAATCATCAAGTAGAGATGCTTTTAAGTAAGATAAATTCTGACTCGGGTAAGAAAGAGGAATAGTATAGGTGTTACCCGATCTCTTATTACCCGAGAGCTTAGTCTCCTTGATAGTATCATCGAAATGTAACAGTTAGTCCGAGTGAATCTTACCTCTTGACCTTTGTCACACAGTTGAGAGATGCTTGAGTAGATTGTACTTTAATCCCTTGACAAGGTATACTTGGGCTGACTAGATTGTTTCCTTTTCCAATCTTGCCTATCCCAATTATCTTGCCCTTGCTATCATTTCCAAATGTGACTTTGCCTCCCTTGTATTCTTCCAACTCGGAAAAGAGTCTTGGATTTCCTGACATGTGACGTGAGTATCCACCGTCGGTACCAATGCCCTTTTGTTCTTTTCTCGAGCTACCTGCAAGTCGAAACAAACTAACCTTTCTCACTTCCTCTAACGAACCCAGTAACTCCCTTTACTCGTGGTCCTTTCTCGAGGAATAGACTCTTGGGAACCCAGATTTGAATAACTTTGGGTTTGGTCTAAGTCTAAGTCTTTCTTTTAGAGAACCGAGTCTGTGTCTCTTTCTTTTGAAAAGCTTTTCTTTTATAAACCGGTGGAGAAGGTTTTCTCTTGTAAACTGGTCCGGGCTCAGTCCTCCTTTCATTCTCATGAATGGGACCATGCTTAGCCTTCCCGAACTTCACAGCTTCGGAATCCTTTTAAAAGTTCGAGTAGGAATTGGATTCCTCCTCTTTATTAAAACCAAGTCCTTCTTTTCTGAAGGAGACACATTGTGATCCTAAGAGCATGTAAAGGATTTTCTCGGCCTTGAGTGAATTTTAAAACAAGCTTTTGAGACTCATTGAGCTCTTGCTTCGGATGCTCATTTTCTCTTCTTAGTGACTCGGACTCAGTCTCATTGGATTGAGCACTAATCTTGAGTTCTCTTAGAGTAAGTCTCAGCTTTTCCAATTCATTTTTCAAAGAGATGCTCTCGAAGTAACGGACTCAAGCTGTTCATGAACCGAGAAGAGTCGAATTGGACCTTTCTTCCAAAGTATAAATGTATTTAGCTAAATCAACTTTGGAGAACTTGAGGAAGTATTCAATTACCTCCTAAGGATTTGTTTTCTCACTGTCTCGAGTGATCCGAGTCCGAGTCCGATTCGGCTTCGAATCTGAGAGTGCCATCGGACACTTTGAATCATCTAAGTCCACATCATCTTCTGATGAATCTTCATCACTCCATGTGGCCATCATAGCCTTTTTCTTCTTTCTGTCCCTCTTTCTGCTGGGACAGTCTTTGACAATGTGTTCCTTGCTACCACATTCAAAACAGATGGAGTTCTTAGTTAAAGATAACTTTGAAGGGGAAGAGTGTTTACCTTTTCTATCCTTCTTGTCTTTCTTATAGAACTTCTCTTGGCTTCTTATCCCATCTCTTATGCTTCATCATTCTTTTGAAGCCTCTCGCGATAAGTGCCATGGGAACCTCTTCCGAGTCGGAGGAACTCGGATTTGCTTCTCTGTTTTCCGAGGCCTTCGGCTCGATGTTCTTTTTAGTGCTCGACCTCTGCATCCTCCTCTTCCAGGTGGATCTCATGGGTAAGTAGCTTCCCAATGAGTTCGTCCGACTTCGATAAGGACAGGTTCTAAGCCTCTTCAATGGCTGTCACCATAGGACCCCATCTTCTCTTGGGTAGACTTCTGAGTATCTTTCAAGCACATTTCCTCGTGGGAAATCTTTCTACCCAGAGATTTGAGATTGTTAGTAATCTCGGTGAAGCGAACGAACATCCGAGTAATGTTCTCTTCTGGCTCCATCTTGAACAACTCATACTTGTGAAGATATTGGCTTATCTTTGCTTATCTAACTTGGCTTGTGCCTTCATAAGTGTTGACAAGCGTGTCCCACACTTCTTTGGCTGTGTCACGAGCCGACACTCGATTGTAGTCTTCGGAGCTGATGGCGCACATTAAAATGTTCATTGCCTTGAAGTTCTTTCGAACTTCTCTGCTTCTTCAGTGGTGTATTTGGACTTTGTTTTGGGCACGAGTCTTGTTTCTTCCATCTTCATTGGAATGTAGTTCCCTACTTGTATGATGTTCCGGACATCTTTATCGTGATCCAAGCAGGAAACATTCCATGAGCTTCTTCCGAGTGCACGAAGTTAGATCCTTTGAACTTTGATGTTCTGCTGGAAGATCTCCCTTCATCGTACTCGTCCATTCTTTAAACATTTGGATGGTTAAATCCTTTCCGAAAGGCTAGGCTCTAATACCAATTGAAGGTTTGCTCTTGGAGAGACTTAGTCACTCTAGGGGGTGAATAGGATGATGATGGAATTTGAACAAAGAATGGAAGATTAAAACTGAAACCGACTTTGAGACAAGTGTGAGTCTAGATTGGACTCGGAAAAGTGTTAACTCGTAAATTACGTGGAAACCCTCCTGCGACAGAAAACCACGGTCGGTGCTAATCCAAGCACCAAGTCAAATCCACTATTTTGAATCCACAAAAATACGAGTAGAAAGACTCAAACAGAATTGTTCCCTTAGATAATTCCTTCCAAGATTTTCCTAGACTCGAAGTTGCATTATTTGATCTAGTACTTCCTAACCGAGATAACCTTTACGAGTTAGAGACAATCGAGCCGAGTTAACCCTTACAGCTCGATCAAGGGACCTTACTCGAAAGTAAGAATCAAGTGTTTGTGACTCGATTACAAGACCTTACAACTCAAAAAATATTAAGTACAGAGTTGGAGTTATAAGTAGAAGATTGAATGAGAATTATACGGAGCGAAATAATTCCAAGCAATAGGTTCAGCAATCTTCTTGTCTTGTGAAGTGGCTTCTATTTATAGATGACCAGGCAGATTAGCCATTGTGTCTATCTTCCGATTAAAAGTCTTTTGTGACCGTTGCAATGGCCTTTCTAAGTGACTCGGAAAATATTCGTTGAGGTGTGAACGTTTGGCAACGGCTCTTTGACTCCTTTGGATATCCCAAACTTCGGTGGTGTCTAAAAATAGGGTAGAAACCACCGTTGAGCTAGGCGATGCAGATTTCCAGTTTTGGAAACAGACAACTTTGACACGATTGTCCGGGCCTTGGTCGAAGTAGAAAAAGCCTTGTCTGCAGGTGATTTGACATCTTGAAGCTGGTTACTTTTGTATTTCAAAAGTAGGATAACCTCGTTTAGATAACCTACAAAAGTAAATCAATTTTGGTTCTCAAAGTATAAAATACTTTGGTCCAAGATTAGACACGAGATAATAATTGTAATTAAGATAATTAAGTGCCTAATTATTTGAGTCCCGAAAGAGAGGAATTTTCTGAGTCTAATATTCATTATACTCAAATTCCATCCGAGTCGATCTAGAAGTAAAGCAAGTTAGTTAAGGAATATCATAGTAATGAGACTTGTATCTAGACATGCACAGTTCAAACGAAACATGCTGACTTAGAAGGTTGAATTAACACAGCTAATTCAATTAAACTTAGAACACAAAGTCGGACCAAAGTTTATGCACATTAGAGCAAACATTTGAACATGCGATATATTCGAGTGTTGTCCGAGTGACTCGGAACCGTGTGTGAACCGATAAGCAAGAGTATGCTTTCGATTAAGTCAAAGTCAGGTGAGAACATATGCAATGGTTTCTGTACCACTCGAAAAGATTCTAAATCACTCGGAAAAGTTTCTAAACAACTCGGAATGACTTGTAATCAAAACTTACAAGAGATGAAGTCTGTACTGGTTCCTTGATGGTACTTAGAATGATATACCTGCAAAGTCCGAGTCTTCAAATTATTTACTTGATCAAGTTTATGTATTCTGATTCTTTATTATTACTAACTTGATCATTTTAAGGATTGAATCAAGATGGAATTTGAACCTAATGAATATTAGACTCAGAAAATTCCATTCTTTTAGGCTGAAGATAATTAAGTGCTTAATTACTTTAGATTAGTTCTTATCTTTGCCTAATCCTGGACCAAATTATTTCTTTATACCTTGAATACTACTTTGATTTGCTTTTGTAGGTTGACTAAACAAGCCTAATCTATTTTTGAAAAGCAAAAGCAACCGATTTCTAACTATTAAACACCAGTAGACGTAAATAAGCCATTTACTGGACATGGCTCGAACACCATGTCGGGGTTATTTGTTTCCAAATCCGATAAACTTCAACTTTGTGTCCAATGGTTGTTTCCACCCAAGAATTCAGTCATAACCAGAGAGATTGACCACCTTTTGAGCTAAGGACCGCCACACAACATTCACATTTCAAAGGATCCTTTTCTAAGTGACTTAGACTAGTCGTTACAACGACTATTGAAGCTCACCAGTCCAGAACAAGTCACAACAACTAATCTACCCTATTGTGTATAAATAGAAGCCATTTCACAAGACTTGAAGATTGTTTAACGCACTGCTAAACACTTACTTAGTGCTTATTTACTCAATCTTCAGCTTACAACTCCAACTCTGTAATCCTTACTTTCTAAGTTGTAAAGAAAGTCTTGTAATCACATCTATTCTTTCACTTTCTTTCTAAGTCCCTTGACTAAGCTATAAGGGTTAACTCAGCTTAGTTGTCCCTAACTCGTAAAGTGTTTCTCGGTTAGGAAGTACTTAATCGAGATAAGGGAACTTTTGAGTCTAGCAAAACTTGTAATTAAATTGTCTAAGGGAGCAATTCTGTAAAGGGTCGAGTCCTTGTATTTTGTGGATTCAAAATAATGGATTTGACTTGGTGCTTGGACTAGCACTGTCCGTGGTTTTCTGCCCCATGAGGGTTTTCACATATTTCTCTATGTACTGCACTTTCGAGTTCACTCTAAACTTATAATTATTTTCTAAGTCTGTTTTGTGCAAAACAGTTTGTATTTTCTAAAAATCTTCCATCATCCTATTCACCCCCGCTAGGGTGATTTAACCTCTCCAAGAGTAAACCTTCAATTGGTATCGAGCCTAGCCTTTCAAGAGCATCTCACAATCCAAAGATATAAAGATGAAATGGCTTAGAAAAATGGAGAGTTCGAGGAAGAAAGATCTTCCACCGGACCACCCAAGTTCAAGGGATCGGACTTTGCACATTGGAAGAAGATGATAGAAAGCTTTCTCGAGGACTCGTGATAAGGATGTATGGAAACTTCGGTTCTACGAAGATGGAAGGAGCAAGAGTTGTACCCAAAGAAAAGTTAGAGTACATGACTCGTAGAAAATGAAAAGTTTAGGAAGAACTTCAAAGCCATGAACACTTTGATGTGCTCGCTATCAACTTAGACGAATACAATAGAGTGTTAGCTCGTGACACAGCCACAAAGGTGTGGGATACATTGGTTAAAACCTATGAAGGAACCAGCAAAAATATCGAGCAAAAATAAAGAATAAGAAATTCAAACTCAAAAAGAATTAACTCCGAAATGCTTGTGCTAAAAAAACCTTCATTCATATATTCACAACATAGAAGAAAAATACAAGGAAAGAGGGTGAGATAACTCCCCTAAATAAGACAACAACAATTTTTCTATAGTTCTCCCCTTGCTTTTGCAAAGAAAAAAAAAAAGATAGACAAAAACAGGGAAGAACATATCAAACCGATACGGTTGATGTCCGAACAAAAAAATAAAGAAAAACAAAAGAAAAGAAATTAAGATGGTAGAGCTAGGGCGGTTTGTGTTTAGGCGGATGAGCGAGCGGTGCGGCGACACCGGTAAGCCTCGGGAGGACTTGGAAGACCGGGCGGCGGTAGCACCGGGATCTCTGGTAGTGGCTCGGCTCCGAGTGGCCGACCCGAACTAAGTTGTCTAGAGGCTCATCCTCTTGGAAAGCTATAAAGGGGGTGCTCCTTCCGGCTTGATTGATGTGGACTCGACCAACGTCCGCAGGGTCTTCCGACTCACTTAGGCTGTTGTCTAAGCTGATTAGTTCAGGTTGAGGAACTGCAGCTCCTTGTCCCTCGGCTTCTTCCTTCTTCCTCCTTCTCTTCTTCCTTCTTTTCCTCCTTTTCTTCCTCCTTCTCCTCGAAAAGAGCTGCCTCACTGCTGCTTCCTCTTCTTCTTCCGCCTCTCTCGAGGGAGACTTAGCGAGGCTTGAGGACTCCTCAAAGGTATCCGAGCTCTCTAGGTCCTGAGCCGCCTTGGTGCGCCTATCTCGGAGGAGCTCGAGTTGCTCTCGTTGCTCCTTGACGAGGCTCTTCATTTCAAGGAGGAGGTCCCGATGCTCCCGGATCCGAGATTAGACCGTCTTCCGATTAATAACCATATTTTGAAGGATGGTTTTGTAGGAGCGAAGGGTGTCCCGAATTTCGCGGACATAGAGGAGAGCTTGTCTATCGTGGTCGTAGACAAGGCTGCAGAGGCTTGGGGAGGAGGACCCGAGGTAGAAGCACCACCAGGTGGAGGAGGGAGAGATAGGTGAGTCCGAGTCCGATGAGGGGGTGAAGGTGGCCTCATTTTGACCCGTGGACCCGGACACCGGGCTTTGTTTCCTGGTACCCGTATCCAAGAAGCTCCTTCCTGCCAACAACGATGGCAGCCTCGGATACTCGCATTTGGGTCCGAGGGAAGGGGAACCTTAAATTGTTTGAAAATTAAGATAAGAAGGGCTCTAAAGGGAAGAGGGGTGGATTTCTTTGATTGAGCTGGCACAATGGCCATCTCCTCGAGGATAGTTGGGAAGAGGTGTAGCCCTCAAGGATATTAAAAGAGCTTTGAGAATCTTAGAGTTAGGATTCTCTTTGCTCGAATGATGAGAGAAGAAAGTTCTCATCGAAGGAAGCATAGAAGTCCGGCCTCGGTCTTCATCCGATTCATAGAGAAATTCTTACGTGACTCGGGGACTTCCTTGGCATATTTTTTAAAGAACTCATCCGCAATCTCATTGAAGGGGATGGAATTGTAGTTGAGGAAGATAAAGGAAACTTTGAAAAGATGATGGAGGAGGGAAAGATTTATGCGCACAAGCGTGTCGCGAACTCTTGAGGTGATGACTCCTCAAAGTCTGGATAGATTGGAGTATAACTCAAGCAACGAGTTACGGGTAAATAAACTCACTAAAGCAAAGGAAGTTGTAGACTCCAGTGAGATTAGCTTAGCAGAGAGTAAAGTAGCGAAATGAAGGAAAAAGGATGCCATTTATAGCGAAAGGGATGTCCTTCAATATTCGGTCCGACCTAAACCTCCAATGGGTGCCTCACATAGGCGTGATGTTTCTGTCTCCAACGGTTAGAATTCTAGCGTCTTTCTCCCAACAGCTAGTTCACCGATCGATGCGCGAAGAAAGGAGAGAGAAAAAGAGAAATTTTAAAAGAAATTTCTGAAATTCTCCACTAATCTAGAGATGATTTCGAAGTTTAAAGTCCATTTTTCTCAAAACTAAGTCCGACTGAGTTTGGTTTCGAGTGACTCGAAAACGCAAGCACATATAACACATAATTATGCAAGATAATTTCACTTAGAAAAACACATAATCATCCATTAATCATTCCAAGTTCGTTCCTAATAAAACAAAACCGATCCTCGGTAAGTGGCTTAGTGAAAATATCAGCTAACCGAAATGTCGTAGGAATGAATTCAAGTTCAATATCACCTTTCTCATAATGGTCTCTCGGAAAATGATACCGACCTCAATATACTTTGTCTTTGAGTGTTGAACTGGATTCTTAATGATGCTGATTACACTCGATTATCACACTTGATTGGAATTAATTTAAATGAAAGTCCAAGATCTTTCAAGTGTTGCTTGATCAATAGAATCTGAGCACAGACATGCTCCAGTCTGCAATGTACTCGGCTTCAGCATTTGATAGAGCAACCGAGTTCTGTTTCTTTAAGTGCCAAGATATAAGGGATTGATCCAGAAATTGGCATGCTCCCGATGTGCTCTTTCTATCAACCTTGTATCCAGCATAGTCGGTATTTGAGTATCCTGTGAGGGTCGGTTCGAGTCTATAGAGAATCACGAGACTTAGATTCCGAGTCCCTATAAGATATCCGAAAATTCTCTTCACCGCAATGAGCAGTGATTCTTTTGGATTAGCTTGGAATCTTACACACACACATACACTAAACATAATGGCTGGCCTGCTTGGATGTGAGATATAGCAGAGATCCAATCATACCTCGATAGAGTTTTTGATCTACTACTTTACCATTTTTCGTCCGAGTCCAGTTTCATGCTGCTACTCATTGGTGTTGCTTGCATGTTTTGCATTTTGAAGCTTGTACTTCTTCAACAACTCCTTAGTATACTTAGACTGATGGACATAGATGCCATCTTTATCTTGTCTCGATTTGTAGACCAAGAAAGAAATTGAGCTATCCATCATGCTCATTTGGAATTCCTGTCTCATTAACTAAGAAAAATCTCGACAGAGATTTTCATTAGTAACTCCATAGATTATATCATCTACATAAATCGAGCAATAAGAAAGTCTTTCCCTTTGATTTTTATGAAAAGAGTTTTATCAATTTGACCTCTTTTAAAATCATTTTCAACTAAGAAACTGCTCAATCTTTCATACCAAGCTCCGGGAGCTTGTTTAAGACCATAAAGAGCCTTCGCAACTTGAAAACATGAATTGAAAATTCTGAGTTTTCAAATCCAGGGGTTGCTCAACATAGACTTCCTCTTGAATGAAACCATTCAGAAAAGCACATTTAACAACCATTTGATATAATTTAATATTCATGCTTGATGCAAATGCTAATAGGATTCTAATTGCTTCAATCTTAGCAAGCTGGTGCAAAGTTTTCCCCACAATCATCCCTTTTTCTTGATTGTAACCTTGAGCCACAAATCTATCCTTATTTCTCACTACCAACCCATCCTCATCCAGTTTGTTCTTGAAATCCCATTTGGTTCCTATGACTGGGTGGTCGGAAGGTCGTTTAGTCAAAGTCTAGACTTGGTTTCTCTTAAATTGATTAAGTTCCTCTTGCATGGCCTTTACCCATTCAGGTTCATTTAGGGCCTCTAATGCATTTCTGGGTTCACTTAATGATATGAATGTAGTGAATGCAATGAATGCACATAGATTTTGCAAAGAAGAATGAGTTCTTACCCCACTGTTGATGTCGGACAAAATGTTCTCAAGTGGGTGGCTCGAAGCATATTTGAATGCTTTACCTGTTCTCTAGTTCACCAGATTTGTTGGTTGTATTGGCCGATCTTCAGTGATCTAATCTAACTGAGTTTGCTCATCTGTTTGATCTTCATCATTCCGAGCTGGCTCATGAGCTGGTTCGATCCGAGTCATGATGTTTTGAGTTGCCTCATTCCGAGCTGCTTCCTTTTGACTTTGTTTGAGCTCGGTTTCAACAAGATCGTCTTCATCTCGACCGAGTTTCGGATCCGAAAAGGTTGACTCGCTTGGTTTTCCCTCATCAATATTATGAAACATAATGTCGATGCTTTCTTCCACTTTGTTAGTTCTTTTATTGAAAACACGATATACTTTACTATGAGATGAATAACCCGGAAAGATACCTTCATCTCGACCGATCATCAAACTTGGTCGAGTGATCCTTACCATTATTGTGAACATAGCACTTATATCCGAAGGGTTTAAAGTATGAAATGTTGGGTTTCTTTCCCTTGTAGAGCTCGTATGGAGTTTTCTTCAAGATGGGTCCGATGAGGCATCCGTTCGGTGTGTAGTTTGTCTGTGTTGATCGCCTCAGCCCGAAGTAATAAGGTAGATCGTGTTCAATCATTATCATCCTTCCTATTTCTTCAAGAGTTTGGTTCTTTCTATCTACTACTCCATTCCGTTGAGGAGTTCGGGTGCTGAGAAGTTGTGAGAGATACCATTCTTGTCGTAGAACTCTACAAATTCCGAGTAATTGAACTCCCTTCCATGGTTAGTTTGAATTCTTCCGATATAAGTCTAGGACTCTACTTGAATTTTCCTACGAGCTTGCTGAACTCTTTGAAAGCTTCGTTTTTGTTCTTAAGAAAACAAACCCAGGTAAATTGTGAGTAGTCATCAACAATCACAAGTACATATGATTTACCTCCGAGACTCTTTACGAGAATTCACCACGGAAATCCATATGCAACATTTCAAGCACTTTGGATGTGGAAATAGTTTTGAGAGATTTGAAGGATGATCCGATCTATTTTCCTTTTGTGCATGCTTCACAAATTTTATCTTTCTTAAATGCACAATTAGGTAAACCTCTAACTAAACCATGAGATGCAAGCTTTTTGATAGTATATATGCTAACATGAACTAGTCTATGATGCCATGTCCAAGAATCATCATGCAAAGATGCTTTTAAACAAGACAAATTCTGACTTGGATTATAAAGGGGAATAGTGTAGGTATTATCCGATCTCTTACCCGAGAGCTTAGTCTCTTTGTTAGTTGCATAAGAAATATAGCAATTTGTCTAAGTGAACCTTACCTCTTGACCTTTGTCACATAGTTGAGAGATGATAAGTAGATTGTACTTTAATCCTTAGACAAGATAGACTGGGCTGACCAGGTTATCTCCTTTCCCAATCTTGCCTATTCCAACTATCTTGCCTTTACTTGTCATCTCCAAAAGTGACTTTGCCTCCTTTGTAATCGTCCAACTCAGAAAAAGTCTTGAATCTCCGGACATGTGGCATGAGCATCCATTGTCTAAGTACCAATGACCTTTTGTCCTTTTACGAGTTACCCGCAAGTCGAAACATACTAACCCTTCTCACTTCCTCAAATGAACCCAAGTAACTCCTTTTACTATGGTCCTTTTCTGAGGAAGAAGACTCTTGGGGACCCAGATTTGAATGACTTTAGGTTTGGTCCGATTCCGAGTCTTCCTTTTAAAAACCGAGTGTGTGTCTCTTTCTTTTGAAAATCTTTTCTTTTGTAAACGGGTGGAGAAGGTTTTCTTCGTAAAGTGATTTGAGCTCAGTCCTCCTTTCAGTTTTATGAATAGGACCATGCTCAATCTTCCTGAACTTCACAGTTTTGGAATCCTTTTGAAAAGATTTGAGTAGGAATTAGATTCCTCCACTTTGTTAAATCCAAGTCCTTTCTTGAAGGAGACACACCGAGAACCTAAAAGCATGTTAAGGTTTTTCTAACCTTCAGTAAATTTCAAAACAAGCTCTTGAGACTCATTGAGCTTTTGTTTCGGATGCTCATTTTCTCTTCGAGTGACTAAGACTTAGTCTCATTAGCTTGAGTACTAATCTTGAGTTCTCTTAGAGTATGTCTCAATTTTTCCAACTCATTTTTCAAACCAATGCTCTCGAAGTGAAAGACTCAAGTTGTTCTTTGAATTGAGAGGAATCGAATTGGACTTTTCTTCCAAAGTATAAATTTATTTAGCTAAATCAACTTTGGAGAACTTGAAAAAGCATTTAATTACCTCCTGAGGACTTGTCTCCTCTGTATGCCGAGTTATCGGAATCCGGCTCGGATTCGGCTTCCGAGTCCGTTAGTGCCATCGGACACTTTGAGTCGTCCGAATCTTCATCTTCTTCCGATGAATCTTCATCACTCCATGTGGCCATCATAGCCTTCTTCTTCTTTCTATCCCTCTTTCTCTTTGGACAGTCTTTGACTATATGATCTTTGCTTGCCACATTCAAAATAGCCGAGTTCTTAGTTAAAGATAACTTTGAAGGGGAGGAGTATTTACATTTTCTGTCCTTCTTATCTTTCTTGTAAAACTCTTCCTTTGGCCTCTTCTCCCATTTCTTATGCTTTATCATTCTTTTGAAGCCTCGAGCAATGAGTGCCATGGGATTTTATTATGAGTCCGAGGAACTCAAACTTTCTCCTCTCGCTTTCGAGGCTTTCGAGTGCAATGTTCTTTTTAGTGCTCGACCTCAACATCCTCTTCTTCTAGATGGATTTCATGGGTAAGTAGTTTCCCAATCGGTTCGTCCGGCTTAAGTTGAGAGAGGTTCCGAGCTTCCTCAATGGCTGTCACCTTGGGACCGCATCTTCTCCTTGGTAGACTTCTCGGGACTTTTCTGCACATTTCTTCATAGGAAATCTTTCTACCCAGAGATTTGAGATTATTGGTAATCTCAGTGAAATGTATAAACATCCGAGTGATGTTTTCTTCGGCTCCATCTTGAACAGACTTATATTTTTGAAGATATTGACTTATCTTCTCCTGTTTCACTTGGCTTGTTCCTCCATATGTGTTGACAAGAGTGTTCCACACATCTTTAGCTATATCACAGGCTGACACTCTGTTGTATTCTTCCGAGTTGATAGCACACATCAGAATGTTCATTGCTTTGAAGTTCTTTCGAACTTTTACGCTTCTTCATTGGTGTACTCGAACTTCGCTTTAGGTACAGGTCTTGTATCTTCCATCTTCATTGGAATCTAATTGCCTTCTTGTATGATGTTCCAAACATCTTCATTATTATCCAACGAAAGCATTCCAAGTAGCTTCTTCCGAGTGCATAAAGTTTGATCCTTTGAACTTTGGTGTTTTGGTGGAAGATCTTCCTTCATCGAAATCTCTGTTGTTACGAGCCATCCGATCTTTAGACCTTTGGATTGTTAGACCCTTTCTGAAAGGCTAGGCTCCGATACCATTTGATGATTTGCGCTTGGAGAGTCTTAGTCACCCTAGAGGGGGAGGGCTGAATAGGGTGATGAGGAAATTTTCACAAACTTATAAACTTTAAGCTTGAAAGAAATAAACAAGATAATCCGAGTCTAGATTGAACTCGGAAAAGTATAACTCAGAGATATGTGGAAACCCTCCTGGGCGAGAAAACCACGAGACAGTGCTAGTTCAAGCACCAAGTCAAATCCACTACTTTGAATCCACAAAATACAACAGATCGACTTAACCAAACTTGCTCCCTTAGACAATTCCTTACAATGTTTTCCTAAACTTAGAAGTTCCCTTATCCGATCTAGTACTTCCTAACTAAGGTAACCTTTACAGACTAGGGACAAGCGAGCTGAGTTAACCCTTACAACTCAGTCAAGGGACCTTACTCGGAAAGTAATAAGTGTTTGTAATTGACTACAAGACTTTACAACTTAGAAAATATGAATTACAAGTCGGGAGTTGTAAATAGAAGATTGAGTATGAAAACAATGACTTTAGCTTAAGTAAGGTGTTTCAACAATAATTCTAGCATTCTTCATGTCTTGTGAAGTGGCTTCTATTTATAGATGACCAAGCAGATTAGTTGTTGTGATCGAATTCTGAACAGATGTCCTTCTTGACCAGTTGTAATCGCTCTTCGAGTCGCTCGAAAAGAACCGTTGAGATGTAAACGTTGTGCAACAGCTCTTGGCTCCTAAAGGTGATCCAATCAACTGGTGTTGTTTGAAAAGTAAAGTGGAAGCCACCGTTGAGCTTAGCATTGAAATTTTCCAGTTTTGGAAACAGACAGCCTTGACACGGCGTCCGAACCTTGTTCGAAGTAGAAAAGCCTTGTCTACTGGTGATTGATAACTTGAAGCCGGTTACTTTTGTAATTCAAAATGAGATAACCTTGTTTAGATAACCTAAAAAGGTAAATCATTTTGGTTCTCAAAGTATAAAATACTTTGGTCTAAGATTAGGCACGAGATAATAATTTAATTAGGACAATTAAGTGCATAATTATCTTAGGCCTAGAAGAGTGGAATTTTCTGAGTCTAATATTCATTATACTCACATTCCATCAGAGTTAGTCCTAAGAAAGATCAAGTTATAAGAGTGAAAACATCGAGTATAAGGACTTGATCTCGGACAAACAATTCTCATACAAAGATGAATTAACACTATAATTCACTTTGCTTTGAAATATGCAGTCATAACTCGGATAAGAAGTGTTAGAGAGATTATTTGAACGAGAGATTACTTGAACATGCGATAAATCTGAGTTATGTCCGAGTGACTCGAAACATCAATGTGAGAAGATAAACAAGAATGTGTGTTCCGAGTCGGTTAGAAATGAATGAAAAACTTATACATGGGTTTCTATAACACTCGAATGACTTCTAATCAAAACTTAGGAAGGATGAGGTTTATACCTAAGTCTTTATATAGTACTCGGAATGATCTAGATTCGGATTCCGAGTTTTCGATTGCTTCGTTCCAACCGACCGTAAGAAGACTCCTTATCCTTTCGGAGCGCTTCTTACAATCTGTTTTTACTCGGTTTGAGGTCGACATTCCTTATAACCCAAACTAATGCCTAGAACCTGCCGTTTGTTTTGGCAGAGATGAAATCATAAGCCTTGGATATCAGGAAATCCAACCTGATGTCTAGGTTCACTCCTCCGAGTTAGCACCTCCCCTCCTCCACCTCGGACTCGGATCGGTCTTGAGATTTCACTTCTCACTACTAGAACATCCACTTCTCTGCCTGCCCTGTCTATTGAACTTCTTCGAAGGTGGCTAATCAACTTGTCTCTTCGGCTAAAGAGTTGCAAACAACTCTACGAGCCTTCCGAGCTTTCATACCAATTCGACTCGTGATGCTAAGCCGAGCGGACTCGGATTCGAGCAAAGTCGGACCTTGATTACTGAGCTAAAAGAGGTAATCAAGCATCAAAATGATCGGATCCGCCACCTCCAAGAAAGAAGATCCAGGGCGGTCGAGGACTCGGAATCGAAGAAGCCCAATCTTCGAGTCCTCCAATTCTTCCGAGTCCGAGTCGAAAAAGTCGAAGAAGAAGTAGAAAAAGGACAACGAGAGGTTGAAGGGGAGTTGAAGAGGAAAGAGAAAAGGAGGCTGAAGCGGTTCCACCTAAGGACAAGGGCAACAAAGAACCTAAGGTGATTTGCCTCGGAAGAGGCTCGGTGATATATGCCAATCTAAGGCCCCTACCTCGGAATTTCGACTTATAGCAGCTTTTTCGAGGAAGAAGAAGATGATGAGGAAGATCTACCTCCGACTCACGGAAGAATCATCCCACTATCGGATCTACCACTCCTGTTGCCACCTCGCCCACCTATTTCTAGTCAAGGCTACAGGCGCAGGCGCAACCCTTGCTCTTCTACTTCTAGCCACACTACTCCTCCCTTTTAATTTCAAAATTTGTTTTTTTTTTTTTTTGTCCAACATCTTTTGTACTTGGCTATTTTTTCCTTCCTCGTTTTGTTATGTTTGCTGAAATGCATAAGGGGAGAGAAAAGATAGAAAATATAGATGTTTGGTTTAGAGGAGTTTTCCTTAGTTGTTCCCAGTTTGTTAATTTCTTTGTTTCGTATGATAATTTCTTTGTCACTGAGTAATGAAATTTACTTATTTATGAGCATTTCTTTTTCGAGCATACTTTCATCCTTACTCTCATATATTGTTCCTTATTCTATAACAAGTATGCTCGATTATTTCAAGAAGCATGTTCTGAGTTATATATGATCCGAGCTGAGCTGTTAAATATTCATCATTATTTTTCTTGCTCCGATCAACAATCTATGAAAACTACTCTCGGAACTAATTCGTTTCTATCTTAATTATGGAATGTCTTTCATCAAAAGGGGAAGATTGAAGACTCAGCTATAACTCTCAATCTCTCTATAATTTTGATTATAAGTCATTCTAAGCTTTTAAGAAACTCATACCTAAGTTTTCATTATTTTCCGACCAACTCGAAAACCATGCATCAAGCATAATATTCTTAATCGTGTTTCTAACCCACTCGGACACCACTCAAAATAATGTCATGAGTAAATAATTTCTCACACTTTTATTTGAGCTCGACTTGACGTTCTAAGTAGAAATGAATTATTGCGTTAATTGTACTTTCTAAGTTAGTTTATTTAGCGAGAATTATTTACTTGATCAAGTTTATGTATTCTGATTCTTTATTATTACTAACTTGATCATTTTAAGGATTGAATCAAGATAAAATTTAAACCTAATGAATATTAGACTCAGAAAATTCCATTCTTTTAGGTCGAAGATAATTAAGTGCTTAATTACTTTAGATTAATTCTTATCTTTGCCTAATCCTGGACCAAAGTATTTTTTATACCTTGAATACTACTTTGATTTGCTTTTCTAGGTTGATTAAACAAGCCTAATCTATTTTTTGAAAAGCAAAAGCAACCGATTTTTTAGTGTTAAACACCAGTGAGACGTAAATAAGTCATTTCGGACATGGCTCGAACAACCGTGTCGGACTTGTTTGTTTCCAAATCCGATAAACTTCAACTTTGTATCCAACGGTTGTTTCCACCCAAGAATTCAGTCATAACCAGAGGGATTGACCACCTTTTGAGCTAAGGACCACCACACAACATTCACATTTCAAAGGATCCTTTTACGAGCAACTCGGACTAGTCGTTACAATGGCTATTAAAGCTCACCAGTCCAGAACAAGTCACAACAACTAATCTACCCTACTGTGTATAAATATAAGCCATTTCACAAGACTTGAAGATTGCTAAACACACTGCTAAACACTTACTTAGTGCTTATTTACTCAATCTTCGACTTACAACTCCAACTCTGTAATCCTTACTTTCTAAGTTGTAAAGAAAGTCTTGTAATCACATCTATTCTTTCACTTTCTTTCTAAGTCCCTTGACTGAGTTATAAGGGTTAGCTCAGCTTAGTTGTCCCTAACTCGTAAAGTGTTTCTCGGTTAGGAAGTACTTAATCGGATAAGGGAACTTCTAAGTCTAGCAAAACTTGCAATTGAATTGTCTAAGGGAGCAATTCAGTAAAGAGTCGAGTCCTTGTATTTTGTGGATTCAAAATAGTGGATTTAACTTGGTGCTTGGACTAGCACTGTCCGTGGTTTTTGCCCCAGGATGGTTTCCACATATTTCTCTGTGTACTACACTTTTTGAGTTCATTCTAAACTCGGAATTATTTTCTAAATCTGTTTTGTGAAAAACAATTTGTATTTTCTAAAAATCTTCCATCTCCCTATTCACCCCCTTCTAGGGTGACTTAATATCTCCAAGAGCAAACCTTCGAATGCCGATGAAGCAAGGAAGGATGGAGTAGAAATAAACCCTCAACTTAAACCTCAACCTCAGCCGGGCCTCAATCTGATCTATGAATAGATCGAATAGAGAAGTTGTTGCGGGAGTCCTCAATCTTTGATGACTACTACCTGGCCGAGGCATTCACTTCAATCCCTAAAGGAAAATTACCCTCAAAGTTCACCATGCCCGACATCAAGTTCCATGGGACTAAAACCCTCACCACCATGTGAGAAGCTTTATAGGGGCAATGACCTTAAAGACTGCATCGGAGGACACCTACCATTTCATTATCCCATGGACATTTGACAAAGATGTCATGTAATGGTAGAATGTTGTCGACCCACATAAGGTCACAAGCTGGCGGGATCTTTACAGGGAGTTCTTAAACCAATACTCTTATAATACTAATCTACCGAGTCACTCTCGAGACCTGGAGTTGATCAAGAAAGGAGACAAGGAGAGCTGCACCGATTTCCTCACTCACCTGGAGGGCAAAAGCCACCCACATGATCGACCGACCCTCTAAAAAGGATCAAGTAAGATTAATCATAAAAACCTAAAACACCGCCTATCGGTAGCGCTTGAGGTTCTTGCCTTTTATAGACTTCAAAACACTTCAAGATGTTGGCATGCTTATAGAAGAAGAGCGAGGCATCTACAAAAGCCTCAACCAGCTAGAAGATCATCCAATGAGCCCATCACTCGGGATGTCAATAAAGTATGCATTCCCTTTTTAGATCCATCCTAGATCTATTTCCTCTTCCTGTTTTCCAAAAAAAAAAAAAAAGTATTCCTTTTGAACTGCGAAGGCCTCGATTTCCATTATAGCGGATACGTAGGAAGCCTATGAGGTCCGGCCCCAAACCTAATCTTATTCTTATTTCCAAATTCCAAATTCAAAGCCACTTTTTATACCCAAAGGAGCAGAAACCCATCATGAAAAGGAGTTGAATCATCAAGAAGCATGCCATTATGACTCAACACCAAACCGTCGAGTTCACGATTCACCGCCGTAGTAGTACATCGCAATTCGAGGGACCCACTTTTCTTTAGGCTCTACTTTGGGGAGTGGGGGCTAAAGTGCAATTTTGTCTTTGTCTTTTTGAACTTTTTGCATCATCTTAATGAAAGAATGCATTTGTTATTAGAATAGAGTCTTGCATTCATCTCCTTTGCCCTAATCGAGCTCGAACCCAACAATGGTCATGGTTCAAACAACCCAGCCAAGCTTCAGGCCCAAGAACGGTCAAGGTTCACATCCCCGTCAAGTTTCGGACCCAACAGTGGTCAAGGTTTAGACATCTCTATTGAGCTTTAGACCTAAAAACACTCTAGGTTCGGACATCCCCGTCGAGGTTTAGGCCCAACAAGTGGTCAAGGTTCGGACATTCCTCTGTCGAGCTTCGGGCCCAACAGCGAGTCAAGGTTCGGACACCAAGCCAAGACTTTAGGACCACTCCATGGCCAATTCAAGGCAACACATTTAAAACACGATTTGACCATAGATCATTTTCAGGTAACACTTGAAACTATTTGATTATCGGCTAACAAAACTATTAGTACAAAAATTTCAGCCAAGTTTCGGACCAGAAACGTTCAAGTTTAGGCCCTTCATTAGAGCTTCGGGACTTTGATCGAGCCAAGCTCAAGATACCTAGCTAAACTTTAGATCCAAGAAGTGGTCAAGTTCGGGCACCCTATTGGACTTCGGACTTTACTACAAGAGTCAAGTTCAATCCCTCGCCTAGCTTCGGACTAAGTACATAGTTAAGTTCGGGCACACCAATCCGAGTTTCGGGACTTTAATTAGCCAAGTTCGAGAATCAACAACATGGACTTCAAACTACATTAGTCAAGTCCAAGCTCCCTATTAGAGTCCAAGTCAAAAGACAAGTAATTCCAAACGCATTGAAGCAACGGTAAGTACCCTTTAGTGTCTACTTTGACCTTCGTCTTTCGGACTCGAGTCAAAGTGGGGGCTAACTCGTAGACACCTAAAAATTATCATCATTATCTATTTTATTTATATTATTAGCTCGGTGATGAAATTCCAGTCCTATTTACGAACTCGGATCATAGTCGAGGTCCGATTGGCGTGACTGAAGCTAGTAAATCACAAAAAAACTCATTAGCACCATAAAACTAGCCTTTTTCCCCGGGTCGGTTCACAAACCCATTTTCTTTCAGCCGAACCAAGCCCGGGTTTGGCTCCCAACTAGGAGATGATGCCGGTGCCGTGTTCTAAGTTAAATTCCGCATTAAACATAGTGTTTTGCTCGGCGTTCCACCTTATCATGGAATCCAAATGTCCGTACTACACCGCATGAGGCCGACGCCATGTTTTCAACATCATTTCGCCAAAACGTCGCGTTTTGTTAGTGACCAACCGAGGTACAAAACCCGAGATGTCCGTACGACATTGTATAAGGCCAGCGCCGCGTTTCATTATCACTTTGCCAAAACACTGCGTTTGGTCCCAGTGTCCAACCGAGGAAGAAAATCAAGACTTCAAGATGATATCGTTTTAAGCCTGGCGCCGGCCGTCTTGGCTCCCCATACGGGATTCCGGTTCAAAAATTTTATCCAGTTTATTTCCTTGATCCATGCCGAAAAATTAGGGCCCGGTTCGAGTCAATTTTCAGCGGCTAAAATCCTTCTTTTAGGTAATTTTTATGACCGAGGTTTCCTATATAAATAAGAGGGCTTAACCCCTCATTCTACCAACGCCCGATTCCTAAGCTACATGCTCGCTGAAATTAAGCTAATAGCTACTCGAATGCTACATCGAATTCCGATCTCTTGACTCCTTTTAAGCCAATCTCTACTACCCTCTCAAACAATCTCGCTATTCCATTCCATTTCATAATCCTCTACTTTTCACACTACTTTACCTCCACAAATTCCACAAAAGCCTCTCTTAATCTTATTCGCCCGCTGTCATGTTTCCGGATCCGGTTTGTGAACTAAGTCAGCGAGTGGGACAACCTCGAGGGGCACCGGATCTACCTTCAATCTCATTTATAGTTTATTTAAATTTATGCTTTTAATGCTTTCCGTATTGTGGATTAAAACGTTATTCGACTCACAATTCAAATTAGTAAGGATCGTCTATTGATAGGCGGAATGGAGGGCTTATCCCTACATTTTGTACCTTCATCCCCGAACAGTAGATTCTCGGTTCTAAACCGATAGAGTCATTTTTAAACATCTTTCAAACTTAATTTTCCCATGCAAAGATTGGAAGATTATTCTTTTATTTTTGTTAGTTTTTATTCATAAAATTAACTAGCGACTCATCCTTCTTCGTTTTTATTTCTCCTAATCGCATCTCGGTATTTATGATTTAAAAGATGGGAAAATTTCATTTATTTTCTCGACAACCGAGGCTATAGGACCGAGATTTATTTTTAGTCTCGGCCTATGGTCGGTAGCCGAACACTCGGTCAATGTTGGCTCTCGTCGGCGCCGAGACAGTGACCGAGTTCAACTCTTGGTGCAAACTTGTGTTATTCACCTTTTTGGCACAAAAGCCTTGTAGCAAAATATAAATATTATTTTTTTATGTTTCTTAAATTATGAAATAATATCACGAGACTTCTAAAATTAATTCCTAAAATAAATGATTAATAAAAATCACCAATCATACTTTGACCTAAATTGTTTTAAAAATCATATTAAGAAAATCGACGAGTCTTAATAAGAGGTGCATCCCACTTTCCAAATGAAATTTCAAAAATCATCTTTTAAAAGAATCTTTAAAACCCAAAGGGAGTCGACATTGGTTGGGAAGTTTGGTCCCAATTTGGTTCCTTTACTGGGGACATGCCGTGGTTCCTATAGTGTGACATTTTTAACTAAGACATTTTGTTGAATTTCCACTTTAGGGACACCATCCATAGTAGCGGTGCCATTAAGAAATTCTTTGATATCTTCGGAGGACGGAACTACCTGTTGGAGCAAATCTTGACTAATGTTGGGTTTGGTTCCCTTGACTTAACTCTTAGTCATATGTGTGATCGTACGGAACGAGGTATTACCGGGCCATTAGTGAACGGTGTTGGGATACTATGAACATTTTCATCTCCTATTTTGGGAGATGACCATTACTCCTTTAGATTTTGCCATTCTCACCGATTTAGACTTTTCGGGGAACCTCTAGTTTATGACCGAAAGTTGTATGAAAATCAAGACTATTTACATCACCTTTTCGAGTCCCATAGCTGCTCGATTTCCCCAAGCCAATTGCTTCGAGTATTCCATCCTTCTTGAAGCCTTGAAAATGCCAAGTTGTGGGATTAACATAGCCCACAACAACAAACCCATATAGTGATTGATCTTATGTTATGCATGTCCATTTTTTCGACTAAGGACCCAAGGTACGTGTCTACTATATAGTCAACTTAGTGTTGGGTTTGGTTCCCTTCACTTAACTCCGAGTCATATGTGTGATCGTACGAGCGAGGTATTACCCGGCCATTAGTGAACAGCTTTTGGGATACTACGAACACTTTTCATCTCCCGTTTGGGGATATGACCATTACTCCTTTAGATTTTTCCATTCTCATTGGTTTAGACTTTTCCAGAGAACTTCTAGTTTATGACCGAGAGTTGTATGAAAATCAAGACTATTTACATCACCTTTTCGGTCCCATAGCTGCTCGATTTCCCCAAGCCAATCACTTCGAGTATTGTATCCTTCTTGAAGCCTTTGAAAATACAGAGTTGTGGGCTTAACACAGTCCACAACAACAAACCAAGTATAGTGAATGATCTTATGCTATGCATGTCTATTTTTTCGACCAAGGATCCAAGGTACGTGTTCACTATTTAGTCAATTTAGTGGACTTAGACCGGATAAAGTACCTTAACCGGGAGGTGCCCACATACACTTGCTTAATAAGGGGCTTATGTGTCTGGGGCTAGGCGTACTACTTCGAAGAGGATTCGGATAAGTACATGCCCTTATGTGGCCTATTGATGGTCATCGAGGCATGCTCTAATTCCTCTTAGCCTTTGAATATGTATCTTGAATTAACAAGAAATTTACTTGTGTGGTAAATTTGCAGCCATGGTTATATGAGTACTGTTGGAGTGATTTTAGGGAGTACGGGGATTTGTTGAACAACAAAGATGGAACCAAATTGAATCCAGATTGCGAAACGAGATTAATGCTACTCAAAACCGAAATAAGCCGATTAACCTAAAATCAAAATTGAAATCAAAATATCGGCTACTAACCTAAATTGAATTAAGGAAAATCAGAACTAAATATCCGAACCTACACAACCCATCAATCACCAATTTATAAACTAATTCGGAAGCTGCCATGAATCAAAGGTACGAATGTCATTAAATCAGGAAATAAAATAACAAAATTCAAAGTGCAAGAATTGAGAATTGATAACAGCAAAATCAAAGATTCAAGGTCTAGCAAAATCAAACATCAATCACCAATTTATAAACAAAATGCTACTCAAGTCCGGCAAAGTTCCACAACCGAAAATCGCAATCGACAATTGAAATTCTACGAACTAAAGACTAAATTCGAAACTACTATTGGAAAATTCGAAACTAGAAACAAGAATTAAAAACTTTGAGGAAGAAAACTTAAAACCTAATTTGGTCCCAAAAGTCATGGTTATGGATAGAGTTTGAGTATGGGGAGGGGTTTTCGGGCGGAGGAGACCAAAAGGATGGAATTCCTGTGGTGATGAGAAAGGAAAGAGTAGAGGCGTGCGTGGGTTGGAGATGTCGATGGGTTAGGATTCTTTCATTGTTTTGGGTTGGGGAAGGCAGACGGAAGAGAGGAGGAGACTATGGTTTCGACTCTAGGTAGTGCGAGAGGAAGAAGAGAGAAGGAGAGGTTAATGAGGGAGGATGGGTTTCTTGTGCCGTGATGGAGAATGAGAGGAGGAACCTTAGGGTTTCTGTGGATAGGGCCAAGAGAGAGGGAGCTAGGTGAAAGAATGATCGGGAAAGGAAGCTAGGGCTAAGGTTTGACCGAGTTAAAGTGAGGGGAGAGGTAGCATAGGCCGATGTTTTGGGCTCAAACTGGAGCAAGTGCAATTAACCAATCCATTTCTTTCAAATTTCAGCTCCTTTTATTATTGTTTGGGTTTTTCCACATTTCCTACAAAAATAACACAAATTAAATTAAAACTCCTAATTTAATAATTAATACAAACAAAATAAAATGTAAAAAGGTATTAAAAATATCATAATTTTGGACTCAACAAATACCCTAACACCTAGATTTTGCTCGTCCTCGAGTAAAATAAAACTAGAAAATGAAAATAAGGAAAGAAAATCCTTACCCACTTTCGTAGGAATCATAGTTGCATTTATCATATGCAACAAACCCTTTAAACCCTTTGGTAGTCCAAGTGGACGAGTAAGGTCTCATGAGGGTTTATAACGGATATACGTGCAAAATTTAGAAAAGAAAGGTAGATGGAGAAAGAGAAACCGAAAAGATTTTTACATATATCCGTTATAAACCCTCATATCAACTTAGTTATCAACTTGTATCTAGGTATATTATACATATCAAACCTCACATTCTTTTGACGATAACTATACATCAATGTTTCCACCTCTTTATCCCATTAAAACAATGAATCTGATCTAGTGCGTGATGTACACGTGCACCACTACTCCCTTACTTTAGGCTTACATAACCGATTCAATCCACTTGACTAGTACTTTTTTCCCCTTCATTCGGGAAGCAAGTCTTGCCCAATAGTAATCATTGCCTCAAAGGGTTCTTGTCATTCCCGATTTTTTCTTCCTTTTGTTTTTCTTTCTTTTTTTTTTCTTTCGATGCAAAATATAACAACATGAAGTTTATTTTTGTACTCAAGACAAGTGAGTGAATCAATCAATGACAACTTCGATTTAAGAGCAAATGGCTTTTATAAAGGTAGGTACAAATTTTACAAATTCTCATGGTATGCCAAGGTTAGAAAAATGAGGTTAGAATTGCCATCTAAGAGGTGAGTGTCATCAAGTATATTTCCTTTTTATAACCTAATAATTAAGTCACAATAGTTCAAAAATCAATAAGAATATATACAATATCTCCTCAAAATAAATGAAAATCTTTTAGGACTTTTTTAAAAAGAAAGATTTCTCCATCCCCACACCTAAACTTAACAACGTTGTTAGTGGGAAGAACCTCAAAGAATATAAAACTAAAAAGAAAACAAATATTTACAAAATAAAAAGACTCAAAATAAATAAAAAGAACATGACTCAAAAAGAAAAAGAGAATAAAGCATCGGATATGTACAAAAGAAAATAAAATAGAAAGAGAGTAGAGAGAGGAACGATTATACTAGGTTAGGTGCCAATACGAGATAACAAAGCAATTTATCAAATTTGCAAGAAGAGCTTTCACCAAATATAGATAACAAAAACTCGAGAGTTGGTGCCAATAATATATCCATAATATCAATACAACACCATTAAGAGTCTGTTTCGTCTTATCAAATTGTGAACCAACATCATTAGTTATGGCAATTTTATACTCATAAAGCATGGACTCAAAAGGTTGAAATTGACGGTTAGTCATGATGGGTCCAATAGAAAGGGAATCAAAATGAACTAAGAAATTATCATGGTCAATGTGCTCAAAACAAACATCCTTTTCTACTCGAGATCTCCGATTTAATAATTGTATCATGCTCATTCTCACTCACAACAAACATGTTTTTCAAGCTCATGAACTCGTACAATAGTAGAAGAGGAAAAATCTATAGGAGATAAAGGTTCTACTATGTCGAGTAGTATCTTTCTCTTTAGTTTCCTCTATTTTATAAAAATAAACAATAGGAGTCCCTGTAAAAACACTATCAATAGTGTCTTTAGAAACATTAGGTGAATCAATCTCTCGAGGAGAAGAGTGGAAAAATGATTTTTGGACTACGAGTGCGAGGATATAATCCTTGGTCACTCACATTATCATTCACGAGCATGACTCCCTAAAAGAAGAAGGGTCAATGCTTTTAGAGTTCACCTCCTATTGACTAAGAAAAGTTTCTTTCCCTCTAGAGTTAGTGGTAGCAAATTGGGTCAATCTGCTCAGTCATGGTCTTAAACATTTTATTCATGATTTATAACTTTTATCAACATCAATGTAACCGGGAGGAGGTTGGGTCTAAGCAATGGGAGGTGGTGCTCTAGGTGCGTTGGTACGACTAAACCGGTTTGTGGTATGAGTCGAAGAAAATGAAGTAGGTCGAAGGGTGTTGTGACCTACAACATTAGGGCCACTACTCCACGGAAAATTAGGATGATGATTCCACCCTTCATTAAAGGTAAGAGAGTAAAGGTCAAACTTAGATATTTGAAATGTAGCATTCACTTAGGCTTGTTCTTCGCTCGTGACCAAGTAAGGACAAGTATAAAAAGGTGATCTAAGCCTTAACAATGAAAACATTACACCAAAGAAGTATGGAAAGATTGGGGTTGAACAGCTTAATCCCCTTAACATGTTTTCAAGTTCAGCGAACTCTAGACTCAAGGTGACTCACATCGAAACAACATACATACCCCCTTTTGCACCATTAATCCTATGACTCGGACTCTTATCTCTAGTGGTTTCTTATTGCGTTGTTTTTCCGATAAGTGCTATAAAAATTCCCAAACAATTGAAGGACCTTTTAAAAAAAAAAACCACACATAGACTCTAACATGGTCCTAGTCTATTAATCAAGTCCTTCGTGAACAATTTGGCAAAGATGCCACTTGTTCTAAACCATAGTAGGGACATTAGACCAATAAACTCTTAAATCTTTCAAAATAATTCCAAAATGGTTCTTTATCCAATCGAATAAATTGAGTGATTTCATTCTTTAGCTTTACAATTTTGCTATTTGGGAAAGTATTTTCTCAAAAACACTTTAACAAAATCATCCCAACTAGAAATAGAGTTAGTAGTCAAGCTATACATCCATTTTTTAGCATCATCTTTTAAAGCAAAAGGAATTAATCTCATTCTTATTTCATCATCGGAGGTATTAGAAAAATGCATCATAAAATCACTTCATCAACTTCCATAAAAAACATATACGTATCTTCGTAACCATGAAATTTTGGAAGCATCTAAATATGGTCCGGTTCAATCAAAAGCGTAACATCATATCCCAACTTAGGCAAATTAAAACATGAAGAGTTAGAACTCCTAATAGGATAAAACATATCGCTCTAGGTTCTCTCATGTGATCAAAATTCAATCATTTTCTCTTCTTTAGGTTTTCTAACTCAACAACTCATGCACTAACAAACCCATAATTATATTTTTTGGTCTTTTTGTTTTTCTAATTTTTTTGCTTTTTTTCAGAAAAAAATAACTAAAACAAAAACAAAAATTAAGACAAAGTTAAACTAAGACATAACACAACTAACACTAAAACTAAATACAAAATAATATAAGCAGCTCCAAATAAAACTAAACTTTGTAACTCACTAATTAAACCAAATGAAACAAAACAATCAGAATAAAAAATAAACAAAAAAACTAAGACACTAAGCCAAATATTAATCTAAAATAGAAACTAAAATTTAAATTAAGACTCAAACAAAAATTTCCAGACTCAATTTGCAACCTAATTTCAATTAACGCCATCCTTGGCAACGGCGCCATTTTGTTAGAGTGATTTTAGCGAGTACAGGAATTTTTCGAACCACAGAGATGGAACCAAATTGAATTCAGATTGCGAAATGAGATTAACGCTACTCAAAACTGAAATAAGCTTATTAAACTAAAATCAAAACTAAAATTAAAATATCGGCTACTAACCTAAATTGAATTAACGAAAATCAGCACTAAATATCCGAACCTACACAACTAAACAATCACCAATTTATAAGTCAATTCAGAAACTACCATGAATCAAAGGTACGAATATCATTAAATCAGGAATTAAAATAACAAAATTCAAAGTGCAAAAATTGAGAATTGATACCGGCAAAACCAAAGATTCCAGCTCTAGCAAATACTTCCGTAAATCACAATCCAACTTCAAATAGCCCAAATATTCAGTTTCGACTAGGCAAACCAACAATTCACAAATGGAACTCAAGTCTGGCAAAGTTCCAGAACCGAAAATTGCAACTGGCAATCGAAATTCTACGAACTAAAGACTAAAATCTGAAACTAAGTATTGGAAAATTCGAAACTAGAAACAAGAACTAAAAACTGAATTTTAAGGAAGAAAACTTGAAACCTAATCTGGACTTGGCGCGGCTCCGGTCTGTCACACCTTCGCCCACCGCCATCTGCCTCCCTTTTGCTCAGCTCGTCGTCTTCCCTTTTATAGCTCTCAGTCTTCTTGCTCGATCTTCTTCCTCAGGTCCCGAAAGTCATGGTTATGGATAGAGGTTGAGTATGGGGAGGGGTTTTCGGGTACTAGAGGAGACCGAAGAGGATGGAATTCCAGTGGTGATGAGAAAGAATAGAGTAGAGGCGTGCGTGGGTTGGAGATGGCTATGGGTTAGGATTCTTCAGTGTTTTGGGTTGGGGAAGGCAGACCGAAGAGAGGCGGAGACTAGGGTTTCGGGTCTGGGTAGCGCGAGAGGAAGAAGAGAGAAGGAGAGGTTAATGAGGGAGGATGGGTTTCTTGTGCCGTGATGGAGAAGGAGAAGGGGAACCTTAGGGTTTCGGTGGATAGGGTCGAGAGAGAGGGAGCTAGGTGAAAGAATGAGCGGGAAAGGAAACTGGGGCTAGGGTTTGACTGAGTTAAAGTGAGGGGGAGAGAGGTAGCATGGGATAGCATTTTGGGCTCATACTGGAGCAAGTGCAATTAACCAATCCATTTCTTTCAAATTTTATCTTTTTTTATTATTGTTCGTGTTTTTCCACATTTCCTACCAAAATAACACATATCAAATTAAAAATTCTAATTTAATAATTAATACGAATAAAATAGGATGTAAAAAAGTATTAAAAATATTATAATTTTGGACTCAACAAGTACTTTCTCCAATTTTCACCCGACTCAAAGAATCACCCGTCTTTCCCGGCTACGGTGGCGCAGGCAAAGATTCACTTCATGCGATAAAAAGTGCTTGGAATTGCGGTTCGTGGCCTGGCCTCAACAATATTACCGTGGTATGTTATCTTGGAACGTAAATTTTAGGGTTAAATGGTCTAAAAATTTTCACTACTTTTTCTGGCTTGAAATCCGCCTTGGCCTACGGTTTGGTGCGGACCATGGCCTAGGCTATAGTGAAATTGACGCTGATTATGGGTCGTGTTTGACCACTTTGCTTAGCTTGTCTCTTCTTGTTGTTTTATGGATTATGTGTTGGAGCGAGGCTCACTTTTACCCTTGGTCGCAGAGTCGGCTTCTTTCGCGATTCCGGGTTGTGAGACGATTGAATGAAAGATGAGTTCTTCTAAAGGTCCCATTTAGTTTTTTGGTTGTATCTTGGCGAGCGGGTTACTCCCTAAATTCATTACAATACATGGCTGCCTTTTGTTCCTCAAGACCCGCCACGAACAATGTTTTACTTTCGCTCGATTAACTCGAAGAATAGGAGGCGATGACCACCGGGTACCCTTATATGCATTTCTTGGATACGAGCTCATCCTATCCTCAATATTTATTGAGGATTATGACCTAGATAGTAAGCTTTAATTGCTCATCTATTTAGCTATATTTACGGTATGGAAATCAACCTTATGTTAATACAAATTCTCTCGAGTGATTTACGTATTTCAAGTCTTAAGGTTGATATGTCCTTGCCTGGAGAACCCACATGTACTTGTCAAATTTCTAGAACTCCTAGAGTTGGAATGTGTAGGGCATCCATCCCCTAGGAACTGGAAAGGGGTAAGAGTATTATGCTCTTTTTCTTTTAGTTGTATGTTAAAATGCCTTTCGAACATGATGGCATTTCGGTATGCTCGGGAGCAGTCTCGTATAATATCTATATAATTCTAGTCCGCCCTTCATGCAATAAAGGATCTATTTACAGGTTGTGCATTTAAATCATTTCGGGTAACTCCGAGTTAGTTAAATGCTAACTTATGAGTTCTTAGTCCGTGTGCTAATCACTCTATTACTTTTTATAGGATCACCGTTCTAGGTCTCCTCCTTTAAGAGGTTTCCTTGTAAGTTCTAGGGCTCGTGCTTATACTACAAACCAACCTTAAATGCCGTCTAGTAGCACTGCTGGAGCTGGCAGTTCATGACGTTCATCCCAATGTTCTCGAGGGCGAGTGCCTCGAAGCCGGGCCTAGCTCTTCCACAACCGATATTGACGTTATCCCCTTGCAACCGCTCGAACTTTATGGCAAGCCGTATGATTTGCATTGGATGTCTTATAGTGGGCCTTATTATGAGGCCGCACAATCAACCTAGGATGTTGGAGCTAGTTTTTTACATGCGACAAAGGATAGGAGAGCTTCGACGTCGATCGTGGAGGACATAGGAAATTATATCTTCGGCGACGTTGATGATGATGATGAACATTATTTAATAACAACTTGTATGGTGCTTTATAGTTTAATATTAATGTATTTTGTATTGTTATTAAACTCTATGTAATGTGATGAATGCAAAAAAAATTTCAAAGATAAATTAAAAAATGTGCATAGCCCCATTCCCCTAAAAGAAAATAATAAAAAGGAAAATGAGAAATGATAAGTTGAACGAGTATGGGCCCAAGTGACTAGGCAAGTGAACCGCAAACAAAAACAGGCCACCAGCGAGAACTGGCCCAACTACAGGCACTAGAACCTAGAAGGACCGACGAAATGGTCGGTTAAACCGCGCCGGTTTAGGGCCTGGCTTGGGCCTTGTTTAACATGATCGACGCGTCTAATGAAAGGCGAAAACCTGGTAAACTACTATAAAAGGATCGCAGTAGGGTTCCGAGAAGAAAACTTAGTTAGAACTTCCCAAAAGCATATCCCAAACACTTCTAAATTTCATATATGCGAGTCTCAATAATCAATTTCATTGTTGAATAGACTCACTGGATGCACGACATGAATGATGTCGATAAGTTAGGATTATCAAATTATGCGTTGAACATATTATTCAAGCATCGGCAGACTAAAAATACACCGACTCTTAAGGGCCGCGATGTCCGTCTCGGATCCTCGAGTAACACATGTTCAGTGTGGGGATAAAGAACTATGCCCTATCCAGTGAAAAGTTCGACGCCATTCTTGGCAACCATCATCGTCGAACTAGACCCATTGTTCCGATGCCATCAATTAATATGGTAGCAACCTACGGAATCTAGAGTGGATTTTGAATAGGGATAAGGTGAACTTAGCCAATCTGATGTAACACTTTCATACTATATATGGGTCGAGTCCGATGACGCATCCGGCGGCATTGGACTATTGTCATGTGTATGGTATAGATGGCTTCCTACTGGTGGGCGGCCACGAGAGATATGGTGCCTACCGCTCTGCTGAGTGTGACTGAACAACTTAGGGAATACCATTCGTTGACCCCTCTAATTGTTGCTTGAAACCATCCTTGCATTAGATCAGCTAGAAGCAAATCCAAATTAAAACTCTATAGGTGACCTCTTGTTGTTGCGGTAAGAATTCAAAATATTCGAGAATCCATTGTTGGCCCCGAAATGTGATGCCGCTTATCGATGGCAACACGGCACCGACGAGCCTAATTTTTTATTTTATTTTATTCCTGTTGGGCCACAAATTAAGAGGAATTCGACCATGCAGGATACTTTGACTTTTTCACCTGTTATGTACTCGATCCGGTTGGTGGAGCATTTTGGGCTGGTACTACTAACATTGATCATTACTTGGCAATTCGGTTCCGTTAGCGGCAACGCCTTCGGTGTTGACCGATAGGGGTGCATCCTGGTGGGAGACCTGGTTGAGTGCAAGTCGCCCTATAACATGGTACATCAAGCACTCGGAGGGTATCCCAATTTAGGCTACACATTGCAAGGTACCCATATGTACATTTGCTAGGACTCTAAATAGGAATGCATTACTTCCTAGACCGTGTGATATAGCAAATGGGTTGGGTACAAGACATACCTTATCCGGATTGCATCCTGCATGCTTCTTTTGATGTTCCGTAGCAAGATAGCGTGTATAGTCTTGGAGCGAATGTTGGATGAATCTACCTCAATTGCTGAAGCCTGCAGATGAATGGCTGGTAGTCGTCTCTGCATTTTATTTGGAATGGATAAAGGAGTTCGACCCCAAGAGGTGCAAGGCACCGAGGGTTTGAGAACATGACCAAAGAAGGAATCCTCCTACTATCGCACCTTTGTAGATCCGCAAAGTGGCCTTACAAACTAATGAATGGGCTCGCCGAAGACAAAGCGGAGCTTAAGAAAGTGGAAGAGAAAAGGGCTTGCAGGATTGAAGAACTGAAGAAGCAAACCTAAGGCGAAGCAACCGAGTCAAGCGGTTCAAAGGGGAAGAAAGTAAAGATGGACTAGGGCTTAGGATTAGGAGTAAATAATTTTAGGGGATTTGTTTTGCCTCTTTATAACTTATTTAATTTTCAAGTTTTATGCTTGTTATTTCCCTTGTAGTCATGTATTTAGGTAAGTAGTAGGTTTAACCTATAATTAGTAAAGTAAAAGTAAGTTTTATGCTCACTTTTATGCTTTATTTTTATTTTTAAATCGCTCACCTAAAGTGGAATAATTATAATGGATTATATAAAATGGACCACCTAAAAATAACAAACATGTACAAAGGAGGTACTTGGGGACTAAGGTCATCTCTCCATTAGGGATGGCAATGGGGCGGGATTCCCCACCTCGCCGAGGCCCCGACTCGAATCGGGAAAAATCCCGCCCGAACGGGGAACGAGGCGGGGATAGGGGAAAACCATCTTCCCCGAGCGGGGACGGGGTCGGGGCCGGGGAAAATTCTGGCCCCGTTCCCCGCCCCGTCCCCATTTTTTTTAATAAATTTTTTGAATTAGTTAAGGGTATTTTGTAATAACATTATCTTCATAACCCTAGGTAGAAAACATCCTCTTAGCCTCCCTCCTCTCTCTCTCCTCTCAGCCGTGCCCACTCTTTTCTTCTCTATCTCCTCTCACTCTCAATGGTGGCAATCTCCTCTCTCTTTCATCTGCCATCGCCTCCTCTCTCTCTCAGGTGCCCTCTTCCTCTCTTCTCTTGCTCAATCGCCGTCGCCCTCCCCCTCTCTCTCCCACGGTCCCCTTCATCTTTCTCTCCTCTTATTCTCTCAATCACCATCGTCTCGTGAAGGTTTGCTCGAGGGGGTGAATAGGGTGATGGAAGATTATCATGAAGATTGAACTCTTTTTATCAAAGTAGAGACAGAAATGCATTCCGAGTCTAAAATGAGGTCGAAAACTATAAACTTAGAATCTTAGTAAAAAGTAAGAAAGCATATTCAAGTCGCAATCGTGAAAATGTTTGAGTCTAGAATGTACTTAGAAAGTAAAGACACAGATATTACGTGGAAACCCTCCCGGGGCAGAAAACCACGGACCGTGCTAATCCAAGCACGAAGTCAAATCCACTATTTTGAGTACACAAAATACCGTAGATCGATCGAACCCGAGTTGCTCCCTTAGACAACTCTTTACAAGTTTTTCCTAGACTCGAAGTTCCCTTATCTCGATCTAGTACTTCCTAGCCGAGATAACCCTTACAGCTAGGGACAACTAAGCTGAGTTAACCTTTACAGCTCGAGTCAAGGGACCTTACTTAGAAAGTAAGAAGAAAGTGTTTGTAACGAAGTACAAGACCTTACAACTCGGAAAATAATGAATTACAGAGTGGGAGTTGTAAGTAGAAGATTGAATGTGAATACAATGACTTTTGCTCAAGTATGTGTTAACAATAGATTCGGCAATCTTCAAGTCTTGAGAGTTGGCTTCTATTTATAGATTACCAGGCAGCATAGCCGTTGAGTCCATCTTCCGACCGAGAGTCCTTTGTGACCGTTGTTAAGGACTTTCCGAGTCACTCGGAAAGTATCCGTTGTGATATGAACGTTGGGCAACGGTTCTTAACTCTTTTGGAAGTCCCAAAACCACCGGCGATGTCTTGAAGGATAAGTGGAAACCACCGTTAAGCTTGGCGTTTCAGTTTTCCAGATTTGGAAATAGACAGCCTCGACACAATCTTCCGGGGCTAGGTCGGAGAAGGGAAAAGCCATGTCTCGCTGGTGATTTGACGTTTTGAAGCTAGGTTACTTTTGTATTTCAAAAAGTGTATCCTCGTTTGAATAACCTACGAAGTAAATCAAATTGGTTCTCAAAGTATAAAATACTTTGGTCCAAGATTAGACATAGATAATAATATAATTAAGATAATTGAATGACTAATTATCCGAGTCGAAAAAGAATGGAATTTTCCGAGTCTAATATCCATGAAACTCAAAATTAGATCCGAGTTAGTCTAAACGAGAATCAAGTTATACAACGAATATCGAGTGAAACAAACTTGATCTAGACTAAGCATGATTCGGACTAGAAGCGTTGACTATAACAGAATAGGACTTATAACATGAAGTCGACTGAAGTGCGGTTAAGCGAAATACTAGTCATTTCAACATGCCATAAATCTAAGTGATAAGGGACTCGGAACCGAGTGAGACAAGCATGAGTGCATATCCGTTTTCGAGTCACTTAAAGACAAGCAAAAGTACATGAAGTAAATGCCACATCACTTAGAGAAAATACTATATCACTCGGAAAAGTTTCTAAGGTACAAAGAATGCCTTGGAATCAAAACTCTATAAGTGAGAAGTTCTTATACCTGATTCCTTTGATAGAACTCGGAATTGTCTCGAGTAAAGTCTAGGTCTTCATCTCGATCCGCTCTTCTCCTCAACTCCGGTGGCAACCTTTTGTGCTCTTCTCCTCTCCTCTGGCTAGCTCTGGCTCCTCCATGGATGTGTATTAACATTTGGTAATTTTTTCGTTTTTCGAATTTTGAAGACAAAAATGTGTATAAATCACTCTTGAGGATTCTATCCTTTTAGATCTGTATCATTATATAAATTTTTTGATTTAAAATTAATTTTTTTAGACTTCATTCAACATTTATGGACGGGGAATTTTGCCCGCCGAAAATTAGGGACACGCCGGGTCGTGGCCGGGTGAAGACTTGTCCCCGAAGCGGGGACGAGGACGTGGATGAGGACGGGGCGAGGCTCGGGTAGCAGGGGCGGGGATGAGGAGGCTAGTCCCCGGCCCCGACCCGCCCGTTGCCATCCCTACTCTCCGTTAACCGATGCCGGCTTGGGGCATCACCTATTTTAGGTTGGGCTCGGTTCTTACGTAAATCATTTAGTTCAATTCTAAACTTAATATTTCTTCAACTAGTACAGATTGGTGCATTGAATAACTCTTCCCCATCTAAGTCTCGTCAATTTAATCGCTCCTCCGGGTAGGTGCTCGATTTCCTTAAGGACCATGTCACCAACTTGTAAATGACGAGGTCTAACATTTTTGTTAAATGCCCTTGATATACATTCCTAGTATATTTAGACATTATATAGAGCACACAAACGCCATTAATCCAATAAAACTAACTCTTCATGTCGTACTTTAGCCTAGTCTACTTCTCGAATTTAACTTTCGATTATGATTTCTAATAAGGGGATGACAATTTTTATTGGAAGGACTACTTCCATGCCATATACTAAGGAATAAGGTGTTGCTTTTGTCGAGGTTCTAATTGAGGTACTCGTAGCCCTATAAAGCAACACGTAATTTTTCAATCGAGTCTTTATCACTTATGGCCATTTTCTCCACTATCTTATGAATGTTCTTATTAGTTGCCTCGATCGCTCCATTGGTCTAAGGGCGATAGCAAGAAGACTTGTGGTGCTTGATCTTATACCTATCTAGTAGATCCGCTACTTCTTTCTTGAAGTGACTGCCATGGTCACTCGGTCAATTCATGTGGTACCTCATACCGACAAATGATGTTGTGAGTTATAAACTTTGCCACATGCTTCGATGTTATGGTCACCTACAATGCTGCCTATACCCATTTGGTGAAGTAGTCAATTGCTACTGGGATGAATTTGTGACCTCCCGTTCTATTAGGGGTCACTTTACCGTTTATGCCCCAAACCGAGAATGGTCGTGGTGATGCAAGTGTCATTAGAAAAGAAGGCGATCGGTGCTACGGCTTTGTATAAATTTGACACTTATGACATCTTTTAACAAACTCATGACAATCTGCTACCATGGTTAACCAAGTAATACCCTAATCGCTGAATTTTCTAAACCAACATTCTTCGATTCATGTGAGGTCTACATTCTCCACCCCGAATGTCAGTCATTATGCGCTATGCTTCATGGTGATTGACACAAAGTAAGCTAATGAACATGTCAGTTTTTTTGTATAGTTGTCCTTGATTTGTGAAGTACTCGTGCGGATAACAAGCGAATCGCTCACCGGGCTCTAGGTGTGGAGTATGGTGGGCATTCTTGGTTATCTAAATATCAGTAAATATTGTGGTACCAACTAGTTTGGTCAGATCTGAATAGTTCTATTGCATACACATGCACAAGTAGACTTCTCTGTTTTATGCTGATGGGCATTGAATGAATGCCGCTGGAAATGTTAATTGTAAAAGCTAATTTGGCTAAGGCGTCCATGAATTTATTATCATCCCTAGGAAGGTAGGTGTATGAAATGTTGTCAAAATGTTTTGTCAACTCCATTAGGTATGCTTGGTAGGGTGCCAAGGCTTCGGTTTGTGCGTTCCATTTATATGAAATCCAATTGATGATCGGACTTGAGTTACTATAGACCCTAATGTTCTTCACTCCTATCTCTATTGCTTCTTACAATTCGGTGAGACTAAAAGGATTTCTACTCCAAAGCCCTTCTAATTGGAAGCACCCTTGAAATACATTGTCCATACGTCAACCTCTACCTATTGGATGCCCTCGTCCGGAAAGTCAAACTACTCGGTTACATGTTAGTTGTTGGTAGATTAGTTAGGAATTTTGATACTACCCTCCCCTTAATTTCCTTTTATGGGAAGTATTTGAGTTTGAATTCCGATAACTTAACCGTCCACCTAGCATGTAGTGTCTCGAGCTTCTTGGTGGCCCAAACTAAAGCCAATGACATCTTCTTTAGGGAGTGTACCGAGTCTCATAATATAAGAATTTCTTACTTAGATAGTACACCACATGCTCTTCTTTTCCATCCCATTGAGCTAGCATGGCTTCCATCTCTGTGGTGGCAAGATATAGAAGTAATGGTTTTCCAGGTTGTGGTGGAATTAAAACGGGTGGATTGGTAAAGTACGTATTAACTTTTTCAAATGTTTCTTGGCACTCATCATCCTAGATAGGTTTAAATCCTTTCTTGAGCTTCTTGAAGATAGGTTCGCAGAGCATAGTTAGTTTTGATATAAAACGACTAATATACTACGGACGTCCTAGAAAACCTCGTTTTTCCTTCTCTGTTTCGGCAGTGATATTTCCTTGATGCCGTTGATCTTGGATGGATCAACCTTGATTCCTCTAAGACTGACTACATAGCCTAATAGTTTGCTTGAGGTTACCCCAAAGGCACACTTTTGAGGGTTAAGGCACATGTTGTTTTTCTTAGTCTTTTGAAGAATTTTCAAGGTAGGTTCCCTGCCTTATCCTTGGATTTGATGATCATGTCATCAATGTAGACTTCAACTTGTTTAGTGTGTCATGACATGCAGTAAGGTCGTGGTTGTTCTCTTATATGTGGCTCCAACATTCTTAAGTCCGAATGGCATGACTACATAACAATACGTCCCCATTGAGTAATGAAGATCATTTTCTCCATATCCTCTTCAGCTATCATTACTTGATTATACCTGGCATAGCCATCTATGAAGGAGAGTAAAGCGTGACTAGTCGCGTTGCCAACTAAGATATCTATGTGGGCTAGAGGAAAGTCATCTTTGGGGCTCTTCTTATTAGATCTCTAAATTCGACACATATCCCGACCATTCTGTCTTTCTTCAGATCGGCACAACATTTGCTACCCATTGGGGCAAGTGGATTACTCTAATGAACCCGACTTATAACTCGCTTTTGTAAGAACCACGGCCGGCCGGGCTCGCCGAGCTTCCCCACTTGTCTCGGGTCTCTTTTTTAAAGATTGATTTTGAAGATGGTTTTTGAAAGTCGATTTTGGAATGTGAGGATGAACCTTTTATTAAGATTTCCAAATTTTATTAAATCTGATTTAAAGCAAATTAAGCAAAGTTGAATGGCGATTTTATTAACCTTTTTATTTTAATAATTATTTTGAGAAGTCCCGAGATATTATTTCTTAACCAAAAAATAGAAATTAGGGTTTCGTTTCTGCCGTGAGCCTCTAGGGCCAAACCGGTGTGAAAACATTGGTTTGGACTCGAGCCCGTCTCGTTGACTACATAGTGTAGGCGACAGCTTGTACCTAGTGGTGGCCGGCGCCGCCCGGAGGCCACGGCCGAGGAAATCAGCCTCTACTCGGCTAGCGGATCTAGAACCTATTTTTCTACCGTACAAAAAGAAATAGCCGAGAAGCGATTTAAATGGAAATAAAGCAAAGGGAGTGTTAGTATGTTTTTAAGAGAGACAAAACTAACAAAAACAAAAAAGTGAAAATTTGCTCTCTCGATCTTAGTATGGGAAAACTAAGACCAAAAAAGGCTAAAATGACTCCATCGGTCTTTGAACGGAGAATCGGATTCGTGGGAGAAGATACGAAACGTAGGGATAAACCCTTCCGTTCCGCCCATCCGAAGATGGACATTACTAGTTCGAGTAGTGAATAAAATAATGTGAAGAAACACAAGCATACAACAACATGCTAAGCGAAATTAAAGCAACCACATATAGTAAAAGAAAGCAAGCGATGAAGAAAGCGGTAAAAGCATAAATGAAAAGTGAAAGCGAAAGAAAATCGAAAAAGGAAAAGAAAGTGAGATATCCAAAAGATTACATCGGGCGGGAGGGATTAAAACCGATACATCATTTGTCCACACTACGGAAAGCAATAAAGAAAGCATAAAATAAAATAAACTCTTGTGAAAACGGGATCTCGTGCCCTTATGTTGTCCCACTTGTTGATTTGGATCTCGAATCTGGACCTCTTGATGCGATAGTGGTGAATCAAGGAATGCTTTTTGTGAGTATTTTGGTGTAGGTAGGTAGGCAGATGTGTGACTTATGGATTTTAGGGATCGGATGTATCGAGTATGATGGAATTAGAGAAGAAATAGGTGAAGAGGGACCAAGAAATCATAATACAAAGATGAGTATTCGAGTAGCTTTTAGGTCAATTTAGCAACGTGGTATAAGGCAGGAAGTCGTATGGGAATGAGAGCCAAGGCTCTCTATTTCTAGGGAGAGGTTAGGTCAAGAAAATGACCTAAGGTTACCTCGGCCAGCCGTATAGAAGCAAGCACCAAAAATTGGGCACGATATTGTGAAGATTGGACCGGATAAAAAGATAAGACCGGATAGAACCGGGATGGCTGGCGCCAACCACCAAGGGATGCCTAGAGTTTCGTACCCTAGCGTGCTTCCAAGGGAATCTCCGGGCAAAACACGATGTTTCACTTTATATTTTGAGGTGACAGTGTTGACCACCACAATTTTCCAAAAATAGAAAGTTTCGATTTTTAGTAGGTTTTCATTTTTGCAGGTTTCTCTTTTTGCAGTTTTCATTTTTTATACAGGATGCATGCTCCTAGTCTCGGGTGGACTGTCTTGGAGCCAAAACGCAACACTTTGATACTTGTGATCATGAAATGCGGCGTCTAACATCGTCTTGAGGTCTTCGACTCCTTGTCTGGTTGGACTAAAGTGAAACGCAGTGTTCTAAGCCCGAAATTCCCGGTACGTGGCATCAAACTTTGTCGTCTCTCGAAGGCTTGGCTCGGTATTGGATTGTCCGAAAGAAAGGGGAATTTATTGATCGATCCAAGGCAAAAGGCTATTTATATGGTGCTCGGGGTTCTTTGTGGTTTCATCGGCTTCCGACGCACTGGCCGATCACGATCCAAATCCAAATCCTCAAACAGGACTCGGGATTTCATCATCGGGTCAACAAATAAAAAAGAGAAAAGGACGACACGTTTTTGGTGTCTACAGCTAGCCCTCACTTTGACTGAGTTTGAAAGACGAAGGTCAAAGTAGACACTAAAAGGTACTTACCTGGTATTGGCATTGCTTTTATGCATCGAAATTTCGTAGCTTTTGTCTTGAACTCGATAGAGGGGCTCGGACTTGACTAGCGGAGTCCAAAGTCTAGGCCGTTTGTTCTCGAACCGGTTGCTTGAAGGCCTGGAGTTCGGATTGGTGTGCCTAAACTTGACCATGTGCTTAGTCCGAAGTTTGGCAAGAAGCTTGAACCTGATGCGAGTAGTAAAGTCCGAAGCCGCCTATGGTGCCCGAACTTGACCGCTTCTTGGATCTAAAGCTCGGCTAGGTATCCCGAGCTTGGCCCGATTAATGTCCCGAAGCTCGGATGAGGGGCCTAAACTTGACCGTTCTTGGTCCGAAGCTTGGTTAAAACTTTGTGCACTAATAGTTTTGTTAGCTAATAATCGAAAGTAAATAGTTTTAAGTGTTACTTGAAGATAATTTATAATCGGATCATGTTTCAAATGTGGTTCCTTGACTTGGCCATGGTGTGGTCCCGAAGTCTTGGTGTGGTGTCCGAACCTTGACCGCTGTTGGGCCCGAAGCTCGATTGGAGTGTGTCCGAACCTTGACCATTGTTGGGCTCGAAGCTCGACGAAGTGATGTCCGAACCTTGACCACCTGTTTGGGCTCGAAGCTCGACTAGGATGTGTCCGAACCTTGACCTCTGCTGGGCCTCGAAGCTCGACTGGAAGTGTGTTTAACCTTAGCCTCTATTGGGTCTAAAGCTCGACTTCTATCCACTTTCATCGGAATAGGGACGGATGCTTACTTGAAGATATGAAGCTTTGAGGTTATGTGCCTCATTCGAAATTTGAGCTTTTAGTTTGTGTACTAATAGCTCCTTATAAGGTAGACGATTTATGTCTTCCCATAAGTATTGTTGGACTCGTTGTGGTTGTATGACCCTTTCAATCTTGAGCCCCCACGTTCTTCGTAGGTGCTTGTGTTTAGCTCTTTTTGAATGTTGGAGACTAGCTTTGATTAATTGATGGCATGGAAGATCCTCTTTGAAGGTGACGGTGCTGATGACCTTCCTAATGCTCGATTTAATGCTTGATACTCGCTTGATTGAATAATTCCTTATACGGTGCTTTGTTATTATTTTATTTTTTTTGTATTTCAGGAGTTTTGACTCATGCGAGAGGAGATGTATACAAGACTCTATTCGAAGAACAAATGTATTCTTTTATTAAGATGATGCAAAAAGTTCAAAAAGACAAAGACAAAATTGCACTTTAGCCCCCACTCCCTAAAGTAAAGCCTAAAGAAGGGTAACCAGGTTGCTTGAACTTGCGAGGTTTGTCGCTGGTGGATCGTGGACGATGAACTTGACGATTTGGTGTTGAATCAAACTGGTATGCTTCTTGATGATTCGGTGCTCCTCCCGATGGGTTTCTGCTCCTTTGGATAGGGTAAAGTGGCTTTGATTTTTGGGAATTGGAAATTAGGAAAAAGATTAGGATTGAGACCAAACCTCATGGGCTTCCTACATATCCACTATAACGGGAATCGAGCCTTCGTAGTTTAAAAAGGAAGGTAATTTGGATTTGTTTTTTTTTTTTTTTGAGGATTTCGTTTTGACCTTAGGCGGCGTACTTGTGTCACAAGTCAAGAGGGACATACTCGGTGTGGTCGGTGCTAATGTGGGACGTCTCGGTGTTGACCGTACTCGGTGTTGGTGTAGATTTCTTACTTCTCGGATGCTTCGTGCTAGGGTTCCCAACTTGCATAGGATTTCCTACCCTATATCCCAAAAGAGCATGTGCTCGGGATTGGCTCATGGAAGAACTTCTAGGGGAGATAGGGCTTAAGTGCTAGACCCGAGGAAGACCGATCCTAAGGGAAGAGAAAATGATATGCTCTTTTATTTGGATGCGGATAAAGGGATGCAAAACAAGTGGAATGTCAAGGTTTGCTCGTGGAGAATCTAAGTCACCCTAGAGAGAGGTGAATAGGGTGATGAAGAAATATAAACAATTTTTACAACAAATCGGCTAAACAACGGATCTTGAGTCTAGATTGGACTCAAAAAAGTGATAACATAGATTTGCGTGGAAACCCTCCCGGGGTAGAAAACCATGGATAACGCTAATCCAAGCACCAAGTCAAATCCACTATTTTGAATCCACAAAATACAAGGACTCGACTCTACCAGGATTGCTACCTTAAACAATTCCTTACAATGTTTTCTTAGACTCGAAGTTACCTTATCTCGATCTAGTACTTCCTGACCGAGGTAACCTTTACAATCGGGGACAATTAAGCTGAGTTAACCCTTGTAGCTCGGTCGAGGGACCTTACTCGGAAAGTCGAAAAGAATGTGACTGATTACAAGACTTTCTTTACAACTCGGAAAATATTAAATATAGACTTGGAGTTGTAAATAGAAGATTGAATAAGAGTGAGAACAATAATTAGTTCAAGTAATGTGTTCAAGCAATATATTCAGCAATCATCTAGTCTTGTGAGGTGGCTTTTATTTATATCAACCAGGTAGAGTGACCGTTGAGTCTTGGCTCGGACGAAGTCTTCACTAGCCATTAGTAATCGCTCTTCCGAGTCATTTAGAAAAGATTCGTTGGGATGTGAATGTTGTGCAACGGCTCTTGGCTCCAAAAGATGGTCCAATCACTTGGTGGGGACGGAAAGTTGTGGTGGAAACAACCATTAAGCCTAGAGTTGGAGTTTTCTAGTTTTGGAAACAGACAACCCCGACCCGGTGTCTTGAGCCATGTGCGTAAGTAGATAAACCTTTTCGCGGGTGGTTAATGGGTAGAAGCTCGGTTGCTTTTGTATTTCAAAATAAGTTAGCCTCGTTTGAATAACCTACAAAAGCAAACCACATTAGTTCTCAAAGTATAAAATACTTTGGTCCAAGATTAGGCACGAGATAATAATTAAATTAATACAATTAAAAGCTTAATTATCTTTGGCCTATAAGAATGGAATTTTCCGAGTCTAATATTCAATATACTCAAATTCTATCCGAGTCAATCCTAAGGATGATTAAGTAGAGACAATAAAATATTAGAGTATAACAACTTGATCTGGTCAAATAACTCTCAAAAAAATAAATTGACTAAGAATAATGAATTAACGTTGTAATTCTCTTTGCGTTGAAATACACAATCGAGTGCATAGAATAAAAGTGTTAGAGAAATTATTTGAGCATGCGATAGTTCCGAGTGATGTCCGAGTGACTCGAAACATCGAGTGTAGAAAATATGCAATAATGTGCTTTACGAGTCGGTCATAATGGAATGAAAACTTACACAAGGTATTCATGTAATACTCGGAATGACTTAGAGTTAGAAAATGAATCTTCAAATGAAATGTATGCAATGACGTGCATGACTTAACCTCGGGATGATTCTATGACTTGGCTAGTGCGGAACCGAAATGCATAGATGATTACTCCTAATGGAAGATGAATTTGCTTTGGTTAAATGAGATATGAAATTGTAAAATGAAGTCACCTAATTTGATATGAATTTTAATTTAGCTAATGCAAATGAAAGACTCTCCTAATTCAAGATGAATTTTTAATTTGGCTAATTCAAGATGACATGTAAGATTGGACTCACATAATTTGAGATAAAATTTGAATTGGCCAATGCAAAATGAAATGTAAGATTGGACTCACCTATTTTGAGATGAAATTTGAATTGGGCTAATGCGAAATGAATGGACTCACCTTAATTGAGATGAAATTTATTTTGGCTAATGCAAAAAATGAAATGCGGACTCATCTAATTGAGATGAATTTTATTTTGGCTAATGCAAAAAAAAAAACAAAAAATGCGGACTCACCTATTTTGAGATGAAATTTGAATTGGACTAATGCACAATGAAACGCAAGATTAGACTCGCCTATTTTGAGATGATTTTGACTTTGGGTTAATGAAATGCAAGATTGGACTCACCTACTTTGAGATGAAATTTATTTCTGGCTAATGAAAGAATGAAATGCAAAATTTGGACTCACCTATTTGAGATGACATTTATTTTGACTAATGCGTAAATGAAATGAATGGATCAATCTTAAGAGAGATGATTTTTCATTTAGCTAATGCAAATATGGAATGAATACCTAAAAGAAGAATGTAATTTTGGACTTTTTTGTTAAAATGCACATAATTGAACCGACTCAAAGTTTTATTTTATTTTGTTTTTGCACCCATGCAAGGATTATTCAGCGCTCCTCACCTATCCCTAAAGGCTCACAAGTAGAAGATTAAATTTAAAACACACACACTCATTCAAGCATGCAAATGAAGTCAAGGGATCACCTAATAGTCCAAAAGTTCTTTGGTCAAAGAGTTTAAGAGTTTGGATAAATGGTGACACGTAGTCCGAGAATTTGGTCCTCCATGGGATGCATGGATAAGGATACCAACCAGATTCTCAGTACCTCTCGGTGAACCAAAATGTTTAGCCTAAGAGTGCGTGCGACGAGGGAGGAGGTACCCATTTCCTAGGGCAATGAGACCTAGTTGGCCCCGCCTAAAGGAACCACTGGGAGCCTCTCTTCGGAAAGGGTAAGTAGTGGGTACAATAAAGTTTTTCTAGGGGTCCAAAAATAGTATTTGAAGACTCGGACACTCGCTCTATATATTTCGAGTCATGCAAAAAGAATCGGGTATAACGATGTCATTCATATAGTGTTTTGATTCCAAGGCATTCTCTCGTGTCTTAGAAACTTACTTGAGTTAAATAGTATCTTTTCTATGCGATTCGGCCTTCACTTATCTCTTTAATCGCTTTCGGTTAGCGACTCGTAAAACTTGTTCTTTATTCCGAGTCCACTTTCTCTCGGAATCCGACTTATGATTATTTACTCTATTGTTTGCAAAGTCAGCATTCATAGTTCTTTTCGTGCTTAGTCTACATCAAGTGTTTCCCACTCGATATTTGTTGATAGAACTTGATTCCTTGCTTAAGACTAAGTCTTATGGAATTCCGAGTATCATGGATATTAGACTCGTAAAGTTCCATTTCTTTTCCGACTCGTATAATCTGTTTGTTAATTATCATGATTATTTTTATTATCTCGTGTCTAACCTTGGACCAAAGTATTTTATACTTTGAGAACCGAAGGTGTTTTACTTTTGTAGGTTATTCAATCGAGGATATCTTTTCAAATTACAAAAGTAGCCGGCTTCGAACATCAAATCACCAGCAGATATAGCTTTTCACCATCCCTCGCTCTAGTCCCGTAAGATTGTGTCGAAGCCGTCCGCTTCCATATCCGGAAAACTGGAAGGTCAAGCTTAACGATGGTTTTCACCACACTTTTCAAGACACAACCGATGGTTTTGGGACTTCCAAGAGAGTTAAACCGTTGTCCAACGACCATATTTTCAACGGATACTTTCCGAGTGACTCGTAAAGCCCTTATCAACGGTCACAGAGGACTCTCGGTCAGCGAGATGAAGATAACGGCTACTCGCCCGGTTATCTATAAATAGAAGCCACTTCACAAGACTTGAAGATAGCGGAATATACCGTCAATACTCCAACTTGAACAAAGTTATTGTATTTACTTTCAATCTTCAACTTACAACTCCCACTCTGTAATTCATTACTTTCGAGTTGTAAGGTCTTGTACTCGCTTACAAACACTTCTTACATTCTTTGTAAGGTCCCTTGACTAAGCCGTAAGGGTTAACTCAGCTTAGTTGTCCCTAGCTGTAAGGGTTATCTCAGCTAGGAAGTACTAGATCGGATAAGGGAACTTCGAGTCTAGGAAAACTTGTATAGAGTTGTCCAAGGGAGCAACTCGGGATCCGTCAAGTTCACGGTATTTTGTGGACTCAAAATAGTAGATTTGACTTCGTGTCCGGATTGACACGGGCCGTGGTTTTCTGCCCCAGGAGGGTTTCCACGTAAATTCTCTCGTGTTCTATTTCTGAGTTCATTCTAGACTCGGACAGACTCGCTGAACGTGTTTACTCCGATTCATTGCATTCTCGAGTCCAATTTTTTTAACCCCTTGCTTAGACTCGGAATCTGTCTTTGATTCTTCTCTGTCAAAAGGGTGTGTGCTTTCACAAAGAATTTTTCATCACCCTATTCACCCCCTCTAGGGTGACTCGGACTCTCCCCGAGCAAACCTTCAATTGGTATCGAGCCTAGCCTTTCGTAAAGGATCTAACAGTCCAAAGGTTTAAAGATCGGATGGCTCGTAACACCTGGAGAGTTCGACGAAGGTAGATCTTCCAACAGGCCACCAAAATTCAAAGGTTCAAATTTCGGTCACTCGGAAGAAGCCGATGGAATGTTTCCTTATGGATCACGACGAAGAAGTATGGGAAATCATACAACAAGGGAACTACATCCCAACGAAGACAGATGAATTCGTAATTCTTCCAAAGACAAAGGCCGAGTTCACGCCAGCGAGGCGTAGAAGTTCGAAAGAACTTCAAAGCCATGAACATCCTCATGTGCGCCATAAGCTCGTAAAAATATAATCGAGTCTCCGCTCGTGACTCGCTAAAGAAGTGTGGGACACTCGGTCAACACCTACGAAGGTACAAGTCAGGTGAGACAAGCGAAGATCAGCCAAGTATCTTCACAAATATGAGCTTTTTAAAATGGAGCCGTAAGAGAACATTACTCGGATGTTCATGCGCTTCACCGAGATCACCAACAATCTCAAATCTTTGGGAAAGAAAATCTCCCATGAAGAAATGTGCCGGAAAATTCTCGAAGCCTACCCAAGAAACGATGGGGTCCGAAGGTAACTCGCCATAGAAGAGGCTCGTAACCTCTCAATCTTGAAGCCGACGAGCTCATAGGAAAGCTTCGACCCATGAGATACATCCGGAAGAAGAAGATGCCGAGGGTACTTCCAAAAAGAACATCGCTCTTAAAGCCTCGTAATCCAAAGAAGCAAGTCCAAGCTCCTCCGACTCGAAGATGATCCCATGGCACTCATTGCAAGAGGCTTCAAGAGAATGATGAAGCACAAAAGATGGGATAAAAGGCCAAAAGAAGAATTCTACAAAAAGGACAAGAGAGACAGAAAAGGTAAGTTTTCTTCACCCACAAAGTTATCCTTGTCTAAAAATTCTGGATGTTTTGAATGTGGCAAGCAAAGACCACATAGTCAAGGACTCGTCCAAAACGAAGAAGGGACAGAAGAAGAAAAAGGCCATGATGGCAACGTGGAGTGATGAGGATTCATCTCGAAGAGGACGAAGACTCGGATGACTCAAAGTGTCCGATGGCAGCCATCGACTCGTAAACCGAAAAGGAGTCGACTCGCATACGTACTCGCACAATGAGGAAACCGATCCTCAAGAGGTAATAAACTATTTCCTCAAATTCTCCAAAGTTGATTTAGCTAAATACATCTTTACTTTGGAAGAAAAGTCCAATTCCGATTCTTCTCATTTCAAGGAACAACTTGAGTCAATCACTTCGAGAGCACCTTTTAAAAAATGAATTGGAAAACCGAGATCGACACTCGGAGAACTCAAGACAAGTGCTCATACTAATGAGACCGAGTCCGAGTTACTCGGAAAAGAAAATGAGCAACCGAAACGTAAGCTCATTGAGTCTCAAGATCTCGATTTTGAAGTTTTCTCAAGGACGTAAGAACCTTGATATGCTCTTAGGATCACAATGTGTCTCATTTCGAAAAGAAGGTCTTGGTTTCAACAAAGAGGAAGAATCTAATTCTTACTCGTAATTGTTCAAAAAGGATTCCGTAACCGTTAAGTTCAAGAAGGCCGAGCATGGTCCCATTCATAAAAATGAAAGGAGGACTAAACCCAGCACCTATCTACAAAAAGAAACCATTTTCTCCTGTTTCAAAAGGAAAGGTTTTTAAAAGGAAAGAGACACAGACTCAGCTTCTCGAAAAGAAGAAGACTCGTAATCGACTAAACCCAAAGTCATTCAAATCTGGGTTCCGAAGCACCTTCTTCCTAGAAAAGGACCACAGTAAGGAATGTTACTGGGTTCGTTAGAGGAAGTGAGAAGGGTTAGATTTTCTCTGTTTTGCAGTCACTCGAAAAGATCAAAGGACACTGGTACCTGGACAGCGGATGTTCTCGACATATGTCGGTGACCAAGGACTCTTTTCCGAGCTGGAGTCATATAAAGGAGGAAAGGTGACCTTTGGTGATGACAAGCAAGGGCAAGATAGTGGGCATTGGGAAGATTGGTAATGGAAACAATCTGGTGAGCCCAGTCTACCTGGTCAAAGGACTAAAATACAACCTACTTAGCATCTCCCAGCTTTGTGACAAAGGTCAAGAGGTAAGATTCACTCAATCCAAGTGCTACATCACGGATGAGACCACCAAAGAGGTAAAGCTCTCGGTAAGAGATCGGGTAATACCTACATCATCCCTCTTTCGACCCAAGTCGAACTTATCATGTTTAAAAGCATATCTTCAAGATGATTCTTGGATTTGGCATCGTAGATTAGGTCATATTAGCATGCATACTATCAAAAAGCTTGCATCTCTTGGTCCGGTTAGAGGATTACCTAACCGTGCTTTTGAGAAGGATAAAGTATGTGGAGCATGCACCAAAGGGAAACAAGTCGATCTTCATTTAAATCTCTCAAGACAATTTCCACATCCAACGTGCTTGAATTACTACACATGGACTTATGTGGTGAAATCCCCGTAAAGAGTCTCGGAGGTAAATCTTACATACTTGTTATTATTGATGATTTTTCAAGATTTACCTGGGTGTGTTTTCTGAAGCATAAGAATGAGGCCTTCAAGGAGTTCAGCAAGCTCTGTAGAAAGATTCAAGTTGAGTCTCGCACTCAGATTCAAAAGATTCGAACCGACCATGGAAGGGAGTTCGACTACTCGAATTCTCGTAGTTTTGTGACAAGAATGGAATTTCTCACAACTTCTCAAAGACCCTAACTCCTCAACGGAATGGAGTAGTTGAGAGAAAGAACAGAACCCTTGAAGAAATAGCAAGGACGATGATGATTGAACACAACTTGCCTTACTATTATCAGGCGCAGGCAGAAACACAGCCTAACTACACTCTCAATCGATGCCTCATCGGACCCATTCTCAAGAAAACACCTTATGAGCTCTACAAAGGAAGGAAGCCAAATATTTCCTATTTCGCATCTTTCGGATGTAAGTGCTTTGTCCACAACAACGGTAAGGATCATCTCGACCAAGTTTGATGCTCGGTCGACGAAGGAATTTTTCTAGGTTACTCTTCTCATAGCAAAGCTTATCGTATATTCAACAAGAGAACTAACAAAGTGGAAGAAAGTATCCACGTAGTGTTTGATGAGCTTGAACAGGGAAAACCAAGTGAATCTTCATACTCGTAACCGAAGCTCGAAAGGATGATGACGAAGATGAGTCTATAAAGACTCGTAAGGAGACCACTCGTAACGAGGAAGCTCGTAATGAGACAACTCGGAGGTCGCTCCGAACGAGCAAGTCAATGAAGAGGATCACACGTAACAAGCTTCGAAGATCAAGCAATTCAACCATCAAACCCGGTGAATCAAAGAACTGGTAAAGCATTCAAATTTACTTCCGTGCATCCCCAAGAAAACATTATTTCGATATCAACAAGTGGAGTAAGAACTCGCTCTTCTCTTCATAATCTATGTGCATTCACCGCATTCATTTCTCTCGATCGAACCCAAAATGCACTAGAGGCCCTTAATGAACCCGAATGGGTAGAGGCCATGCAAGAAGAGCTAAATCAATTCGAGAGAAACCAAGTCCGGACTCGACCAACCGACCTTCCGACCACTCGCTTATAGGAACCAAATGGGTTTTCAAAAACAAACTGGATGAGGGTGGAATAGTTGTCGAAACAAGGCTAGACTTGTAGCTCAGTGGTTACAATCAAGAAGAAGGAATTGATTGTGGGGAAACCTTTGCACCAAGAGCTGAATTGAAGCCATTAGAATACTCGTTGGCATTTGCATCCCGCATGCATATTAAATTATATCAAATGGATGTTAAGTGTGCCTTTCTCAATGGTTTTATTGAAGAAGAGGTCTATGTCGAGCAGCCTCCCGGTTTTGAAAACTCGTAATTTCCAAATCATGTTTTCAAACTTCAAAAGGCTCTCTATGGTCTTAAACAAGCCCCTAGAGCTTGGTATGAAAGACTCGAGCAGACTTCCCGGTTCAAAATGATTTCAAAAGAGGTCGATCGACAAGACTCTATTCATAAAGACCAAAGGGAAAGATTTTCTCATTGTTCAAATATATGTTGATGATATTATTTTCGGTGCTACTAATGAATTTCCGTGCCGAGAATTTTCTCGAGTTGATGAGCCAAGAGTTCCAAATGAGCATGATGGGAGAACTCAATTTCTTCCTTGGGCTGCAAATCAAACAAAACAAAGATGGAATCTTTGTCCATCAATCAAAGTACACCAAGGAACCGCCGAAGAAATACAAACTTCAAGATGCAAAGCACGCATCTACTCCTATGAGCAAGCAAGATAAAACTTGACTCGGATGAGACAGTAAAGCAAGAGATCGAAACTCTATCGAGGTATGATTGGATCTCTCGCTATATCTTACTTCGAGCGCACTGCACATAATGTTCAGTGTTTGCTTATGTGCACGATTTCAAGCTAATCCAAAAGAATCACATCTCACTCGCGGTGAAGAGAATATTCGGATATCTTGCAGGCACTCGTAATCTAGGACTCGTGGTACTCCGGAGACTCGTAACCGAGTCCGACCGGGTACTCGACGCAGTACTACGCAGATACAAAGTAGATCGAAAGAGCACATCCGGAGCTTGCCGCTTCGGGTCAATCCCTAATATCCTCGGCACTCAAAGAAGCAAAACTCGCGAGCTCTATCAACCGCAGTAAGCTGAATATATTGCCGCTGGAGCTTGTTGCGCTCGCATTCTCTCGGATAAAACAACACTTGAAGGATCTCGGATTATCTCTCAACTCAGCCCCAATCAAGTGTGACAATCAAAGCGCAACCGCATCACTAAGAATCCCGTCCAAAGACTCAAAAACAAAGCATATTGAAGTCGGTATCATTTCTTACGCGATCACTCGTAAAAGGGTGATATTTTACTTGAATTCATTCCGACTAATCTTCAATTAGCCGATATCTTTACTAAGCCACTTGGTGAAGATCAATTCTGTTTTATTCTGAATGAGCTTGGCATGTTAAATGCTTAGTTTCGTGTTATGATTCTTGCATTTTTCTCGTGCTATGTGCTTTAGTTGTCAATAACCATTGGTTCAGCTTGATCATGTGATACCGGGCCGATAGTTATTTCGTGTTTCGAGTCACTCGTAAACTTTTCCGAGTCAAACTCGGACGTAGAGAAAAATTTGGACATCAAATTTTCTCGAAGCTATCTCTAGAACAATGGAGAGTTTCTGGATTATATTTTCAAACTCTTTTTCTCTCTCTTTCTCGAGCGCCGCGATCGTATCTTAACCGCAGATTTCAAACCGTTGTTATCTCAACCGTTGAAGCGTAACTGTCACACCGGCATTAATGATCGATGGACGGGTAAGACGGAACGGAGTTACTTAACGGATAGTGAACGGGCGCGCGTATTCTCTATAAATAACGTCTATTCATCTTCCTCTCGGTATTCTCAAACTCCTTCCCTCTCAAACGAAAACCCTCTCGCGGAAAGTTGTCTACGTGAACAAGTGTTTCCTTGATCGTCTGCAAGTGTGGAAGAAGCTCTCTCTCTCTCGTAAGTTTTCGATCGCTCTCTTCTCATTTTCGTTTTTCTTCTCTTCTACACCTCCTTCTCTTTCCTCTTCTCTCGAAAAGTTTCATCTTTTCATCTCTCAAAATGCCTAAAAGAGGAAACCAACCCGACTTTCGTGTTTCTTCATCCTCAAAGAAACCTCGCTCCAACAAGCCGTAAAGCTCAACCCCTCTAAACCCATTGTCACCCAAAGATCTTGCGCTGGACGACAAGTTCTTCCCAACAACCAAATTCTCCTCGGTTGTCCCATATTCAAACCACCTGAGTCTACCATTTCTTGTGTTTCAGATGAGTTCATCTATCCCGAACTCGTTTCGAAGTTCTATACTCACCTCTCTCACTCGAAAATGTTCTAACCTCAAGGGTTCGTAACATTACCGTTCAGTATCAACACCTCTCTCCTTCACTGCATCGTTCAAAGTTTCTTCTCTCTTCTTGAACAAAGAACCCTATCCCCTTCATCGAAGTCGCCAACGACTTCTTTGAAAAGTACGCCAAAGAATTCCCCGGGTCCGTAAAGAACTTTTCGTGACTCGCTTGAAGTCGAAGCCGAGCTTCAGTGTTTCCCGCCGATGAGAACCTTCTTCTCACAAAGATTCTAGCAAGGAGAACCCCAACTCCAAGCACCTCAAAGCTCTCTTCGATATCCCGGAGGGATACGAAGTCGACCTCTTCCCCTCCATCATTGAGCAAATGGCCGCCGTGCCACCAACTCCAAACCAAGAAGAACACCTCCCTTCCTTTCGTGCTCTTCTCACCCTTGTCTTCAAACAATTTCAAGTTCCTCTTCCTCTCGACCCTAACGCGGTGTCCGAGGCGGCCATTGTGGTCGGTAAAAAGGAACTCCGTGGGTACGGATACCGTGAAACTAACCCCGGTGTCCGGGTTCACAACTCGTAGCCGAGGCCTCCTTCTCCACCTCGCACTCGTAAATCAACCCCTCTCCCTCTTCCCTCTTCACCTGGTGGTGCCTCCACCTCCAAGTGCTTCCAAATCTCTCTCCGCCCTCTTATCTCCCGTCTTCTTGGACAAGATCACCTCGGTGTCTTCTCGATTTCGTAGACATGCTCGGAGGTTTCAAGTCTCGCCCTTCGTGGTCTCGACCATCAACCAAAAGACCTGGTCAGTCCCAGATCCGAGAGCAAGCAGCCTCTCGTTCTTGAGATGAGAGAGCTGGTTAAGGAGCAGTATGAGCCGGCCGAGCTCCTCGTAGAGAGACGGTCCAAGGCGGCTCAGACCCGTAAGACTCGCACCCATCTCGAGACGTCTTCGAGCCTGAGCCCGACCTCCTGAGAGCGAGGAAGCCGAGGAAGCAGAGGAAGAAGCAAGCAGATGCAGCGGAGGACGCCGAGGAACCCGCAGCTCGAGGCAGCCTCCTTCCGGCCAAGGGAAGAAGAGGCCGTGGCAGCTGCCGAGGGACAACTCCGCTCCCCAAGTTCAAGTTGTCTGTACTCAGCTCGGACAGCTAGCCTCGAGTGGGTCGAAGATCTCGCTCCTCCAGCCGAGTCGCCCAGAGCAGCCCCTCCAGCCCCCGAGGTCCCAAGGGAAGAACCCTCGATCCACTTTCTCCGGTCGCCCACTCGTAGCCGAGCCCCCGCGAATTGTTCCGGTTCTCCCTTCGCCGCGCTCAAGCACATCGTCAAGGTCTTATCAGCGCCGGCGCACCTCCGCCTCCACTCGTAAATCCCCTCCCTCCTAGTTGGAGCCATGCACCGAGTCACGATTCCTCGTGCCTCCGCACTTCGCTTTCAAAATTTTATTTTGTCCGCACAATTTCGTGTATTACTTGTACTTTTCTCCCTTCTTTTTGTTTCTTGTTTTTGTTGAAAGGCAAGGGGGAGAAATGTAGTCGAAACTGGTTGTCTTGTCTAGGGGAGTTCTTTCCGCCCTTGTAATATAATTTTTTTATGAACTCGAATGCATTTCATTATTAATTTCTGAGTTCTTTCTTTTCCGAGTGAATGAGTTCAAGCATACTTTATTTTGCTCGATATATTGTATATTGCTCTGTTCAATATGTCTTACTTTTATTCGAACTACTCGTAATCAACCTATTTCCCTCTAACAAAGTTTCGTTTAAGTATGGAATGCCTTTCATCAAAAAGGGGAGATTGAAGACTCGGACATCGCTTCTATATATTTCCGAGTCATGCAAAAAGAATCGTGTATAACGATGTCATTCATATAGTGTTTTGATTCCAAGGCATTCTCTCGTGTCTTAGAAACTTACTTGAGTGAAATAGTATCTTTTCTATGCGATTCGGCCTTCACTTATCTCTTTAATCGCTTTCGCTAGCGACTCGTAAAACTTGTTCTTTATTCCGAGTCCACTTTCTCTCGTAATCCGACTTATGATTATTTACTCTATTGTTTGCAAAGTCAGCATTCATAGTTCTTTTCGTGCTTAGTCTACATCAAGTGTTTCCCACTCGATATTTGTTGATAGAACTTGATTCCTTGCTTAAGACTAAGTCTTATGGAATTCTCGAGTATCATGGATATTAGACTCGTAAAGTTCCATTTCTTTTCCGACTCGTATAATCTGCTTGTTAATTATCATGATTATTTTTATTATCTCGTGTCTAACCTTGGACCAAAGTATTTTATACTTTGAGAACCGAAGGTGTTTTACTTTTGTAGGTTATTCAATCGAGGATATCTTTTCAAATTACAAAAGTAGCCGGCTTCGTAACATCAAATCACCAAGCAGATATAGCTTTTCACCATCCCTCGCTCTAGTCCCGTAAGATTGTGTCGAAGCCGTCCGCTTCCATATCCGGAAAACTGGAAGGTCAAGCTTAACGATGGTTTTCACCACACTTTTCAAGACACAACCGATGGTTTTGGGACTTCCAAGAGAGTTAAACCGTTGTCCAACGACCATATTTTCAACGGATACTTTCTCGAGTGACTCGAAAGCCCTTATCAACGGTCACAGAGGACTCTCGGTCGACAGATGAAGATAACGGCTACTCGCCCGGTTATCTATAAATAGAAGCCACTTCACAAGACTTGAAGATAGCGGAATATACCGTCAATACTCCAACTTGAACAAAGTTATTGTATTTACTTTCAATCTTCAACTTACAACTCCCACTCGTAATTCATTACTTTCGAGTTGTAAGGTCTTGTACTCAGCTACAAACACTTCTTACATTCTTTGTAAGGTCCCTTGACTAAGCCGTAAGGGTTAACTCAGCTTAGTTGTCCCTAGCTGTAAGGGTTATCTCAGCTAGGAAGTACTAGATCGATAAGGGAACTTCGAGTCTAGGAAAATCTTGTATAGAGTTGTCCAAGGGAGCAACTCGGGATCTCGTCAAGTTCACGGTATTTTGTGGACTCAAAATAGTGGATTTGACTTCGTGTCCTGGATTGACACGGGCCGTGGTTTTCTCGCCCCGTGAGGGTTTCCACGTAAATTCTCTCGTGTTCTATTTCCGAGTTCATTCTAGACTCGGACAGACTCCGCTGAACGTGTTTACTCCGATTCATTGCATTCCGAGTCCAATTTTTTTAACCCCTTGCTTAGACTCGAATCCGTCTTTGATTCTTCTCTCGTCAAAAGGGTGTGTGCTTTCACAAAGAATTTTTCATCACCCTATTCACCCCCTCTAGGGTGACTCGGACTCTCCCCGAGCAAACCTTCAGTATTCAAACTAGTTCAAAGGTTGCTAAATGCGAGATGTCTAATGCAAGCACCTCATTAAAACTCACTACTCAAATTTTCAAGTTTCGCCCTCTTAATAAATGATTTATTCCCAACGGAGTCGTCACCGTAGGAACCACGGCCGACCGGAGCCCACCGAGCTTCCCCACCTATGTCGGGTATCTTTTTAAAGATTGATTTTGAAGATGGTTTTTGAAAGTCGATTTTGGAATGTGGGGATGAACTCGTTAAGATTTCCAAATTTTATTAAATCTGATTTAAAGCGAATTAAGTAAAGTTGAATGGTGAATTTATTAACCTTTTTATTTTAGTAATTATTTTGAGAAGTCTCAGGATATTATTTCTAAACCGAAAAATAGGACTTAGGGTTTCGTTTCTGCCGTGAGGCTCTAGGGCCAAACAGTGTGAAAAACCAGTTTGGATTTGAGCCCGCCTATTGACTACACGGTGTAGGCGACAACTTGAACCTAGTGGTGGCTGGCGCCGGCCGAGGCCACGGCCGAGGAAATCAGCCTCGCCCGGCAGTGCGATCCGTAACCTATTTTTCTACCTGTTCAATCATAAATAGCCGGAAGTAGATTTAAATTCAAATAAAGCAAAGGGAGTTGCCAATAAGTTTTTAGGAGAGAAAAACTAACAAAAACATAAAAGTGAAAATTTGCTCTCTCGATTTTAGTATGGAAAACCAAGACCAAAAAGGCTAAAATAACTCCATCGATATTTGAACCGAGAATCGGATTTGGAGGCGAGAGTACGAAACGTAGGGATAAACCTTTCCGTTCCACCCGTCCAAAGATAGCCATTACTAGTTCGAGTAGTGAATTAAAATAATGTGAAGAAACACAAGCATACAACAACATGCTAAGCGAAATTAAAGCAACCAAACATAGTAATAGAAAGGGATAAAGAAAGCGGTAAAAGCGTAAACGAAAAGCAAAACCGAAGAAAAGCGAAAAAGGAAAAGAAAGCGAGAAATCTAAAAGATTACATCAGGCAGGAGGAAATAAAAGCGATACATAATTTTTCCACAATACGGAAAGCAATAAAGAAAGCATAAAATAAAATACACCATTATGAAAACTAGATCTGTGCCCTCATGTTGTCCCACTTGCCGATCCGGATCTCGGATCTAGACCTCTTGATGCAATGGTGGTGAATCAAGGAATGCTTTTTGTGAGTATTTTGGTGTAGGTAGGTAGGTAGGCAGATGTGTGACGGACGGAGTTTAGGGATCGGATGCATCTAGTATGATTGATGTAAAGAAGGAATAGGTCGAAAAGGGACCAAGAGATTAGAATACAAAGATGAGTATTCAGTAGCTCTTAGGCGAATTTTAGTAGTGTGGTATTAAGGTAGGAAGTTGTGTGGGAATGAGATCCAAGGCTCTCTATTTATAAGGAGAGGTTAGGTCAAGAAAGTGACTTAGGGTTAGCTCGCTAGTTGTCCGTAAACAACGAACAAAAACCAGGTAGGATATTGTGCTTATTGAACTGGATAAAAGAGATAAGACCGGATAGAACCGGGATGGCCGACACCGGCCATCAAGGGTTGCCTAGGGTTTCGTGCCCTAGCGTGCTTCCAAGGGAGTCTCCGGGCAAAACGCAGGTGTTTCACTTAATATTTTGTGGTGGAAGGCGCCGACCACAACAGACTTTCCAAAACCGAAAAGTTTTTATTTTTGGCAGTGTTTCTATTTTTGGCGCTTTTCAATTTTGATGTAGGATGCGTGCTCCTAGTCTCGGGAAGACTGTCTTGGAGCCAAAACGCAGCACTTTGTGATCATGAAATGCAGCGTCTAACATTGTCTTGAGTTCTTCAACTCCTTGTATGGTTGGACTAAAGTGAAACGCAATGTTCTAAGCCTAAAATTCCCTAGTACGCGGCACTAGACTTCGTCATCTTTGAAGCTTGACCTGGTATTGGATCGTCCGAATGAAAGGGGGATTTATGGATCAACCGAAGGCAAAAGGCTATTTATGTGGTGCTGAGGGGTTCTTTGTGGTTTATTGGCTGTCGTCGCACCAGTTGATCATGGCCCGAGATCCAAATCCTCAAACAGGACTCGGGATTTCATCATCGGGCCAACAAATAAAGAAGAGAGAAAAGGACGACACTTTTTTGGTGTCTACACTTTTGAACCTCTTCTTTGATCTTTAAGGTCCATTCAGGTTTCATCCTCCTAAGTTTATGCTTAACTGGTTTGGCATCTTCTTAAAGTGGAATTTTATGTTCCGTTATGCTAGGATCTATCCTTGGCATGTCTCCGTAGGACCAAGCAAAGACATCTATAAACTCTATAAGGAGCGAAGTAAAGTGCTTATACTCTTTTAGACTTAGAGTTTTCCTAATCTTAACCTCTTGGGGTTGATCCGGAGATCCTAAGCTAATAGTTATTGTTTCTCCTTTAATTGGTGAGCAATTTTCATGATCTTTCATAGCTTTTATTAATTCTTTAGAAATTTCTTGTTCATCATTAGAGGCAAAATAATTAAGAATAGAAGGAGGCAAAGAGTAATTAAAAGAATTCATCTTATTGAATTAGGAAAAGAGTACATTAGACTTAGAAACAAAAATTGTAGAACTACAAGAAGAACAAATAGAATTGGAAATAGAAAAATCAACCCTAGCCCTAGACTTAGAAGTGGACTCGCTCTCCAAAGATAACAACAAATTCTTGGCCCTCTTCAGCTTCAATCTAAGTGAGATGCTTGGACCCTTCTTCGTCAATGTTAGTGATAAACCTCGATGGGTTGAACTTCAGGTACAACATGGCTTGGGATAGTATCGAAATCGAATTCCTATTTGGGTGCATCTCTTGTCCGAACAAGCAGGTCGAAGATGTTTCTTTCTGCTAGATTGGTCCAATCTACAGTGGACTAATCTTTTTAAGAAGGTAGGGTGACTCCTTTTCTAGCATCTAACAATCATTGAAGATTTCTAATCTTGGGACTAGGATGCCCTTCTCTTTTAGATAGTAGGGCTTAGGAAAACCATAGTAAGGGAAGTAATCCCTTTCCTTAAGAAATTGTCCATTTAAGGTGCGAGGATATGGCTTAATGGAACGGAATGTTAATGGTGCAGTCCTCTTAACTTGTGTTTCCCACTTTGCTTGTGCTACTTCCTTAGTAGTTGGAAGGTAGCCTAGACCAAACTTATAGTTATTAATGGGTTCAAGGGGTGGATAAATTAGGTGGTATGCCCTCCATCCTATGGCTAGGCCATGAAAATACCCCTTCTTTCTTAGCATCGAATGGACCATAGGGTCAATATAAGAATTAAAGTTAAAAGGTGCTTCATCTTTTTCTACAACAGCTATAACTTCGAATCCATACACCTCTTTGTCATTGACGTTGTGCTTGATTTCAATGACATAGTCTTTAGAAGTAATGGTAGCACAAAGCTATCTCCCTTAATAGTTAGCACCTATCCTTTGACGATCATTTTAACCTTTTGGTGCAAGTGTAAAGGGCACTCGCTTGGTGGTCATGTAACTAATGACGTCCTAAAAGGAAGTTAAAGGTGGCGGGGATGTCTAAGACTTGGAAGTTAATATTCTTTACCACAGCCTCGATATTAATAGGGAGAGTCATTGTTTGTAAAATTGTTCTCTTAGAACCGTTTTAAGCTTGGAGGTGAACAGTTTGTTTGGAGAGTTGTTTCGTCTTATGCCTAACCTCTTAGCAATGCTCCAGGAGTAGACATTTCCAATGGACCTCGTTGTCTACTAGGGTTAGGTGTATGAACTTGTTAATGCAAGTTACAGATCAAATAAAGGGCATTGTTGTGTGCAATGCCTTCATCGAGTAAGTCCTTCTTGTCAAAGGTAATGGTTCCGTCCCTAGCATTTACCAATCCAACTACCTCTTCGGATGTGACTTCAAGAGATACCTCAATCTTACTAAGTGCGTCGATCAAGGCCTCGTCTATGCTTCGAGAGCTAGATATTAATTGTTTGATAGATATGTCACCTTTGAGTTTTTGAATCTGTTTGAGGATTGGATCTTCTTTTGGTAACTTCTTTCTCTTTTGGGGTTTCTTGAGTCTGTTGTGGACCCGTTGGTGCGCTCTATCATCCAGATCTGGTTAGGAACTGGATTTTAGGAGTTTTTGGTTCACCCTAAAAGTCATCATGTTATAAGGGTTGTGTGCCCCGAAGCTATCATCACTGCCAATATTAGTCTCATAAACATCCTCTTCATCACTTACCCATAGTCCGTGTACTACTCGGGTCTAAGGTAAGTTGATGTGTGATTTAGACTCATCTATATCTTGAACTAAGACAGAAGGATCCCACTGACCTGGAGTGGGTTCGTAAAAGATGGCTAAGGTTCCGCTAATGGGTTCTTGCTCATTATCTGGGTTTTTGAGTGACCTTAGAAAGAGGGAGTTGACCATTATGGAAAATGCTCTGAATCGGGTCTAAGGTAAGTTGATATGTGATTTAGACTTATCTACATCTTGAATTAAGATAGAAGGATCCCACCGACCTGGAGTGGGTTCAGAAAAGATGGCTAAGGTTCCGCTAAATGGGTTCTTGTCTATTATCGGGTTTTTGAGCGACCTTAGAAAGAAGGAGTTGACCATTACGGAACATGCTCTCTAACTTGCTTTTGAAGGTCCAACACTATTTTGTATCATGTCCTCGTGCATGATGGTACTTGCAGAATTTTCCCGTGTCTCAGCTTTTTGACTGCTTTGCGATTTTTGATTGTGCTCTTACGGGTGATAACTCAATTTTCCCTTTGGATAATAAATGGTTGAGGCCTTGAGCATAAGTAGTATGTATTGGAGTGTAGTGAGTATACCTATTAAGGGCATTGACATTTGTTGCCCTACTAGTAAAGCTCTTATTGGAGGTTTTCTTATCCTTATTCTAGTAGTTACCTCTATAACTTGCCACGACTTTTGTGATCGCGATGTACAACTCTTCTTCGATCCGCATAACCGCTTCTCCGAGGGGTTATGAAGCTCATAAAGAGTAGGAACTTTAAATGTTGATTATAGGCAGGCCAAAGGTTCCCGACAATGATCCCGACCTAATCTTTTCGGAAGGTCGGTTTACTATATGGGCAGCCTTTGCCCTTCATCTAATGAGAAAATTAGTGCACTTTCTTTCTCCTATTTGTTTGATTAGTTCTAAATCACGAAGGGTGACAGGTAGATCGGTGTTATAGGAGTATATTTGTGTAAGAACTCCGTGCACAAATCAGTCCAATTAGTCATCATGCGTGGTTGAATCGCTTTATACCACTTCATACCATTTTTATCAAACATCCCGGGGAAAATATTATGGTATGTATCTTCGGGCATGTTCTTTAGAGTCATTACTGCTATGAAGTTGCGGACATGGTGATGGGGAAACTGTGAAACTTGATGTCCGGCATGGTAAATTTAGGGGTATATTCCCTTTAGGGATTGAAGTGAATCCCATTAAGTTAAAGTCATGGCTCTTAAACATAGAACACTCTCTTAACATCCTCTTTATCCGATCTATACGTGGATCATTCTTAGGCTTGTAACTAGTTTCTGGAGGAGGTTGAGATGGATCCCGAGGTGGATCCTAAGGTGGACCTTGAAGTAGTGGTTGAGGTTCTTCTTCCTCTCCTCCCACTTCATCTTTCTTATTTTCCTAAAGAGTCTTTAGGATAAGAGCGAGAGTTTCGGACATTGATTCTATTTTTTGTCTTGAGCCTCAATCCGAGCTTCCATTTTAGTTGAGGATTTGTTGAGCAAAGAGATGATGGGAGACGGCTGTGGTTCTTCATCTATTGGAGGGTAATTGTTTCTTGGTATTGTCCTACAATGAAAGATTGATCGAATTAGTGTTAAATGCACCAAGGTTGGTCACATTGGAGTTAATCGAGATGTTGAATGCATGGATGTGGTACTAGACTCCATATTGAATCGTTATAATCTTTTTGAACCCAGATTCCGACGAAACCCCGTTGAAGTAGGCTTCCCTATTCTACAGCCCAAAAGATAACTACTCAGGACTATGCTAGAGGAACAAGCTTTTGGGGAGTAGGGACTCAAGCACTCGGACTCGAAGAGACTTGGAAGAAAGAAAAAGAAAATGCTCTTTTATTTGGATGCACATAAGGAATGCAAATCGGATTAAGACGAAATGCAACAAAGCACTTGGAGTGACTTATATTTGGTTAATGCACTCGACTCGTAATAAGATGAGTATGATTTGGCTAAATGCAAAAATACTCACCTAATTTGAGATGAATTTCATTTTGGCTAAATGCAAGAGAACTTTCCTAATTTGGAGGTGAATTTTAAATTTGGCTAAATGCAAAAAGATTCTTCTAATTTGGGATGAATTTCATTTTGGCTAATGCAAAAGGACTAACCTATTTGAGATGAATTTAAAATTTGGCTAAATGAAAAAATGCAAGCATGCTGACAATCAAAAATAAAAAACATAAAAGTAAAACCTAAAATTGACTCGAAGAGAGGAGGGGGTCCACCGCATGCCCCACCTCGACTAACCGGAGAAAGCCCACGCCAGCCATGCCCGACAAACGATGACTAAAAAAACCGAGACTAAAGGGAGGTAAATTGACTCGAAAATGTAATTAATGAACTAACGTTAAAAGAGAAAGGCAATTTCGAACTTTTGGCTAAAATGCACAAATTGGATTGACTCGAGGAGGTAAATTATTATGTTTTATTTTTGCACCCATATAAGGGTTATTTAGCACACCCAACCTAGTTTAAAGGCTCACAGAAAAAGGTTAAATACTAAAAACAACCACATTCATTTCAAGCATGCAAATGAAAAGAAGGTGCAACCTAAACTGTTAAGATTCTATAGTTAAAAAGAGGAATAATTCTAAGTTGGATACATGGTGGCTCATAATATGAAAATTTAGTCCCCTATTGGGTGCATAGCAGGACATGAATAATTAGTGCCTTTCAATTAGGAACCGAGAAAAAGCGTGCTATGAGTGGAGAATAACAATCTTCCCAGTTTATCAAGCTTAGGTGGGCCCACAGAGTTGATAGTTCGGCCTCTACGAAAATGTTCACGTAAGGGTATTGTCTAAAGGTCGAACGTAAAAGCAACTATGTCTAAGGTTGCCTAAATGCAATATGTCTAGTGCAAAATACAATAAGAAAACTCATAATTCTAATTTTTAAGTCTCACCCTCTTAATAAGTGATATCCCTAATGGAATTGCCATCGTAGGAACCAGCGGCCTTGTCACCCCATAGGAGCAACGGATCGAGTTTTCCTACGAATGTCGGCTCCCTTAATTTTATTTTTTGAGATTGTTTTTGAAAGTTCATTTGGAAAGTGGGGTACGCCTCTTATTAAAATTATTTATTTTTAAAATCTGATTAAACAGCTTTAACCAAAAAAAGTGATTGACAATTTTTATTAATCATTTTTATTTTAGAAATTAATTTTTAGAGAAATCCCGAGATGTTATTTTGAGGTTAGAAAACAGAAAAATTAAGATCACATTTTGCCGCAAAGCTCTTAGGTCAAACAGATAAATTAGGTTAGGCCGAGAGCTAAGCCCGACCTCCGGTCGACGCCGGTGTCGCCCAATAGCAAAAGGAAACCGGCGCCGGCTATAGGGCTAAGACCGAGAAATCAATCTCGTCCCTATAGCCCCGGCTCTTGTAACACCCCCAAATCTCATAATTACCAATTTAGCCTTAATAACTAATTGACTAGTAATTAGCGCAGTGGAAAGGAATATTAGAAGCGCTACCGCCACTCTAAAACAAAGAGTTAGACAACTCCCAAAATAACATACAAACATCACTTGCTAGGTTGAAGTCCGAAGGTTTGCTCGGGAGAGTCTCGAGTCACCCTAGAGGGGAGGTGAATAGGGTGATGGAAAAATCTTTGCGAAAACACACACTTTTGTGCGGAAAAGTGACCACGACAGAATCCGAGTCTAAACACGGGGTCGAAAAGATTGGACTCGTAAAGCAATGAATCGAAGAAGCAGGAGCACTAAAGCCATGTCGAGTCTAGAATGAACTCGAAAGAGAATACGTAAATATTTACGTGGAAACCCTCCTGGGGCAGAAAACCACGGCCCGTGTCAATCCGGACACGAAGTCAAATCCACTATTTTGAGTCCACAAAATACCGTGAACTTGATGGAACCCGAGTTGCTCCCTTAGACAACTCTATACAGATTTTCCTAGACTCGAAGTTACCTTATCCGATCTAGTACTTCCTAGCTGAGATAACCCTTACAGCTTAGGGACAACTAAGCTGAGTTAACCTTTACGGCTTAGTCAAGGGACCTTACAAAGAATGTAAGAAGTGTTTGTAACGAAGTACAAGACCTTACAACTCGGAAAATAATGAATTACAAAGTGGGAGTTGTAAGTTGAAGATTGAGAGTAAAAATACAATAACTTTGAACAAGTAAGTGTATAGACAATATGTTACTGCTATCTTCAAGTCTTGTGAAGTGGCTTCTTCTTATAGATAAGACCGAGCGAGTAGCCGTTATTTCCATCTCGCTGACCGAGAGTCCTCTCGTGACCGTTGAGAAAGGCTTTCGAGTCACTCGGAAAGTATCCGTTGAAATATGAACGTTGGACAACGGTTTAACTCTCTTGGAAGTCCCAAAACCATCGGTTGTGTCTTGAAACCGAGGTGAAAACCACTGTTAGGCTTGGCGTTCCAGTTTTCCGGATATTGAAGCGAGCATGACCTTACGAGACTAAAGCGAGGAAGGTGAAAAGCCATATCTCGCTGGTGATTTGACGTTTCGAGCTCGGCTACTTTTGTAGTTTTGAAAAGATATCCTCGATTGAATAACCTACAAAAGTAAAACAACTTTGGTTCTCAAAGTATAAAATACTTTGGTCCAAGGTTAGACACGAGATAACAAAATAATCTTAAGAAATTACGCAATTGATTATCCGAGTCGAAAGGAAATGGAATATTCCGAGTCTAATATCCATGATACTCGGAATTCCATATGACTTAGTCTAAAGAAAAGAAACACGTTCTACAGACAAATATCAAAGTGAGAAAGAACTTGATATAGACTAAGCATGAAATGAACTATGAATGCCGACTATGCAAACGATAGAGTAAATAATCACAAGTCGATTCCGAGTGAGAAAGGACTCGGAATAAAGAACAACTTTTACGAGTCGCTAACTAAAAATGATTAAAGAGATATGTGAATGCCGAATCGCATAGGAAGGATACTATTTAATTCAAGTATGTTTCTAAGACACAGAGAATGCCTTGGAATCAAAACTCTATATGAATTACATCGTTATACCTGATTCCTTTTGCATGACTCGGAAAGATATAGAGCGAGTGTATGAGTCTTCAATCTCCCCTTTTTGATGAAAGGCATTCCAAACTTAAACAGAGACTTTGTTAGAAGAAAATAGATTGATTCTGAGTAGTTTGATAAAAAGATAAGGCATATTGAATAGATCGAGTGATGTACAATATATCGGAGCAAGATAAAGTATGCTTTAACTCATTAACTCGTAAAAGAAAGAACTCGAAATAATGAAATGCATTAATCCATTAAAAATTTACAAGGGCAGTAAAAACTCCCCTAAACAAGACAACCAGTTTCGACTACATTTTCTCCCCCTTGCCTTTCAGCAAAAACAAGAACCAAAAAGAAAGGAGAAAAGAACAAGTAATACACATAAGTTGTCCGGACAAAAAGAAAATTTTGAAGCGAAATTCGGAGACACCGAGGAATCGTGACTCGAGTGCATGGCTCCAACTAGGAAGGTGGGGATTTCGAGTAGAGGCGGAGGTGCGAGGCTTCTTTGAGGATGAAGAAACCTGAAAGTCGGGATGGTTTCCTCTTTTAGGCATGGTGAGAGATGAAAATAAGAAACTTTTCGAGAGAAAAGGAAAGAGAAGGAGGTGTAGAAGAGAAGAAAACGAAAATGGTAGAAGAAAGAGAGATGAGCAGTTGAAAAACTTACGAGAGAGAGAGAGAGCTTCTTCGATGTCCGCGGACGATCGGGGAACACTATTCACGTAGTATGCTTCCGCGAGAGGGTTTCGTTTGAGAGGGAAGGAGTTTTAGAATACCGAGATAAAGACGGATAGTCATTATTTATAGTGAGTACGCGCGCCCGTTCACTATCCGTTAAGTAACTCCGTTCTAACTCAGCCCGTCCATCGATAATTAATGCCCGGTGTGACGGTTCTTCTTCAACGGTTGAGATATCGGTGGTTTAAAATCTGCGGTTAAGATCCGATCGGAGTGCTCGAGAAAGAGAGAGAAAACGGGTTTGAAATTATAATCCGAAACTCTCCACTGTTCTAGAGATAGCTTCAGAAAATTTGAAGTCCAAATTTCTCTTACGTCCGAGTTTGACTCGAAAAGTTTCGAGTGACTCGAAACACAGAAATAACTATCAGCCCGGTATCACGTGATCAATCGAACCGATGGTTATTAACAACGAAAGCACAAGGCACGAAATATTCACGAATCATAACACAAAACTAAGCATTTAACATACCAAGCTCATTCCGAATAAAACGAATTGATCTTCACCAAGAGGCTTAGTAAAGATATCGGCTAATTGAAGATTAGTAAGAATGAACTCAAGTGTAATATCACCCTTTTACGAGTGATCGCGTAAGAAGTGATACCGACTTCAATATGCTTTGTTTTTGAGTGCTTGGACTGGATTCTTAGTGATGCTGATGCGCTTTGATTATCACACTTGATTGGGACTGAGTTGAGAGATAGTCCAAGGTCCTTCAAGTGTTGTTTTATCCGAGAGAATCCGAGCACAACAAGCTCCAGCGGCAATATATTCAGCTTACTGCAGTTGATAGAGCTACTGAGTTTTGCTTCTTTGAGTGCCGGGATACTAGGGATTGACCCGAAATTGGCAAGCTCCGGATGTGCTCTTTCGATCAACTTTGTATCCTGCATAGTCTGCGTCCGAGTACCCGGTTAGAGTCGGTTACGAGTCTCCGGAGTACCATAGTCCTAGATTCCGAGTGCCTGCAAGATATCCGAATATTCTCTTCACCGCAGATGAGATGTGATTCTTTTGGATTAGCTTGAAATCGTGCACATAAGCAAACACTGAACATTATATCCGAGTCCGCTTGAAGTAAGATATAGCAGTGATCCGATCATACCCCGATAGAGTTTCGATCTACTTGCTTTACTGTCTCATCCGAGTCGAGCTTTATACTGCTCGCTCATAGGAGTAGATGCGTGCTTTGCATCTTGAAGCTTATATTTCTTCGGCAGTTCCTTGGTGTATTTTGATTGATGAACAACGATTCCATTTTTGTCTTGTTTGATTTGCAATCCAAGGAAGAAGTTGAGTTCTCCCATCATACTCATTTGGAACTCTTGACTCATCAACTCGGAAAATTCTCGACACGTGAAATTCATTAGTAGCTCCGAAAATAATATCATCAACATATACTTGAACAATGAGAAAATCTTTCCCTTTGGTCTTTATGAATAAAGTCTTGTCGATCCGACCTCTTTTAAAATTATTTTGAACCGAGGAAGCTGCTCGGTCTTTCATACCAAGCTCTAGGGGCTTGCTTAAGACCATAGAGAGCCTTTTGAAGTTTGAAAACATGATTTGGAAATTCCGAGTTTTCAAAACCAAGAGGTCTGCTCGACATAGACCTCTTCTTCAATAAAACCATTGAGAAAGGCACACTTAACATCCATTTGATATAATTTAATATGCATGCGAGGATGCAAATGCCAACGATATTCTAATGGCTTCAATTCTAGCTACTCGGGGCAAAGGTTTCCCCACAATCAATTCCTTCTTCTTGATTGTAACCTTGAGCTACAAGTCTAGCTTTGTTTCGACAACTATTCCACCCTCATCCAGTTTGTTTTTGAAAACCCATTTGGTTCCTATAACTCGGGTGGTCGGAAGGTCGGTTGGTCGAGTCCGGACTTGGTTTCTTTCAAATTGATTCAGCTCTTCTTGCATGGCCTCTACCCATTTGGGTTCATTAAGAGCTTCTAGTGCATTTTGGGTTCGAGTTAGTGAAATGAATGCAGTGAATGCACATAGATTATGAAGAGAAGAACGAGTTCTTACCCCACTTGTTGATATCGAAATTATGTTTTCTTGGGGATGACTGGAAGTAAATTTGAACGCTTTACCGGTTCTTTGATTCACCGGGTTTGTGGGCTGAATAGCTTGATCTTCGAAGCTTGTTCCGAGTGATCGACTCCATTAACTTGCTCGCTCCGAGTGACTTCTTGAGTTATTTCATTACGAACTTCCTCGTTCGAGTGATCTCCTTACGAGTCTTTGAAAGCTCATCTTCATCATCATCCTTTCGAGCTTCGGTTCGAGTATGAAGGTTCACTTGGTTTTTCCTGTTCAAGCTCATCAAACACTACGTGGATACTTTCTTCCACTTTGTTAGTTCTCTTGTTGAAGATACGGTAAGCTTTGCTATGAGAAGAGTAACCTAGAAAAATTCCTTCGTCCGACCGAGCATCAAACTTGGTCGGATGATCCTTACCATTGTTGTGGACAAAGCACTTACATCCAAAAGGTCCGAAATAGGAAATGTTTGGCTTCCTCCCTTTGTAAAGTTCATAAGGTGTTTTCTTCGAATGGGTCCGATGAGGCATCGATTGAGAGTGTAGTTAGGCTGTGTTTACTGCTTACGCCTGAGAAATAGTAAGGCAAGTTGTGTTCAATCATCATCGTCCTTGCTATTTCTTCAAGGGTTCTGTTCTTTCTCTCAACTACTCCATTCTGTTGAGGAGTTCGGGTGCTGAGAAGTTGTGAGAAATTCCATTCTTGTCACAAAACTCCGAGAATTCCGAGTAATCGAACTCCCTTCCATGGTCGGTTCAAATCTTTTGAATCCGAGTGCGGGACTCCACTTGAATCTTTCTACGAGCTTACTGAATTCCTTGAAGGCTTCATTCTTATGCTTGAGAAAACATACCCAGGTAAATCTTGAAAAATCATCAATGATAACAAGTATGTAAGATTTACCTCCGAGACTCTTTACGGGAATTTCGCCACATAGATCCATATACGATAATTCAAGCACGTTGGATGTGGAAACTGTCTTCGAGAGATTTGAATGAAGATCCGACTTGTTTCCTCTCGGTGCATGCTTCACATACTTTATCCTTCTCAAACGTACGGTTAGGTAATCCTCTAACTAGATAATGAGATGCAAGCTTTTTGATAGTATGCATGCTAATATGACCTAATCTACGATGCCAAGTCCAAGAATCATCTTGAAGAGATGCTTTTAAACAGGATAAATTCGACTTGGGTCGAAAGAGGGATGATGTAGGTATTACCCGATCTCTTACCTGAAAGTTTTATCTCTTTGGTGATCTCATCCGTGATGTAGCACTTGGATTGAGTGAATTTTACCTCTTGTCCTTTGTCACAAAGCTGGGAGATGCTAAGTAAGTTGTACTTTAGTCCTTTGACAAGGTAGACTGGGCTCACCGGACTGTTTCCATTACCAATCTTCCCAATGCCCACTATCTTGCCCTTGCTGTCATCACCAAAGGTCACCTTTCCTCCTTTATATGATTCCAACTCAGAAAAGAGTCCTTGGTCACCTGTCATATGTCGTGAGCATCCACTGTCCAGGTACCAATGTCCTTTTGATCTTTTCGAGTGACCTGCAAAACAGAGATAATCTAACCCTTCTCACTTCCTCTAACGAACCCAGTAACATTTCTTCTTGTGGTCCTTTTCGAGGAAGAAGGTGCTTCGGAACCCAGATTTGAATGACTTTGGGTTTAGTCCGATTCGAGTCTTCTTCTTCTCAAGGAGCTGAGTCTGTGTCTCTTTCCTTTTAAAAACCTTTCCTTTTGCAACGAGAGGAAAATGGTTTCCTTTTGTAAATAGGTGCAGGTTTAGTCCTCCTTTCATTTTTGTGAATGGAACCATGCTCAGCCTTTTTGAACTTAACGGTTCGGAATCCTTTTTAACAAATCGAGTAAGAATTATATTCTTCCTCCTTGTTGAAACCAAGACCTTCTTTTCTAAAAGAGACACATTGTGAACCTAAGAGCATATCAAGGTTCTTCCGTCCTTGAGTAAATTTTAAAACCAGGTCTTGAGACTCGGTGAGCTTACGTTTCGGTTGCTCATTTTCTTTTACGAGTAACTCGGACTCGGTCTCATTAGTTTGAGCACTTGTCTTGAGTTATCCGAGTGTGAGTCTCAGTTTTTCCAATTCATTTTTAAAGAAATTTTCTCGAAGTGATTGACTCAAGTTGTTCCTTGAAATGAGAAGAATCGAATTGGACTTTTCTTCCAAAGTAAAGATGTATTTAGCTAAATCAACTTTGGAGAATTTGAGGAAGTAGTTTATTACCTCTTGAGGATCGGTTTCCTCATTATACGAGTACGTATGCGAGTCGACTCTTTTCGGCTTACGAGTCGGTGATTGCCATTAGACACTTTGAGTCATCCGAATCCTCGTCGTCTTCGAGATGATTCCTCATCACTCCAAGTTGCCATCATGGCCTTTTTCTTCTTCCTGTCCCTTCTTCGTTTTGGACGAGTCTTTGACTATGTGGTCTTTCTTTGCCACATTCAAAACATCCAGAATTCTTAGACAAAGATAACTTTGAGGGTGAAGAAAACTTACCTTTTCTGTCTCTCTTGTCCTTTTTGTAGAATTCTTCTTTTGGTCTTTTGTCCCATCTTTTGTGCTTTATCATTTTCTTGAAGCCTCTTGCAATGAGTGCCATGGGATCATCTTACGAGTCGGAGGAGCTTGGACTTGCTTCTTTGGATTACGAGGCTTTAAGTGCGACGTTCCTTTTGGAAGTACCCTCGGCATCTTCTTCTTCCGGATGTATCTCATGAGTCGAAGCTTTCCAATGAGCTCGTGCTGGTTTCGAGAGTGAGAGGTTACGAGCTTCTTCTATGGCGAGTCACCTTAGGACCCCATCGTCTCTTGGGTAGGCTTCGAGAATTTTTCGGCACATTTCTTCATGGGAGATCTTCTTTCCCGAGAGATTTGAGATTGTTGGTGATCTCGGTGAAGCGTATGAACATCCGAGTAATGTTCTCTTCGGCTCCATTTTGAAAAGCTCATATTTGTGAAGATCTCGGCTGATCTTTGCTTGTCTCACTCGACTTGTACCTTCATAGGTGTTGACCGAGTGTCCCACACCTCTTTAGCGGAGTCACGAGCGGAGACTCGATTATATTCTTCGAGCTTATGGCGCACATGAGGATGTTCATGGCTTTGAAGTTCTTTACGAACTTCTACGCCTGCTGGCGTGAACTCGGCCTTTGTCTTTGGAAGGATTACGAATTCATCTGTCTTTGTTGGAATGTAGTTTCCTTGTTGTATGATTTCCCAAACTTCTTCATCGTGATCCATAAGGAAACATTCCATGAGCTTCTTCCAGTGACCGAAATTTGAACCTTTGAATTTTGGTGGCTCGTTGGAAGATCTACCTTCGTCGAACTCTCCGGTGTTACGAGCCATCCGATCTTTAAACCTTTGGACTGTTAGATCCTTTACGAAAGGCTAGGCTCGATACCAATTGAAGGTTTGCTCGGGGAGAGTCCGAGTCACCCTAGAGGGGGTGAATAGGGTGATGGAAAAATCTTTGCGAAAACACACACTTTTGTGCGGAAAAGTGACCACGACGGAATCCGAGTCTAAACACGGGGTCGAAAAGATTGGACTCGAAAGCAATGAATCGAAGAAGCGGGAGCACTAAAGGCATGTCCGAGTCTAGAATGAACTCGAGAAGAGAATACGAAATATTTACGTGGAAACCCTCCTGGGGCAGAAAACCACGGCCCGTGTCAATCCGGACACGAAGTCAAATCCACTATTTTGAGTCCACAAAATACCGTGAACTTGACGGAACCCGAGTTGCTCCCTTAGACAACTCTATACAGATTTTCCTAGACTCGAAGTTACCTTATCCGATCTAGTACTTCCTAGCTGAGATAACCCTTACAGCTAGGGACAACTAAGCTGAGTTAACCTTTACGAGCTTAGTCGAGGGACCTTACAAAGAATGTAAGAAGTGTTTGTAACGAAGTACAAGACCTTACAACTCGAAAGTAATGAATTACAAAGTGGGAGTTGTAAGTTGAAGATTGAGAGTAAAAATACAATAACTTTGAACAAGTAAGTGTATAGACAATATGTTCTGCTATCTTCAAGTCTTGTGAAGTGGCTTCTTCTTATAGATAAGACCAGGCAGAGTAGCCGTTATTTTCATCTGCTGACCGAGAGTCCTCTCGTGACCGTTGAGAAAGGCTTTACGAGTCACTCGAAAGTATCCGTTGAAATATGAACGTTGGACAACGGTTTAACTCTCTTGGAAGTCCCAAAACCATCGGTTGTGTCTTGAAAACCGAGGTGAAAACCACTTGTTAGGCTTGGCGTTCCAGTTTCCGGATATTGAAGCGACGACTGACACTTACGAGACTAAAGCGAGGAAGGTGAAAAGCCATATCTCGCTGGTGATTTGACGTTACGAAGCCGGCTACTTTTGTAGTTTTGAAAAGATATCCTCGATTGAATAACCTACAAAAGTAAAACAACTTTGGTTCTCAAAGTATAAAATACTTTGGTCCAAGGTTAGACACGAGATAACAAAATAATCTTAAGAAATTACGCAATTGATTATCCGAGTCGAAAGGAAATGGAATATTCCGAGTCTAATATCCATGATACTCGGAATTCCATATGACTTAGTCTAAAGAAAAGAAACACGTTCTACAACGAAATATCAAAGTGAGAAAGAACTTGATATAGACTAAGCATGAAATGAACTATGAATGCCGACTATGCAAACGATAGAGTAAATAATCACAAGTCGGATTACGAGTGAGAAAGGACTCGGAATAAAGAACAACTTTTCGAGTCGCTAACTAAAAACGATTAAAGAGATATGTGAATGCCGAATCGCATAGGAAGGATACTATTTAATTCAAGTATGTTTCTAAGACACGAGAGAATGCCTTGGAATCAAAACTCTATATGAATTACATCGTTATACCTGATTCCTTTTGCATGACTCAGAAAGATATAGAGCAGTGTCCGAGTCTTCAAAGTCCAAAGTTTTTAAGACGTTATACTTATCACAACATAAACAAGAAACATGTGAACGGGTACCATCATGATCACAATTTATTAAACCATAAAATAGATGACTCCCTCTCAACATTTCCTATCTCCCACTATGAGCCTCTAAGTCTTGTTGGCCAAAATAAATGTGTCTACTCTTGCTTCCATCAACATTTGCCTTACCTAAAATAAAACAGAGAAAACATTTCGAAATGGTGAGCCGACACTCAGTTCATTTATTCTTGTACTCGTAAATGAATGTTATACAAAGTTATTTGTGAGTGCGCGCATTTCAATTCATTTATAAATCAGATAGTAAGAAAATAGTAAAACAATCACTCATTTATTATCCGAGTGGCTCCTTACGATCATCGGCTTCCCTACATATGCGCATACCCGGATTGATTGAGAAGTCAGGTTGATAGTGACCAAATATATATGATATAATTGATATGGGTCGGGCCACATGATTCGATGACAAATAATATTTGAAATGGTTCCTTTTTCATTACATAAACCATTTTGGTATTTACATATATAAACATGTGAATTTTCATAAGATATAAGTAATAAACGTACCTTAGCCTTAATATCTCTTACTGATATTTAGTGATGTGCATTGGCTCGACAGACCACCGGAGGATCCTCTTCTGTCGCTTAAGTAAATAATTATATAGTCAATAATTGGATTGGATTATTCCTTGCAGTTCAATGTTTCATTCTTAAATTAATTGTTATAAACTGATTTCCTTAGGAAATATTTTACTCTCTATTTAGACCATTCCTATTGACCATCATATTAGTCCCCAAATATATTTATAACTAGTACTAGGCTATACATTCATAGTTTATGTGCTTGTGACTCCTTAATAATTCATATCGGTATTTTTATGCGTATATATCTTTTTTTCTTTTAATAATATTCTTATATTAATTTCACTCGTCATTATTTTTCACATACTTTCATTTCCTCATATATGTTATAATTTTATACTTCTCACGTCAATTAAAAATATTAGTACATAATCAATTTTATTTTGGCTTGTAATAACTTAAAAATGACACAAAAATTATATAAAACAGAAATGAACTCTTAACATATCCAAGGTAATCATGTAACAGGGTCTCTTATTCTTAATTATAAACTAACTCAACAACTTATGCCAAATTGGCACAAATCCCATAACAAAACCTTCAATGTTTTGGTCATATTTTAAGGCTAAATTAAGAAATTTATATCTTTTTCACCTGACGTTGAACCAAGGCATGAGACCCCACATTAGAAAACCTAAAAATTCTCTAAAACTTTCATTCAGATCACAAAGTCCAAAAACGACAAAAAGAAACTCAAAAACTTACTTGAATCAAACTGCTCCCAATTTACGTAAAAATTGCATCTGTTTCATAGAAACAGTCATAACTTGGGTTGTATACCTCCACGTCAAGCAAAATTTGATTTACTGGAAAGATAACTTCTTGCTCTATATTGTACCATATTTATGAAGCTTAATATATCCCACATTACTCCATATTTTTCTTTATATTACCCCTTATTTTACATCTTATTTAAAATTTCCTCTTCTCTTACCTTCCTTACTCCCTAAGGTTAAGTTCTTTACTTTAACCCTTGAAAATATCTCCATTTATATTTTAAATCTATAATTTTACCTTAAAATAACACATGCATCATTATTTCCAGATCATCCTTTTCTACTCTCTATTTTTGTTATGTTCCTTAATCTACCAAGGAAAATTCTCCAAACTCTTCCTTTTCTTCTCACTATTTTTTGTGTGTTTCTCCTTGGAGCTTCTAGGGAAGAAAATCAACTCATATTTATTATTCAAACCAATGAAATTATGATACTTGTCAAATTATTTTTAAAAACTATGGGCTAAAACCATATGCATTTTATTTCTATAAAAGAACTATGGTCTAAATAAAACCATGGTTTGAAAAATCGATGTGCAAGCTAAAACAATTGACTTATATTTATTTATTTATTTTGCTTAATTACTAAGTATGCATTTGACTTGACTTGACTTGACTTGATTTTAACTTTGAGTTGACTAATTTGATATAACTATATAACTTACTTAACATAATGTTGATAATTCTAATGCATATGAATTAATGCAATGAACACATAATTGTAATTATTCTCGAAGTATTAAAATCAAAAAAATATACTCGTATGACTGATCAAATGACATATTCGAGTCAAATATTCATATGCAAATTATCATAATTGATCTTTTTTTTTTGGTGCAAATAATTGATCTGATTTATTAAATTTATTTTTTTACCCTATTTATATAGAGCATATGGATATGTTTAATGATGTTACTGCACCATTTTTTTAAGTTATAAGGATACAATTCTATTTTTATTATTTAGTATTTGACATTTAATATTTAGTTGGGTCATTTGATTAGTACCCTTATTTATTCAATATATGTATAAATTATATATTTGATCAAAGACCTCTACGATAGTTCGAGCCCAACAAAAACACACACTTATACATTTCGAATTGAAGTGCGCGTACTCGATTTGGTTAATTTAACTCGTAGTTTAAGGGATTAATAATATCAATTAGAGTTAGGTTATTACAGTCTTCCCCTTAAAATAAAATTTAGCCTCGAAACTTAATATAGAGAATCTTCTTTAAGGGAAAAGGAAGTATTAAATTTTTTTAAGTTACTTAATATTTCTCATGGATTATATATATATATATATATATATATATATATATATATATATATATATATATATATATATATATATATAATCACTAAGCTGCACCTAAATTCAACACATGATAATTTGTAGAAGCTAATTATCTTAGTGTTTATGGTAAGGATTAATGTCCTCTTTTAAAAGAAATTATATATATTATAATGATATTATACTACTTTACTCTAGTATGTAACCTTTATCTCTTGTATAAGGAACATCACGAATTGTGTAACTATAATGTTCAATTATATATTTATAAGAGATTTAAATAAATTCCACTTAAAAAGTTTATTTAGAAATAAGATTCATATACTTGTATTGTCCGAATCTAAGACTTTTTGATTGAGTATGTTTTCACGACTTCACCTAAACATGTCTTCATGGCCTCAAATAACTGGTATTCATTTCGTTTTCAAGCAATCCTCTTTCTTTTATCCCTCGTGTTCAAACATAGTTTTATGCTCCAATCGATACGCATGATAACTACTTCATTATCCTAGTATTTTGCATTTCCTCCATCCTTAGTCACTTACCCAACCAAATTGAACATATTATATAATAAGATCCCAAAATATAAAATTCTTTAAATATGATAATCAATGATCTTATATCATACATGTTCAATGTTCTATCTTAAGAAGATATAAGAGCAACCTAGAGATTATTGACATCTAGATAAGGACGTTCATAATATTTGAAAGGTTTATTCTGGAACTATTTAGAAATGATAGGTTGAATAGGTTCAAGGTGTCATTTTTTAAAACATAACTAAGATACACAACAACAAAATACACTCAAGTTTTTATCACCATATGAATTACTAAAATCCATGATTTACTGTAGGATCATGTGAATATTAATTCGATAAATGTAGAAGAAAACTTTAGGAAGCAATATTGTTTGTCTTCACAAGGATTATATATATATATATATATATATATATATATATATATAGAGAGAGAGAGAGAGAGAGAGAGAGAGAGAGAGAGAGAGAGAGAGAGAGAGAGAGAATAAAAATGATATAGACAGCCAGGTCATGATCTAGGAAGAATTGATGACAATTAGATGAATTATTTAAAATCTTAAAAATAGGTGATCTATGAAGTAATCAGAGCAGAAAATATTGATAAGGTCTTTATCTAATGTTATTATCAAAAATTTAAATTTCAATAAACAATAAAGAGGAAACAATAAGTAGGAAAAATAACTTAGTAGTGGCAAAGATTGAGTGAAGGACGCTCCGATTATAATAGATTTCCATGTGTGAGGCAATAAGAGAAATGTATATTCAAGTATTACTTCTAAGAAAGAAACTCATTATTATGGAACTAAAGATTGATAACAAGAAAACAATAATTTAAACATTCCTTCATAAGGAATTTTTTTCTTCCGATACTGGAACATGTGCTAATACTATTGGCATTTGATGATTAAACAACTCTTTATAGGAAGAATTTTTATGAATAACAACATAAATTATCATCAAATATAAGTTACAAAAGGTAATAGGACTTGCACTGATTTTAGGATTACTAAGTAATAACCAAGACGAATAATTCGATGAATGTTTATGCGAAAGTGATAGCCAAGTGGATGATTAGTAATTTGAACAACAATATTACGAGATACAAATGGGTGGAAACAAGTGATACCTGATACTATTATAAAATATCTCTAAATGAAAATACGATTTTGTTAGGAAATAATAACCGACTATGAGAATTGATATGGATGGAATATAATTGCTTGTCAATATAGATAATGAGGTAAAAACTGTAAACAAACTATGTAAAATAAGGATTTCTATGGTAATACATTTTTGTCAACAGATACGAAAATTTGCTTATGAAATTATGAAATCATGATAAGCGTAAACCACATATTCTTTGATTAATTACGAACAGTCACAAGGAAGAATATATGAAATTGCCTAAAAAATAGGTTTAACTTAGCCTATACTCAAATGAAGGTTAGAATTCACTAGAATGAGTCGTAAAGCCTCAAAAGTTAAGAGGTGCGATGAATGCATAAATATCGCAAATTAGGCTCATAGATATTGGTGGAATAAGCCAAGCATGCATACAAAAGCATGTAATTGGCAACAATAGCAAGAATCTAGGGAAAAAGAGTTGGATACTTAAGTATAGGAATATTTTTCATTAAAACATAACTAAGATACACAACAACAAAATACACTCAAGTTTTTATCACCATATGAATTACTAAAAGCCATGATTTACTGTAGGATCATGTGAATATTGATTCGATAAATGTAGAAGAAAACTCTAGGAAGCAATATTGTTTGTCTTGACAAGGATTATATATATAATGAAGGTTAGAATTCACTAGAATGAGTCGTAAAGACTAAAAAGTTAAGAGGTGCGATGAATGCATAAATATCGCAAATTAGGCTCATAGATATTGGTGGAATAAGCCAAGCATGCATACAAAAGCATGTAATTGGCAACGATAGCAAGAATCTAGGGAAAAAGAGTTGAATACTTAAGTACAAGAATTTTTTTGGAATGGGGTTATTTCTTTTAGAAAGGAACTAATATTATAATATAACAAATTCAGAATGTTGGTATGAATGACTAAAGTTTGGAAAAATTCTCTTTTATTGAAAGGTTGAGTATAATAATGATAATTCAAAGGAAATAACAAGGTCTAGCAACAAATAAAGATTTCTTAGGAAGGAAATGAGTCATTAGATATTAAAAATTATAATAGTTACAAAATAAGCATCACAAGGACCATTAGTGGGAGCAAGAGAAGACATTTTCGACATGAATATTTCAATGAAGAAAGATAACAAATAAGACAATGTTAAAATGGATAACGGATGGGAATAATGATGGATTAGTATGATTCACATGTATTTATGAGTTATTATGTATTGGAGTGAATGATGAACTTCATTAGCAATTGACAAAGGTCTAGGAAGTCATATGGTTCAAAGAAGGGTTAAACGATTATGTTATAATAGTTCGTATGGAAAGTATTTAACAATGAACTTAGGTTAACAAAATACGATTATGAACTTATGTAAGTTGATGCAAAAATTCATGTGATGGACATTATATAAGTTTGATCTATCTAAGTAAGGATGTTTAACCTTTTTGTCTTTTTTAACGAAAATATATATATATATATATATATATATATATATATATATATATATATATATATATATATATATATATATATATTACACTCATTCTTTAATCTTATATTACAAAATCTAAGGTTACAGATTTGCAAAAATACCCATTATTTTTGTTCCTTTCTGAAATATGATGTCTCGCTCAATAAACTCAACCAGGTACAACTCTCGCTTGAGTTTGTATAACACTCTAATCCAATAGTATAAAGTTATCAGCCAACATAAATCATGTTAAACTATTATTATCAAGTATTCAAATTCATAATTTAATTTCTGCAATCATTAAAATTTTACTTGTATTTGCTTGTATTTGATCGTTCAAAATATATCTAGAACACCATTTCATCCCTTTAACTTTATGATTATAACACATTTCCTATTAACCTCGAGTAATTCTCTCGTTAGACTTTTTGCCTTTGACTTATGCCTCTAGAATAAGTGAATGTATATCTACTCAAATTAGGTTCATGCTTTCTCCATTATTTTAATCCAATTATCTTTAATAAGATATATATGTAGTTACATTTTCTTTCTTCTTTGAATATATTGCTTTATTTAGCATCCTAATCCATCAAGCATCAATCACTATATCCAATCAGAATATTCTAATATATGAATTTTCAAAACATTTACGACCCCTTTTTTAACAAATTATCGAACACGTCTTTCGTACCTCAAAAATCATAGTCTCGTTTTCCATCTTTTCACAAAATTTATTCGCATAATCCCATGTTTTATATTATAATCTAAACACCTTTTCTCTTACAACAAATGCAAATATAACTTAACCATATCAACGTTTCTAAATATCTCAAACACTATAATATGCTCTAATGTAACGGCCCGGCCCCTTGCTACGGACGTCACATCGCCAGAATCCTCTTCAAGAATCCTTAAGGCTAAATTAGGGAACAACCTAACTAACTAAACATACTTTTAAAACTCATGAAAGCCACCCAACATTTTTTTTTAAAGGAGAATCTACTTCGAGTTTTAAACTCATACGATTTCAAACTAACATTTGGGTTCACATGACCCTACAACATAAATTAAGTACATCACCGACAAAGTCTTGGTGGGGGCCACCGAGGCCGAATCAAAGCATCTACAAATGCCAACAAACATCTAGCTACAGACATGCCTGATTACCAAATAAATTTTACACGTCATACTCGAAAGCACACATAATTAAACATAAGTAATCAATGCATTAAAGTTTCTTGTAGCTAAAAAGCATCAAAACGGCCTCCAAAATGACAAAGCTTTCCAGAACCTTATCGTTACTCTGGATTTGAAAATATGAAAAAGTAGGGGGATGAGCAACCAAAACTCAATGGGAGTCCTTCGTCTCCCAAAAACCAAAATGACTTTGCATGCATACATATATATAGTATAATAGCAATCATTACTTAATGACCATAATATTAGTAATCAAGTCGTATCATAAAGATAATCTTACCTTACTCCAACCTTAATCGAATGGGAAAACCATAATGCATTAAAACTCAAGTGAACCACATTTCCTTCATAAATGTGACCAATCAATTCCCAATCTGGAACTTAGCTTAATTTTTATCATCTTTAATTTCTTTAGGCAAAAACTAGTACCCTAGTACTCAAATGACGCTTGTGAGCCGACCCAACATACCACGGTATTGGAATTCGGAACCACTCACGCGTGTGCACAAGTTTCCTATCTCGGGAGGACTTGTAATCTAGGAGTAAAAGCAGCTGCCCTCAGGCCGGAATATGTCACCTTCCTAGATTTTGTATTTCGACGCCTGTGAGCCGACCCAACGTACCACGGTACAGGGATTCGGAACCACTCACGCGTATACCTAAGTTTACTACCCGGAAGGACTCGTAATCTAGGAGTGAAAGCCGCTACCCGTGGGTCGGAATATGTCACCTTCCTATACTTGGTATTTCAATGCCTGTGAGCCAACCCCATGTACGACGGTATAGGGATTCGGAAACACTCATGCATATACTCAAGTTTCCTAGCCGGGAGGACTCGTAATCTAGGAGTGAAAGCCATTGCCCTCAGGCCGGAATAAGTCACCTTCCTAGATTTTGTATTTCGACGCCTGTGAGCCTACCCAACGTACCACAATACAGGGATTTAGAACCACTCACGCGTATACCCAAGTTTACTACCCGAAGGACTCGTAATTTAGGAGTGAAGCCGCTACCCATGGGTCGGAATATGTCACCTTCCTAGACTTGGTATTTCCACGCCTGTGAACCGACCCAATGTATAACACTATAGGGATTCGGAAACACTCACGTGTATACTCAAGTTTCCTATCCGGGAGGAGTTATAATCTAGGAGTGAAAGCCGCTGCCCTCAGGCCGGAATAAGTCACCTTCCTAGATTTTGTATTTTGACGCCTGTGAGCCGACCCAACGTACCAGGGTACTGGGACTCGGAACCACTCACTCGTATACCCAAGTTCACTACCCGGAAGGACTCATGATCTAGGAGTGAAAGCCGCTACCCGTAGGCGTAAATATCATCTCATGTCACCTTCCTAGATTTCGTACCGGTAAAGTGCGCCAATCCCAAGAAATCAACTTCCCATTTTACTTATGGTTGTTATCTCTATCATTTCTTCACATATGTATTTAGTAAATTGTTTCATAAGGCCCAAAGCCATACTTCAAGTCTTACACTCGCTTCTCCACATAAAATACAAAGTTTACAAGCATCACGGGACAAAGCCCACAGGTTGTGGGGGCCAAAATTGCTTTGGAGGTCTCCACAAACCTTCCCACGGCCGTGGAGGTCAATGGTTGGCTCTAGAGGTCATCAAGGGCCTTCCCACGGTCAGTGGGGACTTCTGGTGGCCACCACGGGGTACCCCACGACCTGTGGGAGCACCCGCAATGGGTATTTTGAGTCAATTACACCACTGCTGGCCACCACAACACCCGTGGTGGGTGGCAGTGGCTCCCAAACTCCATTTTCTTATCTTCTACCTATTTTGTCCTTGTGGGGTATCTGTGAAACGTTCATTTTATAAATTTTCCATCATTCTAAGTATCATACTTGCTCAAGAAACCCATTAAAATGCACATTAAGATACATACTTTTTATACCAAGTTTTGGGCAAACAAACATTTCGATCATCGATCTCCAAGAGTATTATACCAAATATATTCTCTAACAAATGTCAATCCCAAACCTCAACAAAACCACAATTTCATGAAGATTTAAACATATTTGATACACTTCCATCTTCATGCATGAAATTATAGCAACAAAAGAGAAGCATAACCAAGTACATGATGATGATAATGTTTCTACTCCTTTTACCTCTCCAACATCCTCCTAGCATATTTATATCAATGAACCACTCCAAAACACATGCATGCAACAATTTCTTGAAGTTTTGAGCATTCAAGGTTAGTTTACAAGCACACTTACGAAATTCATTTTGGTTGGAAAGTAATATATATTGGGGAGAAGAAGGAAACCCACCTTAATTATGATTGGTGTTAAGTCCATGATGGTTGTATTCTTGAACCTTCCTTCTATTTTTCTACCTTTGTTCTTACTTCTATCCTCAATGAAAGTGTTTAAAGATGAAGGAGTTGAAGCTTGGGCCAAGGGAGGTTGAAGTAAAATGTCTCCTTTGATTTCCCTTCCTCTCTCTACCTCTCTCTTCTCTCCTCCCTCTATTTGGAGTTGCTAGATTTCTTTTTCCAGAGAAAATGAGCCAACCCCTTTGGTTTGAGCCTCACCTTTGATTTATGTATCAGATTTGGAGGGTTGGAATTATTATTTGGAGTAAGGAGTAGATAGGTTGAGTGTGTCAGATTTGAGGAGGGGAGTGGTGTTGCAATGATGGTTAGAGCATGGTGATAGAGGTGGAGTGCAACAATAGGCAAAAGTGAAAGGAAAAGAAATCAGACTTTTTTGCCTAAATGCTGAGGTTTTGGGATGAAAGGAATATGTTTTGGATGTTTAGATATTAGAAAGATAATCATGCTTTAAGATTTATTTAATTCAAGCAACTAGCAACCCAAATGAATATTTTCTAAGCTTACTCCTAATATTATTTCCAACTAAGTTAACCGTTAACTAACAAATTTTCAAATAAATACATATATATAAGCTAACTAGCACATTATGAATTTTATTATAACCAACTATTAAATTAAGTCGCTTAGAGAATAAATCATAAATATTAATCAAATATTTTTTTCTTAATATATGTTTTTTTAGGGTGTTACATCT